>CM060381.1:181100747-182300747 GCA_030545235.1 Helianthus tuberosus | reverse complement strand
GCTAGCTTGGACACACGACATGAGTTGCAACTTCTTCGAAGCGACTTCGCCATAAACACACAATTGATCACCGTTCGTGAGAGAGAAACGCATCATTTTATCTAAGCAAACAATTTCAGCATGATTCTCCCGAAGGAAATCCATACCTACTATGACATCAAAGCTACGAAGTTGCATCAGGATGAGATTAATCGGGAAAACATGACCGTTGAGATCGTGTGTACAGTCACGAAGAAGGAACTAATAGTGACGGTTCTTCCGGTGGCAACTTCTACGTCGAAGGTTGATGGGAGGTTAACGCGCTTACGATTTAGGAGCCTTTCGAATTCGAACAATAAAAACAGTTATCGGCTCCAGTATCAAATAAACACGAAGCATATATACCATTTACGAGAAATGTACCATTAACCACGTTGTTGTCTGCCTGGGACTGGCGGGCGTTGATGTTGAAGACGCGCCCGTGGGCTGCTTGCTGAGCTGGCTGCTGCTGCTGCTACTGTTGTTGGTGTTGTTGCGGTGTTGGCTGCTGCTGCTGCTGCTGTGGCTCTTGCTTAACCACTCTGTTGGGGCAGACGTTTGCGAAGTGGTTGGGATCACCACACGCAAAGAAAGCTCTTGCGTGAGCAACGGGTGCAGGAGCTGCTTGCTGTCCTTGCGGAGCTGGTAGAGCAGGAACTTGAGCTTGAACTGATGCTGGAGCTTGGCGTGGACCGGTACGGCAGTTAGCGGTGAAATGACCGTACATGTTACAGTGAACACAGAACTATCATGCGATACCAACCGGGTGATGATAGGTAAAAGTAGGGCAGAGCGGGTGTGGTCCAGTGTATGCATGCTTGGCAGGCAGTGCATTGACCACAGGCGTCGCTACTTGGCGGTGTGGAGGTTACGGCTGAGCCTGTATAGCTTGAAGTGGAGCGGAAGTAACTGCACAGTTCTTGTTGCTGGAGCTGTTGTTCTTTCTCTTGCGACGGGAGGGCTTTGAAGATTGCGGTGCGGCGGTAGTTTCAGTGGCGGGAGCAGCGGTGACTTGATGCAGATTCTTGGAGGCTTTATCGAAATAACCAGCTATAACACCCTTGTTTCGAAAGTCAAAGTCAAAGTCAAGATTGAAGTCAAAGGAATAAAAGATTGCTAATTGCGATCGGTCACTCCTTGCTCAACTACTGTTTTGACTTCTTTGACTTGTAATCGAATCCATTATTTATTTGTTTTAGTTGTATTATGTGGAGTATCTATTAATAATCGAGGTTTAATCGTTATTTACATGTGTTTAATCGAGGATTAATCGCATGTCTAATCGCTAATTGACTTATCGCTATCGCATCGCAACTCGAATTATGTGTTTTGGATATTGTTTTACGTGTGTGTGCCATTATGTGTTACTTGTGCATATTATGTTTATGTTGAGGTGTTTAATCGCAATCTAATCGCAAACGCTGAACGCAAGTTAGTTATAGTGATTGTATGTTAGATAAAGTAGTTAGGTTATTTGTGTAACTAATGGGTAATATTATCGCATCGCTCGCTCGAATCGCATCGCAACGCTCAACACGCGAAACGAATCGAGAAAACTCAACACGCCGGACACCTGGATCGAGTGGCCAACCGATCGGGTGACCATCCGATCGGACTGCCATCCGATCGGACTGCCATCCGATCGGTGACCAATCCGACACTTCAGCACTTTCCCTTTATAGAAACCCTATAAATACCCTCCTGTCACATCATTTGTGATGTGACAGCTCCTTGTTCGACCAGCCGCACTCAAGCACTCATTTCTCTTGATTTCTCGCGATTCTCGTAAGTTTTCAACCTAAATCTTGTACTTTTATGATCTACACACACTCCTCCTTCTTTTTCACCTTTGAATCTTAACTTTTAACCGTGAAATCACTGGATTTGAGGTGTTCTAGGGTGATGTCATCATGGAGTTCTTATGAACTTCAAGGTTTGGCTTCATTCTACCAAGAACAACTTAGATCTGAAGGATTTCCACATGAATAAACAATGTTTTTGCATAGATCTACACATATTCATGGTTAAAAGGATTGAAAGATGGTTTTCTATCTTTCTTTCAACTCTTTTACACTCAATGCACTAAAAACCGATAGAATCGGAGCTCGTTCTGATCTTCTACTCCTTCTTAGTGATGTGTTGGTTCAAGATCTGATTTCTAACTAATAGACAACTGATTTCGGGTTAAACACGAACGACCGTCATGAACAGTCAACTGATAGGACTAGGGTGATTCCTCCGATTTACAGAACAACCCGTTGAGGTTACTGACTGGAAAGTCAACAAGACCAGGAGGAGCACTGTCAAACTTGTCAAAGTGCGTTGGAACTCTAAGCACGGACCCGAGTACACGTGGGAACGTGAAGACCAGTTTAAAGAAAAGTATCCCCACCTATTCAAGAAGACTCCTGCGAGAGTTGGTTCAGCCTGAATTTCGGGACGAAATTCTTTTAACGGGGGGAGACTGTGACAACTGGCACCAAACCGGTAATTTCGGTACACTTTAATTATTATTTAATGACTGCAACTGATGTGTGTAAAATGCAACATATAAATTACATCAAATAAGGCATAAAACTAACCCTTTTTTAGTACTAATGTTGGAAAAAGTGTGTTTTTGTCTTCCTTTTGAATTTACAGGGTCAAATGAGCTTAAACGAACGAAAGGAACAAAAATACAGCCAAAACCAACATAAATACAAAGAAAAGGAAGAAACGTGGCATGCCCGACCCCTAGACAACAACTCCCAAAGCAAAAACAAGAAGAAAGCTAAGCATGGGGCTGTGCCCAGCTGAGCATGGGGCTGTGCCCAGCCCGACACGGGGCGTGCCCAGCCCGACACGGGGCGTGTTCAGCCCGACACGGGGCGTGCCCAGCTCAGCACGGGGCCGTGTCCAGAATGGTCAGCCCTGGCACAAAAGACAAACCTCTAGAAGCTTCTATTGCCCACCACGGGGCCGTGTCCAGTGAACACGGGGGCGTGGCGAAAGTACAGCAGGCGCATTAATTGTAATTGCGAATTACAATTAATGAAGAGAGAGAATGTCAGACAAGCACGGGGGCGTGCCCAGCGGACACGGGGGCGTGCCCAGCGGACACGGGGGCGTGTGGAGCTAATAAAGACAAACTGTATTAATGAAGAAAGAGAAAAGGGTGGACACGGGGCCGTGTCCAGCGGACACGGGGCCGTGTCCAGGCTTCTGTACAGGCTATAAATAGGAGTGCTTGGCTCAAGCTCAAACCATCCCTTGGCACACCACCTCTCTCACACTTCATCCACCACCCACCACCATCACAACACCATCATCCACCACCATCATCCATTGTCCATCATAGAGTGTGTGAGTCGTCTCGGGATCCAAGATTGATCGTAAGAGTTCTTGACAATCAAGGCCATGTTTGCCTAAGTCTCTTACATCACTTGGTGAAGACAAAGTGTCTAGTATAATACTTTTTATTTCTAATCTTTTGCACTTTTTATTTGGTTTTGTATTAATGACTTTAATAACTAGTTACTTATGTTGAAGGTGATCTTTCCTTATCGTTTGTCCGTGGTGTCTTGGCATTATTTTACTGTCTATATAAAATAAAGGATTTTCACCATTCATATCTCCACGGTCTATATGGAGGTATGTTGGCTACCTGGTAGGGGGTTAAGGGAACGGTTTGGTAAAGGTCTTGCCATTGTTCAGCGTTTAGAGGTCCTGCAATGGACCTGGGTCAAATTTAGTAGGACCTCCTTCAATACTTCACGGTATTGGATGGCGGGGGTCCAAACTCTTTGATCCCCTCATAAGTTAACTACTATTAATACTATAACCCGGCTATTTAGGACTGTATCCCTGCTGACTCAGACTACTTAGTCGAGGGTAACGTCACCGCCAAAAGCGGGGCCTACCACAATACTGCATTAATAACTTAATTCATTATCTTCCAATAATCCACCCCTTTAGGATTGTATCCCTGCTGACTCAAACTACTGGGGTGAGGGTAACGTCACCTTCAAAAGAGGGGCCTACTACAATAACTAAGATAATCTCTTAATTATGTGCAAAAGTGCGGAAATAATCAAAGGTTATACTAGATACGAGTCGGAACCAAGTGATTCATCTTGTCTATCTGTTTTTATTATTTTATTTTTATTTTCAGCATTTTAGTTAGTTTTTATTTTTCTTAGTTTAAAACATTTTTCTAAACTTTTATTTTGGTTAGACGTTGAGGATAAACCGGTACTAAAAGCTCTTGTGTCCTTGGACGACCTCGGTATCTTACCAACGCTATACTACACTCAACGATGGGTGCACTTGCCCATATGTGTGTTTAGTGTTAGTGAAATATCGTGTTTTATAAATTTAAAACTTGGCTAAAATAAGTGTTAAAAAGGGCTTAAAATATACACCTAAAATATACGACACTTCACGCACATCAAGTTTTTGGCGCCGTTGCCGGGGACACAAGGATTTTAGGAAAGCTTAAAATCGACGGCCTAATCAGTTTTTCAAAACCTTTTCAAAACGGGCCCACATTTTTCTGCATTTTTGTTTAGTTTTGCATTTACAGTAACCTGTACACGGGGCCGTGTTCGCTGAACACGGGGCCATGCTGCAGAAAATTTTTAAAACACCCAGTAACAGAAGCTTGAACACGGGCCGTGCTCACTGAACACGGGGCCGTGTCCAGCCTCTGTTTCCGTTTTTATTTTTGTTTTCTGATCTCGAGACTTGGTTGTGGTCTGCTGAGTGATTCTTATGGATCAATACTCAGGAGATTACAACTACACCTATGAGGAGGATGATTATAGGGGTAATTATTGCACTAATTGTCGTAATGCACGCTCGATTCAAAATAATCACTCGTATCAACCATCCAATTCATACACCTACTATGAGGAGCCCAGGTATGAGCCATCAAGTTCATATACATCCTATGAAGGCCAAAGGTATGAACCTCCTCCCTCATACTCATATTTTGATGAACCAAGGTATGAGCCCTCATACTCATACTTTGAGGAACCAAGATATGAGCCACCACCTTCATATGCTTACTATGAGGAACCTTGGCGTGAACAACCCACCTCATATGAGTATTATGGAGAACAAAATTACGAACCTTATCCATCATATGCTTACAATGAAGAACAATGGTGCGAACCATCAACTTTATATGAGTATTATGAGGAGCAAAGGGTCGAACAACCGGATTCAAGCTTAGAAAATACCGATTCTTTTTCTATAACCGAAGTTACCGATAGGATATTAGAACACATTAGAGTTATCGATCGATGCATAAAAGAAGCTCGCGCAAGGGAAGAGGAGTCCCGCGCAAGAGAAGAATTAAAAAAGGAAGAGATAACCGAAAGTGTAAAAATGGAAGAAAAATAAGTGAAAAACCGACACATGAGTTAAACAACGAAAAAGGTGAGTCCGACAACGTTAAAATTCAAGAAGAGTCTAATTTTGAAGAAATAAATCTCTTGTCACCTTCTTTTGAAAATCATTGTTTAGTACCCACTCATGCTAAGTTTTTAAAAGAGTTAAACACTAACACTAAAATTGACGAAACGGTAAGTGTTAAGTTAACTGATGATCAACCCTCACTAATAAAAGAAGACCCATTTGAAATTAACATTACACCGGTTCCATGTTTCTTTCAAAATTCATTTATTAGTAATGTCACAATTGATAAAGATCTTTGTGTTAACATAATGCCTAACTTCATTTTCGAAAAATTAAGTATTAGTGATTTTTCTCCACTTCAAATACCCATTTTTCTATCCAATCGGAAAGTAATAAAATCAATCGGTGTAGTTGAGGATGTCTTGGTTCAAACAAATCAAATGGTAATCCCAACCGACTTTGTCATCCTCGATGACGCTCCTCTAGTGTTGGGACGACCCTTTGTAAAAACTCACGAAGCTTTGAAAAACCGGAAGTTCAACAATCTACCTCTTCAATTAGGGCCATTTAAAAAGAGTGTCGATCTTGAGCGATCAATGAAATATCCATTCGGCAATGACGACCCCCTAATTGAAGATGAGCCAGAACCACCTGATAAAGTGGGTCTAGCCAAGGACCTTTATAAACGTGGCGCACCACGGAGGCATTCCGCGGAACTATCCGTAGTTTTAGTTTAGATTAACTTTTACGTTTTCTAGTTTAGTTTTTTTTCAGGAATAAAACACACTCGGGATGGTGAAGGATGATAAAGGAAGCTTGAACCAACACCCCATGCACAAAAACAGAGCCTCCCGACAATTTTTCTTCATTACAGCAAGTTCAGCACGAGGCCGTGCTCACCCCAACACGCCCCGTGCCCAAGGTTCTATAGAAAATGCCCAGTTCAGGTACCTGGACACGGGGCCGTGCTCACTGGACACGCCCCCGTGCCCAGCCTTCTGTTTACTTTTGGTACTGGCAGTCTGGACACTGGGCCGTGCTCAGCCAACACCACCCCGTGTTCAGCTACCCAGTACCATAAAATCTTGTTTTTAACCCACTTTTACACATTTTAATCAACCGAAAAACTTATTTTTGGGACACATTGAGGACAATGTGTAATTTAAGTGTGGGGGGGATGCTAAAACCTTGAATCTTGCAAGTCCAAAATACAAGCCTTACACAAAACTCTATTGGAACCGCTAATCACCCCAAATTTTTTCAAAAATTTTTCATTTTTTTTACTTGTCTAGGTTTAATTTGGGAATTTCAAAATTCTAAAAAGGTTATATTTTTACAAATTTACAACCGATAGCGTCGTGATAAAAAGAACCAACATAAGAAAATTATGAAAAGGCATGACAAGCTTAGTTAAAATTTGATTATATATACTTGATCACATAAAAACCCATTCCCACAAAAGTGAGTTTTGAGCCTTTATTGAGCATATAAATACATATCTTTAGATTAAATGCTCATCTTTCGTTTCTTGTGTGAATAGCTGCTTGGTTTCTTACGACTCTAGAACTTGCCATGATGATACATTCCCGGTCCTTACCAACTTAAACCCGAGTAAGTAAATGACGGAGGCATTAGGACTAACCATTTTTATTTCTACACCATTATTTTCTTTTTCTTTTTTACCACCTACCCAAAATCCCCCTAGTTAACCCCTTTGAGCCTAAACCTTTTCATTTCATAACCCAAAACAAAAACCCTTTCACCCACCAAAACCTTTTTATTTTTAACCCTTTGTTTTAGTAACAAGCTCGTTTTTCTTATGACTTTCAAAAAAAAAAAAAAATGATGATGATGATGATGATGAAGCAAAAGAGAAATAAACAAACAAGTTTATCAAAAATAACTTTGTTTGAATAGTGGCTTCATCAAAAAAAAAAAAGGTCTTACGAAAACCGATGCTTTTTACGCCTTTCGCCCTTTTACTAACCACTAACCCAACCACCTACCTTTAGCCCAAGCCAAACCCTTCACCCCAAAAGTCCTCTTGATATTTACAAAGGTGTATAGTTAAAAAGGAGGAGGATTGATTGTTTGGCAAGCCTATGGTAGGAGTAGGTTCCATGCCGCTCTCGAGTGATCCACAAAAATACATTTTCGGCCGAGTGTTGAGTGATCCCCGTGAGGTATGTGAACTTGTATATAAATAGAATTTTAAAAGGCATGTTATGCCCTAATAAGTAATTTATCTTATGAAAAGTTTTAAATAAATCATGACGAATAGGATTGTAAATAAATAAAAATAGAACTTAATAAAGAATCTTGGAAATCCCGACACTCTATGACAAGCCCAAAAATCTTCTCTTCTACCAATTCCATTTGGGAGTGTAAAGCCACATTATAAAGAGTTTTGCTTGAGGACAAGCAAAGATTCAAGTGTGGGGGTATTTGATGTGTGTAAAATGCAACATATAAATTACATCAAATAAGGCATAAAACTAACCCTTTTTTAGTACTAATGTTGGAAAAAGTGTGTTTTTGTCTTCCTTTTGAATTTACAGGGTCAAATGAGCTTAAACGAACGAAAGGAACAAAAATACAGCCAAAACCAACATAAATACAAAGAAAAGGAAGAAACGTGGCATGCCCGACCCCTCGACAACAACTCCCAAAGCAAAAACAAGAAGAAAGCTAAGCATGGGGCTGTGCCCAGCTGAGCATGGGGCTGTGCCCAGCCCGACACGGGGCGTGCCCAGCCCGACACGGGGCGTGTTCAGCCCGACACGGGGCGTGCCCAGCCCGACACGGGGCGTGCCCAGCTCAGCACGGGGCCGTGTCCAGAATGGTCAGCCCTGGCACAAAAGACAAACCTCTAGAAGCTTCTATTGCCCACCACGGGGCCGTGTCCAGTGAACACGGGGGCGTGGCGAAAGTACAGCAGGCGCATTAATTGTAATTGCGAATTACAATTAATGAAGAGAGAGAATGTCAGACAAGCACGGGGGCGTGCCCAGCGGACACGGGGGCGTGTGGAGCTAATAAAGACAAACTGTATTAATGAAGAAAGAGAAAAGGGTGGACACGGGGCCGTGTCCAGCGGACACGGGGCCGTGTCCAGGCTTCTGTACAGGCTATAAATAGGAGTGCTTGGCTCAAGCTCAAACCATCCCTTGGCACACCACCTCTCTCACACTTCATCCACCACCCACCACCATCACAACACCATCATCCACCACCATCATCCATTGTCCATCATAGAGTGTGTGAGTCGTCTCGGGATCCAAGATTGATCGTAAGAGTTCTTGACAATCAAGGCCATGTTTGCCTAAGTCTCTTACATCACTTGGTGAAGACAAAGTGTCTAGTATAATACTTTTTATTTCTAATCTTTTGCACTTTTTATTTGGTTTTGTATTAATGACTTTAATAACTAGTTACTTATGTTGAAGGTGATCTTTCCTTATCGTTTGTCCGTGGTGTCTTGGCATTATTTTACTGTCTATATAAAATAAAGGATTTTCACCATTCATATCTCCACGGTCTATATGGAGGTATGTTGGCTACCTGGTAGGGGGTTAAGGGAACGGTTTGGTAAAGGTCTTGCCATTGTTCAGCGTTTAGAGGTCCTGCAATGGACCTGGGTCAAATTTAGTAGGACCTCCTTCAATACTTCACGGTATTGGATGGCGGGGGTCCAAACTCTTTGATCCCCTCATAAGTTAACTACTATTAATACTATAACCCGGCTATTTAGGACTGTATCCCTGCTGACTCAGACTACTTAGTCGAGGGTAACGTCACCGCCAAAAGCGGGGCCTACCACAATACTGCATTAATAACTTAATTCATTATCTTCCAATAATCCACCCCTTTAGGATTGTATCCCTGCTGACTCAAACTACTGGGGTGAGGGTAACGTCACCTTCAAAAGAGGGGCCTACTACAATAACTAAGATAATCTCTTAATTATGTGCAAAAGTGCGGAAATAATCAAAGGTTATACTAGATACGAGTCGGAACCAAGTGATTCATCTTGTCTATCTGTTTTTATTATTTTATTTTTATTTTCAGCATTTTAGTTAGTTTTTATTTTTCTTAGTTTAAAACATTTTTCTAAACTTTTATTTTGGTTAGACGTTGAGGATAAACCGGTACTAAAAGCTCTTGTGTCCTTGGACGACCTCGGTATCTTACCAACGCTATACTACACTCAACGATGGGTGCACTTGCCCATATGTGTGTTTAGTGTTAGTGAAATATCGTGTTTTATAAATTTAAAACTTGGCTAAAATAAGTGTTAAAAAGGGCTTAAAATATACACCTAAAATATACGACACTTCACGCACATCAGCAACTATGTGCTTAAATGTCAACGTTGTCTAATTACATACTATACAAGTGAATTCATGCATGTTTTATACTACAAAATATTGCTTTATGCATTAACGAGAGCGTTGCGTCGGAAAATACTAGTAAACTCAGCGGTAAAACACAATATGCCAACAACTCTGCAAAAAGCAGTCAGACAATAAAATTGGAGCCTAGGTGTAGGTCCAATGACAAGAATACATTAAAACCCAAGAGTACATACTAAGGGTTAACATATAGACTTTCAGGAGACTAAAATACGCACTAAAAAGCACCCGAAACGCACTTTAAGGGCAGAATTTTATTAAATTCAGCTATAACCAGCTTTTACACATATACATATCATGAAGAATTTACGTTTTATCGTCTAGAATATTTCCCTAAGTGTCGGGAATTGAAAGGGTTACAAAAGGGTACATAAAAGGCACTAAATGGTGCAATTTAACACTTAACGAACCAGTATCCAACCGAACAACCGGACATTACCCGGGACGCCAAATTTCTGCCAAACACGTTGTTTATTTATTTCTTGGCTTGTCGTGATCCCCGAACACCCTAACACCCACTAGATATCAAATAAATAACATATGTAAACAATTTTACTTGGAAATCTAACTATCCATTACAATTTAGTTGCAAAAGTTACAACCAACCCCCCCCCCCTAACCGATTCGGTCACAAGGACCATCACAACCATGCCACAATCTTGTGCAAGATTTTATCACATTATTTTATTTGATTAGTTGCTTGTAGATCTTGATATAATATATGAAGTATCCTTATAAAGCATGGCATGAAGATCCTTACCATACCTCACATTTTCACACCCCTTACCCTTACCCTCACTCTCTCTCCCTCCTTCTCGAATCCCCTCAATCGCCACCATCACCACCACTAAACCACCATCTTCATCAAAGTTTCAAGTCTCATTCAAGCATATAAGGTGATTCAATGAGGCTTGTATCTTGTGAAACTTCAAGGAGCTTCTTTCACTTGCTTTTCACCATCATCTTCTCCACATTTTCACTAGAGATTCTTCCCTAGCTATAAGCTAGTAGTAAGTCTTTGCTACACCTTGTTTCATCTTGTTTCTATGATCAAAAGATGTAGTATGTTAAGTATGTTCAAAACACTAAAGAAACAAGAACAAGAACAATGAACATGAAGCTTTAAATATAAAAGGTTACTTGAAGATGGAATGTTACTAGTATGATGTTGTAGTGAATGTGTTGTTAATTTTATGATGATTCTTGATTGTGTGATGTTAATCACCCTATGGACCTTGTTAAATAATATTTGGGAATATGATTTAACAAGATTAGAAAGTGGTTATGTGTTACATAAAATAACCACCTTCTAGTTAAACATGAACTTGGTAAAAATGATTTTTCATGAAATATAATTTAACTAGTAAGGTGATGATCTTGTAAATCCAAGAGTTACAAAGGATTTTTGGTAAGGAAGCCAAGTTGGAGAAGCGGTTTTTGGAAAATCATGACTATTACCAACACTTACGCTATTTTAGAAATAAGACAAGTATGAGAATATTTTATTTACAAGAAGAGTTCAAAGGGGTTAAATTTTGTAAAATTGTTTACAAGTTGTAAACACTAAACTTTTGCAAGAAGGTGATTTTTAAAGAGATAATTATACTTTGGAAGGTAACTAAGCCCACTGAGAGCTTTACCAAGTTACTACGCGTTTTCGGGATATAACAAGTTCATAATATAGCGTGATTTACATGATTTTGGCTTGTAGTGAGACTTGAATGAGTTGTTGATGTTTATTGATGATTTAAAAGAAAATAAACACATGTTTCGAAAACATGGGAACCTCCATTTTTAGGGAAAACTCTATCAAAATTTCTATAAAATTTTAACACTTAGAAAAATATAAGTTTTTGAGAAACTTATTCCCTAAAAATGTATCTAAAAACATTTACCAAGGTTTCCCAAACTTTTGTGTTAAGAAATGAGGATTTCTTCAAGAATAAAAATGGATATTAAGTATGTATATTTTTGAGAAAAATATATATATTTATTGATCACCAACTTTTGTGCTAAGTGTATGTAGTATGTACTATACTTGATAGTGTATTAGGACTTGAAGATACACTAAATACTCTTAAGGAGTGAAGATACAAAAATACACATACCACATACTTAGACAAATACAAGATACTTATATTTATTTTTGAGAAAATAATATAAGTAAGACACATAGTTAAAAATATAAATTATTTTTAACACAAGAACACACCTACAAAAGATGGTGACTTGAACTTGTGCGATACAAGTCTAGTGACTAACGTTAATAAAACACGTATAGGTCATGATGTTAATTAAGCAAATCCGGTGAAGTTTACGATGCAAGGAACGCAAAGTTGTGAGTTCATGCTCCCCCTTTTCTTTTAATTGTTTTCGGTTTTATAACTTCGGGGGTGAAATACATGTTACAAATGTTACAATGTTTACAAATGGTATGATACAAAAACAAGAAGCACTCTTGGTGAGAACGAGTACCAAGTATGTTGCGTTTTAAGAATTGATACGAGAAATCGTGTCACGGATAGGGTACCATAAGCACCATTAATCAACAATATACCTAGACCACAGAACAAAAGGTTAGATCTAACGGGTTTCGGGCAGCCACACTCTTGGTGAGAACGAGTACCAAGTAGTGCTTTTGTGTCTCAGAAAAACTTGATAAATGCATATGGTTTGGTGACTTCCTATGTCGTGTCACATGTTAATGGCCTTGCAACCCATTAACAACCCTAATACATACAAGAACACCTTATTTATACAAGATTCATACCACAAGAACACTTGATTTATACATGAGTACGTGGTGTACACAAGAATACTTGATTTATACATGAATATTTGAGTTACATATGAATACTTGATTTATACTTGAGTACGTGGTGTACACAAGAACACTTGATTTATACATGAGTACGTGTTGTACACAAGATACTTGATTTATAAAAGATACAAACTATGTTTTCATACAAAGTATACAAACGTGCAATACAAAAACTGCATGAATTCACACCAACATTATGTTGACGTTTTTTTCCAAAACTCACATGTATTTCAGGTAACTAGTGGATGTGCGCACGGTCTTACTCATGCTCCTGGATGTCGTTTATGTTTATCCTTAAATAAAGATGTAAACTTTCAGACAATATGTTGTCTTGTGATGTAAACACTAAAACTATGATTTTGGTTATGTAATGCTTGGCATTTGAAGTTATTTTATGAGCATGTAGTATGTTTACCAATCGTATGCAATGAAAACCTTTCATGATCACACCTCGTGCTTCCGCCTTAGAAAGGGGTGTGATATTCACGCTTAACTTTTATTTTCAACTCTCAAGGTTCTGAACGTCGAACGGATTACCGTCCGATCGGATAGCCATCCGATCAAATGACCATCCGACCATGTGACATTTGGAACTTCGACACTTAATCATTTTCATAACTTTCAAAGATCATCAGTAACTAATTGCAATCCGATCGAGTGACAATCCGGTTGTGAACTTGTTCTCACTAAGTCCCTGCCAATCGGATCGTTATCCGATCGAGCGACCGTTCGATCGATCGACCTGAAGGGTAAAGATACTTCTCTGTTTTTAAAATGCTACGATGAAAACTTCAAAGCCATCATACGCAAACACATCCTTACCAAACAGATGTCAATCCAATCGAATGGCCATCCGATTGGATTGCCATCCGATCGGATTACCATCCGACACTTGGTACTTTTGTACCGTTTATCGTGCCACTCATCGTTTATGCTATCGTTAACTGTTCAGGCTAATCTCTCTCAGCGCTCCCTTCAATCCAAGAGAGTGTTTACTTGTTAAGCACGATCTGTAAGTATACTCGATCCCTTTTTGATTTCGCACTTTTGGGTGTTACATACGTTACTTATTCTAAATCACATCAATCACACAACGTAAACACTATTTATTCATTGACCGTTACTGCATGATGCGTGTTACTCGATGAATGATTGTATGTTATGTTAACACAGTGATTGCTGCCTGACACCTTAGCAACGATAGTACTATTTGTTTGGACTCAGCACCTGTCGTGGACAGGGGTTGTTAAGGTTACCTCTCACATGTCGAAGTGGTTATATGTGTTGCGCATTCTACAACTCGCAGTCTAGTCTGTGCATATTTCATTGTCGATAACCTACTAGCTTCGCATTATACATGATACATGCTGGGTATGCGTAAACTATATCGAACTCTATTATATTATATCAAACTTGTATGCTCACCTTTACACTATGTGTATTGACCTTTATTTTAACGTATGTGACAGGTGCTTAGGATGTTTTGTTGCTATGTGGGAATCAAGTTAGGATGGAGTCTAAGAAACAAACAATTAAATGAAACTTAAATTGTCGGAATGGATAATTTATCTTTGAGAACAATGTCTATAATAACTATTTTTATTTTATATGTTTATGGTGTGGGACATGAACCTTTAATATATTATAACTAATAGTTGTTATGGATTCTCCTGGACAATCTGTTTCGCTCAGTGCAGCTCCCCGATGATTCCACCATCGGTTGGGGTGTGACACCAGCCCTGACTCGCTTATCGTTAATCTCAGTGGCGAGCAGGTAGGTTTCCTCAATAGTCGTTGTCTTTGCAGCCTGAACAAAGTCTGCAACATAATCCGGCAGAGCGCGGATATACTTCTTGATCGTAATCTCGGGGGTAGTAACTTGACCCGGACAGATGATACTCAGCTGCTTGAAGCGAACAGTTAAACTAGCGTTGTCTCCGCCATCCTGCTTGATATGCCAGAATTCGTCCTCTAGCTTTTGGAGTTCATGGGGAGGGCAGAACTCTTGCATCATGATGTCCTTCAACTCATCCCACATCAGCCCAAAAGCTCAGGATTGGAAGACGTCGGTGGCGTTAACAGTGCGAAGGTTTTTCAGACAGCCACTCTGGTGCAAGGTGACTTCGATTGAATCAAACCATTGAAACATGGTCGTAGGCCCATCTTCGCTGGTAAATTCTTTCGGACCGTAGGCTTTGAACTGCTTGAAGTTAAAAGTAGCCTTGGGAGTATCAGTCCTGGATTCTTCTGAAGACTTGCTAGCATTCTCATTCAGCTCATTGACGGTTTGAGGGATAACTTTCGCCATTTGTTTAGCGACGAGAGCAGCGATTCGTTTATCGTCCTGATTGCGGCGAGCTAAGCGAGTAGTGTGTGATCCAAATGACGACATTGTCTGCAAACAGACATCGTCACAGGACTCAAACACAGTTTCGATTAACCCTAATATAGTCTAGCGAATTTACAAGGAGCTACTTTATAAAGCACAAGAACACATCAAGGCACAAAATCATGTAGGCACAGAACCACATACGCACATAAACACATAAGCACGTAGTCCACATAGGCACGAAAGCACGTATTCAACTATATTTTGCACGTATTCATCTCCCTATATTGCACGTATTCACCTATCTTTCACAGCAGCGTAAAACGATCGAGTATAGCGAGTGCGAATAGCGAGTAGCGATTGCGAATAATACAAGCGATTTGGTTGCGTTTTGAGGTAAATGTGCAGTGCGTGTTGTGTGTGTTTATCAAAGAGAACAGCGAAAAGCGAGTAAATCACCAAAAATCGAAACACATAATTACATAAAACCACATGAAATTCACATAAAATCGATAAATCATAGAGTTGGCGGTGGCGGGTTCCAGAATCGAAACACATAAAATCGAAGAGAGATCGTCTTGGCTAGATAGACGTCGGCTACCCAAAGTGTTTCGACTATTCTCAAGGACTTAGGTACACATTTTGGCTTAGTAGACTGTGTTCTCGCTTCAATTCTAGCGATCGACATGCATCCATTTGGGCCATTGCGTGACCTTAGTCGTTGGAACTCATCGAGACTATGGTGAGAGTTTTGTAAACCAAAAATATAGAGCCGGACGAGTCATCAAGGTTCGGGTTTCACCCCTGACTTAATGACTGCCTTCCTGTCTGTGTGATAGAATCACGAGATAGATAAGAAGAATCGCGTCGAAGTATGGATTTCACTTCTGATTCAACGCAATTTCTCTTATTTATAGTGAAAATAGCGTGTCGAACGAGTGACTTGGTCAAGAGTTTCGTTTTCACACCTAATCTCAACCAGATCATCCGTTTGTGTGTGTGGCCAGCCTTAGGAATAACTGATCTTGCGTGGAATTGTAGTATGCGATGTTTGCGTAAGAGTGTGGTGCACAACGAGTTCGAGCGAGAAATAGCAGGTAAGCTCGTGCTAAATCCCTACTAGGCATGCACAAGTCGTCTATTGGTACTTAGACTATAGACTAGGTCGATTCTAAGACATCGACCCAGACTAGGTCGTGTCTTGGCTAATCCCTATAGTTATGGTTCTGATACCAATCTGTCACACCCCAACCGATGGCGGAAACATCGGGGCGCGGCACTGAGCGAAACAGATTGTCCATGAGTATCCATAACAACTATTAATTACCAGATATTTAAACGTCATGTCCCATACCACAACATATCCAAATAAAATGTTATTACAAATAATTGACTAAAAAACAAACACTGTTCCAACAACTCAGATTTAGCGTGATTAAAACAAGGTGGGGAGGATGTAACATCCCAAAATTTTTAAATTTAAAATAAAAGTTATTACCCGAATAAATCATGGGTAAGTTGACCGATTGAAATATAAAGTATTTTGGCAAACATAGGAACCGTTTAAAAAAACTATAATTATAAAAATACATTATATTTGAACCTACTCCGTTTTTAATGAAACTTAGGCCAAAATGTAGATAAAAATATTCTTATTCTAATGGCATATTCATCATTTTATAAAACGTTATATTTTAGAAGTTATAAACGCCAAATGAATGAAGCAGTTGAATTAATTATATAATAATAATAATAATAAACAAACTAACTAACATATGAATCCTACGTAGGCATCTTTGAAATAAATGCATGCAATTCAATTAAGGTACAAATGAATACGTGGCTGGTGAAACGTAAAGACCAAGTTTAGAACTTCAAGTATAAATAACATGATGAGGTTCATCTTTCATTTTGTTCAAACTTCAGGTCTCGATCTCGCTTTCTCACTGTCACTTTATATGTACCCAATTTTCTTTAGTAATTCACCCCTAAATCCTACAAAGCCCTGCCCCGTTTTAAGTATTTTAACACCTGATCGCTGATACCATGTCCGATTGATTTAGGACCCACCAACGCATGTCAAGGCTCTGCCCGACTAAGTACGTTGAGGTTCTGTCTCGTGACGTAGGGATAAAGTTGAAATGGGTTACTATACTTAACACGAGTGCATTATATATTTTATTAAATAGTTCAGGAGTTATACCCAAATATAACAACCTTCCTAAAACACCCCTGACACCCCTACACATTCTAAAACATACCCCGTATGCGATAAACGACCCTGTATACCTTTATTTTAATAAAAACAATTTCTAAGGATTCTCGCGGGCCGCGACCCATCTCCCTGGGTCTGTCGCGGGGCGCGACATAGTGACACCAGGCGGAACCCGCTTGCGCCACATGTCCCAACGCGTGTGAAGGCTACCCGGGTAACTAGCCAAGCCTACAGCCTAACCTACATCCCTCGCGGGCCGCGAAGCCCTCTTGTGTTTCCTTCGCGGGGCGCGACAAGGTGTCGATCAGACACTATAAATACAAGGCATCGGCCTTCAGTCCCATCTCGTTCAGAATTCTCAACTCTCTCAAATCTCATAAGCTAAAGATTATACCCGGGCATTATACCCCCTAAATTAGCGAAACTCTGCCTCGTTGTAAGTATTATAACCCCCGGTTACGTATTAGCTACACTGCCCGATTGATCTAGTGCTCCGTAACGGCTGTCGAGCTTCTGCCCGACGTAGTCGTTGGAGTTCTGTCTCGGGGAGAGTATATCTAATGTAAATATGGGTTATTATACTAACGCGTGTGCATTGTTTATTTAACTAGATTATAACCAGGAAGCCACAAAGGAAATACCTATAGTAGCAATGTGAGTAATCCTTCTTTTTGTGTAAACCTTTTTGTGAGTAATCTCCTTTTTGTAAACTGTCTTTACAAAATCTTAAATATTTTACAAAGTGATTAAGCAGTGATTGAGTCTATGTAATTCTTCAATTACTGCCAGTATGTTGGGGTTTTGTATACAAAATGTGGAAAACGTTACCATTGGACAAAGAGTTAGCCAATAGGTAATATGACCCACCACTCAGGATTGACAGTACTGAATGAGTAATTGTGTAGATGTAAACATTGTAATCGCTCTCAATACTGTAGACTGATAAAACTGTTTTCATTAAACTGGGATTCACTCACCAGTATTTTCCACTGACAAATGTTTTTAAAATGCATTTCAGGTAACAAAATGTGAAAGCCAAATAGAAGCCAGCTGGAGAGCACTGAAGGCTTAGAAAAGTGGCTATAAAAGTTACCTAAATAAAGAGATGTTTTTATTTAAATAAAATAACGTTTATACCTATAAAAATGGGTGTATTGGAAACTTGGGAATTTCCCATGTGTTTAATATTATAAAGGTGTGGTATTTTACTCTGATAAAATATTTCCTAACTACGGTCCTGGTGAAATTTTCGCTGCCAATATGATTAAACAACCGATACCACCGAAACTGGCTCGCGACCACCCGTTCCCGGGAGATAGGGGCCTGGGGTTGCGACAGAAGGTGGTATCAGAGCCACTGGTTTAAGCCATTTAGGTGTTCTTTTAAAGGCTAAACTTAAACATTATGTTGGGAAATTAATATTGTGTTATTCTGGGTAGATAAATCTTAATATTCATGTTATAATAATTATGTTTTCAGTCCACAGTATGAGTGCCCAATATGACTAAATGTACCTATAGGCTACCCAGGAAGACATATTATATTTCTAGTAAAATATAACATGTGCCTTATATTTTAACTAGGCAGACACTTTTCTAGTTAGACTTACACTTTATGGTCTATAGTTTTATAGCATAGGTTTATATTAACGAAAGTTTATATATTATAAAACACAGCCCTATATTAATTCCATAAATTCCATAAGATTAAATAAAAATGAGGATTTCTAGAGATTAAATCACCAATTTAAAAAAAAAGAAGAAAATTTCAATAACCAACACTAGCCTCGATCTATTACATCAATATATTTTATTGCAGATAACACTTTGATGATCACTGTATATAACTAGGTTATAAAATTTAACTTCTGGTATCACAAATGATTTTAAATGCCCAAAATGAAAAGAATTTATCTCTACAATATGGTAATAATTCATTATATATGTATTTCTATCTCCTTACTTGTCATACAATACCCCTTGAACACAACCATCATCATGTTTTCAATTAAATATAGAAAGTAGTTTACTCAATTTAAAAAGTTGTTAATTGTTTTCAAAATAATTGCATGATTCGACCTAATTAGATTATTTCAATCCACCTCAAATATAGCTCTTTAAATCTAGTATGAATAAATTGTTTTAGTTATAATATTTTTCTTCCAAATATTATAATTCGAGTATCTAAAGGGAAGGATTAGAAAGATTTTACCAAACTACCAATCCCTTGTGTTTATTTATTTATTTATTTATTTTTCTCAACTAAAATTTATTATATCCTACTTTATAAATTAGTAATCTTCTTTAGTATAAATCAATTTAACTTCAAGACCCAAAATAGAAAGCAAAACTTAAAAGGTTAAGAAAAATGAAATATACAAACTTGTGGGGCTGATAATATAATATAACTTAATTAAAATAAATAAATAAAATAAAATTTTACTCACTGTGCAAAATCATATGAAAAGTATACAATAGCATATTTGTAAATATATTTTAATTTAAGTTTTACTGTAGCTAAGATCTACCTCAAATTGTATATATATAATAATTATAACCGGAATGTAATTTTAGGTAATATAATACCTAAAGTTTGTATCACCAAAGGACAGTATATAGTACAACTGTTTAAACTAAAGTGTCATAGATTAATATACTGTAGTTATAAGTACATACTTATATATACCTAAATATATACACATATATTTAAACAAAAGATGTATTTATATATATGAACTCCCTTCAACTATTTATATTATTAATATATTTGACTACAAAGGATACTAATATCTAAATATATGTATCTTTTAAACCAATATGGACAAGATAGTATATACCAATGATAAATTAAATAAATTTATCCTAATAAATATTTGTACTATATAATAAAATAAATATCAAATTTTATACATTTAAATCTATAACACAGATCGAAGAAAGTATAGATTCAAAAGATTTTTATATATAATAATCATATATATAAATATTCGTGTTTTTAATATCTATCATTTAGAATACTAAATTTTCATTTTCTTTTATAAGAAGAGAAAAGATGGGTCTGATGGTTTATACAATCGGTACACATAAGAGAGATTAGATAATTAAATTCTAAAAGCAAAGATATTACAAATTGAATATATCTTTTCTTACTCGATTTAAATTAATATTTTATTTATGTTCTAGTTACTATTTCATTTTTCATGCTAGAATTAAAATGGATACTCCACATAAAGATAATTGACTCAAATGTGTATTTAATACACTTATATAGTCTATTTAAAGATCAAATTATGGTATTAGTAAATTACTATTATTATTTTTTGAAATATATATGCATATACATGTATTTACTAAATTACTCAATATATTTAGAATCAAATTTTGAAACATCAAACCTTGTATTGCTTACTATAATACTTCTTTGAATAAATAATATAATATACAATAAATTGAGAGTTAAGTTTTAATATTTTAAACCCATATGGTTCAACCCACTAGTTAAAAATGAAATTGTTCCCATGAATCCAAAAAAATTATATTTGATTAATTTATTTTTTTAAATCTTTTATTGATCCATCCTTTAATTCCAAAATATTATGTTTAATAAATTTAACAGAAGTTTATTCCAATATATTACTTTTATAAAAGGGTAAATAAAGATAGGGGAATAAGCTTGATAATTGGTACCATCGGATATATATAAATTAAATAATTCAATATTATATATATATATATATATATATATAATATGTATTATGTAAGTTTTGATATTAACAGGAGATTTGAAATTTTATGTTTCTAAATATATACATAGAATTTCTTGATAGTATACACAATATAATAATAAAATATCTTCTAAAGATAAACATAAGAGGAAATATCACGGGCGAATCATATAAAAACATGAAGTCATATAAGAATACATCCTGAAACGTATTATAAAATACCATCTGTCTCAATAAAATATTCTGTGCATCGGAATCTAATAATATATAAGCATAAATAAAGTTAGCTGTAAAGCGTACTTAGCGAACTTAACCATAGTATCAATTGAGACAATAATATTTTTATCAGAACTTCATTTTCCAAACAAAAGAAAGTCACAAACATTATCTATGCTTAAAAAAAAGTTAGGATATTGATATTTACTTGTGACACCCAGAATAGTATTTAGACTTGAACCTAAGAAAAATGCATTCGTATAAGCTTCAAGATAAGCTATATTACTTGTGTAGATAAAGTGGGATGGGTGTTGGTATGCCGTGAGGATGATGACTAGAACAGTGTAAGTATGATAAATAAGCAATAACACCTGGCCACTGTTATTTCTTGTTTATTAGTACTACTCGGTTCTAGAATATGATCCATCATGAGAATACTAATTTCCTTGTTTCTTGATATAAGTCATAATAAATGATGCACTTTTAAAAATCATGATTTGAGAGAAATTCTATTTAAGGGAAATACAATGATAATTATCTCTCCGGCAAGACTGGATATGGTGTAGTAGACTCTCCAGCTTGTCCGGGTAAGATGGGGGTACCTCTCCGGTGAGACCAGGTAAGATGGGGTATATGTTATATTAATGGAATTCCCTAAATAGTACCATGACCTGATGTCTGACCTGTTTTTGGAAATATGAATCTGTTAAATACATTGACCTTATGAATGGTGTGTATATTATAGTATGTGAAATATATGATTATATAGACATGTATGTCTATGAGGAGATCCAAAGACCATAATGATTGACAATTAGGAATTAATCACGAACAGGGTATCAATAATAATTTTAGATTTATTCATCAGGAATCTCTCGTATACATCTATAATTCCGATATCAAACATTATTTCGTTTGATCATCCATCTCGTAACCTGTGCGAAAGATGAACGACGAAAACCCTTTAAATTGAGACACCATCGAAATTATAAGAATTCCCCTTACATTACCTTAGATTATTGACGCATTGGGAAACTTGTAACTAAAAGTTTTGCTAAGACACAAAACATCTAAAAACTTACACAAATGATAGTAATTTGACCTTCATTAAAAAAACTCTTGAGAAGATAAGAGTCTCAAAACATAGAGAATAGTTCTGGTCAAAATTCAAACCAAAGACCAGAATATACTTAGTAACTAAGATCAATGACAAATTAAAAGTATTCATCTTTATTTCAGTGAATCTCGAGGACAAGATTAAAACAAGGTGGGGAGGATGTAACATCCCCAAAATTTTTAAATTTAAAATAAAAGTTATTACCCGAATAAATCATGGGTAAGTTGACCGATAGAAATATAAAGTATTTTGGCAAACATAGGAACCATTTAAAAAAACTATAATTATAAAAATACATTATATTTGAACCTACTCCGTTTTTAATGAAACTTAGGCCAAAATGTAGATAAAAATATTCTCATTCTAATGGCATATTCATCATTTTATAAAACGTTATATTTTAGAAGTTATAAACGCCAAATGAACGAAGCAGTTGAATTAATTAAATAATAATAATAATAAACAAACTAACTAACTAACATATGAATCCTACGTATGCATCTTTGAAATAAATGCATGCAATTCAATTAAGGTACAAATGAATACGTGGCTGGTGAAACGTAAAGACCAAGTTTAGAACTTCAAGTATAAATAAGATGATGAGGTTCATCTTTCATTTTGTTCAAACTTCAGGTCTCGATCTCGCTTTCTCACTGTCACTTTATATGTACCCAATTTTCTTTAGTAATTCACCCCTAAATCCTACAAAGCCCTGCCCCGTTTTAAGTATTTTAACCCCCTGATCGCTGATACCCTGTCCGATTGATTTAGGACCCACCAACGCATGTCAAGGCTCTGCCCGACTAAGTACATTGGGGTTCTGTCTCGTGACGTAGGGATAAAGTTGAAATGGGTACTATACTTAACACGAGTGCATTATATATTTTATTAAATAGTTCAGGAGTTATACCCAAATATAACAACCTTCCTAAAACACCCCTACACATCCTAAAACAAACCCCATATGCGATAAACGAGCCCGTATACCTTTATTTTAATAAAAATCAAATAAAAACAATTTCTAAGGATTCTCGCGGGTCGTGACCCATCTCCCTGGGTCTGTCGCGGGGCGCGACATAGTGACACCAGGCGGAACCCGCTTGCGCCACGTGTCCCAACGCGTGTGAAGGCTACCCGGGTAACTTGCCAAGCCTACAGCCTAACCTACATCCCTCGCGGGCCGCGAAGCCCTCTTGTGTTTCCTTCGTGGGGCGCGATAAGGTGTCGATCAGACGCTATAAATACAAGGCATCGGCCTTCAGTCCCATCTCGTTCAGAATTCTCAACTCTCTCAAATCTGTAAAGCTAAAGATTATACCCGGGCATTATACCCCCCTAAATTAGCGAAGCTCTGCCTCGTTGTAAGTATTATAACCCCCGGTTATGTATTAAGTACACTGCCCGATTGATCTAGTGCTCCGTAACGGCTGTCGAGTTTCTGCCCGACGTAGTCGTTGGAGTTCTGTCTCGGGGAGAGTATATCTAATGTAAATATGGGTTATTATACTAACGCGTGTGCATTATTTATTTAACTAGATTATAACCAGGAAGCCACAAAGGAAATACCTATAGTAGCAATGTGAGTAATCCTTCTTTTTGTGTAAACCTTTTTGTGAGTAATCTCCTTTTTGTAAACTGTTTTTACAAAACCTTAAATATTTTACAATGTGATTAAGCAGTGATTGAGTCTATGTAATTCTTCAATTACTGACGGTATGATGGGGTTTTGTATACAAAATGTGGAAAACGTTACCATTAGACCAAGAGTTAGCCAATGGGTAATATGACCCACCAGTCAGGATTGACAGTACTGAATGAGTAATTGTGTAGATGTAAACATTGTAATCGCTCTCAATACTGTAGACTGATAAAACTGTTTTGATTAAACTAGGATTCACTCACCAAAATTTCCCACTGAAAAATGTTTTTAAAACGTGTTTCAGGTAACAAAATGTGAAAGCCAAATAGAAGCCAGTTGGAGAGCACTGGAGACTTAGAAAAGTGGCTATAAAAGTTACCTAAATAAAGAGATGTTTTTATTTAAATAAAATAGGGTTTATCCCTATAAAACTGGGTGTATTGGAAACTTGGGAATTTCCCATGTGTTTAATATTATAAAAGTGTGATATTTTACTCTGATAAAATATTTCCTAACTACGGTCCTGATGAAATTTCCGCTGCCAAAATGATTAAACAACCGATACCACCGAAACTGGCTCGCGGCCGCCCGTTCTCGGGAGATAGGGGCCAGGGGTTGTGACAAGCACCTGCCACATACGTTAAAATAGAGGTCAATACACATAGTGTAAAGGTGAGCATACAAGTTTAATAGTAATAATAGAATTTGAAAGCGTTTACGCATAACCAGCATGTAACATGTAAAATGTGAAGCTAGTAGGTTATCGACAATGAAATATGCACAGACATGACTGCGAGTTGTAGAATGCGCATCACATATCACCACTGTGACACGTGAAGAAGTAACCTTAACAACCCCTGTCCATGACAGGTGCGGAGTCCAAACTATAGTACCATCATTGTTAAGGCATCAGGCAACAATCACTGTGTTAACATAACATACAAGCATTCATCGAGTAACACGTATAACATGCAGTAACGGTCAGCGTGTAAAGTGTTTGCGTTGTGTGATCGATGTGATTTAGAATAAGTAACGTATGTAACACCCAAAAGTGCCTAAAGCAAAAAGGGATCGAGTATACTCACATATCGTGTTTAGTAAATAAACACTCTCTTGGATTGAAGGGAGCATTGAGAGATTAGCCTGAACAGTTGTCGATAGCATAAGCGAAATGTTAAACGGTGAAGTGGCATAAGTGACGAATGGTCATCCGATCGGATGACAATCCGAACGGATGGTCATTCGATCGAATGACAATCTGTTAGGAGGGCCATCCGTTCGAAGGGCCATCCGTTCGGAGGGCCATCCGTTCGGATGGTCATCCGTTCGGATGGCCATTCGATCGGATTGGCATTCATTTGGGATGGATGTGTTTGTGTATGATGTGACTTTGAAGTTTTCGTTGTAGCAATTCAAAATCAGAGAAGTATCTCTACCTTTCAGGTCGTTCGATCGGATGGCGATCCGTCGGTTAGACATTCTCAGAGATCAAGTTCACAGCAGGATTGTCATTCGACCGGATGATCTTCCGATCGGATGGCAATCCGTTAGAAACTGATGATATTTGAAAATTATAAGAATTGTTAAGTGTTGGAACCAAGTGTAATCCGATCGGATTGTTGTTCGATCGGATGGCAATCGGATCGGACGGCAATCCGTCCCACAATATGACCTTCTTGAAACTTGTTAAGTTTTGAAAGTTTTGCGGTTTGATCTAGACGGTATGACTACGTATTTGAACAACAGGAACCCTTCAGGCCTAGGTTATCCGATCGAACGGGAATCACCCTAATCCGATCAGTTAACTGTTCGTGACGGATGTTCATGCTCATCCGAAATCGGTTGTCCCGTTGATAGGAATCAGATCTCAAACCGACACATCGCTAGAGAAGAGTGTAAAAGAGTTGAAAGAAAGTTCCAAAACCATCCTTCAATCCTTTTAACCTTGAAAATGTTTATATCTAGATGAAAATAGTGTTAAAACATGTGGAAATCATGTAGATCTGTGTTGTTCTTGGTGGAATGAGGCCAAAACTTGAAGCTCATAAGAACTCCATGATGACATCACCCTAGAACACCTCAAATCCGTTGATTTCACGGTTAAAAGTTAAGATTCAAAGGTGAAAATGATGAAGAAGTGTGTGTAGATCATAGAAGTACAAGATTTGAGTGGAAAACTTACAAGAATCGCGAGAAATCGAGATAAAAGAGGGCTTGAGCGTGTTGTTCAAACGAGAGAGCTGTCACATCACTTTGGTGATGTGACAGGGGGTATTTATAGGTTGCCAAAAGAGGAAAGTGGCACCTGGAACGAATCGGATGGCCATCCGATCGGATGGCATCCGTTCGGATGACCATTCGATCGAATGGTCATTCGATCGATTGGCTCCGGGGAATTACGTTTCGATGTTTCGTTTTGCGTGTTTAGCGGCGATGCGTTTCGAGTGAGTGTTGCAATAGTATTACCCATTAGTTACACAAATAATCTAACTACTATTTCTAACATACAATCACTATAAATAACTTGAGTTTAGCGTTTGCGATTAGATTGCGTTGCGATAGAGTTGCGATTGCGTTTTGCGATTTGTGATTAATCGCCTCAACATAAACATAACATGCACAAGTAACACATAATAGCACACACACGTAAAACAATATCCAGAACACATAATTCGGGTTGCAAATGCGATAGCGATGCGATTAGCGATTAAACTGCGATTAAA
Organism: Helianthus tuberosus; assembly: GCA_030545235.1. NCBI lineage: Eukaryota > Viridiplantae > Streptophyta > Magnoliopsida > Asterales > Asteraceae > Helianthus > Helianthus tuberosus. The sequence goes on along the minus strand of CM060381.1, from coordinate 182,274,136 downwards.
CCTCGATTTGTTATAGATACTCCACATAATACAACTAAAGCAAACAAATAATAGAATTCGATTACAAGTCAAGAAGCACAAATCAGTAATTAAGCAATGAGTGACAGATCGCAATTAGCAACCTTTTCTTCCTTTGACTTTGACTTGTACTTTGACTTCAAAAGTCGGGTTGTTACATTAATCGACACGTGACGCATACTTTTTGTTATTATTTTATTATCCAAAATTATATAAAATCTATTAAATTTAAAAAAAAACATTAATACTTATTAACCAAAAACATTAATAATAAAACATTACATAATTTAAAAATTAAAAACATTACATAACTAAAAAAAACACACGACATAACCTAAAAAAACATTACATAATTAAAATAAAACGTTAAACTTAAAGATAATTAAATAAAAATCCTAATCATCTGTCATGGCGAAACGTGTTTGAAGTCACGGTTGTAGGCGTGCCTCTAGTTGATAAGGGCGACTTGGATGATGTCGTCTTCTGCAAGGTCACCATCTGCATTTTCCACCGCGTTATGCACCGTCTCGAATCGTTCACTATCCAACCGGATAGTCCTAAAACGAGAAGAAAGTGCCTCCACGGTTCGGGTGGTGTCACCCAGATGAATGCACAAGTGTTGGAAACCCCCCCCCCCAAACGGACCACTCGAGCAATTACGTGGCGTGTAATGGCTAAGCGATTCGACCCACGATTCGCACAACTCAATATCTTCTTCTTCACTCCAGGGAACCGTAGACATTTTTTGAAATTTTTGTGGTATATTGCAAAGAAAGTTGAGAGGATTTGAGAGAGTTTGTAAAAAAATGATAGAAATGTGGTGATTTATATAGGAAGTGTTATATAAATTTAGAAAGTAAAAAAAATAAATCAATAAATTTTAACCGTTGCACCCAATGACTACATCCCACGGCCACTCTTAACGTGCCACGTTCACCCACTTTGAACCTCCACACTGGTACAAAATATGCCGCTCCCGCAACAACGTTGCGGTCCATGTCGTGCCCGGTGTGGTGTGTGTGGCGTGAAAAGACCAAAGCGCACCTATCCCAATGGATTTTCATGCTTGACCCAAGTGTGCACACATTAGAGGAAATATAATATTGTAAAGCTTAATGTGACAAACTGTATATGCTTTTAACTTTTTGTGGTTTATCGTATCCAATAACTATCTCGCTATAGATAATAGGAAGTTTAGCTTTGAAGCTTGTTATATCTATAGAGTTTTTTTTATATGTCACAACGTTAGATTTTCCTTAATGATTTTATATCTTCGTATAAATTTTTTTACCAACCCTGACCATCTATTCTTCTCGAGTTTTTTTACCAAAATGCTGCCATCTTTATAAAGTTAATCACAACAAATGCCACTCTCAAAAATATTTCACAAATAGTGTAAAAGCCATTATGAATGGCGATTTTGTTGTGGGTCGTAGCCTTTTCAACCTAAATCAGGGAATGCGTAAGACCCCAATCATTGGCCCAGGTACAAAATCCATTGTTAATGGCAATTTTTTTGAAATCCTGCACAAAAGCCATTGTTAATGGCGAATTTTTGAAATTTTGTACAAAAAGTGTAACACCTGTCTCATTTTTATAAGAATTTAATATAAAATAGACAATTTGTAAAACCAAAATCACCATTTCATTCATTTAACGAAATAGTAGGAGTTTATAGAGATAATAACTAAGTTAACCAACCATCTAGTTTAAACGTTCAAAAACGACAAGTTAAATATCTACCTCATGAACATTATATTTAACAGAGTTAATTAATCGCGGAAGCTTCAAAAGATTGTGTTCGGTTCTTGAAAACATCCTTGATCGCCATCCGGATTAAGTCCAACATCACCTAATGTCAAAACCACAACAAATATTAGTTTTGACAATGTTAAACCATATATAATCAAGTTCTAGAATCAAACCATCAAAAAGAAAACAAAATTTCGAATTTGAGTCTGTCGCGCCACGCGACAGATCTCTTTCAATCCTTCGAGAGTTCTCGCGCGTCGCGCCAGGTTGACTGGTTCCTATCACGTGCCACGGGGGAACCCGTTTTCCAGCAGATGCAGGTTTGTGACCTGCATTTCCTGCCCAGCTCCGTTTTTCGCAAATCAAACTTCAAATGCTCATAACTTTTGATCCAAAGGTCCGTTTTAGGCGATTCTTTTTCCTATGCGTCTGTAATTTAATTACCAACGCGTCTATTACATTTATTTTAACAAAAATTGAGTTTACAGACATGACATCTACAATCACTATATTGCTTATTCAACCCACATAGTTTGCACCAATTCTACTATCATTGTTATTGTAACCTTAAGGTGCATTTACCCAACATCCGGGGCTTACGATCACCGGCGTTCTATTACCAAATCTATGGTGTCACGCTCTTGTGATTATATCATCGCTAAACACTATTCAAAACACATTATTACTTCTTACTTAGACAATTATTCGACCCGTTTGGCTCATCTATGGAATCCTCCATTTCTAATGACTACCAAACGTTTCCTAAACTAATTTGATTCGTTTGATTAAGTAGTGATCATCATCACTTTACTAATATAATTCCTTATTCAAAAACGCAACTTCAAATGTCTAAAATATCAAATTTACACAATGTAACGAGACATGTTACATACCTTCAAAGCACACCCTTCAAACGCGCGTCACCACCGGCTTGTCCACTTGATGCTCCGGTTTCCTTTCCTATAGAGTTCAACCGTAAACCGTTTAGAACCATTTTCTTACATATAACGCATAGTTCTCCATAATTTTACAAATATGCGTTTTAGCTCAATTTTCAGTTTTTAAGCCTTCTTTTAGGAATTTTTACAAACACCTTAAGGGCATAATTTCTGACAATTTATAATCAAGTTCAATACTTGTCATTTAGCCAAGATTAACATCAACTAAGCATGTTCACATCAATTTTCCATTAACAACATTTGAATTTACTTCCTAGAACTCAAATTACACTAGAACAACAATTAAAATTCTAGTGTTTAACATGTTCCTACAAAACCCACTTATCACCTTCAATGGTGATTGTGAATTCACAAGAATTAAGCATGATTTCAACATGTGATTAACTAGGGTTTTACTCCTAGACACAATATCATTCCTATTTCATCCAAATAACATTCATGCAACATCAATTTCGAATTTCTTAGGTTCATCCAGAAATTTAGATGGAGCTTTTCTATGAAATTTACATACCTCATGACCCTTTTTACAGAGGAGATCACAATTCTATGTTCGGATTTTGATTTGGGACTGAATTTGGTCTTCAATTTTGATCAAATAGCAAGAACTAGGGTTTTGGAGAAGTCCTGGTCGCCCCCTCTATGTTTGATCGAACCCAGCACACACACAAGTGTGTGTTTGGTGTTTAAAATATGTTTTTATTATAATTAGTTTCAATTTAAACACCTTTGGTCCCTCTAAAATCATTTAGTTCATATTTTGAGTGTTTTACCCCACTTATAAGTCACTACAAGACTTTTATCTAACTAGGTTATTTTTAATCCGAGTTAGTTCATTCGTTTATTTACTGACATCATATTTATAATAAAAAAATTATATTTTCGGGGTGTTACAAGTCCACCCCCCTTAAAAAGGGTTTCGTCCTCGAAACCGGAATACACCGAATAATGTTGGGTAGAGACGTCGTATCTCTTCTTCGGATTCCCATGTAGTATCCGAACCTTTTCTATGCTCCCACTTGATCTTCACTTGATCAATTCTCTTATTTCACAAATCTTTAACCTTCCGATCTAGGATCTCTATTGGCCTTACCGCACAATTAAGGCTATTGTCCACTTCGATATCATCGTAATGGATATAAGTTGTTTTTTCGGCTAAACACTTTCGGAGTTGTGACACATGAAATGTGCCATGAATTCCACTCAATTCGTCCGGTAATTCAAGGCGATATGCTACCTTGCCAACCCTTTCGATGATTTTAAATGGCCCGATAAACCTCGGGCTTAGTTTCCCTCTTTTTCTGAATAGGATAACGCCCTTCCATGGAGAAACTTTTAGCATAACCATGTCGCCCACCTGAAATTCAATCGGTTTCCGTCCTTTGTCAGCATAAGACTTTTGTCTGTCTTGGGCTGCTTTCAAATGAACTCGTACCATGTCAATTTTCTCATTAGTGGCTTGGACTACATCTTTATGGGCCAGTTCGCGCGGGCCCACCTCACCCCAACACACCGGGGTTCTACATTTTCTACCATATAGCATCTCATACGGGGCCATGCCGATACTGGCATGATAACTGTTGTTATAAGAAAATTCTGCTAACGGTAAATACACATCGCAACTACACCCGAAATCGATAATACACGCCCTCAGCATGTCTTCTAGTGTCTGTATCGTTCTCTCACTCTGTCCATCCGTCTGAGGATGGTATGCAGTGCTGATAAAAAGTTTCGTTCCCATCTGATCTTGGAAATCTCGCCAGAAGTGTGAAGTAAACCGGGTATCCCTGTCAGACACGATGGATACCGGTACTCCGTGGCGTGGCACTATCTCGTTTGTATACACCTCCGACATCTTTTCTGGCGTATAATTCTCACGTATAGGAATAAAGTGAGCACTTTTCGTCAGTCTATCAACAACCACCCATATAGCGTCAAATCCTCGGTTCGTCTTTGGTAGCTTGGTCAACAGGTCCATGGTGATATGTTCCCATTTCCAAACTAGAATATCCAATGGCTGAAGCTTACCATAAGGTCTTTGGTGTTCCGCTTTGACTTGTAAACAAGTCAGGCACTTTTACACATACTTAGCTACATCCCTTTTCATTCCGGGCCACCAGTAATTTTGCTTCAAGTCGTTATACATCTTGGTCGCTCCCGGATGGATGGAGTAACGGCTTTTGTGTGCTTCGTCAAGTAGAAGCTTTTTGAATCCACATGAATTAGGAATCCATATTCTACCAAAACGGGTTTTCAACCCATTGTTATTTTCCGTTAACTCTTCCAACTGGCTCACGATTCTTTCTTTTTTCCAATTTTCCTCTTTTATCGCCACGACTTGTGCTTCTCGAATTCGTTCAAGTAGACCCGAGGTTACAATAAGCTGCATCGACCGCACTCGTATTGGAACATAATCTGTTTTCCTGCTCAAAGCATCCGCCACAACATTGGCCCTTCCGGGGTGGTAATGTATCTCGCAGTCATAGTCTTTTACCGTTTCCAACCATCGCCTTTGTCGCATGTTTAACTCCTTTTGATCGAAGAAGTATTTTAAACTCTTGTGGTTGGTAAATATGGTGCACTTTACTCCGTATAAATAGTGCCTCCATATTTTTAATGCAAACACCACCGCCGCCAATTCAAGATTGTGTGTGGGATATTTCTTTTCGTTCACCTTTAATTGCCTCGAGGCATAAGCTATCACTTTGCCTCGTTGCATCAATACACATCCGAGCCCCGAATGTGACGCGTCCGAGTAAACCACTAAATCTTCGACCCCGTCCGGCAATGTTAGTACCAGAGCGTGAGTTAACTTCTCTTTTAGCGTTTGAAACTCCTTTCCCTATTCAACACCCCATATGAACCTTTCCTCGTTCCGAGTTAATTTAGTTAGTGGTGAAGCAATCTTGGAGAAATCCTGAATGAATCTCCGGTAGTAGCCCACAAGCCCTAAGAAACTTCTAATTTCCGAAGGATTCTTCGGAGGGCTCCATTTTGACACGACTTCTATCTTTGATGGATCTACTAATATTCCATCGGCACTTATGATGTGGCCGAGGAATTGTACCTCTCGTAACCAAAAGGCACACTTCGAAAATTTCGCATACAATCTTTCCCGTCTGAGTGTCTCTAGCACCTCCTGCAAATGATGCGCGTGATCCGCCTCAGTTTTCGAATACACTAGAATGTCGTCGATAAACACGATTACTGACTTGTCCAACATTGGCTTGCAAACCCAGTTCATGAGATCCATGAAAGTCGCGGGTGCATTCATCAACCCGAATGACATCACGAGGAACTCGTAATGTCCGTACCGCGTGCGGAAGGCCGTCTTCGGTACATCCTCTTCCTTGACCTTTAACTGGTGATACCTCGATCTGAGGTCGATTTTTGAAAACCAATTCGCACCTCGTAGTTGGTCGAATAAATCATCTATTCTCGGAAGCGGGTATCGATTCTTCACCGTGAGTTTGTTTAACTCCCGGTAATCGATACACATCCGTATGCTTCCATCTTTCTTTTTCACGAACAATACCAGTGCGCCCCAAGGAGATGCACTCGGCCTTATAAATCCTTTATCGAGCAAGTCTTGAATTTGCGACATTAGTTCTTGTAACTCCGATGGCGCAAGCCGGTACGGCGCCTTGGCTACGGGTTTCGTGCCCAGAACCAATTCGATTCCGAACTCTATGTCCCGTTCGGGAGGTATTCCCGGTAAGTCTTTCGGAAACACATCTTCGAAATCACGTACCACTGGTACGTCTCCTATCTTCGGTGATTCCTTCCCTGGTTCATTCGCGTATATCATAAACGCTTTACACCCGTGCTTCATCAGTTTGTGAGCCTTTAACATCGAACATATCATAGGATTGCCTCCCTTCTCGCCATAGATGGTGACATGTTTTCCGCTCGGAGATGTTAACTTTATCTCCTTAGGGTAACACACGACTTTTGCGTGGTGTCGGGATAGCCAATCCATCCCAACTACCACTTGAAACTCCCCCATTGACATCGGGATCAGATCTATTGAGTACTCCTCATCATCGATACTCAATTTACAACCTTGACAAACGTCGCACACTATGAAACTCTTATTATCCCCTATTTCAACTTCTAAGGGCACACATAATTTCGTCAATACAAATGAATGATGTAGAATAAATCCATGTGAAATAAAGGATTTATTCGCACCAGTATCAAATAATGCACGTGCAGGAATCGAGTATATTGTGAATATACCTGAAACCACATCGGGTTCTGTTTTTGCTTCAGCTGTAGTTAATTGGAAGGATCTGGCCTTCGCCTTTTGGGTCTCCACTTGAACGTCTTTCTCGTTCTTTTTATCGATCAACTCCGGGCATTCAGACTTTTTGTGACCCGGCTGATAGCACTTGTAGCATACAGAGACCTTTCCCGGACATAATGACGCGGTGTGCCCCGTCTTCCCGCATATGGGACACAGTTTGTCTTTGAAACGGCACTCACCCTTGTGCCCTTTCCCACATACCTTGCAACTCGGTGATCCACCCTTCGCATCCATCTTCTTTACCGACTCAGACGTTTGAGCCTTCTTTGTAGGGCTCGGGTTGACATCCACTACTCTTCGTTCACCTCGTTCAATTTTCTTTTTGAGTTCAATTTCTCTTTCACAAGCCGTATTTATGATCTCGGTGAGCGTCTCATGCTTGGAAGGAGTCATAAACTCCCGATATTCAGCACTTAACATATTATAATAATAATATATTTTCTGCTCCTCGGTAGTCACTAGCTCATCGCAGAATCTTAGCTTATCAATGAAAATACCCGTGATTTTATCAATTGTTTCACCCTTTTGCCTTAACTGGATGAATTCCTCCTTGATTCTATTGATGACCGCCTTGGGACTGTGGTGTTTAAGGAATGGTACCTTAAACTCGTCCCACGTCATGGCCCTTACCGCTTCGGCTCCAATTTCTTTCTTCTTGTTATCCCACCAATCCTTGGCTTGACCCCTTAACTGACCCGTTCCGTAAGCCATGAAATCGCTTACGTCACAGTGGGTCCTTTCAAACACCCCTTCGACATCGCTTATCCATCTTTGGCATATTATCAGGTCAACTTCCCCGTTGTAAATTGGCGGTTTACACGCCATAAACTCTTTGTAGGAATAAGCCTTACGTTCTCCGGATTTTTCTTTCACAAGGTTGACATTGTCTTCCAACCTTTTAACCCGTTCCTCAACTAACGACAACACTGTATTTTGAATTTTGCCTATAAAACCGGATAGACTACTCTCAATTGCCTTCCCTACTTCTTCGGCAATTACCTCTTTCATTTGTTCGGTGACTGTCGACACCGGATCATTGTTTCCCCTTTCCGTCATCTTGAAACTGAAATGTTTACATCAACTATTAAACATTTCATTTATAACATAGACTTTATTTGCTTCGGTTTAGCCAAGTTCATAACTTGCTTTGACCGTTCTCACTTAGTGCACTTTCCAGGTTTGAGTGTGTTAACACGCTCTTCCCGTGTACATTAATTCACATCTCTTTTCTCACATATGATATGATCTACTAAAATAACTAATTCTTATCGGATGATTGATCAAGCTTGAACCGAACACACTTTGTTGACAACCTTGAGCTCTGATTACCAACTTGTAACACCCGTCTCATTTTTATAAGAATTTAATATAAAATAGACAATTTGTAAAACCAAAATCACCATTTCATTCATTTAACGAAATAGTAGGAGTTTATAGAGATAATAACTAAGTTAACCAACCATCTAGTTTAAACGTTCAAAAACGACAAGTTAAATATCTACATCATGAACATTGTCTTTAACAGAGTTAATTAATCGCGAAAGCTTCAAAAGATTGTGTTCGGTTCTTAAAAACATCCTTGATCGCCATCCGGATTGAGTCCAACATCACCTAATGTCAAAACCATAACAAATATTAGTTTTGACAATGTTAAACCATATATAATCAAGTTCTAGAATCAAACCATCAAAAAGAAAACAAAATTTAGAATTTGAGTCTGTCGCGCCACGCGACAGATCTCTTTCAATCTTTCGCGTGCCGTGAGAGCTCTCGCGTGTCGCGCCAGGTTGACTGGTTCCTGTCGCGTGCCGCGGGGGAACCTGTTTTCCAGCAGGTGCAGGTTTGTGACCTACATTTCCTGCCCAACTCCGTTTTTCACAAATCAAACTTCAAATGCTCATAACTTTTGATCCAAAGGTCCGTTTTAGGCGATTCTTTTTCCTATGCGTATGTAATTTAATTACCGACGCGTCTATTACATTTATTTTACCAAAATTTGAGTTTACCGACAGGACATCTACAATCACTATATTGCTTATTCAACCCACATAGTTTGCACCAATTCTACTATCATTGTTATTGTAACCTTAAGGCGCATTTACCCAACATCCGGGGCTTACGTTCACCGGCGTTTCATTATCAAATCTATGGTTTCACGCTCTTGTGATTATATCATCGCCAAACACTATTCAAAACACATTATTACTTCTTACTTAGACAATTATTCGACCCGTTTGGCTCATCTATGGAATCCTCCATTTCTAATGACTACCAAACGTTTCCTAAACTAATTTGATTCGTTCGATTAAGTAGTGATCATCATCACTTTACTAATATAATTCGTTATTCAAAAACGCAACTTCAAATGTCTAAAATATCAAATTTACACAATGTAACGAGACATGTTACATACCTTCAAAGCACACCCTTCAAACGCGCGTCACCACCGGCTTGTCCACTTGACGCTCCGGTTTCCTTTCCTATAGAGTTCAACCGTAAACCGTTTAGAACCCTTTTCTTACATATGACGCATAGTTCGCCATAATTTTACAAATATGCGTTTTAGCTCAATTTTTAGTTTTTAAGCCTTCTTTTAGGCATTTTTACAAACACCTTAAGGGCATAATTTCTCACAATTTATAATCAAGTTCAATACTTGTCATTTAGCCAAGATTAACATCAACTAAGCATGTTCACATCAATTTTCCATTAACAACATCTGAATTTACTTCCTAGAACTCAAATTACACTAGAACAATGTTTAACATGTTCCTACAAAACCCACTTATCACCTTCAATGGTGATTGTGAATTCACAAGAATTAAGCATGATTTCAACATGTGATTGACTAGGGTTTTACTCCGAGACACAATATCATTCCTATTTCATCCAAATAACATTCATGCAACATCAATTTCGAATTTCTTAGGTTCATCCAGAAATTTAGATGGAGCTTTTCTATGAAATTTACATACCTTATGGCCCTTTTTACAGAGGAGATCACATTCTATGTTCGGATTTTGATTTGGGACTGAATTTGGTCTTCAATTTTGATCAAATAGCAAGAACTAGGGTTTTGGAGAAGTCCTGGTCGCCCCCTCTGTGTTTGATCGAACCCAGCACACACACAAGTGTGTGTTTGGTGTTTAAAATATGTTTTTATTATAATTAGTTTCAATTTAAACACCTTTGGTCCCTCTAAAATCATTTAGTTCATATTTTGAGCGTTTTAACCCACTTATAAGTCACTACAAGACTTTTATCTAACTAGGTTATTTTTAATCCTAGTTAGTTCATTCGTTTATTTACCGACATCATATTTATAATAAAAAATTTATATTTTCTGGGTGTTACAAAAAGCCACTGTTAATGGTGATTTTTTGAAATCCTGCACAAAAAGCCATTTGTAATGGCGAATTCTGCACTAAACTTCTTCTATATTCGTATTTCCTGACAACGGTTTCTCCAGAAGAAGCATGTAATCGATGCGTGACACTGATAAAAAGATCGCCATTTGTCGGTGCAAGATTTTGTGAATTTTGTTTATCCGAAGGGGCATCTCCACAGTCTCTAAGTTTACTTTTTAAAATTCTCGTAAATTTGGTTCTTTCACCGGCTAATACGAGTTCAGATCAGATAGACGACATACTTATGTCTGCTGCCAACATTTGCATCATTTAGCTAACGAAACCAAATATAAATCCGTTCTTAAGGACGAGTTAACCAGTAAAAAGCTTATGTCGCTGTTTGCTGCTGCAAATACGGGTCGGGCTCAAGCAGCAGTGTGCAGCATTGTTTCAAGCATTCTTCCTGATGCTGCTGGTGTTCTTCGTCAAGAATGCTTGAAACTGGTCGGTAAATGCGTTGGGTCATCTGATGATAAGGAAAAACAAGCACAAGTTCGGTTGGTACATAAAATGTTGATGTCATGTGGTTGGATTGATTACATGCTTGAAGCATTTACAAAACTTTTGCAAAAGACTGCTAATGGATGTGTTGAGAAATGTGATACGAAAAGTAGCAAACAGGATACTTCATCGGGAAAAAAGAGAAAAGTCAATGGCTTTTATGTACTTTATATGCAGAAATCGCCATTTGGAATGGCTTTTTGTGCAGATTTTTAGAAAATTCACCACTAACAATGGCATATTGTGCAGGCTTTTCAGCTTTATAGGTCATGTTCGCAGACTTTTAAAGAAATCGCCATTAACAAATGCATAATGTGTAGAACTTTTAACGTTTCGCCATTAACAATGGCATAATGTGCAGAACTGTTAACTTTTCGCCATTTGGAATGACATAATGTGCAGAACTTTTAACTTTTCGCCATTTGGAATGGCTTAATGTGAAGAATCATGCAGATTTCGCCATTATAAACGGCTATGATACCTTTTCAAATGATTTGTCTCCTGCACAATATGAATATTCCTGACACAACCCTAGGATGCATGTAATTTCGCCATTTTGAATGGCATTGGCACTAATTGTGAAATAATTCCGAGTATGGCATTAATTGTGATTTTGTTTTTAAAGAAGCATTAGTTATGTAAAAAAACACTTTCTTTTCATATTCATAAAAATGTACTTTACTCGATTGGCATCAAACACTATCTTCATGGACCTAATGGTTACATAAAAATTCCACACTTCCTATTGATCCAACAAGCAATTCTTAAGTGATCACAAAAGACTTAGATAAATTTATTAGTTATGCCTATTTAATGTAAAAGGTACACTGTTTTTTTTTAAATATAAATGATATTTTCATTAAAATGCCAAAGGAACAAATTACAAATAAGTGGCAAGTAAACGGGCAACAAGCTGCGCCGCAACCCACTTTTGAATTGCAAAACCAATTCTATTAAAGACGAAACGACCCTTTAGCTCTAAATTTTATCTCTTCATTGCAAGGCAAGAAACATGTTCCATAAAATAAAACGTGACTCATGCTAGAGGATATACCGAATAACAAAACTATATATTAAGGCATAATATTGCTTCTGGTTTAGCAACTATTATATTTTGAACAAGTGTAGAGGGTGAATACATTTTTCTTGACTTTAACAACCAATTTTCATGTCATAAGTACTATACACGTTAGATGAATGTTATTTATAAAAGTAAATTACAAATATTGATCATAAATGATTAGTTTTATATCTAGAGTTTATATAAAATCTCATCTATGTAAGATTAAATATATTATGTTTAATATTTAATCTATAGCCATTATAATCATTTACATAATAAAGATCAAAATATATAATAACCTATTATTTAAATTAGTTGGTAATTGTTGATGGACCATATTACCCTTAGTAACTAATTAGGTTTCCTCCTGGGTGCTTATATAAGGAGAATGATATGGAGGTTAAAGGGTTACTCAGTTACACACCCCATAAGCATAACATCAAATTCGACCTCCTCTCCTAACCGATACCCTTTTCGGTTTTCTAAGTCCCCATCATCAGTCAACACCCTAAGGAGGAACCAGATCAAAGATGACAAGCATGTCGAACTCTATTACTGGATTCTCCACAGGACTATCTGCTGTTACAGGTATGATTTCATGTTTTCTTTCATGTTTGAACAGAACCGAACCAACATGTGGTATCAGAGCATATGTTGATTAGTCGGTTCTGTTTTATATCGAAAAATCTGGAAAAAGAATCGAAAAAATTCATATCAGATTACGTTTTTGTCATCCAAAATCCTCATTACGGATGATTTCGGATGATCACGGATGTAAATGTCATCATTACGGATCATCAGTGATCATTACGGACGATTTCGGATCTAAGTTTCATGATTACGGATCAAAGTTTCATCATTACGGACGATTTCGGATCAAAGTTTCATCATTACGGATCATCACTGGTCATTACGGATGATTTCGGATCTGGAGCTTCATCATTACGGATCATCTTTGATCATTACGGATGATTTTGGATCATTACTGATGCATTTCGGATGGATGTTGATCATTACGGATCATCTTTCATCATAAGTTGTTGATTTCGGACTAAACATCACCATTACGGATCATTTCGGATAAGCATCACCATTTCGGATCAATTTCGGACTAAAAATCATCCGAAATGATTCGACTTACGCGTTTTGGACACATCCGAAAGGATTCGAAATCAGCCATTACGGACTGTCCGAAATGGATTCGAAATCAGTCATTTTCATCCGAAATCATGGGTGTTTAATGTGAACAAAATTTTTTTGTAATTTACTTAGTTAATTAATCGGGATCAGATAATGTTTTGCAAAACCAGAATAGCTTAACTTGAATGAGCTTTTGATATATCATTTCTGGCCAAAGCTGACTTGATACATCTACTTATCGTTCAAGTATTACGAAAGTTATGTTGTGTGTGCATCATAAGCATGAATGTCTTAATTTCTGGCCAAAGCTGATTTAATTCATTCATAGATGGCATACTCAACAAGTGCATAACTAAAGTGGTTGTTTCAATTTCTGGCCAAAGCTGATTTGTTACAAACACTTTGCACATATGCTTAAATGATTACACTTCTGGCCAAAGCTGTTTTGTCTTCGTTTAAGTAGAATTTTTTTAGCTAAGTCTATTATTTTGATGTTAGTAATAGACAATATCACAGCTTCGTAATGTAAAATGGTCATTATTTATGCCTGCCTTAGTTTAACGTGCCCTTAGATCACATTAGGACTTCTTCACTTGTATCATAACTTGCTCATCTTATTTCCACTATCAGCACCAAATTGCGGAATTCCACCTTTGACTGGTGAAAACTTTGCTGCATGGAAGGATGCCCTCATGCTTACACTTGGAGTGCTGGACTTTGATTATGCTCTAAGAGAGGATAAGCCAGCGGACCTTACTCCACAGAGTACTGCTCCTCAACAGTTACTTCATGATAAGTGGACTAGAAGTAACCGCATGTCTCTCATGTTCATGAAGCAGTCCATTAATCACTCTATCAGAGGAGCTATTCCTGATTCTGACGATGCTAAAACCTACTTGGCTTCTGTGGAGGCTCAGTTCAAGGGGACGTCTAAAGCACACGCTAGTACTCTTATTCTCAAGCTGGTGACAACTAAGTATGATGGGAGGAGTGGCATTCGCGAGCACATCATGATGATGAATGACATGGCCAATAAGCTGAAGGGGCTGGAAATGGAAATCAGTGATGGTTTCCTTGTTCATTTCATCATTACTTCGCTTCCTTCGTCCTTTGAAGCATTCAAGATCAATTACAACACTCAGAAGGACAAATGGACGATGAGTGAGCTGGTCGCTATGTGCGTACAGGAGGAAGAGCGTATGAGGATGGATCGCCATACTGATGTTGCCAACTTCACTACCTCCAACTCTAAGAAGAGGAAGAACAATTATCAGAGGAAGGATGCTTCTAAAGTCCAAAGGCCTAATCCTAATCCTAATACAAGTGCACCTTCCAGCTCTAAGAACTCCTTAGGCAGTATCCGCTGCAAGTTCTGTAAGAAGACAGGACACATGCAGAAGGAATGCCCTGACTTTAAGGAGTGGCTGGCTAAGAAAGGTAACGATTATTTTATGATACTTGAGTCCTATAATTTAAGTGTTCCTGCTAATTCTTGGTGGTTTGATTCTGGTTCTATGGTTCATGTTACCAATTCTACTCAGGGATTCCTTTCAATCCGGAAGCTGGAAAGAAACCAAAGAACGCTTAAGGTTGGGGATGATCGAGAATTAGAAGTGAAGGACATTGGAACATTACAATTAGTTATGAAAACTGGTTTATGTATTAAACTTTATGATACCTTATATGTTCCTGAGGTAACTCGGAACCTTGTATCAGGACCAAAGTTAGACATGGACGGTTTTATTGTTTCCCATGGTCATCGCAAACTCTCTATCCTCTATGATTCTGTTCTTTATGGTACTGGTGTTCTGGATGGTGGTCTCTATAGATTAGAACTAGAAGATAATTTTTCCAAATCTTTGTTGTCATATAACATAAATGAATCACTCACAAAGATGGAAGAGAAACGAGACTTAGAAACTTCATCCATGTTGTGGCATCAGCGTTTAGGCCACATTTCAAAAGAACGATTAAATCGTCTTGTGAAGGATGAAGTCTTACCTCCTCTCGATTTCTCTGATTTTGGAACATGTGTCAAATGTCTTAAGGGTAAGATGACATTAGCGAATAAGAAAGGTGCCACTAGGAGCTCTAATTTATTAGAACTCATTCACACTGACATTAGTGGTCCCTACCAAATCGCTGGCATAACAGGACATACTTCATTTATCACTTTTATTGATGATTATTCTCGTTACACGTACTTGTATCTTATTAAGGAGAAATCTGAATCTCTAACAACTTTTAAAGATTATAAGGCTGAAGTTGAAAAGCAATTAGATCGTCAGATTAAAGTTGTGAGATCAGATAGAGGCGGTGAATATTATGGAAGACATACTGATGTGGGTGATGTGTGTAAAATGCAACATATAAATTACATCAAATAAGGCATAAAACTAACCCTTTTTTAGTACTAATGTTGGAAAAAGTATGTTTTTGTCTTCCTTTTGAATTTACAGGGTCAAATGAGCTTAAACGAACAAAAGGAACAAAAATACAGCCAAAACCAACATAAATACAAAGAAAAGGAAGAAACGTGGCATGCCCGACCCCTCGACAACAACTCCCAAAGCAAAGCAAAAACAAGAAGAAAAGCTGAGCATGGGGCTGTGCCCAGCTGAGCATGGGGCTGTGCCCAGACCGACACGGGGCGTGCCCAGCCCGACACGAGGCGTGTCCAGCTCAACACGGGGTCGTGCTCAGCGAACACGGGGCCGTGTCCAGAATGGTCAGCCCTGGCACAAAAGACAAACATGTAGAAGCTTCTATTGCCCACCACGGGGCCGTGCCCAGCGGACACGGGGGCGTGGCGAAAGTACAGCAGGCGCATTAATTGTAATTGCGAATTACAATTAATGAAGAGAGAGAGTGTCAGACGGACACGGGGCCGTGCCCAGCGGACACGGGGGCGTGTGGAGCTAATAAAGACAAACTGTATTAATGAAGAAAGAGAAAAGGGTGGACACGGGGCCGTGTCCAGCGGACACGGGGCCGTGTCCAGGCTTCTGTACAGGCTATAAATAGGAGTGCTTGGCTCAAGCTCAAACTATCCCTTGGCACACCACCTCTCTCACACTTCATCCACCACCCACCACCATCACAACACCATCATCCACCACCATCATCCATTGTCCATCATAGAGTGTGTGAGTCGTCTCGGGATCCAAGATTGATCGTAAGAGTTCTTGACAATCAAGGCCATGTTTGCCTAAGTCTCTTACATCACTTGGTGAAGACAAAGTGTCTAGTATAATACTTTTTATTTCTAATCTTTTGCACTTTTTATTTGGTTTTGTATTAATGACTTTAATAACTAGTTACTTATGTTGAAGGTGATCTTTCCTTATCGTTTGTCCGTGGTGTCTTGGCATTATTTTACTGTCTATATAAAATAAAGGATTTTCACCATTCATATCTCCACGGTCTATATGGAGGTATGTTGGCTACCTGGTAGGGGGTTAAGGGAACGGTTTGGTAAAGGTCTTGCCATTGTTCAGCGTTTAGAGGTCCTGCAATGGACCTGGGTCAAATTTAGTAGGACCTCCTTCAATACTTCACGGTATTGGATGGCGGGGGTCCAAACTCTTTGATCCCCTCATAAGTTAACTACTATTAATACTATAACCCGGCTATTTAGGACTGTATCCCTGCTGACTCAGACTACTTAGTCGAGGGTAACGTCACCGCCAAAAGCGGGGCCTACCACAATACTGCATTAATAACTTAATTCATTATCTTCCAATAATCCACCCCTTTAGGATTGTATCCCTGCTGACTCAAACTACTGGGGTGAGGGTAACGTCACCTTCAAAAGAGGGGCCTACTACAATAACTAAGATAATCTCTTAATTATGTGCAAAAGTGCGGAAGTAATCAAAGGTTATACTAGATACGAGTCGGAACCAAGTGATTCATCTTGTCTATCTGTTTTTATTTTATTTTTATTTTCAGCATTTTAGTTAGTTTTTATTTTTCTTAGTTTAAAACATTTTTCTAAACTTTTATTTTGGTTAGACGTTGAGGATAAACCGGTACTAAAAGCTCTTGTGTCCTTGGACGACCTCGGTATCTTACCAACACTATACTACACTCAACGATGGGTGCACTTGCCCATATGTGTGTCTAGTGTCAGTAAAATATCGTGTTTTATAAATTTAAAACTTGGCTAAAATAAGTGTTAAAAAGGGCTTAAAATATACACCTAAAATATACGACACTTTCACGCACATCAAGTTTTTGGCGCCGTTGCCGGGGACACAAGGATTTTAGGAAAGCTTAAAATCGACGGCCTAATCAGTTTTTCAAAACGGGCCCACCTTTTTCTGCATTTTAGTTTAGTTTTGCATTTACAGTAGGTTGAACACGGGCCGTGCTCGCTGAACACGGGGCTGTGCTGCATATTTTTCATAAAACACCCAGTAACAGAAGCTTGAACACGGGCCGTGCTCACTGAACACGCCCCGTGCTCAACGAAATCAGTAAATTAAATTAAAACGCCCAGATACAGATCCTGAACACGGGGCCGTGCTCACTGAACACGGGGCCGTGTCCAGCCTCTGTTTCCGTTTTTCTTTTTGTTTTCTGATCTCGAGACTCAGTTGTGGTCTGCTGAGTGATTCTTATGGATCAATACTCAGGAGGTTACAACTACACCTATGATGAGGATGATTATGGGGGTAATTATTGCACTAATTGTCGTAATGCACGCTCGATTCAAAATAATCACTCATATCAACCATCCAATTCTTACACCTACTATGAGGAGCCCAGGTACGAGCCATCAACTTCATACACATCCTATGAAGACCAAAGGTATGAACCTCCTCCCTCATACTTATATTTTGATGAACCAAGGTATGAGCCTTCATACTCATACTTTGAGGAACCAAGATATGAGCCACCACCTTCATATGCTTATTATGAGGAACCATGGCGTGAACAACCCACCTCATATGAGTATTACGAAGAACAAAATTACGACCCTTATCCATCATATACTTACAATGAAGAACAATGGTGCGAACCATCTACTTCATATAGGTATTATGAGGAACAAAGGATCGAACAACCGGATTCAAGCTTAGAAAATACCGATTCTTTTTCTATAACCGAAGTGACCGATAGGATATTAGAACACATTAGAGTTATCGATCGATGTATAAGAGAATCTCGCGCAAGGGAAGAGGAGTCCCGCGCAAGAGAAGAATTAAAAAGGGAAGAGATAACTGAAAGTGTTAAAATGGAAGAACAAATAAGTGAAAAACCGACACATAAGTTAAACAACGAAAAAGGTGAGTCCGACAACATTAAAATTCAAGAAGAGTCTAATTTTGAAGAAATTAATCTCTTGTCACCTTCTTTTGAAAATCATTGTTTAGTACCCACTCATGCTAAGTTTTTAAAAGAGTTAAACACTAACACTAAAATTGACGAAACGGTAAGTGTTAAGTTAACTAATGATCAAACGTCACTAATAAAGGAAGACCCATTTGAAATTAACATTACACCGGTTCCATGTTTCTTTCAAAATTAGTTTATTAGTAATGTCACAATCGATAAAGATCTTTGTGTTAACATAATGCCTAACTACATTTTCGAAAAATTTAGTATTAGTGATTTTTCTCCACTTCAAATACCCATTTTTCTATCCAATCGGAAAGTAATAAAATCAATCGGTATAGTTGAAGATGTCTTGGTTCAAACAAATCAAATGGTAATCCCGACCGATTTTGTCATCCTCGATGACGCTCCTCTAGTGTTGGGACGACCATTTGTAAAAACTCACGAAGCTTTGAAAAACCGGAAGTTCAACAATCTACCTCTTCAATTAGGGGCATTTAAAAGAAGTGTCGATCTTGAGCGATCAATGAAATATCCATTCGGCAATGACGACCCCCTAATTGAAGATGAGCCGGAACCACCCGATAAGGTGGGTCTAGCCAAGGACCCTTATAAACGTGGCGCACCACGGAGGCATTCCGCGGAACTATCCGTAGTTTAGTTTAGATTAACCTTTATGTTTTCTAGTTTAGTTTTTAATTTTCAGGAATAAAACACACTCGGGATGGTGAAGGATGATAAGGGAAGCTTGAACCAACACCCCATACACAAAAACAGAGCCTCCCGATGATTTTTCTTCATTACAGCAAGTTCAGCACGGGGCCGTGCTCACCCCAACACGCCCCGTGCCCAAGGTTATATAGAAAATGCCCAGTTCAGGTACCTGGACACGGGGCCGTGCTCACTGGACACGCCCCCGTGCCCAGCCTTCTGTTTACTTTTGGTACTGGCAGTCTGGACACTGGGCCGTGCTCAGCCAACACCACCCCGTGTTCAGCCACCCAGTACCATAAAATCTTGTTTTTAACCCACTTTTACACATTCAATCAACCTAAAAACTTATTTTTGGGACACATTGAGGACAATGTGTAATTTAAGTGTGGGGGGGATGCTAAAACCTTGAATCTTGCAAGTCCTAAATACAAGCCTTACACAAAACTCTATTGGAATCGCTAATCACCCCAAATTTTTTCAAAAATTTTCATTTTTTTTTTACTTGTCTAGGTTTAATTTGGGAATTTTAAAATTCTAAAAAGGTTATATTTTTACAAATTTACAACCGATAGCGTCGTGATAAAAAGAACCAACATAAGAAATTTATGAAAAGGCATGACAAGCTTAGTTAAAATTTAATTATATATACTTGATCACATAAAAATCCATTCCCACAAAAGTGAGTTTTGAGCCTTTATTGAGCATACAAATATATACCTTTAAATTAAATGCTCATCTTTCGTTTCTTGTGTGAATAGCCGCTTGGTTCTTACGACTCTAGAACTTGCCATGACGATACATTCCCGGTCCTTACCAACTTAAACCCGAGTAAGTAAATGATGGAGGCATTAGGACTAACCCTTTTTATTTCTACACCATTATTTTTCTTTTTTTTTCTTACCACCTACCCAAAATCCCCCTAGTTAACCCCTTTGAGCCTAAACCTTTTCATTTCATAACCCAAAACAAAAACCCTTTCACTCACCAAAACCTTTTTATTTCTAACCCTTTGTTTTAGTAACAAGCTCGGTTTTTCTTATGACTTTCAAAAAAAAAAAAAAAAAGATGATGATGATGATGATGATGAAGCAAAAGAGAAATAAACAAATAAGTTTATCAAAAATAACTTTGTTTGAATAGTGGCTTCATCAAAAAAAAAAAAAAGGTCTTACGAAAACCGATGCTTTTTACGCCTTTCGCCCTTTTACTAACCACTAACCCAACCACCTACCTTTAAACCAAGCCTAACCCTTAACCCACAAAGTCCTCTTGATATTTACAAAGGTATATAAGTTAAAAAGGAGGAGGATTGATTGCTTGGCAAGCCTATGGTAGGAGTAAGTTCCATGCCGCTCTCGAGTGTTTCACAAAAATACATCTTCGGCCGAGTGTTGAGTGATTCCCCGTGAGGTATGTGAACTTGTATATAAATAAAATTTTAAAGAGGCATGTTATGCCCAAATAAGTAATCTCTCTTATGAAAAGTTCAAAATAAATCATAACGAATAGGATTGTAAATAACATAAAAATAAAGCCTAATAAAGAATCTTGGATTCCCGGCACTCTATGACAAGCCCAAAAACCTTCTCTTCTACCAATTCCATTTGGGAGTGTAAAGCCACATTATAAAGAGTTTTGCTTGAGGACAAGCAAAGATTCAAGTGTGGGGGTATTTGATGTGTGTAAAATGCAACATATAAATTACATCAAATAAGGCATAAAACTAACCCTTTTTTAGTACTAATGTTGGAAAAAGTATGTTTTTGTCTTCCTTTTGAATTTACAGGGTCAAATGAGCTTAAACGAACAAAAGGAACAAAAATACAGCCAAAACCAACATAAATACAAAGAAAAGGAAGAAACGTGGCATGCCCGACCCCTCGACAACAACTCCCAAAGCAAAGCAAAAACAAGAAGAAAAGCTGAGCATGGGGTTGTGCCCAGCTGAGCATGGGGCTGTGCCCAGACCGACACGGGGCGTGCCCAGCCCGACACGAGGCGTGTCCAGCTCAACACGGGGTCGTGCTCAGCGAACACGGGGCCGTGTCCAGAATGGTCAGCCCTGGCACAAAAGACAAACATGTAGAAGCTTCTATTGCCCACCACGGGGCCGTGCCCAGCGGACACGGGGGCGTGGCGAAAGTACAGCAGGCGCATTAATTGTAATTGCGAATTACAATTAATGAAGAGAGAGAGTGTCAGACGGACACGGGGCCGTGCCCAGCGGACACGGGGGCGTGTGGAGCTAATAAAGACAAACTGTATTAATGAAGAAAGAGAAAAGGGTGGACACGGGGCCGTGTCCAGCGGACACGGGGCCGTGTCCAGGCTTCTGTACAGGCTATAAATAGGAGTGCTTGGCTCAAGCTCAAACTATCCCTTGGCACACCACCTCTCTCACACTTCATCCACCACCCACCACCATCACAACACCATCATCCACCACCATCATCCATTGTCCATCATAGAGTGTGTGAGTCGTCTCGGGATCCAAGATTGATCGTAAGAGTTCTTGACAATCAAGGCCATGTTTGCCTAAGTCTCTTACATCACTTGGTGAAGACAAAGTGTCTAGTATAATACTTTTTATTTCTAATCTTTTGCACTTTTTATTTGGTTTTGTATTAATGACTTTAATAACTAGTTACTTATGTTGAAGGTGATCTTTCCTTATCGTTTGTCCGTGGTGTCTTGGCATTATTTTACTGTCTATATAAAATAAAGGATTTTCACCATTCATATCTCCACGGTCTATATGGAGGTATGTTGGCTACCTGGTAGGGGGTTAAGGGAACGGTTTGGTAAAGGTCTTGCCATTGTTCAGCGTTTAGAGGTCCTGCAATGGACCTGGGTCAAATTTAGTAGGACCTCCTTCAATACTTCACGGTATTGGATGGCGGGGGTCCAAACTCTTTGATCCCCTCATAAGTTAACTACTATTAATACTATAACCCGGCTATTTAGGACTGTATCCCTGCTGACTCAGACTACTTAGTCGAGGGTAACGTCACCGCCAAAAGCGGGGCCTACCACAATACTGCATTAATAACTTAATTCATTATCTTCCAATAATCCACCCCTTTAGGATTGTATCCCTGCTGACTCAAACTACTGGGGTGAGGGTAACGTCACCTTCAAAAGAGGGGCCTACTACAATAACTAAGATAATCTCTTAATTATGTGCAAAAGTGCGGAAGTAATCAAAGGTTATACTAGATACGAGTCGGAACCAAGTGATTCATCTTGTCTATCTGTTTTTATTTTATTTTTATTTTCAGCATTTTAGTTAGTTTTTATTTTTCTTAGTTTAAAACATTTTTCTAAACTTTTATTTTGGTTAGACGTTGAGGATAAACCGGTACTAAAAGCTCTTGTGTCCTTGGACGACCTCGGTATCTTACCAACACTATACTACACTCAACGATGGGTGCACTTGCCCATATGTGTGTCTAGTGTCAGTAAAATATCGTGTTTTATAAATTTAAAACTTGGCTAAAATAAGTGTTAAAAAGGGCTTAAAATATACACCTAAAATATACGACACTTTCACGCACATCAAGTTTTTGGCGCCGTTGCCGGGGACACAAGGATTTTAGGAAAGCTTAAAATCGACGGCCTAATCAGTTTTTCAAAACGGGCCCACCTTTTTCTGCATTTTAGTTTAGTTTTGCATTTACAGTAGGTTGAACACGGGCCGTGCTCGCTGAACACGGGGCTGTGCTGCATATTTTTCATAAAACACCCAGTAACAGAAGCTTGAACACGGGCCGTGCTCACTGAACACGCCCCGTGCTCAACGAAATCAGTAAATTAAATTAAAACGCCCAGATACAGATCCTGAACACGGGGCCGTGCTCACTGAACACGGGGCCGTGTCCAGCCTCTGTTTCCGTTTTTCTTTTTGTTTTCTGATCTCGAGACTCAGTTGTGGTCTGCTGAGTGATTCTTATGGATCAATACTCAGGAGGTTACAACTACACCTATGATGAGGATGATTATGGGGGTAATTATTGCACTAATTGTCGTAATGCACGCTCGATTCAAAATAATCACTCATATCAACCATCCAATTCTTACACCTACTATGAGGAGCCCAGGTACGAGCCATCAACTTCATACACATCCTATGAAGACCAAAGGTATGAACCTCCTCCCTCATACTTATATTTTGATGAACCAAGGTATGAGCCTTCATACTCATACTTTGAGGAACCAAGATATGAGCCACCACCTTCATATGCTTATTATGAGGAACCATGGCGTGAACAACCCACCTCATATGAGTATTACGAAGAACAAAATTACGACCCTTATCCATCATATACTTACAATGAAGAACAATGGTGCGAACCATCTACTTCATATAGGTATTATGAGGAACAAAGGATCGAACAACCGGATTCAAGCTTAGAAAATACCGATTCTTTTTCTATAACCGAAGTGACCGATAGGATATTAGAACACATTAGAGTTATCGATCGATGTATAAGAGAATCTCGCGCAAGGGAAGAGGAGTCCCGCGCAAGAGAAGAATTAAAAAGGGAAGAGATAACTGAAAGTGTTAAAATGGAAGAACAAATAAGTGAAAAACCGACACATAAGTTAAACAACGAAAAAGGTGAGTCCGACAACATTAAAATTCAAGAAGAGTCTAATTTTGAAGAAATTAATCTCTTGTCACCTTCTTTTGAAAATCATTGTTTAGTACCCACTCATGCTAAGTTTTTAAAAGAGTTAAACACTAACACTAAAATTGACGAAACGGTAAGTGTTAAGTTAACTAATGATCAAACGTCACTAATAAAGGAAGACCCATTTGAAATTAACATTACACCGGTTCCATGTTTCTTTCAAAATTAGTTTATTAGTAATGTCACAATCGATAAAGATCTTTGTGTTAACATAATGCCTAACTACATTTTCGAAAAATTTAGTATTAGTGATTTTTCTCCACTTCAAATACCCATTTTTCTATCCAATCGGAAAGTAATAAAATCAATCGGTATAGTTGAAGATGTCTTGGTTCAAACAAATCAAATGGTAATCCCGACCGATTTTGTCATCCTCGATGACGCTCCTCTAGTGTTGGGACGACCATTTGTAAAAACTCACGAAGCTTTGAAAAACCGGAAGTTCAACAATCTACCTCTTCAATTAGGGGCATTTAAAAGAAGTGTCGACCTTGAGCGATCAATGAAATATCCATTCGGCAATGACGACCCCCTAATTGAAGATGAGCCGGAACCACCCGATAAGGTGGGTCTAGCCAAGGACCCTTATAAACGTGGCGCACCACGGAGGCATTCCGCGGAACTATCCGTAGTTTAGTTTAGATTAACCTTTATGTTTTCTAGTTTAGTTTTTAATTTTCAGGAATAAAACACACTCGGGATGGTGAAGGATGATAAGGGAAGCTTGAACCAACACCCCATACACAAAAACAGAGCCTCCCGATGATTTTTCTTCATTACAGCAAGTTCAGCACGGGGCCGTGCTCACCCCAACACGCCCCGTGCCCAAGGTTATATAGAAAATGCCCAGTTCAGGTACCTGGACACGGGGCCGTGCTCACTGGACACGCCCCCGTGCCCAGCCTTCTGTTTACTTTTGGTACTGGCAGTCTGGACACTGGGCCGTGCTCAGCCAACACCACCCCGTGTTCAGCCACCCAGTACCATAAAATCTTGTTTTTAACCCACTTTTACACATTCAATCAACCTAAAAACTTATTTTTGGGACACATTGAGGACAATGTGTAATTTAAGTGTGGGGGGGATGCTAAAACCTTGAATCTTGCAAGTCCTAAATACAAGCCTTACACAAAACTCTATTGGAATCGCTAATCACCCCAAATTTTTTCAAAAATTTTCATTTTTTTTTTACTTGTCTAGGTTTAATTTGGGAATTTTAAAATTCTAAAAAGGTTATATTTTTACAAATTTACAACCGATAGCGTCGTGATAAAAAGAACCAACATAAGAAATTTATGAAAAGGCATGACAAGCTTAGTTAAAATTTAATTATATATACTTGATCACATAAAAATCCATTCCCACAAAAGTGAGTTTTGAGCCTTTATTGAGCATACAAATATATACCTTTAAATTAAATGCTCATCTTTCGTTTCTTGTGTGAATAGCCGCTTGGTTCTTACGACTCTAGAACTTGCCATGACGATACATTCCCGGTCCTTACCAACTTAAACCCGAGTAAGTAAATGATGGAGGCATTAGGACTAACCCTTTTTATTTCTACACCATTATTTTTCTTTTTTTTTCTTACCACCTACCCAAAATCCCCCTAGTTAACCCCTTTGAGCCTAAACCTTTTCATTTCATAACCCAAAACAAAAACCCTTTCACCCACCAAAACCTTTTTATTTCTAACCCTTTGTTTTAGTAACAAGCTCGGTTTTTCTTATGACTTTCAAAAAAAAAAAAAAAAAGATGATGATGATGATGATGATGAAGCAAAAGAGAAATAAACAAATAAGTTTATCAAAAATAACTTTGTTTGAATAGTGGCTTCATCAAAAAAAAAAAAAAAGGTCTTACGAAAACCGATGCTTTTTACGCCTTTCGCCCTTTTACTAACCACTAACCCAACCACCTACCTTTAAACCAAGCCTAACCCTTAACCCACAAAGTCCTCTTGATATTTACAAAGGTATATAAGTTAAAAAGGAGGAGGATTGATTGCTTGGCAAGCCTATGGTAGGAGTAAGTTCCATGCCGCTCTCGAGTGTTTCACAAAAATACATCTTCGGCCGAGTGTTGAGTGATTCCCCGTGAGGTATGTGAACTTGTATATAAATAAAATTTTAAAGAGGCATGTTATGCCCAAATAAGTAATCTCTCTTATGAAAAGTTCAAAATAAATCATAACGAATAGGATTGTAAATAACATAAAAATAAAGCCTAATAAAGAATCTTGGATTCCCGGCACTCTATGACAAGCCCAAAAACCTTCTCTTCTACCAATTCCATTTGGGAGTGTAAAGCCACATTATAAAGAGTTTTGCTTGAGGACAAGCAAAGATTCAAGTGTGGGGGTATTTGATGTGTGTAAAATGCAACATATAAATTACATCAAATAAGGCATAAAACTAACCCTTTTTTAGTACTAATGTTGGAAAAAGTATGTTTTTGTCTTCCTTTTGAATTTACAGGGTCAAATGAGCTTAAACGAACAAAAGGAACAAAAATACAGCCAAAACCAACATAAATACAAAGAAAAGGAAGAAACGTGGCATGCCCGACCCCTCGACAACAACTCCCAAAGCAAAGCAAAAACAAGAAGAAAAGCTGAGCATGGGGTTGTGCCCAGCTGAGCATGGGGCTGTGCCCAGACCGACACGGGGCGTGCCCAGCCCGACACGGGGCGTGCCCAGCTCAACACGGGGTCGTGCTCAGCGAACACGGGGCCGTGTCCAGAATGGTCAGCCCTGGCACAAAAGACAAACATGTAGAAGCTTCTATTGCCCACCACGGGGCCGTGCCCAGCGGACACGGGGGCGTGGCGAAAGTACAGCAGGCGCATTAATTGTAATTGCGAATTACAATTAATGAAGAGAGAGAGTGTCAGACGGACACGGGGCCGTGCCCAGCGGACACGGGGGCGTGTGGAGCTAATAAAGACAAACTGTATTAATGAAGAAAGAGAAAAGGGTGGACACGGGGCCGTGTCCAGGCTTCTGTACAGGCTATAAATAGGAGTGCTTGGCTCAAGCTCAAACTATCCCTTGGCACACCACCTCTCTCACACTTCATCCACCACCCACCACCATCACAACACCATCATCCACCACCATCATCCATTGTCCATCATAGAGTGTGTGAGTCGTCTCGGGATCCAAGATTGATCGTAAGAGTTCTTGACAATCAAGGCCATGTTTGCCTAAGTCTCTTACATCACTTGGTGAAGACAAAGTGTCTAGTATAATACTTTTTATTTCTAATCTTTTGCACTTTTTATTTGGTTTTGTATTAATGACTTTAATAACTAGTTACTTATGTTGAAGGTGATCTTTCCTTATCGTTTGTCCGTGGTGTCTTGGCATTATTTTACTGTCTATATAAAATAAAGGATTTTCACCATTCATATCTCCACGGTCTATATGGAGGTATGTTGGCTACCTGGTAGGGGGTTAAGGGAACGGTTTGGTAAAGGTCTTGCCATTGTTCAGCGTTTAGAGGTCCTGCAATGGACCTGGGTCAAATTTAGTAGGACCTCCTTCAATACTTCACGGTATTGGATGGCGGGGGTCCAAACTCTTTGATCCCCTCATAAGTTAACTACTATTAATACTATAACCCGGCTATTTAGGACTGTATCCCTGCTGACTCAGACTACTTAGTCGAGGGTAACGTCACCGCCAAAAGCGGGGCCTACCACAATACTGCATTAATAACTTAATTCATTATCTTCCAATAATCCACCCCTTTAGGATTGTATCCCTGCTGACTCAAACTACTGGGGTGAGGGTAACGTCACCTTCAAAAGAGGGGCCTACTACAATAACTAAGATAATCTCTTAATTATGTGCAAAAGTGCGGAAGTAATCAAAGGTTATACTAGATACGAGTCGGAACCAAGTGATTCATCTTGTCTATCTGTTTTTATTTTATTTTTATTTTCAGCATTTTAGTTAGTTTTTATTTTTCTTAGTTTAAAACATTTTTCTAAACTTTTATTTTGGTTAGACGTTGAGGATAAACCGGTACTAAAAGCTCTTGTGTCCTTGGACGACCTCGGTATCTTACCAACACTATACTACACTCAACGATGGGTGCACTTGCCCATATGTGTGTCTAGTGTCAGTAAAATATCGTGTTTTATAAATTTAAAACTTGGCTAAAATAAGTGTTAAAAAGGGCTTAAAATATACACCTAAAATATACGACACTTTCACGCACATCAGTGGGTCAAGCTCCTGGTCCATTTTATGAGTTTTGTAAGGGCCAGGGGATTGTGAACCAATACACCATGCCTGGTACACCTCAGCAGAACGGTGTCGCTGAAAGAAGAAACCGTACCCTTATGAACATGGTGCGCAGTATGTTAGCCAACACTAATTTACCATTATTCCTCTGGACTGAAGCGTTAAAAGCAGCTGTTCATATACTCAATAGAGTTCCTTCTAAGTGTGTCCCTAAAACTCCTTATGAACTTTGGACAGGATGGAAACCGAGTCTTAAATATATGAAAGTATGGGGCTGCATCGCTGAAGCAAAACTTTACAATCCTTTCCTAAGGAAACTTGACCCTAAAACAGTTACCTGTTTCTTTATCGGGTATCCTGAGAACTCTAAGGGTTATCGTTTCTATTGTCCTTCCCATGTCACCCGTATTGTTGAAACCAAGCGTGCCGCGTTCCTGGAGGATTTCAAGGTCAGTGGGAGCAGTACCAACCCTTACGAAGAATTGCAAGAAGTACAAGACGCGGGGGGGAGAGACTCGTCGCTTACCATTACTCCGATTACTCCTCTTGTACCCAATGCAACTACTGTACCTGAAGCTACTGCACCAACTCCAAATTTACCTCTACAATCAGAACCCATTATACCTCATGACGAAGGCACATCAAACGCTCAAAATCAAGACAACGCTGAACCCGATAATCCACTCAGGAGGTCATCTAGGCAAAGAAGGCCTACTAATTGGGATGATTATGTTACCTACCTGACTGAAATGGATCCCGGAAAGCTCAATGATCCTATCTCTTACAATGAAGCCATTAGCAGTGATTAGTCTTCTGAATGGAATAAAGCAATGATTGAAGAGCTTGAATCCATGAAGAAAAATGACGTTTGGAATTTGGTAGAATTACCCAACGGTGTGAAACCCGTAAGATGTAAATGGGTGTTCAAAACAAAACTGGATCCGAATGGGAACGTTGAACGCTACAAAGCGAGATTGGTTGCAAAGGGCTACACTCAGAAAGAGGGAATTGATTATCAAGAGACGTTTTCACCTGTCTCTCGTAAAGATTCATTAAGGATCGTCATGGCCTTAGTAGCTCATTTTGATTTGGAGTTACATCAGATGGACGTTAAAACCGCTTTCCTTAACGGAGATTTGGACGAAGATGTTTACATGAAACAACCTGAAGGCTTTAAACCTGAAGGTGAGGAGCATCTAGTCTGTAAGTTGAAGAAATCCATTTACGGGTTAAAACAAGCATCACGTCAGTGGTACCTCAAGTTTGATGAAGTCATGAAGAAGCAAGGTTTTATGAAGAATCAAGTGGATCAATGCACCTACCTCAAGATGAGTGGGAGCAACTTTACTATACTTGTCCTTTACGTAGATGATATTCTATTGGCAAGTAATAGTTTAGATATGTTGCATGAGTCGAAGCGGTTACTTTCGCATAACTTCGACATGAAGGATCTCGGAGAGGCTTCTTACGTCATTGGCATCGAAATTCACCGAGATAGACACAAAGGGATCTTAGGATTGTCCCAAAGGGCCTACATAGATCATGTCCTTACGCGTTACAACATGCAACAGTGCAAACCCTCAGTCGCTCCAGTAGTTAAGGGAGATGTTTTCGGTTCATTCCAGTGTCCGACAACAGAGGTTGAGAAGGAGCAAATGAGCCAGATACCTTACGCGTCAGTAGTCGGGAGCTTGATGTATGCTCAAGTCTGTACTCGCCCAGATATCGCTTATATTGCTGGAATGCTAGGCCGTTATCAGACTAATCCTGGCCTAGATCACTGGAAAGCAGCTAAGAAGGTACTTCGATATCTGCAAGGGACGAAAGACTATAAACTGACTTATAGAAGAAGTGATCATTTAGAAGTGGTGGGCTATTCTGATTCTGACTTTGCAAAGTGCAAAGATGACAAGAAATCCACTTCGGGCTATATCTTTATGTTAGCAGGCGGCCCTATTTAATGGAAGAGTCATAAACAACAGTTGACCACAACTTCCACAATGATGGCAGAGTACATTGCTGTTTATAACGCAACCTGTCATGGAATGTTGCTTAGAAATCTGATCACTGGACTCAAAATCGTTAATTCCATTTCTAGACCATTGAAGCTTTATTGTGATAATTCAGCTGCCGTTAGTTTTTCGAACAGTAACAGTTCGACTGGAGCTGGTTTATATCTCGATACAAAATATCTGTTCGTACGTGAACGAGTTGAGGAAAATAATCTTTGTATTGAGTATATTAGTACTAAGGATATGCTTGCGGATCCGATGACTAAAGGTCTCCCTCCTAAGGTTTATGAAGAACATGTTCGTAATATGGGATTTAGTAAGGACCTTATTTGAGCATATTGTACTAGCTTATGTTTTATGTTAATGAAATTTCCTCAGTTTGATTTTGTATGTCTCTTAGAATATGTTCAACCGGTATAATGGCATATTGACAAATAAAGTTACAAATCAAACAAAGGGCTTATGCGTATTTTGATCATGACGATTAGGTTTTAAATTAAGGCTATAGTATGATTAATGGGGGTCCTGAGTCGCATAATGATTCAACGGCTGTATTTCTCTGCTATAGTACTTGTTTAAAGCTAAAATGAGTGTTAACTCCTGATCAGGCTTATCTAATACTCATAGTAAATGATTACTCGGCTAAGTGGGAGAATGTAAGATTAAATATATTATGTTTAATATTTAATCTATAGCCATTATAATCATTTACATAATAAAGATCAAAATATATAATAACCTATTATTTAAATTAGTTGGTAATTGTTGATGGACCATATTACCCTTAGTAACTAATTAAGTTTCCTCCTGGGTGCTTATATAAGGAGAATGATATGGAGGTTAAAGGGTTACTCAGTTACACACCCCATAAGCATAACATCAAATTCGACCTCCTCTCCTAACCGATACCCTTTTCGGTTTTCTAAGTCCCCATCATCAGTCAACACCCTAAGGAGGAACCAGATCAAAGATGACAAGCATGTCGAACTCTATTACTGGATTCTCCACAGGACTATCTGTTGTTACAGGTATGATTTCATGTTTTCTTTCATGTTTGAACATAACCGAACCAACAATCTAGTGGCGGATTCAGAAATTTAATGCACATGGTTCCTTTTAGTAGATTTTCATTAATTCTTGATATTTTTTTTTTCCAAATCATACAAAGTTTTCACTAATTTTTTCAAACTGAGAGGGTTTCTGGGAACTCCAAAACACCCCTGGATCCGCCAGTGTCTATACAAGACGTCTAAGAGTCACGTGATATGTTAAACATAGTAGAAGAATCGTGCAAGCTATGCCTACTTGCTAAGATAAGAGTATAAAAATAACCAAAGTCGATCAACGAATTTATAAATAATGTATACTATCAGCTCGACTAATTGATAAAGCCGTTTTGGTGGTATCGAAGAAGATGCAAACAAATAAGTTAAAAGTTAAAACCTAACGGTTATCTAAATATGTCTTTTGACAATTGTACAATTACATATATTATATATAAACAAATTAATAAAGGTTCATGCCTACTTAGCAGGTTTTCACTTTGGTTAATTTCGATTAATAACTAAACTAAATTTAGGCTAAACTTTTTATTTAGGAATACATAGAATTGAGGTATAAATACGTAGACTGGATTAATATATAACCAGAAAACTTGTTAAGTTACATCAAAACAGAAGGTAGACGGGCAACAAGCTGCGCCGCCAACCCTTTCTGAATTGCAAACCCCAACCTCCCGAACACAAACCCCTGCCCCCTTGGGGTCGAACAATTGCTGTGGATAACCCGTTGAACCCTCGTCAAGAAGTTGATGGCTTCTGGCGCTAGGGAGCCAAAAGTATCAAAGGCAAAAGGGATAAAGACATGTTGGTTCTCTGCGCAAGCTTTAGCGTGCTTATCCACTTTCTTTGATTCTGCCTTTCTTGCTGCTAGCCCAGTTACAAACCTATTTTCCCTTAAACCAACCAAAGGGGAAACCCCCGTGAGGTCTACATAAAATTGTAGTATAAATACAAGAACCGGATCTATAAATATATGAAATAGATGTATAAAAAGATAAAATACATTAAATTGTGATATAATTATAGTGGCGGATCTAGGATTCCGACCAAGCGGGAACGTTTTATAAATTAGCGGTAACGAAATCGAAAAAACGTCAAATTTTTCCAAAATTTACACTAAAAACGTCAAAAATTTTCCGACCAAGCAGTAGCGGAGGCTACCCCTTACATCAAGGTAGATCCGCCCTGATATAAAAGCTAGATATATAAAAAAATATGAGGTGTTCGTTTCGGTTAACTAAGAGTAAAAAAGTAACCCTAACCAATCTTCAGTTAATTTCGATTCTATCGGTTTTCACTTCAGTTTCGGTTTTCCCTCACCCCAAAGTGAGATAAAAAAAAAAAAAAAAGTCAAGTAAATAAATCAATATCTTATATATAGCTTGTACTATATATAGATTTTTAAAATAAGAGTAGTATTGAGAGAGGTGGTGAGGATCTCAACTCTGCAAATGGTTGTTGGGAAGATGACAACTTTCCATGCCCGCCAAATCCAAAAAAGAATTTGTTCCCTACCCTTCAAACCCTCTCCTCGTAAAAACAGCCATAAATCCAATCCCAACGTTGTTAACTTATTCCATTTCTCGTCCTTTTCTTCATCAGCCGGCCTATCAATCATCAACCCATCTTCCCCCATCTTCCCATCCTCAACACATTCTCTTCAGTTCGGTTTATTCGGTTACAGTTCGATTAATTCGGTTATATGGGTTGCGTTCAAGGAAAGCCGTCACCGGGTTATAACCGTCAGCAGTCTAGTAGTCGTAGTAATCCAAGTTTGAATAAGTTGAAGAGTGATAATGGGTATGTTGTTACTGGTGCAAAACAGAATGTTGCACAGAAGGTGTTTGTTGAAATGCCTGTGAAGGAGAATAGTGTTAAGAAAGGTGATGTTGGTGGTGGGGGTGATGGGAAAGGTGGTGGTGGTGGTGGAGGTGAGAAGAGAGTTGGGGTTGGGAAAAAGATTGGTTCGGATGAGTTGGTTGATGGATGGCCTAAGTGGCTTGTGGAGAATATTCCGGGTGAAGTCTTGGCTCGGTTGGTTTCGAAAACGGCTGATTCGTATGATAAGCTTGCTAAGGTTAGTTTGGATTTGTTAGTGATTGTGTTTGTGTGTGTTTTTCTTTGTTGGCGTTCCTGATTTGTTTTGATTCAAGATGCTGAACTCCATGGTAATCTAACATGAACATTGGATCACATGATCTTTTGCCATACAAAAACAATATACTTTCTTATTTTTTTGTGAAAAAAATCATTCAACCCACTTTTGGTATGTTAAAGTCACTCAACTTCTTGTAAACTTTTTATTTTATATATGTAGATTTTTTTGAACGGCAAATTTCTTTATTCCTAGTCCAAGGTGTTTAAAGGCTTTGCCTTTGCTAATGGACCACCACCCCGTTGGGTTTTTTTATATATATACCGACTTGTTAATTCGTAAGTAGATCAAAATTTGATAAATTGATATTTGACATCTTTATAGAAAAAAATCATGCCATGTTATTTTGTCCGATTTAAGAGTTAACTAGTCATTATTTTTAGAAAGTATTCAAAAGCACATGCCTTTTAGACAAGTTTAGGACTTTAAAATACAAAATTTAGTTTAGTAACTTTTTTTTTCGTGAAGAATTAGAAATTATATTTTTTATTATAAACCGGAACTCTATAAATATGTTTGACTGATTTTTAACTATGCTTATGTGATTCATGGACTTAGAAGTAGATGGCAAAGTTTACAATATATATAGGTGACAAGATGGGTTGATGAATTGGGTAACAGGTCAAAACAGATAATGGGTTGACTCGGGTTTAGAATCAGTGATCCGAACACCTATTTTATCTCCCTTTTCCAGTTCACTCTTTTCGAGTCGAGCAAGTTGACCATAAGGTGAAGATGGGTAATGGGTCAAAGTTGATTCTTTTATACGACTTTGACTTTTGACTTGGGTGAAGTCAATGACAAGATTCAGATTGGATATGGGCTCTTGTGAGAAAAAATGAAAATTAGATTGAAGATCATGTACATATTACAATAGTTAAAAAAAGCTTGTTGAGTTTGAAACAAACATCCGGTATCATATTCCGTTCTATAATAAAACTAGGTTTAACCTTACATTTTATACATACATCCTCTTCTTGATTCATGTTCATTTTTTAAAATATCTTTGTTTGTGAATGTAGTATCAGACAATGATTGATCAGATTACATGTTTCCTTTTTTGTTTTCTTTTATTATGTTTTGTTTTTGCACTATAGATAGGCCATGGAACCTATAGCAACGTCTACAAAGCTCGAGATAGGGACACGGGAAAGATCGTGGCCTTAAAGAAAGTCCGTTTTGACACATCAGAGGCCGAGAGCGTGAAGTTTATGGCAAGAGAGATTATCATTCTACAGAAACTAGACCATCCAAATATTATCAAGCTTGAAGGTCTTGCAACATCCAGAATGCAGTATAGTCTTTATTTGGTCTTTGATTACATGCAGTCAGATTTGACCCGAGTTATTTCTCGACCCGAAGGAAGGCTAACTGAACCTCAGGTCCACTTTAAACACTTTTAGTTAGATATCTAAACTATGATTTCCTTCAGGGGTGTCGCTTTCGATCCATTTACTTATGAATGGTCAATTTGGGCAAGATTTCATTTCTTACAAACGAAATAAGTAATCCGTAAATGTAAAAGTACCTAAATGGGACACGAGTCAAACAGGTCAAAAGTCTCATGAAATGTAGTATTGATGCATATAAACCTCCTTAGCCACTTTATTTGCGTAATTATTGGAATAATATAATTTTTGACAAACTAAGTGCATTTGAAAGCAATATTTAGAGTTAACTGCCATTTTCGTCCATGTGGTTTGTCCAATTATGTTAGTCCGGACCAAATTTCAAATTTGTACCATTCCGTCCCTGGCATTCTTGAAACGTGCCAGTTTCGTCCCTGTGGTTTGTCCAATTAAGCCACCAGGTTTTAACAGACGTTAGTTTTTTGGACGGTGGAACTGGCATGTTTCAAGATGTTAGGGACTGAAATGGTACAAATTTGAAATTTGGCCTGGAGCGGCATAAATGGACACCACAGGGACGAAAATGACAGTTAATAAATAAACTTACATAACAACAACCATGCCCAGTAAATCCCACAAATAACAAAGCTATTGGTAGGGCCTTGGGACAGGGTGGGATGCATGCAAAACTTAATAAATAAACGTAGGAGGTTGTAAATAGTAAACCTTTGAAGACACTTTTGGATACTCTTAACCCGTTTAACTCATTTGACCCATTTGAAGTGTACCCATTTGACTCGTTGAGGAATAAATATAACCCAAATCAACCAATTATTAGGTAAACGGGTCGAAATTGCCACCGCTAAACAATAATATTATCCTTTTGATTGTGGTAACAATGAACACCTGATTTTGGAAAAAAATGTACTGTTAAAAACAGGTAAAGTGCTATATGCAGCAGTTGCTGTCTGGTTTGGAACACTGTCACGAGAGAGGAATTTTACATAGGGACATAAAAGGATCCAACTTGTTAATAGACGGAAACGGGATGCTAAAAATAGCCGATTTTGGGCTGGCGAACCAATACAATCCAAAACAAAAAAAACCCCAAACAAGCCGTGTTGTGACACTTTGGTATAGAGCGCCCGAGCTGCTTTTGGGCACTACAGATTATGGAGTCGGTATTGATCTTTGGAGCACGGGTTGTCTCTTGGCTGAAATGTTTGTGGGCCGGCCGATCATGCCCGGAAGAACAGAGGTAACCAATGTTTCTAGATGATTCTAGAAGGTTAACTGGATTTGTATGTGATTAACTTTCTTTGCAGGTTGAACAGCTTCACCGGATATTTAAGCTTTGTGGATCTCCAAGTGAGGACTACTGGAAAACAATTAAACCACCAACAACCTTCAGACCACCACAAAACTATGTTCCAAGTTTCCATGAAGCGTTTTCAAATTTTCCATCTTCTTCCATTGGCCTCTTAACCACGCTGCTAGCTCTCGACCCATCATCGCGTGGAACTTGCACTTCTGCACTCCAAAACAGTGTTAGTTCAAAATATCACTAATTCCCTATCAAATCAGGATTTTCACTAGGGGTGCTAAACGGCTGAATATTCGCAGGTTGACACGAACATGACCGTTTAACCCGTTATGTTTTTGACTTTGTTTTCTGAGTATCAATACTCTAAAGTTACAAAACTACAAATGTATATAAACAGTTAAAAACTTTAGGTTATAAAAATTGATGTCACTTTCTCTTCTAATTTTAAAAAATTTGGCATAAAATACTCAAACCAATGTCGGTTATGGCATAAAAACACATTTTAAAAATAAACGGGTTAAGTGGGTCAACCTACGAACCTGTCATGCCAACCCGGACCCAACCCATTTAGCTAAACGTGCTCATGTGTTCGACCCATAACCGACCCGAACCCATTTAGACTAAACACAAACTCGCGAATTTCCTGTTAGTTTGTGTCGTGTTATAAATTTACCTTTCTGGGTCCCACTTATCTGTTTGAGAAGAACTAAGATATGGTTTGTAAGTTCTAACTGCTTCTTCTTGTTGACAGTTCTTCTCTTCAAGTCCGTTAGCATGTGAGCTCTCGGGCTTGCCTGTTATCAACAAAGAGGAGGATGAACCGATGCAATTCCATGATAGAAACAAGTATGTCATTGATCTGATTGTCTTTCCAAATTAGGGTCATTTTCAATGCAACAATCTAATCACGTTTGTTTTGACTCACCTTTTCAGTGCGCTAGAGTCGGGTCATCATTATTTTTACAAAATTTATTAGTTTGTTGCATCATTGACATGATACAAGCATTGTAATCTATGTAGACATGGCTTTTTCAATGTATTCACTTACGGGATTGAGATCCTCTCATGTTGATCATGTTGTTAAGAGGGGACAAATGAGTGGACCCCTTCACTTAAAACATGATTGGGCCTTTTGTATGTGCCAACATGAGAGGGTCTCAAATTCTCAATCCATTCCACACTTATGTATGGGTCAATTTAGGTGATGTTTAAACTTTAATTTATCAAATGGGTTAAATCAATAGAATTAGTTGAATATGTAACGGGTCAAATTCGTCGAAGGGTTTAAATCCACTAAAAGGTTGTTTTTATTGCTACAACCTTCTAAATCATTTCATTCGTAAGTTTGACTATTAGCGCAGCAATATAAAATTTTTGTAATCGTATTTTTCACAGGAATAGAACCTTAAAATCAAAGCAAAGAAGGGGGAAATCTCAGAAAGGTCATGCAAGAAATGTGTCTTTTTGTGAACTGTCAGCTGACAATTCTGGATCATCTAGAGAGGTAAGTAATTACATCATTTTAAAGTAGGGCTGTTTGAGCCCCGCTTGCGGTCTGCTCATATAATGTAATATATGTGTGGGCGCTCGGGGGGGCAAAAGCAAAAGTGCACTAATTTTTAACGTTATTTTACTAATTTCGTGAAAATAACGTTAAAAAGAGGGGATCGTTAATCAGGCATCATGTGGTGGCGTTGATAGCCGAAAGACAAGGGGGTACATGCACCAATTGGCGTTTGTCTCAATTGCTGAGTGTTATGTGCCTTATGTCCAAGGCTTGATGCAAAACCACAATCGAGCCGGGGGTCTCATTGGAAGCAGCCTCTCTATTCCTACGGGGTAGAGGTAAGGCTGTCTACATCCCACCCTCCTCAGACCCTACCTTAGCTTTGCTATAGGTGGGATATACTGAGTACGATGATGATGATGATGATGATAAAGTAGGGCTGTTCAAAAAGCTCGTGCCCCACTTGAAAAAAGCTTATTTAAAAACGAGCCGAGTCGAGCTTAGCTCGGTTTGTAAACGAGCCAAGCTCAAGCCAAGGTTTGTTGGTTCGTTGACTCGCTCCTCGTTTAGTTAAGCACAAATTTTATTTAGTATAAGTTATTATAGCTCAATACTATTTATAAATAAGCCTACATAATATGGTCTAATAGCCCACTTGAGGTCACCGTAATATTAAAATTTTTTTACTTCAATTATCAAAATAAATATTAATTTCAATTTAAACGAGCTAGTTCAAGCTCAAAATTTCAGCTCGTTAAGAAAAACGAGCTGGGCCGAGCTGACTCGTTTAACTTCAAGCCTAAGCCCATGTTGAAGCCGGCTCGGCTCATATACACCCTATGTGAAAGTCAATAGATTTAATAATTATGTTGTCAATACATTTTGATAATGTAGCACGAGAAGCACGTTGACAAGAACTCAATAGGCCAAGAAACAAGCGAAAGCACAAGTAGCAACACATCGAGCAAAAGGAAAAACGTGCCCTCACCGCCATTTACTCTCGCCTTCGATTCAAATCCTCCCAACAACCGGTCTGCAATAACCGAAGCTCACCCGAATGCTTTAAAGAACATAAAGAATTTCCCTCTTTTACTCGCGTCTATCACACAGAGCGTCAACAACGCGGAAGAGAACAGAAATGGTCTCAATCGTCGGTCCATGTCTACTCTTGATTTTCGACATCTAGAAATTGAGAAAATATCCAAAATCTTTGGATTAGATGATGAACATTAGGGACATCTTTCTTGTTTTCATACATCATACTTGTCTTTTTGGATTTGTTTTCTATGGTTAAGCTACAAAACCAATAAACAGATCATTGTGTGTTCAGATGGTTTGGTTAGAAGTCGTGCTTCTATATAGCATTTACATGATTCATTAATGAAAAAATACATATATACTTTTTTAATTTTTACGTCGTTAGAAAGTCACTTTTCTAGTAGTGAACCAGATTGACGTGTCACATGTAGTTAGTGGCTTATGCTAGCAGTGGAGTGCAAAAGAGGGAACCGTCATAGACTCACAGTTCATCAAGTGTGTGAAAGAGAGAACCGTCACAGACTCATAGTTCACAAAAAAGTAGAAAATGAATCGAATGGCATTAACCGTTGCGGCGAGATAAAAGAAAGTGATGGGTAAATGGTTTGTCTTGTTTAACCTATTATTGTAAGTTTCGATTGGAATCTCTAGTGAATTTTTTTGAACGTCAAGAATATCTAGTGAATTTTTTTTGAACGTCAAGAATCTCTAGTGAATTGGACATGAAAATCTTTTTTTTTTTTTTTTTTGCAAACCTTTGTGTGTGATATGTTATGTCCATTTATCAACTTGTTAATTGGTCGGGAAATTTTCTACTTTTTTTTATATGTGAGGTTGTCGGTGCTATTGAAGAAGCAACAGAAAATCGCTCGATGGTTAAAAGACTTAAAAAAACAATATATTGACTTCGAGTTTCTACTTAAATTCAACCCATTTAATCTTTTAAGTGTTAGTAAAATTATGTTTTTGGTAATAGTGACATGTTAGGTGACTAGGACTATCCGAATTAAGTATTACATCTTCTGTACAACAACATTTGATTTTTCTCTACCAGGTTTTCAACACCTTACATTATTTTAGCAATCATAATTTAAGAAAAATAGTCACGAATTGTCATTATATCCCCAAACACACCCATGGCGTCATCATCATGGTGCCATGATTGCTTCTAAAGCAAGAATACCACTTGAAAAGACAAAGCCTTATCCAACACTTTTTCATCTGACATTAAGATTCCAAGGCTCCGACACAAATACCATATGGTCGCCGGTGGTGGGGCACATAGAAGTAGATGGTGAATTGGTGATGAAGACAGCCTTTCATAAATTTTTATCATTTTTATTTTAGTGTAATTAATTATTCCATATATAACTTTGTAAATTCTTTGTGCATTATCACTTGTACATTGTGCTTTTGGTGTTTTAAAAAAAAGTTTATCTTTTACTTTTAACCTAAATGTTTTTACCTTTTACAATTTTAACCCTACATAATTTGTTTTTTTTAACTTTAACCCAAAACTTTTCATTATTTGCAATTTAGCTTCACAACTTTTGTCACTTA
Source organism: Helianthus tuberosus (assembly GCA_030545235.1). NCBI lineage: Eukaryota > Viridiplantae > Streptophyta > Magnoliopsida > Asterales > Asteraceae > Helianthus > Helianthus tuberosus. Next base: position 182,233,992 of record CM060381.1, on the reverse strand, counting down.
TACTTTTCATCTTTCGCAAATTTTCGTTTTACGTATACTTCTAAATTTTTCGAGTTAATACGACGCAACGTACATGTGTGGTTCAACGTTTTTACCTCTATTTTTTCATGTTTGACAGGTTCGTCGCAATACGCATATCCTAGGTCGAGTCAGTGTTGGTGGTCGATGACGGTTGTGTGACATTAGTATTATTTGACACCGTTTTACGCCTGCCACAAGGCGGGGTGTGCTTTGTGGGGTTTTCAATGAAAAAATGGTTATGCATATGGTTGTCGTAACGTTGGCTTTGGGGTTTTCCAAAAAAATTGATTTTTTTTTACTTTTCACCCAAAAGTATTTCATAAATTACTTTTAACTCAAAACTATTTGTTTTTTTTTACTTTTAACCCAAAACTTTTTATCTTTTGCAATCTATCCTCATATTTTTTTTTTTTTCAACTTTGGTCATTTATAGTTTTCATTTTCTGCAAATTTTTCGCTTTATGCTTGGTTCTAAATTTTGTGACTTAACACATCGCAACGTGTGTCTTTGGTTTAACGTTTTTACGTTTCGTTCTAAATTTTGCGAGTTAACACGACGCAACATGCGTGTTGTTGAACGTTTTTACATCGTCCATTTTTTTCCCGTTTAACAGGTTCAACATAACGTGCGGGTCCTAGATTGACTTAATTATAATTAAAGAATCCCCGCCACATTGCGGCGGGTCGCAATCCTAGTTAATTAATTAAAAAGGAACAAAACTTTAAATAACAAATTTTATTTTAGTGTAATAAATAAAAAAGGAACAAAGCTTTAAATCACAACGTCACTTAATAAACTAGTAGTATACCCGTCCGGTGGACGGGTATTTTAAGGTCATCATGACGTGATTTCTATAAAGAACGTTAAAAACATAATATATATAAATGTGAGGAAACTGCTAAATGTGTTGACTTGAGATACAACTTACCATTTTTGGTGCTATTCATCAAAACATTTCATATGTTCATAACACGCTAACAAACTAACATATTAATATATTATCAACCTATTTCCTCAATGATTCTTTCCACTGTGATAGCAGCGCATGTCTTGCTCCTAAAGGCAAAGCGCTGAATTCAGAAGAAAGAGCACAATTCCACAGCTACATCATATTAATACTCGAGAGCATATTAACCTGCGTACAAATTTTTGAAGTTAAAATGAGATGAAAATCGTAAGGAAGTTTAAAGAGGAAAAGCAAAAAGTTAAGAGGCGGCACGATGAGCGGGTCAAGTAGTGGGTCAACACAACTTCTCGGTGAAATGGATAGTGTCGAAACAGGTCGGGTCGGGTTGTAGCACTTTCTTGCCCTGAAACCTTCTAATAAATTATGTGCTATTAACGTTTAGAATTAAAAATCTTACAAAAAATCTTATATTTTAATGAAAATTATTTAAGAGGTTGTATGCTTTAAAAGAGACACAACAAATTTTAGCCTGTTTGATCTTTTTTTTGTCAACTTTTTATTTGGCACAATTGCGATCGAACACAACCCAAAAGAAACTATTATTAAGTAAATGGGTCAAAAAATGCCACCAATAAAACAAACGATATACCATTAACTATGTTGCATGAAGTGCCATCTCAATCGCTTGCAAGAACCGTGCACACAATCAATGGCCCAGGTTGCACCAGCATCCTCAAAAATAGCAGACCAGCAAAGAAATTTATAACCTGCAATAAGCGAGCATAACAACGTAAGCAATTTAGACAAAAGCTACAGAGATTAAACAAAATGAATTTAACTCTGGAATTTTATAAATAAAAAGCTACAGAGAATAACTATGAGAATATATAATTACGTATTTATAAAACAATGAAACCAATCATTGATGTGAAGGACTATGCATTTACCCAATGTAAAGCCATGCATACGGCCATTGCCTTTGCTCTTATTCGGCTTGGGAAATTTTGGTGCCCCGGTTTTCGATGTTACAGCTTTTGGTTCCAAATTCGTTTTCACATTGAACCTACCCCTCCATACCGAATACATTCACTCTAGCGAATCACGAACCTGAACCGCGTACCTGTACCGGGGCGAACCGCGTACCTGTACCGGGGCGAACCGCGTGCCTGTACCAGAGCAAACCACGAATTAGGAAACTATGGTATATAACCATAATTTTGAAATATTTGAGTCAAAGAACTAACATTTGAAATACCTGGTATGTTTTCGTATACGCAGCTAACAACGTCTTCTGTATCTTGAAAATTAACTCTTGTAAAAGAAAAAAATATCAGCTAGGAGCAGCTTTTAAGTTTCACTTTTGTACCAGTCATTTTTGGTACCAGTACCAACTTTTTTTTCCGTTTTCGTGACCGGTACTGGTTTTGTACGTTGCCGGTATATTGGTTGATTTACCGGTAAATACCGTACCGATTATTTTCGGTACTCGGTATCGGTACCGGTTTGGTACCAGACCGTTGCCATGCTCATCCCTAAGCAAAAGGACTACCATCATATAATCAATGGATTTAGTAATTTCACCGATTAGGCCATTAACATTGCAAAGCTGGAAAATAATATGCATGATGAATGCTCTTCTTGCCTCTTTCCTCTGTTCTGCTCATTGATCACTCTTAAAAGTGAAACCACCAGCAACCTGATTGCCATATGGCTTACTCGAAGTAAGAAAAGTTGGCTTAGTCCTCTTGATTTAGAAAAAAAAAAAGAGAGAGAGAGAGAGCGAGCAAAGATGGAAAAAAAATAATTAAAAAAAATACTTTCCATTTTCCACATGAAAGCTTTAAACTTATACACTTCTAACCAGCACGAAGCCAAAGATCCGTGAATCTTCCCTGCAGACAGATTGCACTCAATAAACAAACTAACAGACTGACTAAATCAAATTGAATATCACATATACAAACCAACAACAAAACTATGAAAGAATTAAACTACAAACCAACGTCACTTGAGCCGTAGGCTTACCCATGACGAATCTTTTACTCTATAGACAGTTAGTGAAACCTAAACCCTCAAAAGAAAACCAAAATAAATATATTATATTTAGAAATCAACCCTTTTAAGCATATGATGGAAAACCATATGGATTCATCCTTTTGGCATTTAATCAAACACCTATTATGCATGAATGATTTGGATACATATAACATTAAATTGAAAAACAATTCACACATAGTGAGAGTCTAACCACAAATCATAGGACCAATCTGATATAAGGAGAAGACAAACAACCAAAAAAGCAAGAAATCGTAGAGACCTGCAACAATTGATAAGTAAACAGAATAAGCTAAGCTGATAAAGTTGTAACGTGAACCAATTAAATCAAAGTAATAAAAACCAGATGTTTGAAAGATCGTCCCTGTAATGTCGCCAGAATTTTAATAACAAATTTCTATTTCGACATGGAATCGAGATTTAATGGCTTAACTTGTGTCAGGTAGATATTGACGGACAACGCGATTTGTGAACGAAACGGTGAAGATGATGATGAATTAACCGGCGATGAAAGCGAAGTTGAATGGCCGGTGTCACAGATTGATGTGGGATGAAAACCTACACCTTGAAAGGTGGAGAAAGATCTGTGTCTGGATATGGAGTTACGGTTTTTTTTAGGAGAGAAGATGAGAACTGAACTCTTGATTGCGCCGTTGATATTACATGAAGAACCGGAGAGAAGTGGAGCCGGGTAAATAGGGGAATAGGGCAGATTACACGGGAATCTAGGTTTAGGAGAGAGAGTGTAAAACCTCTCTAAACTGCTGCATTTACAGTTATTTTTAAGAGTTTATGCGGCTAAGATTAAATCTTAAAAAGATCTAATGGTCATTATTTAGTTTGATAGCGGTTACACTTCACGCTGTCCATAATATATATAATATCAAATTTATTACAAGAAACGTCCCAATCTAAAGATGGTGATCCATATACACACACGTGTCCATTCGCCACATCCGATTACTCCGGTCCCCACACCTACAATCATGGACATCAACACCCCTAAACCGTTAGATCAACTAACACTCTCCAAATCCAACGGCCAAAACACCTTCTTCAACCTCCCCTAATTCAAAAACACATTTCACGCAAGCTAATCTCCGTACAACATGGCGGTGATGAACGGTGGCTCAGAGAAGCCTCACGGCGGCGTATTATCGCCGGAAAAAGAAACCGCAGAAACCGTAGAAAACTCTACATCTAAACCTGACGAAAAAATTTCAACCGAATTAGGAGATGATGTAACGCTGTACGGCGTCTCTGTACACCTCATCGAATCGATTTTGGATCAGAATTCAGGTTCTCCGATGGCTTCGCGGGTTAAGAAATCGTTCGTTGAGGCGGTTCCGATGTTTCGTAAGGCGACGGTGAACACGCGGCGTGAGGTTGTTCAGTGGACTCGTGGTAGTCCGATTCGCGCTCTTCTGGTTGTTTCTGTAAGTATTTGTTCGTTCGATTTGATTTTGGAGAATAAATTTGATAAAAAGTGTTTGTTATCACAAGTGTTTGTTCCATTTGATAAATTTTATTTTGTTTTTGTGTACGGTACGGAATCTATTGCTCCATTAATGATGTTGTTAGATTTTGGAATGTATGTGAGGTTTTGATTTTGGTTGAATTTGAATTTGGAGTCACTGTTGTTGTTGATTCATATAGAATTTAATGATTTGCAACTCAGAGTTCAGAATTTGCCCTAATTAGAGTAATTAGTTTCACATTAGGTATTTGATAAACACAAACGCATCGTTTCACAAAATGAAATGGAATCTGTATGGAATTGGAATGTAAATGTATATTCCATATCTTATGTTGTTTAAAGAAGAATTGGAATTGAACAATAACATAAGGAACGAAATCTACATTCCAATTCTATCTGGATTTCATTCCATTATGTGAAACGAACACACCTAAATTACAAATCAAATTTCAATTCCATGTCATCATGTTGCTGGAAGTAAATTCATTGAAAAGGTATCATAGATGGTAAAAATTGAGGTTTGGATTGATATTGGAAGTCAACAGAAGCAGAAATAGCATTAATGTAAACGGATATAGCAGCTATATGACATATTAAGCACTCTTCATTGGCAACGTTTAAAAGAACGGAATCGAGGCGCACGTCTCAACAGTTTTTTAAACCATGTTCATTGGTGTAGATTGCACTGATAATTGATCAGAAAATCAGACAGACATCATTACTCATTTAATCCAAAATCTTTTTGTGTTATCTTCTTGTTCATGATATTTCTCAGACTCGAAGAGAAGCGATGTACGCTGTTTGTAAGTTGATACTGACAAATGACTGTTAAAATAGAATTTGTCTACACCACAGGCACCCATCAAAAATGTGATTTTGTTGTAGTTAGCATTAGTTGGCTATTGTGCAGCACATTAAGAACCTAATTAGTCTCTTCTACCCTGAAAGTGAAGTTTCATTGTCACGTTCATTTTAATATGTTGAATGTTCGTGAATTTAATCTAATTTTTGTTTTTAAATCTGGTACAGGCGGGGATAGTGACTCTCTTAGCTTTGACAGGAATGCTGGTGTTTACGGTGGTGTTTCTTGCAGCAACTGTGAATGCAATTGTGATCTCTCTTCTCATCTCTTTGGCAGCAGTTGGTGGCTTCTTAGCTATTTTCTTTGCGTGTATGACAACAATGTACATTGGCTTGTTGTTCGTCACTGCATTCGTTACATTCACCGTAACCATCTCATCAATAATAGCGGCTTTAGTCGCTGCAGGTATATATAATCATTTTATTTCTTTTTCTGTCATTTCACACATCCTTCATTGATATTTATTAGCTTGCACCATAAGAGAAAACTATGAGGAAATGTCGAAATAATAGGACATGTTTCGTCCTCCCCCTTCTACCCTTTTTCGTTTTATTATTTCCCATCCTTATATATACTCACATGTGTACGGGTGAGTTCATTTGAGAACCACAAGCACTTGGGAACCAAGGAACTGGTATAGCCCTTTGATAAAAGAAGAATGTATGTCCAAGACGTAAGTAATCACATATGAAAATACTCGATTCATGTGGACGCCTTCACTCGTACATAATTCTTTTAGTCCCATTTAGTTTTTTACGTGAAAGGGTAAAATGGTCATCTCACATGGATTTAATATATTTTTAATGTCTATTAGTGAAAAGGACCAAATGTGTTATGGTTTGGCAAACAGTGGGGAAAAGGGGACCAAATCCGTAGTTTCTGAATAGAAAGGACCAAAACCGCAAAACGTGCTTCCCACAGGACCATCCATCTTGGTTTAAATATTAAAAAATCACGGCTCTCACCTGATGCATGAGGTGACTCATGGAGTGGGGAAAACACATCAGGGAAGTTGATAAAAATCCAACGAGTCTGAGATTAAAAACGAGCTTCTTTAGGTTGGTACTCTTGGGTTGTACATATAATTGTGTTTAATGCTTATTATAGGTTGTACATAAAACTTCTTTTTCATATTATCTTATTTTTTAGTGTCCAAGGATTTGCAAATTAGTAAAAATAGTAGGGATATTGCGATATTGGATTTAAATAAACTCAACTTTCACCATTTGGCTGATAACACTCCCAACTTACGAATTGTACCACACCACTCCCAACTTTCAACTTGTTTTCCTCTAGCACTCCCAAACTAACTGAGCCCTAACCTACTTAGCTGATGTCAGATGCCACGCCACTAAACAAATGCCACGTCATCAAAATAGTCACGTCAGATGCCATATCAGCAAAAAAAACCAATTCAGATGCCACAGTACTAAACAAGGGCTACATCAGCAAAAAAGTAACTTGGTTAGGGTTCAGTTAGTTTGAGAGTGCTAGAGGAAAATAAGTTGAAAGTGGAGAGTGGCGCGGTACAATTCGTAAGTTGGGAGTATTATTGGCCAAATTTTGAAAGTTAAGGTTATTTCCAATATCCCAAAATAGTATCCATACATTATATGAATATTGGATCCTAGTGTACGTGAAGCTCTTGCCAATTGCTTCGGAGCGGAACCCAAATTCCCCAGCTTTCGGAACCTAAATGCCTACCAGCCACGCACCTTCTAGAACCAAGCCACTAGTGTAATGATGGGTACTTGGTCAAAATGTAGAGGGTTGGATGGGTTGATTTGCCGCCAATGCTAATTTGTCCCATCTTTGGAAGTTCATAAATAATTTATGACTAAATTCCAGAAAATGACTATGGACTTCCAATTTGTTTTTTTGCAGAGAATTCCCTATACTTTGTTTTCTCATAAAAAAATACTTCAACTTGCACACGTATTTTTTGACTTTTCGTCACTAAGTGTCCAATATGATTGAAAAAATTATATTATTGAGACATTAGTCTTTTTTTAAATTAAGCACTTTGGAGGTTGTTAGCATTTGAATACATTTGATTTGTTCCATTTTTGCTATTTTGTTTTATTTTTTGGAACTGTTGGACCCATTGGAGATGAATTAACCTAGAGGTGGAATTTCAACATATTTACTTATGTAAGGTTAAGTTTACAAAAAAGAACCAGTCGAAACTTGTCCAAAGTGTAATGTTATATGGTGTGACACCTTATAAATCACTTTTGGATTATAATTGAACATGTTTCTATTAAGTAGTCACTTTGATTTGTTCTCCATCTTGCAAACTCTAGAGTATAACCAAATCATGTATTATTTAGCTTCAAAACTTCTATGCTTTCTTAAACATATTTATTATGGCATGTGATGTTTTGTACTAAACTTATGTTATATATATAGGCTGGATTGGGTTCATCTGGATGATTTGGCTGGCAGCGTCGGAAGGTGCCAGAATGGTGAAGCGCGTCACGTATGCAGCTAATGCTTCTGGTCAGCTCAACCCTCGCACCTTTTAAGTACGTGGTAGTCATGTTTACGTGAGTCGAATAAACAAGCTCAGATTCCAAAATCTATAGCCTTTCTGTATATGATATTGGTTTTAGCCTCTTAGGTGTCCTTTCATCTTCACCACTTGCACACGTATTTTATATTCATAATTTATATAAATAGTGATCTAGTGAATAAAACTGATTCAAGGTTCCTGAGCTGAAGCAGACCATCCCTCTATACGTATCTACACACCAACAAGTTCTTGACGCAAGTTTGGTGCTAGACGGTTCAATTCGTTTTGAGAAAATTACTATATCTTGAATATCAAAGTCCAAAAGTTCTCATGAAGAAAAACATATTGTTTGCTAGTAAATATGTATACATGTTTTCTTTTAGTGGTGTTAAGTATTCACTTTCAAACCACTTAAACCAATAAAAAACCAAACTGAGTTACATATCCGGTTTTAAAACAAAACCGAATCAGGTAGCTGTTTTTCAGCTCTAGAAAGCTCAATTAAGTTGAAAAGAACAATAATGACATATATTGGGATATGAATTTTTTAATAGTCTAGCGGTATCTTGAGGGTGTATAAGGTTTAGGGACCATTAAGTCCTGGGTTCGATTCCCATAAGGGTTTTTCCTAGATTTATTGAGTTTTCCTCCTGAATTGGTGTATAAACATTATAGCCTAGTAGAGATGGATATGATCGGGTGGTTCCGCTGGTGACACGATGATACTCCAGTAGTCCGTATGCCGTTAGAAAAAGCCCATTGCAAAAGCAAGATACTCCAGTAGTCCGTCTGCCGTTAGAAAAAGCCCATTGCAAAAGCAAGAGACTCAAAATAAGGAATGGTGAATACTCATTTTGTTAAAATTCAGGTTTTTCGGATTAAAACCGAACCGTCAAATATAACTATTAAATGAAACTGAACGGTAAAAATTAGAATTTGGTTTCCGGTTGGAATTTACGAAATTAATTTGATTTTCAGTTAGGTTTTTTAAATAATAATGAAAATATTCTAAAATAATGTGGTCCAACAAGCAGTCAAAATATCAATGCTCTCACCTGTAATGCAACGAAGAAAGCTTGGAAATTTTGTCGTCAAGCATTCAAAATATCGGCTCACCATACAAGTGGCAGCTTCAACACGTTGTAAAGATGGCTTTTATAGTTTTGACTTTCTAAAATTTCAATAATGCAAACACAGAGTTTGGAATGAAATAAAGATTTTAAAGAAAAACAAACACACAACAATGAGTTAGCAAAACAAACTTTGGTCGTTTTTTAAAAGAAATCAAAGCTTGTTCTACCACGCATCTTTGCTTGCAACAAGAGATTTGACTATGCGTTTCTCACTTTAGTTGATCTCTTCCTTGCGTAAACCCTTTTCTTTACTTAATTGGCGGACATAGTAAGGGGGCTGGGTGGGTGCGCGCCCCCTTGAAAAAAATTAGTGTATTTTATAGGGTACAATTCCGTTCGCATCCTTTGAAAATTTGGTTAAACCCTTATCCACACCCCTTGAAAATATTTAATGACTCTGCCACTTATTATAATTTGAATTGCTTCCAGTTAAGGAATAGCTTGTCCACCATCTTGACTAACAAAATTAATGATGTTTTAAATAAATCTTGACCTGTTTATATTTGAAGTCTTGATTTTATTTTGTAACAATGTTCAAAGTTTTAAATGTATTTTGTTAGCATTAATTTCACAATGTTTTTTTATTTTTTTTTTAAATTGTAAAACTTTGTTTATAAGTATTATATATTTATAGAAATTTTGTAAAAGTTTTTAAATGATCATTGCACTATTTACAATATCTTATTTTTCGATCTTGTATTGTTTTCAAGGGTAAAGATCAAATAGGAAGTTAATTTTCGCTAGAAAGGATAGGAAGCCATAGGATTATGACATGTGGCAAATTTTAAAATAAAGAGAAAGGGTATTTTAGTCAATCCAACTCCTTCTTCTTCCTTTTTCAAAACCCAGTAAATTCAAAAACCCACCATTTTCAAAACCCACCATCTTCAACCATTTCTTCACTTTCTATCTCAATAATCACTACATTATAGTGCGATTTTCATCACCAATCAATGATTCAAACACCCGATCAACGTGTTCTTCAGCTTTTTTGAAGAAAACACAGTTTAAATTCATACAAAATCTCGTTTTTTTCGGTGATTTTGAAGATAATTACTCGATTCGTTCGATTCGAGAGCTGATAAGTGTTTCAATCATTCAAAATTCGTCAATTGTTGAAGAAATCACTTCGATCCAGGTAACAAATTCTTTAATTTCATTTTTACGAATTGGGTTTTTGATTTAGTCATTGCGTTTTACGATCTTGGCGGGGGTCCGGGGGCGGCAGCCCCTGGCGGGGTCCAAGGGGCAGAGCCCCTGGCTGGGGTTGAGCTAAAAACGCATCAGAAAAATTAATTTTCCAGAAATTGGCTCATTTCGAAGACAGTAATTCGTAGACAATTCAGACAATTCACAGACAATTCACAGATAGTTCTCAGACAGTTCTCAGACAGTTTTATGTGTCCATTGCGTTTTAGAAATAAGAGAGTTTTATGTGTTTTCTAGCTATTGTGTTTTAGAAAAAACACATTTTTAAGTGTTTTTAGTTATTGCGTTTTAGGTAAAACACATTTTTGAAGTGTTTTTAGTCATTGCGTTTTAGGTAGAACATATTTTTAGGTGTTTTCAGTCCATTGCGTTTTAGAATGAGTAATTTTTAAGTGTTTTCTGGCCATTGCGTTTTACAAATAAAACATTTCTTTGTATTTTTTGTGCATTGCGTTTTAGGTAAAACACATTTTTATGTGTTTTTTGTGCATTGCGTTTTAGGTAAAACACATTTTTATGGGTTTTTAGTCAATTGCGTTTTATAAAGTACATTTTCTTTTGAGTTTTTAGGCTATTGCGTTTTATAAATAAAACATTTCTTTGTGTTTTCTGGCCATTGCGTTTTACAAATAAGTCATTTCTTTGTGTTTTTGAAGCATTGCGTTTTAGAAAAATGTCATTTTTTAGAGTTTTTTTTTCATTGCGTTTTACAATACTGGGGGTTTATCTATTGCGTTTTACGCAACTGGGTTTAAATTTTTTTTTTCAAAATATAGCAATAGTATACTCGTTTTAAAGATAAAAAAATGCTCGTTTTTTTGGTGCAATTTTTATAAAAAAATAATGTCGTATGAAAGAGTTATTAACGTTTAAAAAATGGGGGGGAATTGGTGGAGAGAGAAATTATTGGCTTACTTGACTAGAATGCCCCTGAAAAAAGTCACGCGCCTCTTTTCTTACTTTCAATTTCCCTGATTTAATCTTAGCCCTTGATTTACTTAATGGATGGTCAAGATCACTTCCTAGCCTTCCTAGCCAAATTAACTTCCTATTATATCTCCACCCTTGTTTTCAATTCACGCGTTCTTCACAAGATACATATTCTTAAATAAGTTTTAAGTTTGTAAAGGAAATTAAAGATAACATATTCAACCCCATAAGTTCTTACATTAACTATTATCATTATCATTTATATTTATATACTATTAATTTGTAACACACTTAGGCATCATGTTCTTGTACATTGTGTTTAAAAGGTGTTCTATGTTAAAGTATGTTGTACACTTAGTTTAGGTTCTTGTAAATAATAGATAATAGGATATTAATTTGTAACATACTTAGGCGTCACTTTCTTATACATTGTGTTTAGAAGGTGGTCTATGTTAAAGTATGTTGTACACTTAGTTTAGGTTCTTGCAAATAATAGATAATAGGATATATGTAATATGGAATGTATAACATTTTCAGGCTATAGAGGTTGTACATTGTGCATTGTATCTTATTTACCATCTATGTAGGTTATATGTTTTTTATTGGATGATTTAGGCGGTGGATGATGACACATGATAAAACAAGGTTTACAAGCACTAAACGGTTTTATGGTGTTCCGATGGTAGTGCTAAAAAGGTGAATGGCCTCTGGTAGCGGATTGGATTGCATGTGACCGACCAAATCACTAGATAATGTTGAATGTTGTGCGTCTGTGTAAGCTACCTCGCCAGCGAATATCATCAGTAATTGATTGTTGTATAATGTATAAAAGTTTTACTTCTTTAAGTTTTACTTCTTTTGTATTTCACTGAGCTGATAAGGATCGAATCTTGTCCCTCCGGGTAAATCGTAAAATACGAGCCCATAACAATTGAATCCCGCGCTGCAGCGCGTGAGGTAAAATATAAGTCCATAACGATCAAATCCCGGATCACATAACAATTGAATCCCGTGCCGCAACGCGTGAGATAAAATACAAGCCCATAACGATTCGATCCCATTAAGATTGAATCCCGTGCTGCAACGCGTGAGGTAAAATACAAGCCCATAGGGATTGAATCCCGCGTTGCAACCCGTGAGGTAAAATACAAGCCCATAACATTAACGATATAATAATTGAATCCCGTGCTGCAACATATGAGGTAAAATATAAGCCTAAAAGGATTAAATCCCGCGCCACAACGCGTGAGGTAGAATACAAGCCCATAACCATCGAATCCCGCGCCGCAACGCGCGGTGTCAAATACTTGTTTGTATTAAAAAGTTCCTTATATTGATATTGATATATATTATACATGCTGTAGTTACTTGTGTATATTAATAAAAGGACTGTGAGTATTATGCAAGATGTATGTATTATTATATGATTATTAGGGGTAGGATCAAATACAAAACAATCTTAACCTAGGAAGTATAGGAAACCGGGTCAAACAAACTCCGATTAACCTCATTCCAGCGGTGTTGGAACCGTCTTGTCAAATCCTATTCAAATATATACAAGGTTTAGCATTTAGGGTTTAGCTTTATCGTTTAGTTTTAGGGTTTAGCATTAGTATTTAGGGTTTAGTGTTTAGACTTACGGTTTAGCTTATAGGGTTTATAGTTTAGATTTTAGGGTTTAGCTTTAAGAATTATCGTTTAGGCCTTAGGGTTAAGGGGTTAGGGTTTCTAGTTGGGTTTCGACGAGCCGGTTCCAACACCGTTGAATGAGCTCAATCGGAGTTCGTTTGACCCGGTTTCCTACACTTCCTAGGTTAAGGACATTTTTCCTTGAATATTCCAGTAAATTTAATGATTTATGAATTTACATCGAGATAGATGGTAAACGGGCAACAAGTTGTGCTGCTACCCCTTTTTGAATAGCAAAACCAAGTCTTTTGAAGACTACGTCTATAGATCTCGGGGTCATAACATTACTATGGATGACCCTTTGAACTCGATTAAGTAGATCCACAACCTCTGGCGTCAGGAAACCAAAAGTATCAAACGCAAATATGATAAACACGTCTTGGTTGTCAAGGCACGCTTTCTCGTGTGTGGTCACTTTACCCGAAGCAGCCTTTAAAGCAGCATGACCCACTGTGAAAGCACTACCCCCCAAGTCCACAAGCGGGGAAACCCTTGTTAGATCCACACATGTATGTTTTCCTCCTACCCATCTAAAGACCAAAATGTCGGTTGGTCGAACGGTAGATCTCCCTTCCAATGGGTCCGCCAAGAAATTAATGAGTGCCTCTTTCTTAGCAGATGTAAGTCCCGTGAAACGGATCTTTCAATGATATCAAACAATCACCAAGTTTGTGCAGAATCCAAACTTGGTGAGATTCAAGAAAAACACGAAAATATGAAGAACAAACCAATACGAAGAACACACCGAATCACTTTCAACACTTGCACACGATTCTATTACTTTAACAAGCAAAACCGTCTAGTACAAGTGCTCACAAAATCGCCTCCCTCTCTAGCTCTCTCTAGGAATTGTAACCATGAAGTTCCAAAGGTTCCAACCCTAAAACAAGTTAATAACTTGTTTATATACTAGACAAGCCCACTTCCCACATGGGCTCCCCTTGGGCCTGCTTGGCCCACATGGCCTAAAGCTTGGCCCAAGTGACCTATAAAGGTCCACAACCTAATATAAACTAACTCGGTAAGACCTAGTTCGTAACCATAACCCGTTGTGTTAATTTGATGCGTCAGTCTCACACTTTAGGGCCTAACAATCTCCCCCTAGACTGATGCCATCAAATTGTCTTCATAACATGAATTCAGCAACGTCTTCAACGAAATCTATGGTTGTCACAATGCTGTAGATGTTGTGGAAGTTCTTGACTTCTGAACTCTCAGCACTGGGTCTCTTTCTTCAGCTCTTGTGATTAGCTTCATATCAGGATCTCGATCAGCATTTGCTTGAAAATCTTTGTCAAAAAGAATGTGAGAGGAGGATTCTCAGCATCTCTTTTCTTCTTCAATCTTTGTCTTTCAAGCAGATTCATGGTACTTCTTCAAATGCACTTTCATTGTCAGACGGTGTTTCGTATCTGGTTCTTCTGACTCAGGTACATCTTGTTGTTGTGATGCTTTGGGCTTCTTCAGCAACTAACAGCATCTCAGTCTTCATCAACCCCTGTTCTTGATTGAAATCAAGTTCTACACATGCTCACAAACTTATAAGCAAACATTTCTTATGCAACAGGGAGAGTACCACATGAACACTAGGTACATGAAATTTCACAATTTAAATTCTTTTAACTTTTGATGATCAGTCAAATCTTCAAGAACGGTTATAATTTTTTAATTTTAAGAAACAAATAAGCACTCTATTTTTGGATTTTTGAATTTTTCATTTTTTTTTTTAATTTTTAATTTTAAGAACTAAAAACAAATAAAAACTCAAAATATAAACAACTACCATAATATACAATTACAATTGCAATGGGATCAAAATTCGTTCTCAGGCAGACTAAGGAACACTTTTCAGTACGAGCCTAATCAAACTGGTCTATGCGATTGCCAATATGTTTGTCCACTTAAACTTTAACGCTCAACTTTCAATTTTTCAACTTCGTGATATGCTTTAGGTAATATTATACTATTATACCCGTGTGACCCATTCCAAGGCATACCCCCGCGATCAAGGTAAGCACAACTATTCATCGTAGCAGGTGAGTATACTGATGTCATCCTTTAAGATATTCTGACTGTGTCTAGGTCTGCATATAATATGTTTTATCATGTTTTGATTTCTTAACAATGAACACCCAAATAAATACTAATCAAATCCTGGAAATATAAACAGCACACTCTATCATGCAAGTATCTTCCCTACCACATATTTCACAAGTCCAATCCAGATTTCTGAAATCTTAACTGGGAATAGGTTGAGAAGAGAACATAATAGATCGTTTGCAGAGATGGTATAATATACAGATCAAATGAGTTTTTCTCAGTTTGATATAGGTTTCTTGGGTTTCTTTTGGGCACTTGAGGGCCTCTTTCGGGTGTATTAGATCTATAGCGCGACAACGTACAGCTAGGTCAGCATGTATCTGGATGCAACAGAAGCTGTCGTTGCCTAGCACCTCCAGGTCAGCATATATCTGGATGCAGCAGAGGAGGTACACGACTTTTTTCAGAGAAGATTTCAGAATCAGATCAAAATTGTGTGTATCGGGACAACATACAGACATTCAAATAGAAATGAGCTAATTCCAAGTGACTTTCTTTCCTGGGGTCATGTACAATTTTAGTTCTGAACATAAGAACAGCCAAGATATCCCCGGATGATTCAACAATATAAAGACCCGAAACCTCAGATGTTGGCTATCTATCAACGCAAGATTTAAGACCATAAAATCATACTCCGTTGGTATGTTACCCACATGGTACATAGTTCGTTATGTTTATATCACTTAGTATCTTTTATCATGTTGAGCATCAAGCCTATCGACATATCGCAGTAGATCCTAGTCTTTTCAGCTATGGCACCTTACATGTGTTAGACAAAACCCTTTAACACGAACAATTATTTCACTTCCCATATCATGCAATTTTTCTTTTTGGCTTTTTCATTTTTCAAATGTTTTTGTATTTTTCTCATTTTCTCCCCCTAAAACAATACATATTTACAGCAAACTCTTTTTGTATTTTCTGAGTTTTCTCCCCCTAAACTCTATATCTATCTATATGTTCCTCTCCCCCCCTAAAAGTGAAAAAAAAAAAAAAAAAAAATTTTGAACTTTTTGCAACAGTGAAATGTTACCCGTTTTTATCTCTGGAACAACCGCTATCAACATTCCAGAGATTGTCAACAGCTCCTCCTTGGTTGTTCCTGAAAGGTAAGAAGATTAGTAAGACATGGGTACCCAGGCCATCGTGGTCCTGGGATTTCCTGAAGCATCAAAATAAGACACTTCTTTTAAACATAGGTCCCCTTTCGTCTCAAGGATTGGAGATGTTGCTGCTTTGGATTTGGGTTTCCAAATCTGTTTCGGTCTAGCAAACGCGTTTGTTGCCTTCGGTTGAGCAACTTTAGTTGTTTCAGGTTTGTTAGTTTTAGAAAAACATTTTTGTTCCTGAACAGCCTTGCGTTTGTTTTTAGCAGCATTCCAATCCTCATCAGAAGGTTTAACCTTGGGATTCACATTCTTCATTGCCTTAGGTGATGAAACCTTCATTGGCTTGGAATGATTATTATCCTTTGATGTAACCCTCTGATTTTGCATATAGTAGGGTACGTAGGGACGCCTTGTGCAGTTTCTAGCAATATGACCCGCAATGCCACAGTTGTAGCAAGTTTGTCTTTTTATCGGAAAGACGTTTTGAGCAGCTTGATTCGCTCTAGCAGGTCCTGAAGGACGAACCGGTCCTTTCTGCGTTTGATGCGCCTGCACATTACTCTTAGACAAAAACGAATTTGGGTGCTTGTATGTGCTGGTTGCAGAAGTCTTGTTGCTTTGAGCACCATTCTTCGTATTTTCTCCCTGATTGGAGCTTTCAATCACCTTGTCATGAGCCTTATAGGATCGTGATTGTCCTTGATGAGCAGACTTCTTATATCCTCGACTTTGATCTGCTCGTTTTGGATCCTTTTGTGTGTTGTGAACCGGCTCACAAACATCAGCACAAGAGTGAGTATTATCATGTTGTTGCACGTTTGGGCGACGAACACAATTTCTAGCAATGTGTCCAGGAATTCCACAGTTGAAACATGTCTGTCGTTTCAATGTATGGAGATTCGATGAGCTAGCAGCATTAACTGATCTGACTGGTCTAGATGAATGAGCTTGCTTTGGTTGCGTTGCCTGTGTTCCATGTGCATTTTCTGACATCTTAGGTACCTGTTGATCAGAACTAGCACAAGCATGAGATTCAGACGGATGATGTTTTTCGTCTTTTACAAGTTTATCAGGATTATTTTGAAAAGCCGATTCAGTTTCCATTTCAACTTCCTTTTCAGAAACATTTTCTTGTGACTGTTCATTTATTGCAACTCCTTTTTCTTCTTTAATAGATTCAGATTCAGTTTTAATTTTAGAACAAGTTGAAATTTCATCAACACATGTTTTGTCAACACATGTATCATGTGAATCCGATTTAGGTTTGCTTTCATCCACGGTTTCCAATGGGGTCCCACTAGATTCAACATTAGGGACGTCCACTGAGACCGATTCAGAGGATGAATCAGGACATTCTTGATTTTCTTGAGAAGAAGTTTCAGTGGTTTCACTGAATGTATCCTGAGGGACCTCACCTGTAACACAATCATCAACTGAAGAGTTAGAAACATCACAATCACAATCATTAACTGAAGAAGATTCATCATCAGACTTATTGTTCAAAGTTTCACCACAAACATTATCAGTTTTGCCCAAAACATCAGGCACACAAGACGAAACATAAGCAGAGAAAGATGCAAACAAAGACCGACCAAAAGCAATATCAGATTCAGTTTGTTCAAAATAATTTTCAGAAATATTAGTATGAACAACTGGTTCACTCCCAAGAACATCTTCACATTTTACTTCAGATACTTTATCTGCACATGAAGACGAAATGTTAGGATCAATAGAGCCTTTAGAAACAAAATTTATTTGAGCAGACTTCTTTTTCCCATTGGGTTTGTCATTTAATGATGACTTATTGTTTTTGGGACCATAAGTCATTCTACTCTCATTCATCATCTCCTCCTTAGTCATAGGTAAATAAGTATAATTGTCATTATAAGGAGGAGGAGCCTGATTGAAACCCAAACCACGCCCTTTATTTTCCTTGTATGCGAGCTGTTGATCACACAAGTTTTTGACCAATTTGCTGGAAGAATCATACTTTTTAATGTTAAGTTCGTTAATTTGATATCTTTCTCTGATATCTTCCAGTTCTTTGATCAAAATGCATACTTTCTCCTGTGCCTCCAAGAAATGGGCTGTTTTTACACTTACATCATCCTTAAGTTTGATGATGTCTTTTCGCTGAGCTTCAATTTTATCTTTATAAAGCTTTTCATTCTTTGATAAAGTAAAATTTTTATTTTTTATGTCGTTGTAGTCTTGAATCAACTCAGCGTTGTGTAACCGATATGCCTCATTTCTTTCTCTACACTCAGGAGTGCAAAAGACAGAAAGTATCTCTTCACGATCACGAGTAATTTCTTGAGCCAGGGGTTTGTTAAACATAAATGCTGAATTTTGTGTGGATGAGCAAACTGCAGCAGATGTGTTGCCTTGAGTAGACTGTTTGCCAGCATTGTCATATGATTTGATGATCGAGATCAGCTCATCCGGCTTCATTCTGTAACAATCGGTTGTCACTATTATCTGATTAACATTGGTAAACCAACTACAGTTTGTCTGATCTGGAATCTCTTTTATAGCATCCAGAAGCTTTCTATTGCTCATGTGAGTAGACACCACCATCTCTGCCTTCTCCATTTTAGAGATCAGTCCAGCAAACCGACCTGTAAGTGCTTCTATAGATTCACCATATGAGTATCTGAATCCTTGGAGTTCCTGCTCAAGCATCTCTCTTTTAGAAGACATTTCTAAGATATGATTCCCTGAAAATGTGCGCTTTTAACTATTTCCTCAACACAATCCCAAAGCGAAAACCCGTGTACTCACTAACTCAAACCCCTTGCACGCGATTGACTGAACCCGTTTTCTAAATCGCACCTCAAAAGCCTTTCAAACCCATTATCACAAACAAACTCATTTTTTTTTTAATTTTTTTTTTTTTTTTTTTTTTTTATAAAGTACTACGTATTATTATTAATATATATAAAAAAATGATTGACTAATGATACCTAATGATTAATTATTATTATAAAAAATATATTAAAACCTAAATATCAAATGCAGCGATTTCTATCTAGAGATTGGCGACGGGTTGGTGAAGGTGCAGTTTATGGCCGGAGGAGTTGTAGCAACGAGAACGATGATCGTCTGAGAAGATGAAGCAGGTTGTCGGTGGTCGGTGTAACGTCGGAGTGGAGGACTGCCTGAGATAATGATGAAGTATGGAGATGATGATCGGAATTCGCGGTGGTAACGAAGATGATAAAGGATGTGAACAGAGACCGATGGAGATTGGAGACGAGACGATTGAAGAAGGTGAGATTGGAGGAGTTGCAGGTTTCACGGTGATGGAGAAGATGACTCGAAACCGCGGTTGCGACTCGGAACCGCGAGACTTTGAAATCGTGAAGAGTCGAGACCGTGGTTGCGACACAGGAACAAATGACTCGAGACCAGCTGATGATTGCGACTCGAAAACAAAACGTGATGAACCGAGATCTCGGTTGCGACTCGGAACCGTGGTTGCGACTGCGGAGGTTGCGACTAGGAACTATGATGTCGAAACCATAAAAGTTGGGACTCGAGACCTGTGAAGTGAGAGTGACTCGAGACCAGCTGGAGATTGCGACTCAAAAACATACAAGTCGAGATGGAGGTTGCGACTCGGACCCGGGATGATGATGGAGGTTGCGACTCAAAAACATACAAGTCAAGACCTTTTGTTGCGACTCGTAACCGTGGAGAAGGACCCGAGATCAGATGATATGGGAACTCAAAATCAATGAATTTTAATAAAACTTTCACACAACTCGAAACCTCAATATGATTTTGAAACAAGATCTGGTCAACCAAAAATCTTTTGAAAATATCTTTTAGAATCAATTTTTTTCGGAAACTGTTGCAAATTATTGAAAGATTTCAAATCTTATCAAAATTAGAAAGAATTTCCAAATCAGTTTAATAAAAAAACTTAATCCTTTAACACAAAAAAAATAATCAAAACACCAAAATATGGCTAGTTTTCAAAAGAAACCCGATGAACACTTCAAGAACACGAAGAACGCGATAAACAAAAATTCCAATTCTTGAATATTTGATATCAAACCGAGCCTAGAATAGGTTCTAAAGGCTCTGATACCACTTGTAAGTCCCGTGAAACGGATCTTTCAATGATATCAAACAATCACCAAGTTTGTGCAGAATCCAAACTTGGTGAGATTCAAGAAAAACACGAAAATATGAAGAACAAACCAATACGAAGAACACACCGAATCACTTTCAACACTTGCACACGATTCTATTACTTTAACAAGCAAAACCGTCTAGTACAAGTGCTCACAAAATCGCCTCCCTCTCTAGCTCTCTCTAGGAATTGTAACCATGAAGTTCCAAAGGTTCCAACCCTAAAACAAGTTAATAACTTGTTTATATACTAGACAAGCCCACTTCCCACATGGGCTCCCCTTGGGCCTGCTTGGCCCACATGGCCTAAAGCTTGGCCCAAGTGACCTATAAAGGTCCACAACCTAATATAAACTAACTCGGTAAGACCTAGTTCGTAACCATAACCCGTTGTGTTAATTTGATGCGTCAGTCTCACACTTTAGGGCCTAACAGCAGAAATACTAGCGTGTCTGATTATGTCAAAAAGGACATCCCTAACCAAATCATGTCGGTATTTGAACCCCCGGAGCTCTCTACAATGAACTGCATGCTCCCCAAAAGAATCGAAACACGCCTTATGACAAACAGGGCAAATCTCATCAACTGGAAATAAAGGAATCACGAGGCTATACTTAAGTATAGTACGGTACTCCACCGGCGACATATGCTGGCCAAACCCATCTATAGGTATAGCAAGAAGAAAATCTTGTGCATGTGGTGCTCGTAGACACTCAAAAACAGCTTTTTGTCTAACAGTCAAGTCAAACTGTATAACAACCCTCCTAAAATATTTCCGACACTCCTAAAATATTTAGAACACCCCTATACGTCCCAAAATACACCCCGTATACGAAAAATGGTCCCGAATACCTTTATATAATTAAAAATCAAATAAAAACAATAATTTAAGTCTGTCGCGGGGCGCGACAGATTGCTTGTAATCCATCGCGGGGTGCAACAGCTGAGACACCAGGCGCATTCCAATATACAATTGCTTGTATATTATTTTCAAAATAATATACAAACCGAACGTACTAAAAGATCCACAGGCGGATCGAAATAATAAATGATTACATAAAGACTAATAGGCTTTTTGCTTGGATTCGCAAATTCCAATATGCAATTACCGGGCAGCTTCCAGCCTATTCCGTACTTGCTAACCTACGCTTAGTCTTTTGAGTTACGTCAGTTTTCACTGGTAAATACAATTAACCGACACGTTTTGAAAATATTTCCAAAATCATTTTATATACCATTTGGTATATCAATTTTCATAAATAACTTGGGATAAACTATATCTCTTGTTACCAGTATTACATGCTTGTCAATACATGTAGGGCCCGGAACTAAACTCCGATACATGATTAACCGACACACCACTTCAATCCCCATATTGGGAAAAATATTTTATCATAGCATTAGCATCTGTCAGGTGTATGCCTACACCCCGTGCTTAGGTTGTGGCCACTTGTAATTAAGTGAGCCATAGATATCCAGGACACGATCGTATTAACCCCTAATGTTTAAGTGACCAAGCATAACGGATTAAAACAGGCTATTTGGATTTTGGACACATGGGTCATTGATCCCATACCCGACTAAGCGGTAATAATTTACCGTATCCCAAGCCCGTATAGGGAAAATAGGCTAAGAGTATTTACCTGAGCTTTATCTTTACAATCCAAAGATGTTGGTTCAGTTCTGTTTAATCATAATGGAAAAAATGAAAACATACCTTTGATTGCATCAGCACAGGCTAGCAGAGAATCCAGATGGAGACGCAGCAATAAGGTTTGACATGATTGTCATCTTGGTCTGGTTCCTCCTTAGGGTGCAATCTAATGATGGTGGCTAAGAAACCGAATAGGGGATTCAGTTATGGAGATGGAGTCGAAATTATGATGTTATGTGTTATTAGGGTTTGTCTAATTGTGTAACTGAGTAACCCTTTAACCTCCACATAATTCTCCTTATATAAGCACCTAGGAGGAAACCTAATTAGTTAATAAGGGTAATATGGTCCATCAACAATTACCAACTAATTATTTAATAGGTTATTATATATTTTGACCTATATTATGTAAATGATTATAATGGCTATAGATTAAATATTAAAACATAATATATTTAATCTTACATTCTCCCACTTAGCCGAGTAATCATTTACTATGAGTATTAGATAAGCCTGATCAGGAGTTAACACTCATTTTAGCCTTAAACAAGTACTATAGCAGAAAAATACAGCCGTTGAATCATTACGCGACTCAGGACCCCCATTAATCATACTATAGTCTTAATTTAAAACCTAATCGTCATGATCAAAATACGCATAAGCCCTTTGTTTGATTTGTAACTATATTTGTCTATATGTCATTATGCTAGCTTGACATATTCTTAGAGACATACAAAATCAAACTGATAAGGAAAATTAACTAATACTTAGTCATTCATAGTACGATATGCAGTTGCGCATGGCCATCAATTAATACCCGTCTCTGAGCTCTCTTAATAAGACTTATGGGTAATAGCCCTTCAGTTATAGGATCCTTAAGCATATCATGAATGTTGTAAGTCCCGTAAAACGGATCTTTCAATGATATCAAACAACCTATTGAGTGTGCGGAATCCAATCAATAGGTGATTCAAGAAATAAGATGAAAACAAACCAGAACAAACCGAATACAAAGAACACACCAAATCACTTTTCAACACTTGCACACGATTCTATTACTTGAATAAGCAAAACCGTCTAGTACAAGTATCTTCACCACCAATCGCCTCCCACTCTCTAGAGAAATTGTAACTATGAATATCCAACCCTAAAACAAGTTAGAAACTTGTTTATATACTAACTTAAGCCCAAGTCCCTACATGGGCTCCCCTTGGGCCTGCTTGGCCCACATGGCCTAAAGCTTGGCCCAAGTGACCTGTAAAGGTCCAAAACCTAATATAAACTAACCCGGTAAAGCCCAGTTCGTAACCATAGTCCGTTGTATTAATTTGATGCGTCAGTCTCACACTTTAGGGCCTAACAATCTCCCCCTAGACTGATGCCATCAAATTGTCTTCATAACATGAATTCAGCAACGTCTTCAACTAAGTCTATGGTTGACATAATGCTGCAGATGTTGTGGAAGTTCTTGACTTCTGAACTCTCAGCACTGGGTCTCTTTCTTCAGCTCTTGTGGTTAGCTTCATATCAGGATCACGATCAGCGTTTGCTTGAAAATATCTTTGTCAAAAAGAATGTGAGAGGAGGATTCTCAGCAGCTCTTTTCTTCTTCAGTCTTTGTCTTTCAAGCAGGTTCACGGTACTTCTTTAAATGTACTTTCACTGTCAGACGGCGTCTCGTATCCGGTTCTTCTGACTCAGGTACATCTTGTTGTTGTGATGCTTTGGGCTTCTTCAGCAACTAACAGCATCTCAGTCTTCATCAACCCCTGTTCTTGATTGAAATCAAGTTCTACACATGCTCACAAACTTATAAGCAAACATTTCTTATGCAACAGGGAGAGTACCACATGAACACTAGGTACATCCAAGTACTTGTACTCGGATTTCACAATTTAAATTCTTTCAACTTTTGATGATCAGTCAAATCTTCAAGAACGATTATATTTTTTTTATTTTTTTTAAAGAAAACAAATAAACACTCTATTTTTGGATTTTTGGTTTTATAGAAAAACAAGACACTATTTTTGTATTTTTTTTTTTTATTTTTAATTTAAGAACTAAAACAAATAAAAACTCAAAATATAAACAACTACCATAACATACAATTACAATTGCAATGGGATCAAAATTCGTTCTCAGGCAAACCAAGGAACACTTTTCAGTACGAGCCTAATCAAACTGGTCTATGCGATTGCCAATATGTTTGTCCACTTAAACTTTAACGCTCAACTTTCAATTTTTCAACTTCGTGATATGCTTAAGGTAATATTATACTATTATACCCGTGTGTTCCATTCCAAGGCATACCCCCGCGATCAAGGTAAGCACAACGATTCATCGTAGCAGGTGAGTATACTGATGTCATCCTTTAAGATATCATGACTGTGTCTAGGTCTGCATATAATCTGTTTTATCATGTTTTGATTTCTTAACAATAAACACCCAAATAAATACTAATCAAATTCCGGAAATATAAACAGCACACTCTATCATGCAAGTATCTTCCCTACCACATATTTCACAAGTCTAATCCAGATTTCTGAAATCTTAACTGGGAATAGGTTGAGAAGAGAACAGAATAGATCTTTTACAGAGAAGGTATAATATACAGATCAAATGAGTTTTTCTCAGTTTGATATAGGTTTCTTGGGTTTCTTTTGGGCACTTGAGGGCCTCTTTCGGGTGTATTAGATCTATAGCGCGACAACGTACAGCTAGGTCAGCATGTATCTGGATGCAGCAGAAGCTGTCGTTGCCTAGCACCTCCAGGTCAGCATATATCTGGATGCAGCAGAGGAGATACACGACTTTTTCAGAGAAGATTTCAGAATCAGATCAAAATTGTGTGTATCGGGACAACATACAGACATTCAAATAGAAATGAGCTAATTCCAAGTGATTTTCTTTCCTGGGGTCATGTATAATTTTAGTTCTGAACAGAAGGACAGCCAAGATATCCCCGGATGATTCAACAATATAAAGACCCGAAACCTCAGATGTTGGCTATCTATCAACGCAAGACTTAAGACCATAAAATCATACGCCGTTGGTATATTACCCACATGATACATAGTTCGTTATGTTTATATCACTTAGTATCTTTTATCATGTTGAGCGTCAAGCCTATCGACATATCGCAGTAGATCCTAGTCTTTTCAGCTATGGCACCTTACATGTGTTAGTCAAACCCTTTAACACGAACATTTATTTCACTTCCCTTATCATGCAATTTTTCTTTTTGGCTTTTTCATTTTTCAATTGTTTTTGTATTTTTCTCATTTTCTCCCCCTAAAACAATGCATATATACAGCGTTTTCTCCTCCTAAACTCTATGTCTATCTATATGTTCCTCTCCCCCCTAAATTTGTGCATAAATCTTGTATTTTTGCGCAAATTTACCATTTACTAGAGAAAGGACAATGTATATACAAAGTAATGAACTAAGAAAGGAAAAAAAAAATTTTAAAAAAAAAACCGTTCTGTCATCAGATTTAAGACTAATCAAATTCAATTCAAAGTACTGAAATTAAACGGTACCTTTAGCTGATCTTTTCTTACTTCTCTAATCTCCTCCAAAGGAAACATATCATCTGTAAAAAAAATTTGAACTTTTTGCAACAGTGAAATGTTACCCGTATTTATCTCTGGAACAACCGCTATCAACATTCCAGAGATTGTCAACAGCTCCTCCTTGGTTGTTTCTGAAAGGTAAGGAGATTAGTAAGACATGGGTACCCAGGCCATCGTGGTCCTGGGATTTCCTGAAGCATCAAAATAAGATACTTCCTTCAAACACAAATCCCCTTTCGTTTCAAAAATTGGAGATGTAGCTGCTTTTTGTTTTGCTCTCCAAATTTGTTTAGACTTTTCTAGTTTCTTAGGTGCCTTTGGCAAAACAGTTGGCTTATCAACCTTGTTATTTTTCAAAATTTGTGTAGGTTTCAAAGCTTGTTTTCTTTTTGCTTTAGCAGCATTCCAATCCCCATCAGAAGGTTTAACCTTGGGATTCACATTCTTCATTGCCTTAGGTGAAGATACCTTCATTGGCTTAGAATGGTAGTTGTCCTTTGGTGTAACCCTCCGATTTTGCATATAATATGGTACGTAGGGACGATGTGTGCAGTTCCGAGCTATGTGACCAGCAATGCCGCAATTGAGGCATGTTTGTCTCTTCATGTAGAAAGCATTCTGATCAGCTGGATTTGCTCTTGCAGACCCTGAAGGACAAACCGGTCCTCTTCGTGTTGGATGCGCCTGCACATGACTTTCAGACGAAGACGAATTTGGGTGCTTATATTTGCTGTTTGTAGAACTCTTGTTGCTAGGAGCACCATTCTTCGTCTTTTCTCCCTGATTGAATCTTTCATTCACCTTGTCACGAGCCTTATGAGGATTATTGCTGCCTTGTCCTTGATGAGCAAACTTCTTATATTCTCGATTTTGATCTGCTCGTTTTGGCTCCTTTTGTGTGTTGTGAACCGGCTCACAAACACCAGAACAAGAGTGAGTGTTGACTTTTTGTTGCACCTTTTGACGATGAACACAATTTCTAGCAATGTGTCCAGGAATTCCACAGTTGAAACATGTTTGTCGCTTCAATGT
Organism: Helianthus tuberosus; assembly: GCA_030545235.1. Taxonomy (NCBI): domain Eukaryota; kingdom Viridiplantae; phylum Streptophyta; class Magnoliopsida; order Asterales; family Asteraceae; genus Helianthus; species Helianthus tuberosus. The sequence goes on along the minus strand of CM060381.1, from coordinate 182,207,591 downwards.
ATGGAGATTCGAAGAGCTAGCAGCAGTAGCTGATCTGATTGGTTTAGATGAACAAGCTTGCTTTGATTGCTTTGCATGTGTTCCATGTGCCTTTTCTGAGTTCTTATGTACCTGTTGATCAGAACTAGCACAAGCATGAGATTCAGACGGATGATGTTTATCGTCTTTTACAATTTTATCATGATCATTTTGAACAGACGATTTAGTTTCTGTTTTAACTTTAATTTCAGAAACATTTGTCTGTGACTGTTCATTTATTTCAACTCCTTTTTCTTCTTTCACAAAATCAGGTTCAGTTTTAATTTCAGAAGATGAAGTTTCATCAACACGTGTTTCGTCAACACATGTATCATGTGACTCTTCTTGAGGTCTGCTTTCAGTCACATTTTCCAATGTGGTCCCACTAGATTCAACATTAGGGACGTCCACTGAGGCCGATTCAGAAGAAGAATCAGGACATTCTTGATTTTCTTGGAAAGAAGTTTCAGTGGTTTCACTGAATGTATCCTGAGGGACCTCACCTGTAACATTTTCATTAACTGAAACGTTAGAAACATTAGGATCACACACATTAGCTGAAGAAAATTCATCACCAGACTTATTGTTCAAAGTTTCATCACAAACATTATCAGTTTTGCCCAAAACATCAGGCTCACAAGACGAAACATAAGCAGAGAAAGACGCAAACAAAGACCGACCAAAAGCAATATCAGATTCAATTTGTTCAAAATAATTTTCAGAAATATTAGTATGAACAACTGGTTCACTCCCAAGAACATCTTCACATTTTACTTCAGATACTTTATCTGCACATGAAGACGAAATGTTAGGATCAATAGAGCCTTTAGAAACAAAATTTATTTGAGCAGACTTCTTTTTCCCATTGGGTTTGTCATTTAATGATGACTTATTGTTTTTGGGACCATAAGTCATTCTACTCTCATTCATCATCTCCTCCTCAGTCATAGGTAAATAAGTATAATTGTCATTATAAGGAGGAGGAGCCTGATTAAAACCCCAACCCCGCCCATTATTTTCCTTGTATGCGAGCTGTTGATCACACAAGTTTTTGACCAATTTGCTGGAAGAATCAAATTTCTTAATATTAAGCTCATTTGTTTGATATCTATCTCTGATATCTTCCAGTTCCTTAGTCACAGTGCACAGTTTCTCCTGAACATATAAGAGTTGACTGGATTTCACACTTACATCATCCTTGAGTTTGACGATGTCTTTTCGCTGAGCTTCAATCTTTTCTTTATAAAGTTTTTCGTTTTTTGATAAAGTAAAGTTTTTATTTTTGATGTCGTTGTAGTCTTGAATCAACTCAGCGTTGTGTAACCGATATGCCTCACTTCTTTCTCTACACTCAGGAGTGCAAAAGACAGAAAGTATCTCTTCACGATCACGAGTAACTTCTTGAGCCAGGGGTTTGTTAAACATAAATACTGAAGCAGCAGATGTGTTGCCTTGAGTAGATTGCTTGTCAGCATTGTCATATGATTTGATGAGTGAGATTAGCTCATCTGACTTCATTTTGTAACAGTTGCTGTCGGTTGTCACTAATATCTGATTAACATTTCGAAACCAACTACAGTTCGCCTGATCTGGAATCCCTTTTATAGCATCCAGAAGCTTTCTGTTGCTCATGCGAGTAGACACCACCATCTCTGCCTTCTCCATTTTAGAGAGCAGTTCAGCAAACCGGCTTGTAAGTGCTTCTATAGATTCACCATATAAGTATCTGAATCCTTCGAGTTCTTGCTCAAGCACCTCTCTCTTAGAAGACATTTTTAAGATGTGATCCCCCCAAAAAAAAAAAATTGTGATCTCCTAAAGTGTGATCCCCTGAAAATGTGCGCTTTTAACTATTTCCTCAACACAAGCCCAAAGCGAGAACTCGTGTACTCGCTAACTCAAACCCCTTGCACGCGATTGACTGAACCCGTTTTCTAAACCGCACCTCAAAAAAAATATGTCAAAACCGTTCTCACAAACAAAACCCCTTTTTTTATTTTTTTTTATTTTATTAATAAAAGAAAACCTAATTATAATTATTATTAAAATCCAATGATTATGTAATGATGACTTAATGATTATCAATAATATTATAATTATTAAAAAATAAAACCTAAAAAACTTAATAACCAAATCACACAGACGTCTTCTTCGTTTTACGTTGTCAAACCGAAACCCTAATTGATTTCATGCGCCACCACCGATGTTGAACGGAGATGAGGATGAGGCGGTCGACGACGATGAACGTCAGAGGTCGAGAAGCAGGTTGATCGGAGAGAATGACCGGAGAAGATAACTGTGGTGATGAAGTCGATGAGGACGACGTACGGTGATAGAAACCGGAGATGGTTGATGGTGAAGATACGGTCGCCGGAGATGACAATGAAGATGGAGAAACGCTGATGAAGGTCGAAGACGAGGAATGATGATGATTGAAGAAGCAGGTGGATTATGTAAATGATGATCGGAACAATGAAGCAGGTTGATTGACTGGAGACGGTGATTGTGTTTCGAAAACGTCGCGGACTTGGAACCGTTGTCGAAACAATGGTTGCGACTGGTATACGTGGTGACTCGAAACCGTGACTCGAAACAGTTTTTGCGACTCGAGACCTTTGATGATTGCGACTCGAAATCGAGGTTGCGATTCGGAAACGAGATGGTTGCGAGTCGAAACCAGAGCAGGATGAGCCGAAACTAATGATGATTGCGAGTCGAAACCAAAACGTGATGACTCGAGATCTCGGTTGCGACTCGGAACCGTGGTTGCGACTCGAGACTGTGATGAGGATGAGTCGAAACCGTGAAAATTGATGACTCGAGACCTTACTTCTGATTGCGATTGATGATGTTGATGAGTCGAGACCAGTGATGAGTGATGAGTCGCAACCGTTATGAATGATACTACTCGAAACCAATGAAGATTTTGACGGTGATTGCGACTCAAATGAGCATGTGATGAATATTTCTTGGGTGTGCTTATTGATGATGAGCTGTAACTAAAAATAAAATATGGAAATCTCAATCTCACCAAAAATATAAGTCAACAAATCTCCGAAATCTGTGTAAATTTTCTGAAACAAGATATTTCTAAAAAATTTCAAAAATTTTGGTTTATCTTATAACAACTTTCAAAACAAATCAAAACACCAAAATATAGTGATTTTTTGATAAAATTTCGATGAACTCTCCGAAGAACACGAAGAACGCGAAGAACACCAACCCAAAAAAAAAAATTGAAAATCTTGAATCTTTGATATCACACCGAGCCTAGAAATAGGTTCTAAAAGCTCTGATACCAATTGTAAGTCCCGTAAAACGGATCTTTCAATGATATCAAACAACCTATTGAGTGTGCGGAATCCAATCAATAGGTGATTCAAGAAATAAGATGAAAACAAACCAGAACAAACCGAATACAAAGAACACACCAAATCACTTTTCAACACTTGCACACGATTCTATTACTTGAATAAGCAAAACCGTCTAGTACAAGTATCTTCACCACCAATCGCCTCCCACTCTCTAGAGAAATTGTAACTATGAATATCCAACCCTAAAACAAGTTAGAAACTTGTTTATATACTAACTTAAGCCCAAGTCCCTACATGGGCTCCCCTTGGGCCTGCTTGGCCCACATGGCCTAAAGCTTGGCCCAAGTGACCTGTAAAGGTCCAAAACCTAATATAAACTAACCCGGTAAAGCCCAGTTCGTAACCATAGTCCGTTGTATTAATTTGATGCGTCAGTCTCACACTTTAGGGCCTAACAAATGTATTCGATACAAAACTTAGTTTCCTCAATTCGTTCATAAACGAATAATTAATTGCGTATCGAAATTTAATGCAGCACCTCTTGAACTGTTACTGTTCAAGGAGTCATGGTAGCTGACTTTATCACACTAAGTCTTCAAAAACATTAATTATATGGAGTTAATAAACTTATGAGTCCACTGATATATTTCCAACAACATTTAGTGACTATATTATGTCGTTATAACTTAGGTTGTTAATATCAGTGCATTATGACTCCTCCATGAAATAGGTTTTGTCTGCTGACATAAAGATATACCCGAAATTACATTTTGTCATCTTTGGATATCTCAAAGTTAGAGTAATAAACCGGTTTTAATTCTCACTTCTTCTTTAAATTGTAGTCTCTCGTTTCTTTTAAAGATACTGTAATACTCCATTAGATGCTTCACATTAATCTAGACATATCTAGTGTGTTGTAATGTGAGTAATATCTAAACGAGTATAGACTTAAACTTACATAAGGCTTCCAATTAATGAAGCGTAAAAAAATAATCTCATTTACCATATTATCATCTGAAGGAGAGCAATATTGATTGTTACATATGTAAGGACCCATTTAATGTTAAACTTATGGAACGGAACTAATATCCCATTGGGTCTATCTCAGTATTTTATGATATCAATCACGTAAGAGATATCTCTGAGATTTATTATATCAAAGTTTGTGTTAACAATGCTTTGACTTATGTAACATATACTTGTCAAAAGAATGTCATCTGTATAGACAAGTTTATCTTAGTTGCTCCCACTCATTTTGAGGTAGGTACATTAATCCACTTGATTCTTGATGAAAATAATTACGTTAAGATTTCATCACATTATAATGTTTGCATTAACCCATACATGGATTTTATTGACTTATAAACAAAATGTTCCTTAACCTTCATTTTTGAACTTTCAGGTTGTTATCTAATGAACATGTAAATATGTCAGCCATTTGTTATGGAAAATTTGTTTATAATGTTCATCTAATGTAGCTTTAAACTATTATAAGCTACTAGAACAGTGATGATCCTCAAAGAAATCTTTTGTTAGATATGTAATAAAGATTCTTTAATAATTTATCTCTTCCTGAGTACAACCTTTGACAATCAATCAAGCTTCTTCGTGTCTTAACGCTTATATTAGGATTTGGTTTAGTTATGAACACTCTTAGGTAATTCAATCAAATCCCAAACGTTATACGAACACATAAAATCAGTTTTACTAGAAAACTGTTTTATTCCATTTAGAAGATTGATTGACGCTAATGGCTTAATTAGAAGAGATAGGATCAGTAAACATTTCCAAAATACATTTCAACTTCAGTTAGGAAGGTTGTGTAATCATCAAAGTTAGTAGGATTTTAAACCTAGATGACCTCCTGAGTTGATTATCGGGTTCATTAGAAGTTTCAGTTTTATGGATTAGCTCTTGGTTAGGTTGCTATCATTTTCCTTCTAAGTTTGAGAGAGTTGGTGTAGTATGGTGTACAAGAGGTGTAATCGGAGTTAAATTCAGAGTGAAATTTAATGACACTCTTCCCCCCGCCTCTTGTATTCCTTGCAAATCATGATAAGGACTTTGACTGCTCCCACTAACCTTAGAAATCTTTAGGAACTCAGCATGCTTATGGTCAATATGTAACGACCAACAAATTCTAATAGAGAAACACAAATTAATGACGTTAGTCGTTGTGATTTCTCTTATTGAGGATTATGTTAGTTCGGGTAAGAAATCTAAGTGTGCCCACAATTAAGCAACAATGAAACTTTTGTAAGAGTAGCATTTTAGATTTAAGGAGACAAGTTTTGATAGAACGGTGTTGTGATGGAGCGGTGTCTTGTGCAAGAGGTGCAAATTGAGGTAATGTGAAATTTTCACTCCCCCACCTCTTGCAACTATTGCAAGTTGTTATTAAGACACTTAATGCTCCCACTGATCTTTAATATCTCTAGAAATGCTACAAGAGAAGTTTCAATGAGGTACGTGACGTGGGAACCTATCATATACACGTTAGACTTTATTTGATTTCTTTAATGTCCAGATATCATAAGAAACTTTAGGGACATATCTAATAGAAATCTTATTAAGTATATATATGAATAGATTTCTTCTAAGACCGTAGGCCATATGCGACAAAATTTAGATACTAGTTGATAGTCTTTGAAATGATAAATGAATTATGTCTGAATATTCCATTTGGAATAAGTTCCACGAATGTCAATGAATGACTTATAATGGACCCATACTTATTCCTTAAGCCAAGTAATAGTTAGGGCTGTAACGTCATGATTTAAAATCACTTAGAATGAGATTAAATGAAAAAATCATCCTCATTAACCATGTCATGATTTCTCATGAATTTTGGTTATAATGGATGAAATTTATAAGTCTCATTTTCCTTTTGTCAAATTCTCATTTGCATGATGACAAAAGTTGTGAAAGTGTAAGGTATCATCTAGTTCCATCTTAGTAATGTTTCTATCCAGATATTTAGAACAAATAAAATGAGAGTTTACGGTAAGTGTGACTTTATGTTGACTATGCAAACCTCACAATCTTCATATCTTTGCTTAATTATGATACTATATTCTGATTAATCAGAATATATAAGGTATCGAAAAGCGTTGTTTGAAGACTGCTTATTATGGCTCTTATAGCCTTAACATTTAATTTTGTCACTAACTCTCATGTTAGTTATTTGTCGAGTTCTGGTAAGGAAACGTATGGAACTAGAGTCAACTAATCATGTGTTAATTGGAATATTAAAATTATCAGACTTAAATATCATTAGTAAGTGACTATCTAATTAACTTATCCAACTGTTCTTCTAAATAATGGATAGTCTCGTTGCTTATGCCTAGTCTAATGGCATAATTATGCAGTGAGATTTTCACTTGAAGAACCTTAGAGTTGGGTTTTTGTACTTGCATTTTGTCTATGGACCTTAGAACAATCCTCTTTTAAAGTTTTAAGTGGTTGTAAGGTGAGTACCAACTTATTTTCCAGTTTCTAATATTTATTTCTTTGTACATATGTTGCTTATCAACACACTCATTATACTTTGGTACTTTTGAGTGTTATAGTTGATTTATAATGCATCAAATTGTACAAGTGAAAATCTTAGTATGTAATGTACTGGAAAATGTACTTATTTCCATGCGTAAGCCCTTAACTTTATGGGTCATGGTATTGTACGTTATTATGTATTCACATATACCACTTAACTGTATAATTTATAACTTTAAATGAAGACATGCACCTTAGGAGTTCTTGTGATTATTCCACAATTATAGATTAGTCTTAGGAAAGACTTAATCTGGAATAACCTTTTAGTGACAGCACTTATTCTTGATTATCATAAGAGACATCATGTTCGATTTGTCCTATTAATCATGCTCTACTTTTATTCTGTAGTAATCATTATCAGAAGAGAGCAATAGGATTATCGTGTCTTAAGAGATAATCAAGGATTTAATTTAAGAGCTAATTCTTATAGAAACTTTAAGCAAAACATATTAGATTTAGGAATTAGAGTGGATGAGATACAGACTTATAGAAGAAAATTATAGTGAGTAAAATTATGGGTACTAAGAATAAGGCAGACGAAATGATCATAAAACTTAATTAAGGATCATTGATATAAGGATCATTGTGTGAAGAGGTTGTGATATGTCTATTACTAACATCAAAATAATAGACTTATTTAAAGTTCTACTTAAATGAAGACAAAACAGCTTTGGCCAGAAGTGTAATCATTTAAGCATGTGTGCAAAGTGGTTGTAACAAATCAGCTTTGGCCAGAAATTGAGACAATCACTTTAGTTATGCACTTGTTGAGTATGCCATCTATGAATGAATTAAATCAGCTTTGGCCAGAAATTAAGACATTCATGCTTATGATGCACACACAACATAGGTTTCATAATACTTGAACGATAAGTAGATGTATCAAGTCAGCTTTGGCCAGAAGTGATACATCAGAAGCTCATTCAAGTTAAGCCATTTTGGTTTTGTAAAACATTATTTGATCCTTATTAATTAACTAAATATTTACAAAACCAATCATTTAATAGCAAACCACCCGTTAGCGCGGATCGAACTTAAAATAATTTTTAGCGTGCCCCCGCCCGGGGTTCGGGGCGGTAGCCCCGAAAATTTTTTTAGTTCACATTAAACAGCTTAAAATAATGAGGTTTCGAGTCACAGTCTTGTTGTCTCGAGTCGAGACCTTTGTCTCGAGTTATGACCTTATGGTCTCGAGTCGAGACCTCAGTCTCGAGTCGTAATCATGGTCTCGACTAGTATGTTTTATGAGATCTCAGTTCCTTGATGAGTTCTCGAGTCGCAACCATGGTCTCGAGTGATGAAAATTGAAGTCCTTAGTTGAAACCTTTAGTGGTCTCGAGTCGAGACCTTATGGTCTCGAGTCGAAATCGTTGTCTCGTGTTGTGAATATTTGAGAACATTTATGATTTCGAGTCGAGATCTCGTAGTCTCGAGTCGAGATCTTAGTTTCGGGTCATTAAAAGATTGATCTTGAAACTTCCTGTTAACAGCTGTTAATGCAAAACATAACTGAAAATTCGAAATTTAAGGGATTTTGAGATATGGTTTCCTGTTTTAGTGATGATCTAATTTTATCATAATATTTCAAAAATTTTATCTGATTATCTATTAACAGATTTCGAAAATCTTTAGAATGTAAAACGAATCAAAACAGGAAATAACACTCAAAAATCCAAATTATATTCCAAAACATAAAGGAATTTTCGAATTTTCCTAAGAACATGATGAACCCTAAAAATTAAAACATAAATTCTGGAACCCGAAACCTGAATATTTAATACTTCTAAACAGATTTCGGACATAAGTTTACACGTTTTGATTTCGAGATATTTAAAACATATTCTTTTCCTCGAAACAGTGATCTTGAGTCGTGCTTAATGACTCGAAACTGGCTGTGATGTTTATTAAGTTATAAAAAATTCCGTTTTCCAAGTTTCTATCCCAGAATTGATGGATACGAAAACAGAACTGACTAATCAACATATGCTCTGATACCACATGTTGGTTCAGTTCTGTTTAATCATAATGGAAAACATACCTTTGATTGCATCAGCACAGGCTAGCAGAGAATCCAGATGGAGACGCAGCAATAAGGTTTGACATGATTGTCATCTTGGTCTGGTTCCTCCTTAGGGTGCAATCTAATGATGGTGGCTAAGAAACCGAATAGGGGATTCAGTTATGGAGATGGAGTCGAAATTATGATGTTATGTGTTATTAGGGTTTGTCTAATTGTGTAACTGAGTAACCCTTTAACCTCCACATAATTCTCCTTATATAAGCACACAGGAAGAAACCTAATTAGTTAATAAGGGTAATATGGTCCATCAACAATTACCAACTAATTATTTAATAGGTTATTATATATTTTGACCTATATTATGTAAATGATTATAATGGCTATAGATTAAATATTAAAACATAATATATTTAATCTTACAAAAGATATATATAAGCATAACCGTTTAACCAAAATAACTAACACGGTTGCAATTTACTGGAGGCCCTTAGTCTGGAATGAACAGAACTATGATCCGTTAGAATATTAACGGGTCTTATTCAAGTCATATGACTTGGACCGGTTAACTAATAATAAAATTGGTATGGTTCGCTAGATTAAGCAGAAACCGGATAGAATGTGGTTTGTACCCTCATGAGTACTATGACTCGTATAATATGGGTCAAACAATCATACATTTTGATTAGAAATGATTTGGAATGATTTTGACCTGATTCGGCTAACTTACATAAGCTAGGCTATATAAGTCAACCGTATGCGCATAGGTGGCATCGGGTGATCGGATGGGTTAATATCAAGTCCATTATGCCAAAACAAGTTTAATATGATGTTATATCAGTTTCAAACTCAGATTATATGTTCAATATATTTTCAAAACCATTTTATGCACAAAAGGAAATTTTCGTCTTAAGTAGGCATAACACATGGATTTGCATAATAACCTGAAAAATGATATGATCAAATGTTATAACCTCAGAGGGTTATTCCATACAATAATATGATCATAATACAACTTCAAATCAGTAGCATAACTTATCTTAAACGGGTCAGAATCAAAAGTCAAAGTAGAAGTCAAACTGTTTGACTTTCAGTTGCGAACCGAGCTATAAGCAGGAAATGATGGGTTGTACATGATCTAACATGTCCCAATATGTTACATAAACTGATATCATGTTAAAAATTGATGTTTAGATACTTAGAAGTTCATTTAACATAATTTACGAAAATTTACATTTTGACTTTTTATTTAATAAAACTTTGACCCGTCATTTGACCAATTTAACGTGATCTTCAGAAGGTGCCCTCATAGGGGATTAACACCTACATTATTACGATCACATAGCCATGTTCGATTCGAACATTGGCTTGACCGAAATGGTCATAACCGAAAGTTAAAGCAAAAGTCAATTTGCTTGACTTTCGGCCATTATCTAGCCTATAAACTGAAAAAGAACTAGGGAGAACACTTACAAGTGTTCAAGGCAGAGATTAAACTCCAGAAAGGAGGCCTCTATAGATCAAAAGCTCTCCAAGAATATTTAGAATGAGAATGAGAAAGGTGCAAGTTGAAATGATGCATAAGCACCTCTATTTATACTTGCACAAAGCTCACATGATCATGCCAAGTGTTAGCAATGATCCTAAGATGTTATCTAGTGTCCATTGAGGTGTAAGAAGCAGGAGAAGTGTGGAATTTTGTGGGCTAAGTGGCAAGAGTAGCAGGCTACCATGCCAGTCTGCACAAACTGCCAGCTGCACCCCTTACGGACCGTAATGGGTGGTGGCTTATGGTCCGTAAGGACCTCAGCGTGCCCACAATTTCAAATACCTTATGGTCCGTAAGGCATAAGCCTTGCGGTCCGTAAGGGACTATCAGGAATAATAATAAACAATGCCTTACGGTCCGTAAGGCATATACCTTGCAGTCCGTAAGGATCCCTCAAAAGCCAAACTTTGGCATTTTGTGACATATGATCCCTCCACATCCAATCTCCCATAATTTTACATATATAGTCCCTCTCATCCAAATAATTTGGCATATTTGAGAGTTGATTGGACACATATTGCCATATTATTCATTATAAATTTCCGATGTGTTACAGTTTAGGTGAACAAATTTACTCTGGGTAAACAATTTTGGTTTGGTTAACTTGTTTGAACAACCTTTGCAATGTATAATTATGAAATTGGAATGCAACCATTTAGTTCAGGTGAACAATTTTGAAACAAGAGTTAATTACTGTTTTCATCCCTGTGGTTTGTCAAAAATCACTATTTCAGTCCATTAGTTTAAAAATTGTGATTTCAGTCCATGTGGTTTCACTTTCGTAACCATTTCATCGCGTTGGCCAACTCACTAGTATAATATGATGTTTGTAGTAGCGTACATTAAACCACATTATACTGACCATATTTTATTACATCTACCTAGGGGTGTTCAAATTAAGATATCCGAATTTCAAATATTTGAAATTTTGGATAGTTGATTTAATTATTGAATTCCATATCCAAAATTTCGGATATCCGAAACTCAGTTCTCAGAAATTTCGAATACTGGTTCAGATAGTTAAAAAGATATCCGAAAATCTGTAAAAATATTTATTATTTAAGAATTCTTAAAAATATATTTAATATTAAAGAAAACTATTTCGGTTACCCGGTTTATCCGAAACTTTTAAAAGTTTTATGCGAAATATACAAAATATCAACAACAACAAAAAGTTAACTATTATTTAACAATTTAAAAGAATAATATTTCAGATAATTCAGAAATATCCAAAATATCCAAAGATTTTAAAATTTCTATTCGAATCCGAAAATTTCTTATTCGGAATTTTCAATAGCTCAGGTCCGGTTTCTGATACCATTTTTTCACACTTCTACAATGGATATCCCAAACATCGGAAATTTCTAATTCGGAATTTTGGTTAAGTCGAGTTAGGCTTCGGATTCAGATTTTACACACTCCTACATTCTACCTCATATAAAAGTACTTAAAATTAAAATACAATGTTTTAAAATGACTCAAGCCCATTTGGCCAAAAGAGACATGCAACCTAACCCTAAAAGAATAGAAACAAATGCTATAAGTTGAAGCTTGGAGCTCTTTTGAACTTTTGATTTCATGAAATCCATAGCAAGGAGATCCACAAGTGCCATATAAATAAGTATCCCCGCCGATGCAGCATTAAGTACCCCTTGGAGGATGAGAGCGAGGTGGCTATTCTCGTCATATGTGTTTGAGATCCCAATCCCGATCGCAATCCCTATGGGAGTTGTAAGGGAAAATAATGTGAACAATGATGCCACTTTCGTGACCTTGAAGTTGGCCCGCAATGTACTACTTTAGAATTGAATATTTTCATGGAAATTTACAACAAATTAACTAAAAAAGAGTTTTAATAGGTACCTCACTGATGCAACTTCCAAGGCCCATGCCTTCAAACATTTGGTGAAAACTCAAAGCAACAATAAGTGGTTTGATTGTTTTGGGATTGACCGAAACTCCTAACGATATTCCAATTATTACTGAATGTATTACAATCCCAGCTTCCAATACCTTCATCACAATTCTTGATTTTTAGGATAATCAAATAACTATTCGCCTAGTGAAAACAAGGTGTTAGATAAGATTTTACGATTTTAATCAGTGAGGGTTTAATCCTCATGGTGTACAAGTAAGTGTAGTTTATTAGTAGAATTAGGCTATGTCTTGTTGATTAACTAAACGCATTGCCACATCACAACCACGTCACTGTTACATAAGAACTTAACCATTAACTAAATGCTCGTTAATAATGTGTTGTTAACAGAAAAAATAAACTAAGTTAGTGGTTTGAACGAAAATGGCAAAAAGTTACAAACGTTGGGGCAATTTGGTACAAAAGTGTCATTTTGGACGAAAATCGAAAATGTGCCCAAACCTCAATGCATAAGCACCTCTATTTATACTTGCACAAAGCTCACATAATCATGCCAAGTGTTAGCAATGATCCTAAGATGTTATCAAGTGTCCATTGAGGTGTAAGAAGCAGGAGAAGTATGGAATTTTGTGGGCTAAGTGGCAAGAGTAGCAGGCTACCATGCCAGTCTACACAAACTGCCAGCTGCACCCCTTACGGACCGTAAGGGGTGGTGGCTTATGGTCCGTAAGGACCTCAGCGTGCCCACAATTTCAAATACCTTATGGTCCGTAAGGCATAAGCCTTGCGGTCCGTAAGGGACTATCAGGAATAATAATAAACAATGCCTTACGGTCCGTAAGGCATATACCTTGCAGTCCGTAAGGATCCCTCAAAAGCCAAACTTTGGCATTTTGTGACATATGATCCCTCCACATCCAATCTTCCATAATTTTACATATATAGTCCCTCTCATCCAAATAATTTGGCATATTTGAGAGTTGATTGGACACATATTGCCATATTATTCATTATAAATTTCCGATGTGTTACAGTTTAGGTGAACAAATTTACTCTGGGTAAACAATTTTGGTTTGGTTAACTTGTATGAACAACCTTTGCAATGTATAATTATGAAATTGGAATGCAACCATTTAGTTCAGGTGAACAATTTTGAAACAATGTAAACAAGGTAACATTGAACACTTACAACTCATTAATCAACAATGCTATACAACCATTAAGTTACGCAGCCATGATAAACAAGGTAACATTGAACATATGCAACTCATTTGGTTACGCAACCATAGTAAACATGGTAACATTGAATACTTGTAGCTAATTAATCAATTGATGTCAAAATGTAAGAACATTTGCATTTCTCCATTAGTCAACGTTAAAGTCAAAACTAACCTTAACACCTAAACAAGTCAAGTGAACATTAAGTACATGATAGAGAAAAACCAACTAAAACCTAGGATATATTCAACTTTCTTGCTTCAATAGCTCTTTCCATAGCCAATTCCTCATGTTAGTTTATAGATTTTAGCAATCAAAGTATTATCTAATTTGACCTTGCACACATTGGAGGATCGGACCATGACACGAAACCACATTTTGATTTCATTTCATTACCTTAGTAAAATCATATTAGAAATATAACAAACTAGAATAAACTAGTAGCATTTAATGTTGACTTCATACACGGTCATGGAACCGACACCCTGGGTTTGCTTTGGTCCTTGGTGTGAGAATCAAGACCCACATGAGCAATTTGGAGTATCTACATTAGAAGACAACAAATTGCATTGCAAATTGGAGGATTGACTTAAACACCTTGACATCGATTAGGGTTGATGAAGACGATGACTTCGATTAGGGTTGATGAACACCGACCTGGTATGAAGGTTTTAAATGAAGGGGTGAAAATAAGGGTTGAAAAGACCAAATTACCCCTCATGTGATCGGCACGTGGGGGAAAACTAGCGTGCTTAGTAATAGACGTTAAGTCCAAGGACGCATGACGTTAAAACAATAAATGGTGTTAAAGGTGAAAAAACATAGTGATAAAAACTACAGTTTACTCGTAATTTTTTTAATTGTAATTTCGAGTATTAATAAACAAAAATAATAAAACAAATGTTTCTTAGGCTCGTTGTGTTCACCTTAGCCAGTGAACATATACGTAGGGATCATTTGGCCGACATGATTTTTGTATTCCATTCACGTTGTTAGACGCACTAGTAGTCTACTAGTAAATTCACATGACATGTTAAGATTCTTAATATACAAACAAATAAAACAAGCTTTTCTTTAACTCGTCATGTTCTTGTTAACCATTGAATGTACACGCCATTTTTTGGTTCATATGCCCGACATGATTTTCGTATTCCCATAAAATTTTTGCATCCATATAGTTAAACGTGCCACCCTCTGCTAATGAAATCATCCACAATGCTAAAGATTTCAAACTCCCACAAGCACACCATCACAGATACACGCCATCACAGACACCACATCATATTTTCTCTCATCATTCAAAAAACCCCCAAATTATCTTCAAAGCTACATTCTTTTTCGAACATCCTAAAAGATAACAAAATATAAATATATATAGCCCTTAGTGTGAGATCCAGGTCCCACCAACATTCGTCCGCATCCATCCGGAAATCCGAACGCGTTCGATCAAGATCTCCAACGCTGTCGACATCCGAATTTATCCGCCTATTCACGTTGGAGATGCTCTAAATACACGTGTTGTGTTTTAGCTCACGTAGGAAAAAAAAAAAAAGAAAAAAAAAAAGGTTTATTTTTTTATTTTTTTTATACAGAAGATATGGGTCCGTGTAATTATACGCGTTTGCACGCCACCACGGCCGTTTTGATAAAGTAATCATTCCTAGTATTACTATTACTAATATTCACATGGTCCAAAATCTAGAGTTGATAAAGTAATCATTCCTAGTATTACTATTACTAATATTCACATGGTCCAAAATCTGAGTAGTCTTCTCAATATCAAATTAACAATTTGCAGATAACATTGACCCACTCACCAAACACTGTTTGGCAAACAGGTCACCTTCCCCTACATTTCTTCTTATTCTATCTGACCAGACCAAATCAGTCAATGAAAACAACCCGCTATCCAAACACCAAGATTCATATATAACCATCATCTTCTTCAGACCACACATGTTTTAAAAACCTTGAAATCTTAAAAAAAAAAAAAAAAATTATGGCTGGAGATACAAGTGAAGCTACAAGACAACTGGATCAAACACCCACATGGGCAGTTGCAGGTGTTTGTGCAGTCATCATCATTGTTTCAATAGCTTTGGAGAAGATTCTGCACAGAGTTGGAAAGGTACCAATTTTATTTTTATTTTTATTGTTGACCCTAAAATTAGGATGTTAAGATTTTTTTTTTTTTAATTTGCTATATTTAGGTTATATAAAGCTTGATTTTTCATTTTAGTGTTGACCCTAAAATTAGGATGTTAAGAGTTTTAGTTTTTTTTTTTTTTAGATTTTTTTGGTTGAAATTTGCTATATATAGGTTATACATGAGCTTGATTTTCATTTTAGGGTTGACCCTAAAAGCAGGATGCTTAAAGTTTTATAAAGTTTCAGTCTTTTTTGTTTTTGTGTGTGTCATGAAGTAATCTTGAATTCTGCACTAGAAAGAATGAATGATCTTTTTCTTACACAGTTTTCCCCGTACCAGTTTTCTATTTTTTTTTAATTTTTATTGCTGACCCTAAAAATAGGATGCTTAGAATTTTAGTTTTTTCAACATGTTTTTTATTATTGAAATTTGTCTTATTTAGGTTTGACATGAGCTTCATTTGTTTATTTTAGTGTTGACTGCTTATAGTTTAATAAAGTTTCATTCTGTTTTTGTTGTGATTCTTCTATTTTATTGTTGTCCCTAAAGTTTTAGTCTTTTTTTAATTTTGTTGTGATTCTTGATAAAATCTTGAATTTTGTACTAGAATGATCTTTAGCTTATTTTGAGGTTACTAAAGTAATGAAATTTTTTATCAGTTCTTCACAGACAAGCACAAGAAAGCTTTATATGAGGCTCTGGAGAAGGTCAAAGCTGGTAAATAGCACAATTCAACTTCAACTTTTATCCCCATATTTGTCAAGAAATTTTTTTTTTTTTGGTTATTTTAACAGTTTTTTTGGAATGTGTAGAGTTGATGATTCTAGGGTTTATCTCACTGATATTGACTTTTAGTCAGTACTACATTGCAAAAATATGCATCCCGGTTGATGTTGCCGATACAATGCTGCCATGTGCTAAGAGGGATACAGACGAGAAAAAAGAAGAAGGGACCCACCGGTTGCTTCTATGGTATGCCGAAAACCGTAGGTCTCTGGCCAGTGCCTATGCGTCAACCTGCAAGAAGGTAACATAATTGATCAACCTGCAAGAAGATATTATAAATAGTTTACTGGATAAAAAGGCTAATGTGTAAAAAAAATGCGACACATGGAGATTTTGGTTTTACATAGAGCAACGCCCTGCGTGCATGAAACTCTCGCATCATGTTTTTTTAAACCTAGATACCTTGTGCAATAATGTGTTTTGATAGGTTACTGTTATATTGATATTATGGGTTTTATTTTGACAGGGGAAGGTACCGATTATAACTGTGGATGGGCTGCACCAGTTGCACATACTCATATTCTTTTTAGCGGTTATACACGTTGTATACACTGCTATTACAATGGCTCTCGGGAGATTAAGGGTACATTACATTTACTACCATTTTGTCACTTGTTTTAACCTTTATGCAGTGAGTGTAGAGTTTTGTTGTTTGTTCACTTGTTGTATTAGTTCAAGTTTCAAAACAGGTTGGGTTGACCCGCAAACACATTTTTGGTCCAATGTTATAAACACTTAATGAATTATATTGATACAATAATACTAGGTTGTATGAATTAAAACAGACTTTAATTGCCTTTCAGCACGTTCTTCATTTAGTTAAATTTGTTCTTTTTTACTCAACTGTTTAATTTGCAGACCGCGCGTGGCTGGAAGCAGTGGGAGGAGGAGACATCATCCCATGACTATGAGTTTACCAATGGTAATTTTATTTTTATCGACTTTTTAATAATATTTATATTAACAATAAAGGAAATACCATTGTTGCTGAATTTACCCATGAACTCTAAATAATTTATGGAATTACAGATCCTTCACGATTCAGGCTTACCCATGAGACGTCTTTTGTGAGAGCACACACCAGTTTTTGGACTCGAAGCCCGTTCTTCTTTTACATTGTAAGTTGTCAATTGTTGAGTGATCATTGACAAGAATGGAATAAAAATTGTATAAGTTTCATGTATATTTACATTATACAAAGTGATGTATATATTGAACCTCACGCAAGCTTTTTTCATGTAGGGATGCTTCTTCCGTCAATTTTTTAGGTCCGTTAGCAAGTCCGATTATATGACCTTGCGAAACGGATTCATAAGTGTAAGACTTTTGTTTTATTTATCTTTTCCCGTAATTATTTATCTATTTTTTTTTTGTTGTTTTCATATGTGAGATATCGTTCTATGTATTCTTGCAGCTTCATTTAGCTCCAGGAACTAAATTCAACTTCCGAAAGTATATCAAACGGTCATTAGAGGATGATTTCCAAGTTGTCGTGGGAGTCAGGTACAAAAGAATTTGTCACCCGTCACGTTAATCATCATTTTCATCAAGTTATCATGCTTATATTTCCATTAACGTGTATTTGTTCTGAATATTTCAGTCCTGTGCTCTGGGCATCGTTTGTCGTCTTCTTGCTTCTAAACGTTAACGGTAAGTCAACAACACTTTCTGAGTCAAACTGCTACTATTTCTACACACAATTCATATGGGTTCTCTAACCAACTACTTCGTTTTTTTATATGTTTGTAAGTTATTTGTAAATTTAAGACATTTCACAAGATGTTTGTAACAGATTCGATATCAAATTAGAAGTGTAATCTGTTTGACTCAGAAAAAAAAATTCAATCTCTTTCAATACACCTTGCTTTAAAATCCGCTAAATCTGGTAACTTTTCACCCTCTAAGATCCATATTTCTTGCAGGTTGGCGGACGTTATTTTGGGCATCGCTAGCTCCGTTAGTCGTAAGTGTCACACTTCCACTTGTTTAAAAATTTATCAAAAGATGTAAAAACGTGTAATCCGAACACGGCCCATTTAACTGAATTATCTAAACAAGTCAAACGGGTTGACGTTTTAGCGGTTGCCGGATTGTATATCTGCTAAACTAGTTGGCGGGTCGACCGTTTTAAATTAAACGGATTGATGGCTCAACATGCTTAATTAAACTGGTTAAACATGTCAACCCGAACATGACCCTTTCATTAAACAGGTTACATACGACAACCCAAAACCTAATCTTTTTTACTGTGCAGATTATCTTAGCTGTTGGAACGAAGCTTCAAGCCATCTTGACAAGAATGGCTCTTGAAATCACAGAAAGACACGCAGTCGTCCAAGGGATTCCTCTCGTACAAGCCTCCGATAAACACTTTTGGTTCTCGAGACCCCGCCTGATGCTTCATCTCATACACTTCGCTCTATTTCAGGTACTTGGTGAAAATTTGATCAACTATATCTTTATCCTCATCATGTCACTAACCGTTTTACTTGTGCTTGCAGAATGCTTTCCAGTTAACTTACTTCTTTTGGATTTGGGTACGAAACTGATCTTTTTATCTCTTATTAATTATTGGAAGTTTTATGTGGTAACGTGGCGTTGATTTCTTGTGTTTGAACAGTATGAGTATAGCATCAATTCTTGCTTCCATGATAATATGAGACTTGTGATAGTGAAACTTGTTCTAGGGTAAGAATTTTCTCTGCTGGTCAACTTTTGATAGTCAACTCTGGACTGTTTGCTGATTCGGTTTGTGTTTAATGCAGGGTTTTTGTTTTAATCATGTGTGCCTACATAACTCTTCCTCTATATGCGCTTCTATCACAGGTTTGACAACGAGTCAATTTGAATTATACTTTCTTTACAGCAGCAGTCAAACGATGAAACTTAACCAAAAAACAGTCGAAACAGTTACCGATAGAGTTATAGTGACACAAAGAATTGGCATTTTGAAGTTTTGAACCATTTTGTGACATTGTTTTTTATAAAAAAAAGTGTCGAGTAGACTAAAAACTCACAACTAAATTTTTTTACCCTCAATCAGGGGTGTAAACGAGCCGAGCCCAAGTTTGTCTAAGCTCGAGCTCTGCTCATGTGTATTTTGTCAAGCTTGAGCTCGTTCCGGGCTCGGTTTGTTTATTATTTAATTATTTCTTTATATATGTATATTTATAGTTATGAGTTTTATTTATAACATAATATATATTACTTAATTATTTATATCAGATTTTTTTATAAAATACTTATTATTATGTAAAAATATATTTATTATAGTAAATAAAAGTTTTATAAATAGCAGGCTCGTTTAGGCTAGCGAGCTTGATAAGTGAAGCTTAGCTTCGAGCTTGTTTATTATATGTGCTCCAATAGAGGCTCGGGCTCGTGTATGCTCGGCTCGGTTCAAGCTTTTAGCGAGCCGATCCCTGGTAGCTCACGAGCTGCTCGACTACTTTACTGTTACACCCTTATCTTTAACTTTTATGACGAGAAATGCAATTTTTTACTCGTGTTTTGAAAGAGTATCACAAAAGTTCAGAAACAGTGACCCCATTTTTCTGTTACTAAAGATCGAATTATTGATGTGAAATGAGAATTTTTACTAGTTTTTTTTTAAAGCAGGCAAGGAACTAAACACGTAATAATATATTGACGTGTTGGTTTATGTGCAGATGGGGTCGACGATGAAGAAATCCATATTTGACGAACAGACCGCAAAGGCGCTGAAGAAATGGCGAATGGCGGTGAAGAAGAAGCACCGTGGCAAAGGTGGAAGGTCCCCAGGCCCGTCGACAGGGACCAGTCTTACCGCCAGCCCGGTTCACTCTATGGCGTCGACCATCTACCCGACAGGTGGAGCTATGCTCCACCGTTTCAAGACGACCGGTCACTCCACACGCTCTTTCACATACGAGGACACGGATGCATCAGATCTTGAAGCGGAACCACTCACTCCCAAAGATTCTTCTGCACAGTTGCTTGACGTGCGGGTTGATTATCAAAGTGATAACGAGATTGAGTTGGTCGAGTCGACTCAACAAGATGAAACAAGAAATGAGGATGACTTTTCATTCGTTAAGCCCGCGAAGCCATTGGAATAGTTGAAAATTGTCGATGGCACGGGGGTGGGGGTGGGATGTATTTATTCTTTTAATTTTTAGTGTGCTTTTATGCCTTAATACCATTTTTATGTAATGTAATTCAATGTGGACTGCTTTGATACTCGAAGATGAAGTCAGAGAGATTCCATTAATAGAACTGAAAAATTGCAAGTACAATCAGTGACTCCCCCTCACCAATAGCTTACACTCTCTTTCTCACACTAAGAACAATCTCGCAATGGTTTATGCAAGTGATAGATTGTTCTGAGCACAGAACAATCTATTTATGAAACTACTGGTGACGTCACCTTGAAAGAGTCTAATAGAATGATTCTGAACAGTTAACAAAATTGCTGGGGAATATATCCAAGCTACTGGATTAATAAAAAAGCTAAGAATACTTAAGTGTTGGATTGTGACAACTGCTGGTTGACATGCTTTCCGACAGTTTCACTATCCAGCTCTCTTCTGGTCTTGACAGCAGCTCTTTTCACACTTTACCGGTGGATGTTCCTTCATAGGGAGAGGCAGCAATTTGACTTCTATAGATTAACTCTTTATTCATATTCTACAAAATGTTGGTCTTGAACATGGAGTTTTGGCTTTCCAATATCAACAATTCTGACTCAAAAGAGTTGTCAATTGATGTTTTGAACCATTATGTGAAACTGTTTTTTTAAAGTGTGAGGTAAACTAAAAACTCGCAACTAATATCTTTTTGCGCTCAATGAGTGTAAACGAGCCTCATGTGTATTTTTTCAAGCTTGAGTTCGTCCGGGGCTCAGTTTGTTTATTATTTATTAATCATTATATATATTACTAAGTTATTTTTATCACCATATTTTTAGAAAATAATCATTATTATGTAAAAATATATTAAATAAAAGTTAGATAAATAGCAAGCTCGTTTAGGCTAGTGAGGCTAATCGAGCTCGATAAGTGAAACTTGGGCTCAAATTTGTTTATTAAAGGAGCTCCAATAGAGGCTCGAGATCGTTTAAGTCTTTAACGGGTTATGTCTTCTGCTGCAAGTAAAGATCGAACTCAATGATTAATGTTAACACTTATTGTTCAGCACGGGTCAAGTGAAACATATTTTGCGCCTCCGTTTAGATAAACGTGTATGTCTCACAGGGGGCAATAGTTGGAGCGTTAAGTATGCTATTGAAGATGGCTTACGTGTTGCCCAGAATCTTGTTGATGATGAACAATGAATGAATGAACATAAACTAACCTTTGATTTCTGAATGAATAATGATTGTGAATGTATGAGTGTATATTTACAATAGAAATCCTAACCCTATTTATAGTTTCTAATGGATGCGAGTGAATAGATGTGTCTTTTCGTGAATAGTCGCGTCTCTTGGATTGTGTGGATGATAATGATTCTTGAAGAGGTGTGTCTTTACAACCACAAGTCGCGTCCCTTCCTTGACTTGTGGCTGAATCGAATGAGTGCCTCCCAAGGGGTTTCGCCACCCTTGGGGTGGTGGTTACCAACTTCTGATTTGTCATATTCAGTCCCTGAACTTCATAACCGCCATATAACTAACTTTAAACTAATTACATAATGAACCCTCTACTTTTGACCCACATGGATTAAGGAATTAACTATCAATATTACGCGCCCAAGATAGCCTCGGGCTTTTTGGTGTTTTATTTTATGGAAAATTGCTAGAACGAGTCCTTTCTATTGTTTGGGGAAGGTTTTTGTTGAATCCCGCATCAACGGTCTGACGGAGCGGGTGATTAGGATCCACTCTGACGTGTCTCTGACGACCAGAATAACCTACAAAACAGACACCATTAGCCTCGTCACAGAGAGCCCGGAGAGGGGGGTCTGTGACCAAGCTCCGGCGTGAGAATAAGCGATCGTTTTGCGGACCACAAGACCAACTGATTACAACTAATAAGTTGTCGAAATGTGTTTGGTGTATTGAATGTCGATGTATTAACTCAGGGAATTCTTGTGTTTGTATTCTTAGATGGGTTGAAGATACTTTTCTCTTCTGAATGAAACAGTGATTCCCACGCTGTGTTAGACGGGAAATAAACTTTGGTTGACTAATCGGTACCTTGGACTTTACCACATTAATATGTTAAAGTAAGAGCAAAGTGGGCTTGGGCCCAGTTGCTTGTTCTTTGGGAACAGGCCCAGACGACAGACTGAAATTTAAGCCGTAGTTGACACGTTTTTTTCACGTCATGTTCAACCTAGACTGAAATTTAAGCCCAGACGACAGACTAAAATTTAAAATAGTTTTTACATTGATTGTAAATTTTGTAACATTATTGATAACAATCAATGTTATAATGTATATATTATGTAGTTTTACTAATGCATAAATGTACCCCGCATTCCAATGGGGCCTAAATCTAGTTTTAATCAAATTTTAAGACGCTTGTTTGTATTCTTAGATGGGTTGAAGATACTTTTCTCTTCTGAATGAAACAGTGATTCCCACGCTGTGTTAGACGGGAAATAAACTTTGGTTGACTAATCGGTACCTTGGACTTTACCACATTAATATGTTAAAGTAAGAGCAAAGTGGGCTTGGGCCCAGTTGCTTGTTCTTTGGGAACAGGCCCAGACGACAGACTGAAATTTAAGCCGTAGTTGACACGTTTTTTTCACGTCATGTTCAACCTAGACTGAAATTTAAGCCCAGACGACAGACTAAAATTTAAAATAGTTTTTACATTGATTGTAAATTTTGTAACATTATTGATAACAATCAATGTTATAATGTATATATTATGTAGTTTTACTAATGCATAAATGTACCCCGCATTCCAATGGGGCCTAAATCTAGTTTTAATCAAATTTTAAGACGCTTGTCACAAATTTCGAAGCATGAGGTACAAGTGATTTATGCAATAGTTCATAATTTGGCCTCATTTAATAAACTTCTCTTAATTAATATATTGTTTAACGGCGGTGGCGTTTTTCCGGCGTTTTGCGGTGGTGAAGAGTGGGTGGTGCTATGGTGGTGACGTTTTTCCGATGGAGTGAGGTGGTGGCGTTATTCTGACGTTTTGCGATGGTGAAGAGTGGGTGGTGGTATGGCGGTGGTGAAGAGTGGGTGGTGGGACGGTGGTAGCATTTTTTTCAACAGGGTGAGATGGTGGATATGTTACGGTGGTGGTGGTATGGTGGTGAAAGCTGGACAGTGGTGGTGAAAAGTGGAGATGGTGGGGGTGGTGGTGAGGAGTGGGGAAGGTGGTGAGTTCCACATAAATTTTTAAATACTAATTATATTTCCTTTAACTTTTTAGTTTTTAGTTTTTAGTTTTTAGTTTTTAGTATAATAGTAAGGGTATTTAGGTCATTTCACACCCACTTAAATGTGAAAACTAACCCTCATCCACGTTAGGGAGTGTGCAAAAGTTGGGGACTAGAAGTGTAATTTTAGAAAGATAGGAACTATAGGTGAAATTTCAACAAACCACAGGGACTATCCGAGCATTTTTCTCTTATCTAAATACTTAAGGTGTTTAAGACAAATCGGGTTAGATTGCACTCACTAGATCTGTCACACCCCCAAAATCCACCATGCGGAGTATCACCGCTTGGAGGCGTGACATGACCAGGATCGAGCCACCAATCATATTGAACAACTCAATTAAGTAAATAAAACCAAACATAATACGATTGGTGACCAAAGCTAGTTAACCATGTTTAGTTTAAACAGCGGAAGCATAAACATGAGTTCAAAAGCATAAGTCCATAGTTCATAAGTTAAAGTTTCAAAACGCAAGTTTAGTAAGTTCATAAGGATTTAAATATTAAGCACGGAACATAACAGTCCGTACACCACAACGACTCCTTCCTCGTGCAAGCTCCAAGCATTTAGCGACCTGTAAGGCATGTAACAACGAGTCAACAACAAAGTTGAGTGAGTTCACGTTTGGTTGTTTAGTTTTAAGTTGTTTCTGAAAACGTGGTTTGACTTTCGTTGGCTTATTTGCCGTGGGGGTTACCCCGTAGTTGAAAGTATGTTTAACCAGTTCCTTTTCTTTACCCAAACCATATTCATAATCAGTGGGGGCTTTCCCCGTTTGAACTACTAGACGGTATGATATCGACTGCTACGCAAATAAGTTGTGCCCTATACCAGTGTCTATCATCACTGACAATCTGCCATAGTCCATTAGTACACGCCCGTCCGACTGGCACGGTGTGAGGTTTGTTAAACCTAATAGCGCTATTAACTAATGACCCGCTCGCCATTGGCCTCGGCGATTAAGTCGATATAAATTGAGGGACTTCATGATAGAGTTTTGTCTAGCTAGTTTAAAGGTTGTTGTCATGCACCAGGAGGACGAACGTACGTATTCTGCACCAGGAGAATTCGTAGGTTTAATAATGGCATCCACTCTATGGAGGATGGCCGTACATATCCTACCCAAGGAGGATATGTAGGTTTAGTTTTAATTCTTTAACCCATTCCCAAACCACCGGGAATCCCATGCCTTAGAAAGTGTGTGAACTCACCTCGGTTTGCTCGGTTAGATTCTCAATATAGCTAACAGTCAGGGTCGGTCAATCGCGTCCTAGTATGATTTACCAGTTAGTCATTTAGTGGCTTTCAAATAGAACACAAAGTTCCTACACGTATCTATCACACAACATGCATCACTGTAACGGTTTATGCCCATCTAAGTTTCCCGTCCATTCCCCACTCAAGATCAAACATACGATAATGCACATAACATATATAACATGTCAAATCATTCACAGATAGCATACTCGACATTTAGACACGCAAGTCACAACTTATGTCAATTCAGCATTAATACTCAAAACCGGCTGTTTTCGGACATTTAAATAAAATAGTTAGATTATTCCAAAAATTCCAAAATTTTTATAGAATGTCATAAACATTCCATATTTTATTGTGTAAAAATATCGGGGTCCGGTTCATTACCCACATTTTATAAAAATTCATATTCGGGACTGAACTCAGATTTATGTATTTCTGACCTCAGTCCACGAAACAATTTATTAAAAATTCATCGTAAATCCGATTTGCGAAATTCCAGTGGGGTAATTACAAATACATCGGTTTTCATGTACTGTACAAATTTCATGGTCCGATTCATCACAAAACTCAGGTTATGACTGAAATTACGACACCCATTTATTGCTGTCAAAATTCAGCTTAAGTTGCTGTTACAAATTAACACTTTAAAAATAGTAAATGGAGTCCAAAAATTACGATTCCGGTGCCATTAGAACCGTATTTCATAATAACATATTTTAGATTCAAAATATCGATTTTTTGTTGAGTTTAAGACCTGTTTACAGCCAACTGAAGTTGGCTGTAAAACCAGGACAGATTCTGATTTTCAATGTTTATCCTTCCAGTGCGGAAGCAATTTTCAAATTACGATTCTGATACCAACTGAAGTTGGCTGAAAGGGGTGTGACAGATTGGTATCAGAGCTGCGATTGTAGTGAACTAGGATTCCTTCTCGAGTCTAGTCTACAATCTCTAGGATCCATTCACGAAAACAATTTTCAAAGAGTTTTCATTGCATAAAACGTCCCGCGACATCCACTGCCTGAAATTGTCTACATGAGTCTAGAAAAGACACTACGAGACTTAGAGTGCACTTGAGTAGCACTTGTCATTGACTAGAAACTACTTGCAATTATGTGTGATAATTAGCATGTACTAGAAGTAGAAGGTCACAAGTATATGTGACTTTACCTAAAAGCGATGGCCTATCTGAAGGAAGAGATACGAGGATGAAACGAACTGTGCGGACTGTGCAAGGAGTTACGTAATTATGGATGCATACATAATTATGAAATTCAGTGCACAGAAACCACAGCAAGTCTTGTCACGTGTAGACTCCCTTAGTGCAAGCCTACTAAGTACTCTGCTAGAGTAATAATTGTTTGATGTCACTTATGTGGTATATATACCTGTGAATATATGATACTACTGTCTAGTGTGACGATATCAAACAAATACCTAACCCTGCTGTGTTATGTTCTGTCAGAACATGACACCCAGGAAAGCTGTGAACGCTCGTGACCAACCTCCCCCTCCCCCACTGCCAAGAATTGCCGAAGAGCTGGAGGCTCTACTGGAAGAAAGGGTCTCCGCTGCTATCGCCCAGTACGAGGCAAACCGTACTCAAGACAGTGAAAGACCAAGCAACGCTAGACATAATGGGAATGGAGATTCATCTGGAGACAGCACAGTTCGAAGCTGCACATTTAAGCAGTTCCTCGACTGCAAGCCGATGAACTATGATGGCACAGGAGGTGCAGTAGCATTTGTGCGCTGGACGGAGAAGACTGAAGCTACTTTTCGCATGAGCAAGTGTACCGCGGATCAACAAGTCACCTTTGCTACCGGGTTGTTTGCCGATGAAGCTCTGACTTGGTGGAATTTGCAAGCCCAAACCTTGCTTAATAATGCCGCGTATGGTCTAACCTGGGAGGAACTAAAGGAAAGGATGAGAGAGAAGTATTGCTCTCGTGCTGAACTCCAAAGACTGGAAACGGAGTTCTGGCACTTGACTATGGAGGGTGCTCATATTGATAGTTATACTCGAAGATTCCACGATCTGTCCAGAGTGCTTCCCTACATGGTGACTCCCGAATTCAAGCGTGTCGAACGCTACATTTGGGGACTGGCCTCAGAGTTTCGTGGCATGGTGACGTCGGCCAAACCACAAACAATCACCGAGGCTGTGACTCTGGCTGTCAGCCTTACTGAAGATTGTGTTCGAATGAAGAAGCTATCATTGAACCCAACAGAAAAGACCGAGACACATGCTGAGTCGTCCGGTGACAAAAAGAGGAAGCATACAAGTTTGAACCAAGCTACTCGCAACAACAAGGGTTTCAACAAGAAGCGCGACACTAATTCGCCTCAGGAGATGAAAACCCATGCAACCAAAGCATACCAAGGCTCCATGCCTAGATGCCAAAAATGTAAGTATCATCATGATGGAGCTTGTCGCATTCCAAGGTGCGACAAATGTGGTAAATTGGGTCATCAAACCGAAGACTGTTGGGGAAAAGGAAAGAACCGAAATGGAAACGGTGCTGGTAACAAGAATGGCAACGGGAAAGGGCAAGGATGCTTCAAGTGTGGAAGCAATGATCATTTCATGAAGAACTGCCCAGAGAGAAACAACGCTCCGGCTCGAGCATTTGTGATTGGAGCAAGAGACGCACGCGAGGACCCTAACATGGTCACCGGTACGTTTCTCATTAACAATCACTTTGCATCCATATTATTCGACACTGGCGCCGATTATAGCTTCATGTCTGTGGAATTTAAACGCATACTCGGAATAGAATCTAGTAGATTAGAAATTCCTTATTCCATAGAACTAGCCAATGGTAAACTTGTTGAATCGAGCGAAGTTGTTAAAGGCTGCACACTAGAACTTGGCGAACGGAATTTTAGCATCAATCTCTTACCTATTCAATTGGGTAGCTTCGATGTAGTAGTCGGAATGGACTGGTTGTCCAAGAACAAAGCTGAAGTTATTTGTCATGAGAAAATCATTCGCATCCCTTTAGCGAATGGTGAAACTCTAATTGTACATGGGGAAAAACGAGACGCGCCTCTTCGAATTATCAGCTGTATGAAGGCACAGAAGTGCTTGAGGAAAGGATGTGTCGCTTTCCTAGCACACGTTATAGACAAGAAGGCTGTGGAGCCAAAACTCGAAGACATTCCTGTGGTGAAGGAATTTCCTGATGTGTTCCCTGAAGACCTGCCAGGACTACCCCCGCAACGACAAGTCGAATTCCGTATAGACTTGGTACCAGGAGCTGCTCCTGTAGCCAAGGCACCCTATCGACTTGCGCCATCCGAGATGCAAGAGTTATCTACACAACTCCAGGAGTTGTTGGATAAGGGATTTATAAGGCCAAGCTTCTCACCTTGGGGAGCCCCGGTATTATTCGTGAAGAAGAAGGATGGAACATTGCGGATGTGTATCGATTACAGGGAACTGAACAAGCTCACAATCAAGAATCGGTATCCGCTACCGAGGATTGATGACCTATTTGATCAACTGCAAGGATCAAGCTACTATTCCAAGATCGACCTTCGGTCTGGATACCATCAGCTGAAAATCCAAGATGAAAGCGTGCCAAAGACTGCATTCAGAACACGCTATGGGCACTACGAATTTCTTGTGATGCCATTTGGATTGACGAATGCACCAGCGGTCTTTATGGACCTAATGAACCGCGTATGCAAACCATATCTCGATAAATTCGTGATTGTATTTATCGATGATATCCTGATTTACTCGCGAACGAAAGAAGAGCATGAGCAACATCTCCGGACTATTCTGGAACTACTGAAGAAAGAGAAGCTTTATGCAAAGTTCTCGAAATGCGAATTCTGGATTCGCGAAGTACAATTTCTTGGTCACGTGGTGAATGAGAAAGGCATTCATGTAGACCCGTCCAAGATTGAAGCAATAAAGAATTGGGAAGCTCCCAAGACCCCAACTGAAGTTCGTCAATTTTTGGGCTTAGCGGGCTACTATCGGCGATTCATTGAGAATTTCTCGAAGATAGCTCAACCGCTAACGACCCTGACTCAGAAAGACAAGAAGTACGACTGGGGTCACAAACAAGAAGAAGCCTTCCAGTTACTTAAGAGCAAGCTATGCGACGCACCGATACTATCATTACCCGAAGGCACTGAAGACTTCGTGGTATACTGCGACGCCTCACGACAAGGCTTGGGTTGCGTGCTCATGCAACGCCAAAAAGTCATCGCTTATGCTTCAAGACAACTGAAGATTCATGAAAGAAATTATACCACTCACGACCTGGAGCTGGGTGCAGTGGTATTCGCCTTAAAGATTTGGCGACATTATTTATATGGTACTCGATGTATAATCTTCACAGATCACAAAAGCTTACAACACATATTTGACCAGAAAGAATTGAATATGCGCCAGCGACGTTGGGTCGAGCTGCTAAATGATTACGACTGTGAGATTAAGTACCATCCTGGAAAGGCAAACGTTGTAGCGGACGCGTTGAGCCGAAAGGAAAGGGTTAAGACCCTAAGGGTTCGAGCATTGGAAATGACGATTCGAACGAACCTCACTGCACGCATTCGGGATGCACAACAAGAAGCTCTTAAAGAAGAGAACCGTAAAGCTGAATACCTCCGGGGTGCATTGAAATACATGGTGCCAAATGAAGAGGGAGCCTTATACTTCAAGAAGCGTATCTGGGTTCCACTCTGTGGTGGCATACGTGAGGTCATCCTTAATGAAGCCCACAAATCGAGATATTCGATCCATCCAGGATCGGACAAGATGTACCAAGACTTGAAAGGGTACTATTGGTGGCCGAGACTCAAAAGTGACGTTGCTGTCTATGTTGGAAAATGCCTAACCTGTGCTAAGGTTAAGGCCGAATATCAGAAACCGTCCGGCCTCCTACAACAACCAGAAATTCCCGTGTGGAAGTGGGAACAAATCTCGATGGACTTCATAACGAAGTTACCCAGGACCCCGAGAGGGCACGATATGATATGGGTAATCGTTGATCGATTAACGAAGTCTGCGCATTTCCTACCAATCCGAGAGAAGGATAGCACTGGAAAGCTGGCAGAGATATACTTAAGAGAAATTGTGGCACGTCATGGAGTGCCAATCTCAATCATTTCAGACAGAGATGGACGCTTTGTCTCAAGAATCTGGCAATCATTTCAGGAAGCCTTTGGATCTCAGTTAGATCTAAGCACGGCATTCCATCCACAAACAGACGGCAAGAGCGAACGGACTATACAAACGTTAGAAGATATGCTTCGCGCATGTGTCATGGACCTAGGCGGCAGCTGGGATACTCATCTACCTTTAGTTGAGTTCTCCTACAATAACAGCTATCATACAAGCATAAAATCCGCGCCGTTCGAAGCTCTGTATGGCCGCAAATGCCGATCGCCCTTATGTTGGGCAGACGCTGGAGATAAACGTATGGTTGGTCCTGAACTTGTACAAGAGACAACCGATAAGATTGCGCAGATCCGAGAGCGCATTAGGGCGGCTCGAGAGCGACAAAAGAGCTACGCGGATCCAAATAGAAAATCGGTAGATTTCAAAGTGGGAGACAAAGTGTTGTTAAAAGTCTCACCATGGAAGGGCGTAGTCAGATTTGGAAAGCGTGGAAAGTTGAATCCACGATACATCGGACCATTCAGAATATTGAGAAGAATTGGTACCGTGGCATACAAGTTGGAGTTACCGGCAGAACTTAATGGAGTACATGATACGTTTCATGTATCTAACCTGAAGAAGAGTCCAACGCAAGAAAACGTGACCATCCCGATGGATGAAGTACATATTGATGAAGCCCTCCGATTTACAGAACAACCCGTTGAGGTTACTGACTGGAAAGTCAACAAGACCAGGAGGAGCAGTGTGAAACTTGTCAAAGTACGTTGGAGCTCAAAACACGGACCCGAGTACACATGGGAACGTGAAGACCAGTTCAAGAAAAAGTATCCCCACCTATTCAAGAAGACTCCAGCGAGAGTTAGTTCAGTCTGAATTTCGGGACGAAATTCTTTTAACGGGGGGAGACTGTGACAACTGGCACAAACCGGTAATTTCCGTACACTATAATTATTGCTTAATGACTGCAATTATGAGTTTAAGTGTCAGCAATGTCTGAACACATGATTAAACAAGTGAATTCATGCACGTTGTATACTACAAAATATTGCTTTATGCATAAACAAGAGCATTGCGTCAAAAATAATAGTAAACTCACCGGTAAGACACAATGTGTCAACAGAACTGCAGAAAGCAGTTAGACATCAGAATTGAGGCCTAGGTGTAGGTCCGACGACAAAAATACATTAAAACCCTAGAGTATGTGTAAGGGTTTAATTTAGGGACATTGCGAAAGCAAAAATATGCACTAAAAAGCACCCGAAACGCACTTTAAGTGCAGAATTTATACAAATCAGCAATAATTCAGCATTTGAACATATAAATATTATGCAGAAATGTCGTTTTATTATCCAGAATATTTCCCTAAGTGTTGGGAACCGATAGTGTTACAAAAAGACACTTATTAGACACTAAAAGGTGTAATTTAGCACTTTAACGAATCGGTATGTAACCGAACAACCGGACTATACCCGGGATATGAAAATATTATTATTTTCACTATCTATAAATTTCTGAGCCAGTTAGGGTCCCTAATTACCCTAACACCCGTCATAACACGCTATACATTACTAACGGAGTTTAATACTTAACTAACCTATTTAACCTAAACTCCATCCTAACTAAACTAGCTTAAATCGAACCAACCCCCCCCCCCCCCTCCTTAAAACCGTCCCCATGCAAGGGGGACATACTTGTACCTTGCAAGATATGAAAATCTTGGATGTTTGATATCTAAAGGACATAATTACCATTGGTTAAAGACCTTGAGATTTGCCTATAAATAAACCACCAACACATAAGATCATTATCACTTCACAATTCAAGACCAAAACTCTCCCTTTCTTGCTCTCTAGCTCACGGCCAAACATCCCTCTCCCAACCATCCATTTTCGGTTTTAGATCTTGCCATTTCAAGGTTATTCAAACATCAAGGGTCACGTATTAGGAGTCTTGGAGCAAGCGGAACGCGAAGGACCACTTCCGTTAGCTTTTATCCACCTCTTTTTCGTCAAGATTCTTCCCTAGCCCCGAGCTAGAGGTATAACACTTAAAACTCATATTTAAGCTTATCTAAGGTGGTTAAAAGGATTTGTGTCGGTTAAATATCGTTAACATATGATTTGATGCATTAAAGTCTAGTAAAAACTCTAAAAATGGTGGTTAATAGTATATGTGATGTGTAAAAGTTGTAGTAATTGAAATAAATGGTTATCTAGACCCGATCTACGATGTGGTAGCTCGGATCATCGTTTAACCCGGTTTGGTAAGATCGTTGATCTTAACATAAGCTCGTTTTTAGTTAACACAAGGGTTAAAGGGTGAAACTCTACCACACACGAGACATGGACTTGTGTAAAAGTATTTTTGTTGTGTAAAAGCAATTTAACTTGTGAAATAGTGTTTAAAACTAGTAGATCTACGTATCTACAAGCGGTATTTTCAAAGGACCAAGGGTCCAAGAAATCACATGTTCTAAACCGGGTCTTACACAAAAAAAAGTGGTTTTTGTGAACAAACAAGTGTGTGGATACTTGTGTAACAAAGGTTTTAACAAAGAAATAATTTTCGTAAAAACCGACTAGAAGTTGTAAAACTTCATATTCTTTAAAAATAAAGTTTTTAAGAAATTAAACTCATTTTTAAAGATAACAAGACTTACTAAATGTGCTAGTAAGTTACTACACATTTTTGTAAATATTCAAGTTCATGAAATTAGTGATTATTGTTGATAAGTATGGTTGATAATTGTTGTTGATGATTATTGACGATTGATGATGATCTAAAAGAAAATAAACACACGTTTTGAAAACGTGGGAAACCTCCATTTTTAGGGGAAACTCTGTCAAAATTTTTATAAATTTTGACACTTAGAAAAAAATAAGTTTTGAGAAACTTATCCCCTAAAAATGTATTTAAAAGTATTACCAAGGTTTCCCTAATTTTTGGTGATAAGAAATGGTGATTTCTTGAAGGATAAAAATGGATATTATGTATATATATTTTTGGAGAGAAAAATATATATTATTTTATCACCAATTTTTGTGCTAAGTGTATATAGTATGTGTCATACGTGCTAGTGTATTAAGACTTAAAAATACACTAATTACTCATGAAGAGTAGAAATATAAAAATACACATACAACATACAAGATACATGATTCGGGTGCAAAGTGCAAAACACAAAAGACTTATATTTATTTTTGGAGAAAATAATATAAGTAAGATTCGTAGTTAAAAATATAGAATATTTTTAACACAAGAATATATACAAAAGAGAGTGACTGTACTTGTGCGACGCAAGTCTAGTGACTAACGATAAGAAAACGCGTATAGGTTACGACGTTAATTAAGCAAATCCGGTGGAGTTTACGACGCTAGGAACGCAAAGTTGTGAGTTCATGCTCCCCCTTTTCTCTTTAACTGTTTTCAGTTTTTATAACTTCGGGGGTGAAATACATGTACAAAAGTACAATATTTATAAATGGTATGATATAAATACAAGAAGTACACTTGGTGAGAACGAGAACCAAGTGTGACAAAATATAAGAATATGAGAAGCGCATTTGGTGAGACGAGAACCAAGTATAAGGCGCTATGAGAAATGATAACAAGAAACGCGCTTGGTGAGGACGAGAACCAAGTAGGATGCGTTATGAGAAATAGTGTCACGAATAGGGTACAGAAGCACCATTAATCAACGTATACATTCAGACCGCAGAACAAAAGGTTAGATCTAACAGGTGCCTGGCAGCCTCACACTCGGTCGGGGCGAGAATCGAGTGGTGCTTTTGTGTCTCAGAATATACCAATTAAATGCCTTAGGTTTGGTGACTTCCTATGACGTGTCACATGTTAATGGCTTTGCAACCCATTAACAATCTGATAATTACAGAAATACTGTATTTACATAAAATTCATACCATACAAGAATTGATATATAACTTGAAGTACGTGGGGTACTCAAGAAGATTGATAAATAACTTGAAGTACGTGGGGTACTCAAGAAGAAATTGAATTATACATAAGTACGTGATGTACACATGAAACTGGATTTATGAAAACTTGATTTTCTCACAAACTATGTTTTCATACAAAGTATACAAACATGAAATACAAAACTGCATGAATTCACACCAACTTTATGTTGACGTTTTTCCAAAAACTCACATGTATTTCAGGGTTTTAAGACCTGTTTACAGCCAACTGCATTGAAAATCACTTACTACAAATTACGATTCTGATACCAACTGAAGTTGGCTGAAAATTGTTTCCAGTGCTATCCAAAGGCTCTGATACCAATCTGTCACACCCCTTTCTGCGGCGGAAGCACGATGTGTGATCATGAAAGGTTCTCATTGCATACGAAGAGTAAACATGCTACATGCTCGTAAAATAACATTCAAATACCATAATTTGAAAACATACGTTAGCGTTTACATCGCTAGACAGCATAAAGACATTGTCTCAAAAGTTTACAACTTATTTAAAGTTAAACACAAGCGACATCCACGAGCATAAGCAAGACCACGCGCACATCCATCCTAGTTACCTGAAATACATGTGAGTTTTTGGAAAAACGTCAACATAAAGTTGGTGTGAATTCATGCAGTTTTGTATTTCATGTTTGTATACTTTGTATGAAAACATAGGTTGTGAGAAAATCAAGTTTTCATAAATCCAGTTTCATGTGTACATCACGTACTTATGTATAATTCAATTTCTTCTTGAGTACCCCACGTACTTCATGTTATTTATCAATTCTTGTATGGTATGAATTTTATGTAAATACAGTATTTCTGTACTTATCAGATTGTTAATGGGTTGCAAAGCCATTAACATGTGGCACGACATAGGAAGTCACCAAACCTAAGGCATTTAATTGGTATATTCCGAGACACAAAAACACCACTCGATTCTCGCCCCGACCGAGTGTGAGGCTGCCAGGCACCTGTTAGATCTAACCTTTTGTTCTGCGGTCTAGGTATATTGTTGATTAATGGCGCTTCTGTACCCTATTCGTGACACTATTTCTCATAACGCCTCCTACTTGGTTCTCGTTCTCACCAAGCGCGTTTCTTGTTATCATTTCTCATAGCGCCTTACACTTGGTTCTCGTCTCACCAAATGCGCTTCTTGTATTTATATCATACCCTTTATAAATATTGTACTTTTGTACATGTATTTCACCCCCGAAGTTATAAAAACTGAAAACAGTTAAAGAGAAAAGGGGGAGCATGAACTCACAACTTTGCGTTCCTAGCGTCGTAAACTCCACCGGATTTGCTTACTTAACGTCGTAACCTATACGCGTTTTCTTACCGTTAGTCACTAGACTTGCGTCGCACAAGTACAGTCACTCTCTTTTGTGTATATTTTCTTGTGTTAAAAATATTCTATATTTTTAACTACGTATCTTACTTATATTATTTTCTCCAAAAATAAATATAAGTCTTTTGTGTTTTGCACTTTGTACCCGAATCATGTATCTTGTGTTTTGTATGTGTATTTCTATATTTCTACTCCTCATGAGTATTTAGTGTATTTTTAAGTCTTAATACACTAGCACGTATAACACATACTATATACACTTAGCACAAAATTTGGTGATAAAATAATATATATATTTTTTTCTCAAAAATATATACTTATTATCCATTTTTATTCTTCCAGAAATCACCATTTCTTATCATCAAAAGTTAGGGAAACCTTGTTAATGCTTTTAAACACATTTTTAGGGAATAAGTTTCTCAAAAACTTACATTTTTCTAAGTGTCAAAATTTATAAAAATTTTGACAGAGTTTCCCCTAAAAATGGAGGTTTCCCACGTTTTCAAAACGTGTGTTTATTTTCTTTTAAATCATTATCAATCATCAACAACAATTATCAACAACAATTATCAACAATACTCATCAGCAATAATCACTAGCTTCTCCATTTCATGAACTTGAATATTTACAAAAATGTGTTGTAACTTACTAGCACATTTAGTAAGTCTTGTTATCTTTAAAAATAAGTTTAATTTCTTAAAAACTTTATTTTTAAAGAATATGAAGTTTCACAACTTCTAGTCGGTTTTTACGAAAATTATTTCTTTGTTAAAACTTTTGTTACACAAGTATTCCATACACTTGCTTGTTCACAAAAACCACTTTTGTTTGTGTAAGATCCGGTTTAGAACATGTGATTTCTTTTGATGCTTGGTCTTTTGAAAATACCACTTGTAGATACATAGATCTACTAGTTCTAAACACTTTTGTACAAGTTAAAACATTTTTACACAAGTTCATGGTTTATGTGTGGTAGGGTTTCACCTTTTAACCCTTGTTACTTCTAAAATAGCTTTATGTTAAGATCCATGATCTTACCAAACCGGGTTAAACGATGATCCGAGCTACCACAACATAGATCGGGTCTAAATAATCACATATTTCAAATACTACAACTTTTACACAACACATGAGCTATTAACCACCATTTTTCATACTTTTAGTAGACTTTAATGCTTCAACTTGTAAGATTCCGAGTTTTAACCGACAAAAATTCTTTTAACCACTTTAGATAAGCTCAAATATGAGATTTAAGTGTTATACCTCTAGCTCAAGGCTAGGGAAGATTTTTGATGAAAAACGCGTGGATAAAAGCCAAAGAAAGAGGTCCTTCGTGTTCCGCTTGCTCCAAGCTTCCTAATACGTGACCTCTAACACTTGTATGATGATGGAATGGCAAGATCAACAACCGAAAGTATGATGGATGGGCTTAGGGGGTTCGGCCGAAAGCTTTGTGAGGGAGAGAGAGTAGTGTTGATGTGAGTTTGTGTGATGAATGATCTTATGTTCCAAAGCTTGGTCTTATAGGTAATTTTCAAGTGTATTACCCATTGGTTTAAGTGTCCTCTAGATCTTAAGCAAGAGAATTATAAAAATCAATTAAGTACAATGTGTGTCTCCCCATAGTTTGGGGCCGGTTAGGATGGGGGGGGGGGGGGGGTCCTAGCCGATTCCAACTAGATTAGTTGGTGTTTAGTTAGGTTAGTTAAGTGTTAAACTCCGTTAGTAATGTATAGCGTGTTATGACGGGTGTTAGGGTAATCAGGGACCCTAACTAGCTCAGAAAAAGTTACATAATGAAAATAACAATATTTTCACGTTCCGGGTATAGTCCGGTTGTTCGGTTACCTACCGATTCGTTAAAGTGCTAAATTACACTTTTTAGTGTCGTTTAAGTACCTTTCTTGTACTCTTTCAATTCCCAACACTTAGGGAAATATTCTGGATGATAAAACGACATTTCTGCATAATATTTATATGTCTAAATGCTGAATTATTGCTGATTTGTATAAATTTCTGCACTTAAAGTGCGTTTCGGGTGCTTTTTAGTGCAAATTTTTGCTTTCGCAATGTCCATAAATTAAACCCTTACACATACTCTAGGGTTTTAATGTATTTTTGTCGTCGGACCTACACCTAGGCCTCAATTCTGATGTCTAACTGCTTTCTGCAGTTCTGTTGACACATTGTGTCTTACCGGTGAGTTTACTATTATTCTGACGCAACGCTCTCGTTTATGCATAAAGCAATATTTTGTAGTATACAACGTGCATGAATTCACTTGTTTAATCATGTGTTCAGACATTGCTGACACTTAAACTCATAATTGCAGTCATTAAGCAATAATTATAGTGTACGGAAATTACCGGTTTGTGCCAGTTGTCACAGTCTCCCCCCGTTAAAAGAATTTCGTCCCGAAATTCAGACTGAACTAACTCTCGCTGGAGTCTTCTTGAATAGGTGGGGATACTTTTTCTTGAACTGGTCTTCACGTTCCCATGTATACTCGGGTCCGTGCTTAGAGCTCCAACGTACTTTGACAAGTTTCACACTGCTCCTCCTGGTCTTGTTGACTTTCCAGTCAGTAACCTCAACGGGTTTTTCTGTAAATCGGAGGGCTTCATCAATATGCACTTCATCCAACGGGATTGTCACGTTTTCTTGCGTTGGACTCTTCTTCAGGTTGGATACATGAAACGTATCATGTACTCCATTAAGTTCTGCCGGTAACTCCAACTTGTATGCCACGGTACCAATTCTTCTCAATATTCTGAATGGTCCGATGTATCGTGGATTCAACTTTCCACGCTTTCCAAATCTGACTACGCCCTTCCATGGTGAGACTTTTAACAACACTTTGTCTCCCACTTTGAAATCTACCGATTTTCTATTTGGATCCGCGTAGCTCTTTTGTCGCTCTCGAGCCGCCCTAATGCGCTCTCGGATCTGCGCAATCTTATCGGTTGTCTCTTGTACAAGTTCAGGACCAACCATACGTTTATCTCCAGCGTCTGCCCAACATAAGGGCGATCGGCATTTGCGGCCATACAGAGCTTCGAACGGCGCGGCTTTTATGCTTGTATGATAGCTGTTATTGTAGGAGAACTCAACTAAAGGTAGATGAGTATCCCAGCTGCCGCCTAGGTCCATGACACATGCGCGAAGCATATCTTCTAACGTTTGTATAGTCCGTTCGCTCTGGCCGTCTGTTTGTGGATGGAATGCCGTGCTTAGATCTAACTGAGATCCAAAGGCTTCCTGAAATGATTGCCAGATTCTTGAGACAAAGCGTCCATCTCTGTCTGAAATGATTGAGATTAGCACTCCATGACGTGCCACAATTTCTCTTAAGTATATCTCTGCCAGCTTTCCAGTGCTATCCTTCTCTCGGATTGGTAGGAAATGCGCAGACTTCGTTAATTCTTTAACCCATTCCCAAACCACCGGGAATCCCATGCCTTAGAAAGTGTGTGAACTCACCTCGGTTTGCTCGGTTAGATTCTCAATATAGCTAACAGTCAGGGTCGGTCAATCGCGTCCTAGTATGATTTACCAGTTAGTCATTTAGTGGCTTTCAAATAGAACACAAAGTTCCTACACGTATCTATCACACAACATGCATCACTGTAACGGTTTATGCCCATCTAAGTTTCCCGTCCATTCCCCACTCAAGATCAAACATACGATAATGCACATAACATATATAACATGTCAAATCATTCACAGATAGCATACTCGACATTTAGACACGCAAGTCACAACTTATGTCAATTCAGCATTAATACTCAAAACCGGCTGTTTTCGGACATTTAAATAAAATAGTTAGATTATTCCAAAAATTCCAAAATTTTTATAGAATGTCATAAACATTCCATATTTTATTGTGTAAAAATATCGGGGTCCGGTTCATTACCCACATTTCATAAAAATTCATATTCGGGACTGAACTCAGATTTATGTATTTCTGACCTCAGTCCACGAAACAATTTATTAAAAATTCATCGTAAATCCGATTTGCGAAATTCCAGTGGGGTAATTACAAATACATCGGTTTTCATGTACTGTACAAATTTCATGGTCCGATTCATCACAAAACTCAGGTTATGACTGAAATTACGACACCCATTTATTGCTGTCAAAATTCAGCTTAAGTTGCTGTTACAAATTAACACTTTAAAAATAGTAAATGGAGTCCAAAAATTACGATTCCGGTGCCATTAGAACCGTATTTCATAATAACATATTTTAGATTCAAAATATCGATTTTTTGTTGAGTTTAAGACCTGTTTACAGCCAACTGAAGTTGGCTGTAAAACCAGGACAGATTCTGATTTTCAATGTTTATCCTTCTAAATCGTGTTCGAATGATTCCGTTAACAAGTTTAGTGACCGCAACAACATCACATATTAATATTAATCAGAAAATCATCAAATAATCAACCAATAATCATAATAACACAAGATCTACATGATTTACACACATAACTTCTCTTTATCCAACATATACATCTTCATTACAAGACTTTTAGTTTGTGATCTTTAGTGTTCTTAACTTTAATCATAAAATCACCTATTAACCACTTAAATAACATGAAGAATGAATGGATCTAAGTTCTTACCACTAGCTCAAGGCTAGGGAAGTTCAAGTGTAGAAAAGTGGTGGTTAAAAGCACATGAGAGAGGTTCTTCCACTTCTAGTGCTTGAAGCTTCCTTAGATCACCTTCCTTCACCCTTGTTTAAGCTTGGATTGGTTGTAGTAGGAATGAAAATGAAAGTGTATGGAGATGGAGGGGAGGCCGTGAGTGGGTAAAGGAAGAAGAAAGTGTGAAGTTTGTTGAATGGTTAATGAATATGAAGGTCCCTTGGTTTTTATAAATGCATCTCCAACATCTAATTAACTATTGGGCAATATGTTCCCAAAAGATTAGACAATATCTTTAAATATAATCAAATAAAATCTCTAGTGATGGTCCATATGTAATCGTGAATAGCTTAGGGGGAAATGTTAGTTGGATCTCAATTGTTTAGTTACATTAGTTAGTTAACATCTAAGTGTTAATTTTTTTTTTTTTTTGTGTGTGCTTATATGTGTTATCAATGGCGGAGCTTGACCAAAAGTTTCGAGGGGGCGTAAAGTGATGGGACCCAATTTTTTTTTTCCTATCGTTATATTTTGGGTCGGGTTGGCTATTGATTCGGGTCAGGTCAAATAATAATAGTTCCAAAATAAAACAAAAAAAAATTCATTCATTCAAAGGACCCGTTCTTACACATAAAAACTTGCGATTAAGTTTATTGTGTGGTGTGTAATCTAGAGTTAAACAAATAAGAGTTAAAATATATTTACAAAACTACCCATCACTTATATACAAAGTGGTAACAAACTTTACTTTAATTTATATATTGTATAAATATTTAGGAAAATAATTGAGGGGAGGTAATCCTGTATAATTTTTAAAATTTTCGGACGAAAAATCGGAACCTATACACTTCTAACCGAAACATTGGGGTGGGCGGGTGCACCCCCGGGAACCAATTAACCTTCGCCACTGTGTGTTATATAATATATATAGTGTGTTAGGGTGTTCGGGGACCCTAACTAGCTCAGACAAATAAAAAATAATATGTCTGACAATATTTTTGTGTTCCGGGTAAGGTCCGGTT
Organism: Helianthus tuberosus; assembly: GCA_030545235.1. NCBI lineage: Eukaryota > Viridiplantae > Streptophyta > Magnoliopsida > Asterales > Asteraceae > Helianthus > Helianthus tuberosus. Next base: position 182,166,341 of record CM060381.1, on the reverse strand, counting down.
GTTCGGTTGATACTGTTTCGTTAAAGTGCTTAATTAATCCGTAACGTGTCCTATATATATATTTTTGTAACATTTTTAATTTTTAACACTCAGGAAAGTATACCGGACTATTTAGTAACTTTTCTGTATACTACTCATATGTTAACAAGCACATGTAAGTATAACCCAGTAATCAGAGAGCAGTTAAGTAATTCCACACAGTCGTCAAGCACTTTAATTATCATTAATAAACTGTACGGTTACATGTAAATTTGAGGGTTGTCACATTCTCCCCCTGTTAAGAGAATTTCGTCCCGAAATTTAGCGCGTGGTTACTGAGGAAGCTAGTTAAGTTGCGTTGTTTTCCTGATTTTCCTGGGGTGTCACATCATCCCCCCGTTGATTTGGAATTTCGTCCCGAAATTCTGCAGTAGCTTCAGCCTCAGTAGTGGTTGCGTTTTTCTTAAACAGTTGGGGATACTTGAGTTTCATTTGATCTTCTCGTTCCCAGGTATACTCTGGGCCACGACGAGCATTCCAACGAACTCAGACCAGAGGTATCCTGGTATGCTTGAGGATCTTAACATCTCGATCCGTAATTTCTACTGGTTCCTCGACGAATCGCAGCTGGTCGTCGATTGTGAGTTCCTTAAGAGGAACTATGAGGGTCTCATCTGACAGACACTTCTTCAGATTTGACACATGGAAAACATTGTGAACTCCGCTGAGTTCTTCAGGTAGATTCAACCTGTAGGCGACTTTGCCAATTTTCTCGGTGACTTCGAATCGTCCGACATAGTGCGGATTGAGTTTGCCTCGTTTGCCAAAGCGGACTACACCTTTTCAAGGTGATACTTTGAGTAACACTCGATCCCCAACCTGGAGCTCGAGTGGTTTTCTTCCCTTATCAGCATAGCTTTTCTGACGGTCACGAGCTGCCGCCATTCGCTGTCGTATCTGAGCAATCCTTTCTGTTGTATCTACTACGAGTTCTGGGCTAGTGATTTGGCTGTCACCAACTTCCGCCCAACAGAGAGGTGATCGGCATTTGCATCCGTACAATGCCTCGAATGGAGCGGCCTGAATGCTGGTGTGGTAGCTGTTGTTATACGAGAACTCCACTAACGGGAGGTGTTTTTCCCAGCCATTGCCGAAGTCGATTACGCATGCCCTAAGCATGTCTTCCAAGGTTTGGATGGTGCGTTCAGATTGCCCATCCGTCTGTGGGTGATAAGCGGTGCTCATATCTAAACGTGAGCCAAAAGACTTGTGCATTGCTTGCCACAGTTCAGACGTAAAACGTGCGTCACGATCAGAAATGATGGAGGTTGGCACTCCGTGCCTTGATACCACTTCCTTTAGATAGATGTCTGCTAAAGTAGAAAACTTATCCGTTTCTTTGATGGCCAAGAAGTGTGCAGACTTAGTCAATCGGTCTACGATCACCCAAATGGTATCGTTTCCGCGTTGAGATCTAGGCAGACCAGTAACGAAATCCATGGAAATCTGCTCCCATTTCCATTTCGGGATCTCCGGTTGTTGAAGTAGGCCTGATGGTTTCTGATATTTAGACTTGACTCTCGCACAAGTCAAGCACTTGCTGACGTAGGTTGCTATGTGGGCTTTCATGCCAGGCCACCAATATGTAGTCTTGAGGTCGTGGTACATCTTGTCCGAACCAGGATGTACCGAATAACGAGACTTGTGCGCTTCGTCCATCACAAGCTCGCGTAAGTTTCCATAAAGTGGAACCCAGATGCGCCCCGTTACATAGTAAGCGCCGTCTTCCTTTTGTTCTAGCCGCTGCCTCGATCCTCGTAGGGATTCAGCCCTGATGTTCTCTGCTTTCAAAGCTTCAACCTGAGCATCACGAATCTGAGCGGGAAGGTTAGATTGGATGGTAAGCTGTAGAGCACGTACACGCTTAGGTATAGTATCCTTTCGACTGAGGGCGTCGGCCACGACATTGGCTTTGCCCGGATGATACTTGATTGCGCATTCATAATCGTTCAAAAGCTCAACCCATCGGCGTTGACGCATGTTTAACTCTTTTTGCTTGAGGATATGCTCGAGACTCCTGTGATCGGTGTAAATGGTGCACTTGGTACCTGTACCGTACAGGTAATGTCTCCATATCTTAAGCGCGAAAACAACTGCTCCCAATTCCAAGTCGTGCGTAGTGTAGTTCCTTTCGTGAACTTTAAGTTGGCGTGATGCGTAGGCAATGACCTTGTCACGTTGCATCAACACGCAACCAAGTCCTTGGATGGAAGCGTCGCAATAAACCACAAAATCTTCCATGCCTTCAGGCAATGAGAGGATCGGCGCGCTACAAAGTCTATCCTTTAGGTGTTGAAACGCAGATTCCTGTGCATCACCCCAGCGATAGGTGACACCCTTCTGAGTCAGTGAAGTGAGAGGTTGCGCAATCTTGGAGAAATCTTTTATAAACCTTCTGTAATATCCGGCCAAACCCAGGAATTGGCGGATTTCTGTTGGTGTGCGGGGTGCAGGCCAGTTCTTGATCGATTCAACCTTAGATGGATCCACATGAATTCCATCCTTGTTTACCACATGGCCTAGAAAGTGGACTTCGCAAAGCCAGAAGTCACATTTCGAAAACTTGGCATACAACTGTTCCTTTCGAAGAAGTTCTAGCATAAGTCGTAGATGCTGCTCGTGTTCTTCCTGACTCTTGGAATAGATCAGGATATCGTCGATGAACACAATAACGAACTTATCCAGGTAAGGCTTGCATACTCGGTTCATAAGATCCATGAAGACCGCTGGTGCATTCGTCAGCCCGAATGGCATAACCAGAAACTCGTAATGGCCGTAGCGAGTTCTGAATGCTGTTTTGGAGACGTCCTCATCTCGGACTCTCAGCTGATGGTATCCCGATATCAAATCAATCTTAGAGTAATAGCTCGACCCTTGCAGCTGGTCGAACAAGTCGTCAATACGTGGAAGAGGATAACGATTCTTCACAGTCACCTTGTTAAGTTCGCGATAGTTAATGCACATCCTGAAGGTACCGTCTTTCTTCTTCACGAATGGTACTGGAGCTCCTCAGGGCGAAGAGCTAGGACGTATGAAACCCTTTTCCAAGAGTTCTTGTAGTTGTGTGGACAGTTCTTCAAGTTCTGATGGAGCTAGACGATATGGTGCTCGAGCTACTGGCGCTGCTCTAGAAGCTAGCTCAATTTGAAACTCAACTTGGCGATGAGGCGGAAGACCAGGTAATTCCTCAGGAAATACCTCGGGAAAGTTGCGCACTATAGGAATGTCTTCAATTCTCTTCTCTTCCGTTGATGTGTCAGTGCTAAAATGGCAGTGTGGCCCTTTCGCAAACACTTCTGGGCCTTAAGGGAAGAGATGATGCCTTCGACAGCACCACTCTTGTCGCCGCGAATCATGAGAGGTTCTTCACCAGAACGAGGAATGCGGACGATTTTCTCCTTGCAAACAATCTCCGCTTGATGATGAGATAGCCAATCCATCCCAATAACGACGTCGAAACTACCAAGCGTGATAGGAATAAGGTCGATAGGGAAAGTCTGACCAGCTAAGACGAGGTTACAACCTTTAACTACGTGTGTGGCTTCAAGACTTTTACCATTTGCTAGTTCTACCACGTGCTTGGTGTTCAAAAGTGTTGGAGTGCGCTTAAGCATTTGGCTAACTTTTAAGGACACATAACTAGTATCGGCACCCGAATCAAACAAAACAGTAACAAAGAAGTCTTCCAGAAGGAACTTACCCATTACTGCATTGGGATCGTTCTTTGCATCACTCTGAAGATTTCAAGGAGTGATCACCGAGGATTGAGAGTCGAGCCTTCCAAACTTTCTATGCTAGAGGGTGTTCATTTCAGTGTCTTTGCATGGTGGAGCGAGAGCGAAATGTCACTGTGGTAAGAGAATGACGGTTTGGTCTAAGCAAATGGTAGAAATTAGACATAACATAAACCAATAATCATGCGTCGGTACAAAAGCTAGTATAAAGATTCCGCGTATTTAAGAAGACTGTCATGGAATAATACGATTTCTTATAGTGTAAGGTGGATCAGGTAAGCTTATAGATTATCGTGTTCGCCTGTAGGTTGAGTGATCCATATCTCTGCTCCCGAACGTTCTGAAGACTATCTCATCAGTAAGGGCATCCATTCGCTAGGTTGGGTTTACGAAGGGGGTAAATCAAGTAGAAGAAGCATTAACCACCCAATAAGGTAATGGGGGTAAACTTGTGATCGGTGGAAATAGTGGTGTGGTTGTTGGCGTTTCGTTAAATTAGTTGCCAATCGAAGAAACAGGGAGTTAATGAGGTTTATGCGAAGAATCGAGCGAAAACAGGGGTCCACCAATAACAGAAGAATTCAACCAAGTAGTACGTCGCTTAGAAGCAATTCTAGTAGTGAGGTGTGGCGGCATGACACAAAAAGGGAAGTTCGTTGCATCACGATTCACGGAAGTATATTACTTGTCCAAAATAGAGTTTGGTTGGTAGAGTTGCGAGTTGCAAAGCGACGAACGCGCGTAACTGTGGCTGCTTCGTTTCTGGTAACAACAACCAGTGGAGATGATGAGGTCCGTCAACGGGGATGCGTGGGTATAGTTCTCCAAAACCCAAGTTCGTTTGAGCCAGGTTGGGTCTTCGTGAATGTTGACGTACAAGCCGAATGCACAGAGGGTCAGATGGTGACGTCAAGTCGAGTTAAGCGTGTAAATAGATAGAATGCATAAACAGTTGTCGTAGAGGGGTGACGAGAAATTAGAATAGAATTTGACCACCATTTTTCAAATTTCAAGTAAACAATTGCATATCATAAAGAATGCAGTAGGGCTAATAGACAACATGCTACTACCCTAAATAAACACACCATAAACACCACACCGGACAAAAGTAATCTAGCAAGTAAGAAATATAAACTTAAATCATACCACCTAGTGTGTTGAGTCTTGCACGTGGAGCGAAGCGTCGTTGTGGATCGTTGAGCACTGTACTGGTTATAGTCTGGTTTTATCAAAAACTTTTCCCTTTTTAAAACCAAGTTCACTATAACCAATGGCTCTGATACCAATCTGTCACACCCCCAAAATCCACCATGCGGAGTATCACCGCTTGGAGGCGTGACATGACCAGGATCGAGCCACCAATCATATTGAACAACTCAATTAAGTAAATAAAACCAAACATAATACGATTGGTGACCAAAGCTAGTTAACCATGTTTAGTTTAAACAGCGGAAGCATAAACGTGAGTTCAAAAGCATAAGTCCATAGTTCATAAGTTAAAGTTTCAAAACGCAAGTTTGGTAAGTTCATAAGGATTTAAATATTAAGCACGGAACATAACAGTCCGTACACCACAACGACTCCTTCCTCGTGCAAGCTCCAAGCATTTAGCGACCTGTAAGGCATGTAACAACGAGTCAACAACAAAGTTGAGTGAGTTCACGTTTGGTTGTTTAGTTTTAAGTTGTTTCTGAAAACGTGGTTTGACTTTCGTTGGCTTATTTGCCGTGGGGGTTACCCCGTAGTTGAAAGTATGTTTAACCAGTTCCTTTTCTTTACCCAAACCATATTCATAATCAGTGGGGGCTTTCCCCGTTTGAACTACTAGACGGTATGATATCGACTGCTACGCAAATAAGTTGTGCCCTATACCAGTGTCTATCATCACTGACAATCTGCCATAGTCCATTAGTACACGCCCGTCCGACTGGCACGGTGTGAGGTTTGTTAAACCTAATAGCGCTATTAACTAATGACCCGCTCGCCATTGGGCTCAGCGATTAAGTCGATATAAATTGAGGGACTTCATGATAGAGTTTTGTCTAGCTAGTTTAAAGGTTGTTGTCCTGCACCAGGAGGACGAACGTACGTATTCTGCACCAGGAGAATTCGTAGGTTTAATAATGGCATCCACTCTATGGAGGATGGCCGTACATATCCTACCCAAGGAGGATATGTAGGTTTAGTTTTAATTCTTTAACCCATTCCCAAACCACCGGGAATCCCATGCCTTAGAAAGTGTGTGAACTCACCTCGGTTTGCTCGGTTAGATTCTCAATATAGCTAACAGTCAGGGTCGGTCAATCGCGTCCTAGTATGATTTACCAGTTAGTCATTTAGTGGCTTTCAAATAGAACACAAAGTTCCTACACGTATCTATCACACAACATGCATCACTGTAACGGTTTATGCCCATCTAAGTTTCCCGTCCATTCCCCACTCAAGATCAAACATACGATAATGCACATAACATATATAACATGTCAAATCATTCACAGATAGCATACTCGACATTTAGACACGCAAGTCACAACTTATGTCAATTCAGCATTAATACTCAAAACCGGCTGTTTTCGGACATTTAAATAAAATAGTTAGATTATTCCAAAAATTCCAAAATTTTTATAGAATGTCATAAACATTCCATATTTTATTGTGTAAAAATATCGGGGTCCGGTTCATTACCCACATTTTATAAAAATTCATATTCGGGACTGAACTCAGATTTATGTATTTCTGACCTCAGTCCACGAAACAATTTATTAAAAATTCATCGTAAATCCGATTTGCGAAATTCCAGTGGGGTAATTACAAATACATCGGTTTTCATGTACTGTACAAATTTCATGGTCCGATTCATCACAAAACTCAGGTTATGACTGAAATTACGACACCCATTTATTGCTGTCAAAATTCAGCTTAAGTTGCTGTTACAAATTAACACTTTAAAAATAGTAAATGGAGTCCAAAAATTACGATTCCGGTGCCATTAGAACCGTATTTCATAATAACATATTTTAGATTCAAAATATCGATTTTTCGTTGAGTTTAAGACCTGTTTACAGCCAACTGAAGTTGGCTGTAAAACCAGGACAGATTCTGATTTTCAATGTTTATCCTTCTAAATCGTGTTCGAATGATTCCGTTAACAAGTTTAGTGACCGCAACAACATCACATATTAATATTAATCAGAAAATCATCAAATAATCAACCAATAATCATAATAACACAAGATCTACATGATTTACACACATAACTTCTCTTTATCCAACATATACATCTTCATTACAAGACTTTTAGTTTGTGATCTTTAGTGTTCTTAACTTTAATCATAAAATCACCTATTAACCACTTAAATAACATGAAGAATGAATGGATCTAAGTTCTTACCACTAGCTCAAGGCTAGGGAAGTTCAAGTGTAGAAAAGTGGTGGTTAAAAGCACATGAGAGAGGTTCTTCCACTTCTAGTGCTTGAAGCTTCCTTAGATCACCTTCCTTCACCCTTGTTTAAGCTTGGATTGGTTGTAGTAGGAATGAAAATGAAAGTGTATGGAGATGGAGGGGAAGCCGTGAGTGGGTAAATGAAGAAGAAAGTGTGAAGTTTGTTGAATGGTTAATGAATATGAAGGTCCCTTGGTTTTTATAAATGCATCTCCAACATCTAATTAACTATTGGGCAATATGTTCCCAAAAGATTAGACAATATCTTTAAATATAATCAAATAAAATCTCTAGTGATGGTCCATATGTAATCGTGAATAGCTTAGGGGGAAATGTTAGTTGGATCTCAATTGTTTAGTTACATTAGTTAGTTAACATCTAAGTGTTAATTTTTTTTTTTTTTTTTGTGTGTGCTTATATGTGTTATATAATATATATAGTGTGTTAGGGTGTTCGGGGACCCTAACTAGCTCAGACAAATAAAAAATAATATGTCTGACAATATTTTTGTGTTCCGGGTAAGGTCCGGTTGTTCGGTTGATACTGTTTCGTTAAAGTGCTTAATTAATCCGTAACGTGTCCTATATATATATATATTTGTAACATTTTTAATTTTTAACACTCAGGAAAGTATACCGGACTATTTAGTAACTTTTCTGTATACTACTCATATGTTAACAAGCACATGTAAGTATAACCCAGTAATCAGAGAGCAGTTAAGTAATTCCACACAGTCGTCAAGCACTTTAATTATCATTAATAAACTGTACGGTTACATGTAAATTTGAGGGTTGTCACAAGATAAGCCTCAATGACACCCCTAACATCGCGTTGGCCAACTCACTAGTATAATATGATGTTTGTAGTAGTGTACTTTAAACCACATTATACTGACCATATTTTATTACATCTACCTAGGGGTGTTCAAATTAAGATATCCGAATTTCAAATATTTGAAATTTTGGATAGTTGATTTAATTATTGAATTCCATATCCAAAATTTCGGATATCCGAAACTCAGTTCTCAGAAATTTCGAATACGGGTTCAGATAGTTAAAAAGATATCCGAAAATCTGTAAAAATATTTATTATTTAAGAATTCTTAAAAATATATTTAATATTAAAGAATTGTGAATATGGTTTTTGGTTTGGTTTCTAACCGAAACCGAATTGTGAATATGGTTTTTGGTTTGGTTTTGGATCCACATTTTATTTTATTTAGTTTATTCGGTTTATTTGGATAACCGAATAAACCATTTAACTTAAATAATTATTAAATAAAACTAATAATATTTATAAATCTTATACAATTTATTAGCCCAAAATATTTATTTTTTATGGCATCATTTCACTAAATACAAGGAGAAGTGGAGCATTTCCTATGTTGTCACTTGTTGATAGTGATATTCTAGTTATTCCTATTTCAACAGTGGCTTCTGAATCAACATTTAGCACGGGAGGTAGGGTGCTTGATACATTTAGGAGTTCTTTAAGTCCTCCAATTGTTGAAGCTTTAATTTGTTGTCAAGATTGGATTCGTCCAGAAGGTGATGTTGTTAACGTGGAAGAGAACATTGAAGAGCTTGATAAGCTGGAAGAAGGTTATTGTTTTTTGACCCGTTTCTCATTATTCTTTTAACAAACATTATTTATATTTATATTATATTTACAAGTTAAGGATAAGAGTTGCCCAGAAAGTCCAAATTTCCTAAAAAGTGTAAAAAGTCATAAAACACCATAATGTCAACCATAAAACACACCAAAAACCCTCAAATAATATGATGGAGATTACTAAAACATCATGTATGTGGGTTTTGTGTTGTGTTTTAGATGTTAAGGCTCTGATTGTGGAATGACAAATATTATTGTGTTTTATGTTGTTTAGCATTGTGTGTTTTATATTCATAGTTCTACGATGGTGTGTTTGAAGTTTTTATGGACTATTAGAGTTTGAATATGGTGTTTTAGTAATATTCATTCTATTATTTGTGAGTTTTAGGTGTGTTTTATGCCTGAAATTATTGTGTTTTATGACTTTTTACACTTTTTAGGAAAAACACACTTTCCGTAGGATCCCCACTCTACAAGTTAATACAACTAAACATCTATTGGTTTTCTTTTTTCTTGTAGAAATGAAGGGTTATGCATGATTGGAGGAATGGGTTATGTATGCAGGTTCATTCTAGTTGGAGAAAGACTCATGTTTGAAGATTATTTATATTTTGTGCCATTAGACTTGTTAACTATTTATTCTCTATGATCTATGTTTTGAAGCTTTAACTTTGTGGTTGTGTCTACGACTGCTTTATGGATGTGTTTGCTTTATTTCACAATGAGACTTTCTTGTATTCATATATTGTTAGGTGTAAATTAGTGGCGATGTTCGGAACTTGGAACACAAATATAAATATAAATTAGGAAAAAATTTACTTACGTGCAATTTGGTTAGATTTGGTTTCTATCCGAAACCAAACCGAATTGAATTTGGTTTGGTTTGGATCGGTTTTGCATATTCCTTATTTGGTTTGGTTTGGATTTGGTTTGGGGTACAAAATTTTGAAAACCGAATAAACCGAACTGAATAAACCAAATAAACCATAAACCGAACCGATGAACACCCCTAACCTCAGTGATGCAACTTCCAAGGCCAATGCCTTCAAACATTTGGTGAAAACTCAAAGCAACAATAAGTGGTTTGATTGTTTTGGGATTGACCGAAACTCCTAACGATATTCCAATTATTACTGAATGTATTACAATCCCAGCTTCCAATACCTTCATCACAATTCTTGATTTTTAGTATAATCAAATAACTATTCGCCTAGTGAAAACAAGGTGTTAGATAAGATTTTGCGATTTTAATCAGTGAGGGTTTAATCCTCATGGTGTACAATTAAGTGTAGTTTATTAGTAGAATTAGGCTATGCCTTGTTGATTAACTAAACGCATTGCCACATCACAGCCACGTCACTGTTACATAAGAACTTAACCATTAACTAAATGCTCGTTAATAATGTGTTGTTAACAGAAAAAATAAACTAAGTTAGTGGTTTGGACGAAAATGGCAAAAAGTTACAAACGTTGGAACAATTTGGTACAAAAGTGTCATTTTGGACGAAAATCGAAAACTTGCCCAAACCTCAGGGACGATCTTGGCAATTAACTGTTCCTTTAATTTTTTAGTTATTATTATAATAGTAAGGGTATGTAGGTTATTTCACACTCATTTAAATGTGAAAACTACCCCTCATCCACGTTAGGTAGTGTGCAAAAGTCGAGGACTAGAAGTGTAATTTTAGAAAGATAAGGATTATAGGTGAAAGTTCAACAAATCACATGGACTATCCAGACACTTTTCTCTTATTTAAATACTTAAGGTGTTTAAGACAAGTCGGGTTAGATTGCGCTATCTAAATAAGCCACAGTGACACCCCTAACATCGCGTTGACCAACTCACTAGTATAATATGATGTTTGTAGTAGTGTACTTCAAACCACATTATATTGACCATACTTTATTACATTTACCTATGGGGCTTCAAATTAAGACATCCGAATTTCAAAAATTTGAAATTTCAGATAGTTGATTTAATTATGGAAATCCGTATACAAAATTTCGGATATCAGAAACTCAGTTCTCAGAAATTTCGAATACGGATTTAGGTAGTTAAAAGGATATACGAAAATATGTAAAAATATTTATTATTTAAGAATTGTTAAAATTTTTTTTAATATTAAAGAAAACAATTTCGGTTACCCGGTTTATCCGAAACTTTTATAAGTTTTATGCGAAATATACAAAATATCAACAACAACAAAATGTTAACTATTATTTAACAATTTAAAAGAATAATATTTCAGATAATTCAAAAATATCCAAAATATCCAAAGATTTTAAAATTTCTATTGGAATTCGAATCCGAAAATTACTTATTCGGAATTTTGAATAATTCAGGTCAGGTGTCTGATACCAATTTTTTCACACTTCAACAATGGATATCCCAAACATCCGAAATTTCTAATTCGGAATTTTGGTTAAGTCGAGTTAGGCTTCGAATTCAGATTTCTACACACTCCTAGATTCTACCTCATATAAAAGTACTTAAAAATACAATGTTTTAAAATAACTCAAGCCCATTTGGCCAAAAGAGACATGCAACCTAACCCTAAAAGAATAGAAACACATGCTATAAGTTGAAGCTTAGAGCTCTTTTGAACTTTCGATTTCATGAAATCCATAGCAAGGAGATCCACAAGTGCCATATAAATAAGTATCCCCGCCGATGCAGCATTAAGTACCCCTTGGAGGATAAGAGCAAGGTGGCTATTCTCGTCATATGTGTTTGAGATCCCAATCCCGATCGCAATCCCTATGGGAGTTGTAAGGGAAAATAATATGAACAATGATGCCACTTTCGTGACCTTGAATTTGGCCTGCAATATACTACTTTAGAATTGAATATTTTCATGGAGATTGATAACAAATTAACTAAATAAGAGCTTTAATAGGTACCTCAGTGATGCAACTTCCAAGGCCCATGCCTTCAAACATTTGGTGAAAACTCAAAGCAACAATAAGTGGTTTGATTGTTTTGGGATTGACCGAAACTCCTAACGATATTCCAATTATTACTGAATGTATTACAATCCCAGCTTCCAATACCTTCATCACAATTCTTGATTTTTAGTATAACCAAATAACTATTCGCCTAATGGAAACAAGGTGTTGGATAAGATTTTGCGATTTTAATCAGTGAGGGTTTAATCCTCATGGTGTACAAGTAAGTGTAGTTTATTAGTAGAATTAGGCTATGTCTTGTTGATTAACTAAACGCATTGCACCATCACAGCCACGTCACTGTTACATAAGAACTTAACCATTAACTAAATGCTCGTTAATAATGTGTTGTTAACAGAAAAAATAAACTAAGTTAATGGTTTGGACGAAAATGGCAAAAAGTTATAAACGTTGGGGCAATTTGGTACAAAAGTGTCATTTTGGACGAAAATCGAAAACGTGCCCAAACCTCAGGGACGATCTTGGCAATTAACTGTTCCTTTAATTTTTTAGTTATTATTATAATAGTAAGGGTATTTAGGTTATTTCACACTCATTTAAATGTGAAAACTACCCCTCATCCACGTTAGGTAGTGTGCAAAAGTCGAGGACTAGAAGTGTAATTTTAGAAAGATAAGGATTATAGGTGAAAGTTCAACAAATCACAGGGACTATCCAGACACTTTTCTCTTATTTAAATACTTAAGGTGTTTAAGACAAGTCGGGTTAGATTACGCTATCTAAATAAGCCACAATGACACCCCTAACATCGCTTTGGCCAACTCACTAGTATAATATGATGTTTGTAGCAGTGTACTTCAAACCACATTATATTGACCATACTTTATTACATTTACCTATGGGCCTTCAAATTAAGACATCCGAATTTCAAAAATTTGAAATTTCAGATAGTTGATTTAATTATGGAAATCCGTATCCAAAATGTCGGATATCTGAAACTCAGTTCTCAGAAATTTCGAATACGGATTTAGGTAGTTAAAAGGATATACGAAAATATGTAAAAATATTTATTATTTAAGAATTGTTAAAAAAATATTTAATATTAAAGAAAACTATTTCGGTTACCCGGTTTATCCGAAACTTTTATAAGTTTTATGCGAAATATACAAAATATCAACAACAACAAAATGTTAACTATTATTTAACAATTTAAAAGAATAATATTTCAGATAATTCAAAAATATCCAAAATATCCAAAGATTTTAAAATTTCTATTGGAATTCGAATCCGAAAATTACTTATTCGGAATTTTGAATAATTCAGGTCAGGTGTCTGATACCAATTTTTTCACACTTCAACAATGGATATCCCAAACATCCGAAATTTCTAATTCGGAATTTTGGTTAAGTCGGGTTAGGCTTCGAATTCAGATTTCTACACACTCCTAGATTCTACCTCATATAAAAGTACTTAAAAATACAATGTTTTAAAATAACTCAAGCCCATTTGGCCAAAAGAGACATGCAACCTAACCCTAAAAGAATAGAAACAAATGCTATAAGTTGAAGCTTAGAGCTCTTTTGAACTTTCGATTTCATGAAATCCATAGCAAGGAGATCCACAAGTGCCATATAAATAAGTATCCCCGCCGATGCAGCATTAAGTACCCCTTGGAGGATAAGAGCAAGGTGGCTATTCTCGTCATATGTGTTTGAGATCCCAATCCCGATCGCAATCCCTATGGGAGTTGTAAGGGAAAATAATATGAACAATGATGCCACTTTCGTGACCTTGAATTTGGCCTGCAATATACTACTTTAGAATTGAATATTTTCATGGAGATTGATAACAAATTAACTAAATAAGAGCTTTAATAGGTACCTCAGTGATGCAACTTCCAAGGCCCATGCCTTCAAACATTTGGTGAAAACTCAAAGCAACAATAAGTGGTTTGATTGTTTTGGGATGGACCGAAACTCCTAACGATATTCCAATTATTACTGAATGTATTACAATCCCAGCTTCCAATACCTTCATCACAATTCTTGATTTTTAGTATAACCAAATAACTATTCGTCTAGTGGAAACAAGGTGTTGGATAAGCTTTTGAAATTTTAACCAGTGAGGGTTTAATCCTCATGGTGTACAAGTTAGTGTAGTTTATTAGTAGAATTAGGCTATGTCTTGTTGATTAACTAAACCCACTACCACATCACAGCCACGTCACTGTTACATAAGAACTTAACCATTAACTAAATACCCGTTAACAATGTGTTGTTGATTAACTAAACAGCCAATACCAATAACTAAAAAAAAAGAAACAAAAGAAAGGTGGCATGTGATTGGTTGAAACATCTATGGGCCCCACAACCAAACCATCTTCCTCCGTTAACCCATTAACCAAAACCACATTAACGAGGCCTATTAACAACGGTGTTCCCTCCGTTAACGGCTGAGCTGGCACATTAATGGCTCAGCTCGTTAACGGACAAAACATAATCTTATAGAGTGTTTGAGTTTTTGTTATAATTTATTTTTTGGTTAATATCAGAATTAGTGATATAGAAAAAATGCCCAAAGAAGTAGTTAATGTACAAATATTCATTTAACTATTAGTATATTATAAGAAATTAATTAGTTTTAGAACTCAAAGAAAAAAACGCTTTTTATTTGTTGCCTATTTAAATTCATAAACTTTTACTAAATAGATCTTCATTTCCATAGATGCCACCTTTTGACTAATATTAAACAATTCTAATATTATGCTTATTATGCTTATTATTATATTCATGATTTTATGGGTATTTCAAGATTAGTTTTTGTTGAGAAATTCATTCTTTCTGACCAAAAAACAAGCCCAATTACAGTAACGAAAATCTTCATATGTATTTAACATATTTTATAATAATCACTCTGAAAAAAATGTTATGTTAATAACTACATTTTCCTGAGTCAAACACTTCTGAAATATTAACAAAATAAAGCAAAACCTTTAAACACCTTGGGTAAAAGAGGTCTTGGGTTCAAGTCTCACAGACGACAGTAAAAAAAAAAAACATGCGTGTGTACGTACCACCACCGACATAACTTTGTGATTGACAATAACTTCCGACGAGCCGTGTGCATGACCATGTTCGGTATGTGTATGAACATGCATATGATCCTCCAACGTGTTGTTATTATAATAATTGGAAATCGCGGTTTCCCCCATCATCACGAGCACTGCGGCCAACATAGCCACAAAATTTGCCAATGGAAAATCACCCCAAGCCGTGTCGCCAAGACAAGGGTTTTCCAAGCTCTCATTAGCGTCCGGAAACACATGAACAAAACCCGTGGCTAAAATAACACCAGCCGCAAAGAATTTTACCAACAAGAAGAAGTCACTCGATTTAAACATCTTCCCAAACAAAGGTATACAAACACCAATGGCACCCGCGACAAGAATTGAAGCGATAGCGATCAATTTAAATATGAGAGCTTGGGTCTTGTTGGAGTTGTTTAGGTTGCCTGAATCTTCTTCGCATGTACATTCTCCATGAATGCAGATTGGTAAGAGGAAAAGAAGACACAAGACTTTCACATTCATGGTTTAATTGGAGAAGATGAAGAGATATGTGTGATTATTATTAAGGGTGTGTGTGTTATTACAAGTGTGACGGAGAGATATATGTAGGGGTTGAGGAAGACGAGTAAAACTAGAATTGGTTTGATATGTCGACATTATGAATTTATTGAGTTCCGAAATTTGTGTTTTAACTTTCAGTCAATATTCTCAATAAATACTTTCTTTTTAAAGATATATGGTTAGGATGTCGCTAAGACCAAGCGGTATGGGGGCAGGCTTAGGCCCGACGAAGACCGGCGCCGGTCCCCCACACCGCCCCCTCGTGAAAACCGGCTCCCACAAGACGGAGAGGACGGGCCTCTCTCCTCTCACATATACATATATATATACATATATATATACACATATATATACATACAGGGGAAGGTTAAAATGAGAACCACCTCGAGTTGTAAGAACCAGCGAGAACCACCCCCGCGGGAGGCCGTTGACCACGATTTTTTTTTACAACTAGATGTGTATATTTTAACACCCTACGTAAAATTTGGGTTTAAACGGCGCGCCCGAGGGGGTAGTTTTTTACGCCCAAAGTTTGGTTAAAAAAAAAAAGAAAAATTAAATAAATACAAAAAAACCCAAACTTTGGGCGTAAAAAACTACCCCCTCGGGCGCGCCGTTTAAACCCAAATTTTACGTAGGGTGTTAAAATATACACATCTAGTTGTAAAAAAAAAATCGTGGTCAACGGCCCCCCGCGGGGGTGGTTCTCGCTGGTTCTTACAACTCGAGGTGGTTCTCATTTTAACTTATTCCTATACATACATATATATATATATATATATATATATATATATATATATATATATATATATATATATAAAGAGGTTCATCCCCCACCCCTCTAGGTCCATCACCCTCAAGCCCTTCCTACGTGGCGGTGACGTGGCGGCCATCCTCTTCAGGATGGGGCTCTCCATACCCTCTAGTCTAACCGGGTTAGTAGTTAGTTTTTTTTTAAATAATTTAACTTTTATAAACAACCGACGATACGCTCAAAACGAGCAACAACCATCCCGAATACAATGGGTTAGTACTTAGTATCACCTAGTTAATGTTAAAATCCCCTTTGCTTAGAATTGAACCCAGAACCTTTAACTAAAGCAAAACTTCCCACCTCCCTCTTACCACTAGACAAAAAAATGATTCGTTTCAATCAACAAATACTAATTACTACTCTTTTGATTTCAAATATAAAAAAAATATATTTATATATGTTTTCGAAATTCAAATGAAAATTTTAACCTTATTAATTAACTAGTTTCCTAAATGATTATTATGCGTAGTGGTAAGAGTGAATAATGCCTCTACCCTTGGGCGTTTTCCACCATGTGGCTGTACAGTCAGCAAGGGGCATTATTGAGAGTTTTTCTAAAATGGGTGTAGTGGGGATGTGGGCATTATGTTAAAAGGATGTAGATAATTAAATAAAAATAAAAAACCAACAAAAAAAAAAAAAACTATTGGCCAAGAAAGGAAGATTAAATGTGATTGGTGGTTGATATTTGGAGATGGCGTTATTTAAAAAACGCCTAGGGGGGATTGCTCAATAATGCCCAGGGGGCGGGAAGGGGGCTTGATTGGGCTTGTTTGATTGCTCAATAATGCCCACTACGCATGATCTAATATATAACCATTTAAATGACTAAAAATAACATAATAATACTTAAAATAGTTATTCACTACAGTTATAAACTTATTAGACACTAGTTTATAGACCCACGTATTACACGGGTTGAATAAAGACAATATGTTACGTAAACCCGTGTAACGCATAGACTATAACCTTGTAACTTAGATAATAATAATCCATTATTATAATAGTATAATAATTACGAATCGATAATAATAACAATAGCAATAACAACTTTTCTCATTTGTTCCTAAGTTTTGCATTTTTTTGTCATTTTCATCCAACCCATTAACTTCATCAAAAAAGTCAGTTTAATGAGGGGCATTTTTGTCTTTTTACTTATTTAATTTATTGTTTTTATCCAAATAAAACCCACCCCATTAGTTTATTTCATCGCTCAAATGTGAACTTAAAAAGCTATGTAAATATTTTCTATTTAACTTAATCTTTGTTGATATTAAATTACAAAAATAAATTAAAATATAATCTAAATTATATAAAATATAATTTAAATTTTAAACTATATACCCTATTCGTTTTTATAGGTTTTATTGGCATGGCGGTATAAAATTCGTTAAATAAAGAGTTATATTTGCAATAAAGTTTTCTTTTGTATCGGACACCACATGTGTTATATATTAATAATAAGTAGATATTAATCTAATATATTATTAATAAAATAATAATATTGCTAAATTAAGAGATACATGTGTGTAGTTATTCGCAAACAAATTATTTGGTTAGATTAGAGAATCTAGGTCTACAAGTATATAATCTAATTTGATTTGATCAACAATGATTAAAAAATAAAATTTAATGTCACATATAAAAATAAAAATAAATAAATAAAATACTACAATAGTATAAGATAAATATTTTTATGTATTACGTATTTATCTATACTTATGTATAGATTAATAAATTGGATATATTAATATGATATAATAACAATATGTATTTATTTGTTGTTGTGTATAAATTAATAAATTGTTTATTAATATGGTATAATAATAAGAAGAAGAATATTAATAATAATATTAAAGGAAAGAATGTCACGTGTCATTAGGATATAATTTTAAGTAGAGAATGACATGTGCCAATAACATGATTTCTTTTATTAGTATTAGATTAAGTCCAAAAGAGTTAAGTTTTTTTTTTTTAAGGCAACGTTTGCTCCTACTATATTCCATCAATAATCGTACATAAATCTCTTATACCCATATTTGAACCTAGGACCTCACCTTTAAGAGGCTAAGTCTCTATCAACTGGGTTAGCCTCACATTGGCAAAGAAAACGTTAAGTACATAGATGGTCTATGTGGTTTGTGCTAAATAACAGGTTTGAGTACTAACTATTTTTGTTGCATGCTTGGGTTTATAGTTCTGATTTGTTACGAGTTTTGGTATTAACACTAACTTTTGTTATGTTATGTTTTTTTTTAAATCAAGTAAAATAACAAACATACCATTTTATAATTAGAAAGACCATCTATGTAATTAACTTCATTTTAATCATGATAATTGTCGTAAGGGTCATTCAAAAACCTAATTAAACTACGTAGATAGCGTAAGTAGGGTATCGTATCCACAAACAATTTGTGGTCAGTGTAGAAGATTTTAATGAAAACTAAAATTACCTAACTTGGGAGTTTGATTAATTGATTTTAAAAACAAGAAAACTAATTACAAAAGTTGTGATCAATATGAGAAAAAGTAACCCCCACCCGGAATCCTGATTGTTCGTTTAACACAAAAACCAGTTTATAAATTCAAAACACCACATAGACATGGCATTGGGATTAATGGATTTGATTAATTATCAGAGATAGTTTTTAACATTCACCATGCAATCTAATAATCCGTTTAGTTATACCAATTACCCACCAAATTGTCAACCCGCTAACAATGCAAAGAAGTTTCCAATACGCTTGATAAAACGACAAATAATTCAAATATAAAGAAACGTTGCACAAATCCAACACGAGTAGTCAAGATTTACCAGTTTAACGAATCCACAAACAAAGTTCAAAGAAAAACTATACAATCGTTCATCCGGGCGGGAGCTACAAGTATTTTAGCCACGCATCGTAGTCATTACTGCTTCAAGGTTGATTCGGGAACGATTAAAAATCAATAGAAAGCTTGACAGATGAAAGAATGATGAATAATTCGTCCTGGAACTCGTATGTGATGGATGGGACTTGAATAATGAGAATTGGTGATCAATTAACCTATTTTTGGACTTTAAATAATATTTCTCAATATCAACATCAACATCGTCCGCGCGTCGCGGACATATCCCAAAACACCCCCGCGTGTCGCGGGGGTCACCTGCTTGACCAACACGCTTTTAGTTCGACCGACATTAATTTGCAAACTCAGGCGAGTAGCGACACGTTCTCAAGACTCTTCCGTGTGTCGCCTATGATATCCAGGTTTGACTTTTTAGTTTTTAGCCATGCATCGACTTGTTGGACCTTTCCTTTCAGCTTTGTTTCCTCATTAACTCTTGTTAGAACCTGTTTAAGCAACCAAACATCAATGTACAATATATATAAACACATATGATTTACTATGTTTAACGCGCCAAAAGTGACACGAATTATTATAAATTACTACATATTTGACCCGACATCACATCCCCACACTTTTCTTTTTTCGTCCCGAAAAAATTATATACAATGGAATCACAATTAGAAACATCGGCATTCAATATATTCGTTTAATTATTAACAAATCAAATCACACGTTAACCAAGATTGCAGGTATATGATCCACCTAAACTCAACCACCAGCTTCCGAGCCCTTATTCACGATTCATTTAAGTTCAATTAATTATAGTCATCTATGGATCTCACACTCAAAAGACTACAACGCCACCTAATCCCGTTTCAAGCTTATAAGGTAAAAGATAAATAATCTATCGTCTTATATATAAAAACTCTTATGCTATTCCGATTAAACTTATGATGGATAATGGATGATATTGCGAGCTTTTCATGCTTTTGTATACGATCAACTTAGCGGACATACCCCACCCGAGTCACCATCCCAGTGGTTAATGCCATAAGTCTCACATATTTATTTTTGTTTTTCTAACTCCACGTAGAGGGTATGTACCACATGAGTCACCATCCCCGTGGCAATACCATAGACTTCGTCAATACACACTAGCTCAAATGGATGGATGGAATATTTTTTTCGGGCGCCACACGGTTTCGGATTTATTTTCACAAAAAGAAACGGATGTGCCAATTTAATCAAAAAAACTTAAAACTTATAAGTTTTTTTTACTTACGACATACCTCTTATACTCTCCACAGTTTCAGCTTTGCCATAACTCCTAAGGTGAGAACCCACAAGATTCCTAATTTAAGGTATTTTATATCAATCCTAAAGAACTCTTCAACTGGCCGGGCTGTAGGACCGGTTTGACTCCGTATCGATTGCGAATCGACCGTGCGACGTGCGGAATCCGTGCACTATCGTGGATCGAACAGATAAAAACGTACAAATAACCGTGATTCAATAGATCCGTATGACGTGTACAATAGCCGAGAATCACGTATGAGCAAAGTCTTTCTCTCTCTAGACTTTCTCTCTCTAAAATCTAAGCTTCTAAATCTCCAAATGAGCAAAGTCTTAACTCTAACACTCTAACTCCCTATTTATAGGCTAAGGATTATAAGGATTTCTCCTTATTTACAAGTTTGCCACCTTGCCCTTTATTACTAGATATTACAATAAAATGCTAGAATTCTTCTGTTTCTGCTACGGTTAAGATTGACGAAGGCGATAGACATACTGCACTAACAGACTCCCCCTTGGATATTGCCGCAGTCAATCTGTAGTCAAACTCGTAGCGACTTTTCTTTCTCTTTCTTTCTTGAACAGAATCCCGGTGGATCTGTCTTGAGCTTCAGCTCCCCCTTTCAGCAAACTCTTTCTTCAGGCTCCCCCTTTCGTCAAGCTTCCGTGCTTTGGGATCGACACCTGGCTTTCCGAATACAAGCTCCTTCAAGATAGTTATCTGGCTTCTTGAATCCACGCTTCCTCTTGCGTTGAGCTCGTCTTCAGACTCCCCCTTAGACTCAGCTGTCGGGATCGTAGTCTGGCCTTCACATGTTCACAAGTTCAGGATCAATTCCTGGCTCTATTCTGCATCTGCTCAGGATTTGAAACCTGGTTAACCTGCAAATCCTCTACCCACAACATAAGTTTCACAAATTTATAACACTTATATTTAAGAAACTTACTTGGTAGAAATCATTCATACATCAATCTGTTATAGTTACATCAAGTTCAAGTAAATGACCTTGATTAACTAATCACACAATCTTTCAAAACATTTATATATAACATTCAAATTTTTCAACATATTCTCCCAACCCTCTAGTTCATCATGTTTAGCACTTGGAATTTTGAAAATCCGCTTTCCAACATCAGTTGTCGAAAATCTTTTTGTATTTTCAAATATCTATACTAAAACACAATCTTTTTGGGTTTTTGTTTTTAGAGAAATGCAGTAAAGAAATATCTACAAACAATATTTTTGTGAGTTTGTGTAAGAGAATCATATCAGTTTATGAGACCTATCACGAGCACCGTTAAGCTTTAATCATATTAAGTTCTAAACGATTCACGTTAATTGACGATATGTTTGTCCTCTTAAGCTCAATCTAAAAACTTTCGAAATGCTTACCGATACGTTAAGGTATATTATTTTTGCACTAAATTCTTATGGACCCCACGATCTCAGCATATCCCCTCATCATGCAATACACTGACTCAAGTAATGCCTTTAAACTTTCATCAACTGTGATATGTGCGAAAACAAAGCAGAATGTTTAAACATTAACAATCAGGTCGATACTTCCGTATACGCAGAGAAAGTCCAATGTTTAAACAAAATAAGAAAATAAAACAAGTTGAAGTTGTTTAGGCTTTAACCACCAGGTCGATACTTCCGTATACGCAGAGGAGGTCCAAAGCTTAAACGAAACACCAAAGAAAATAAAGCAGAACGTTTAGGCAATAACATCCAGGTCGATACTCACGTATACGCAGAGGATGTCCAATGCTTAAACAAAATAAAGAAATCAAACAAGTTTAAATCTTTGCAAAATGAAATGCACAATCACAGTGACTTTTCAGCAAAGTTGTGAAAGCTCACAGACTTAACCAGTTTTATGTCTTTCGACAAGCAGCGATTACCGAGTAGGCACACAATCAAGAAGGACAAAACTAAGTACTATGCTTTCGACCATGTTTCCCACTAGAACTAGGCTTTTTCATTTAAGTTTGTATCGTTCTCGCAAATCTACTAGTCTAGCTGAGCCTATCGTCACATCATTAGTGAGACCGTTTATCACATTTGACATTACCTTTCTTTAGCATGCTGTGATAGTCCACTGATTTACTATCATTTCCTCTTTTTCACAACAAAACTCATTTTAGCTTTTTCAATGTTTTTGACATTTTCAAATTTTCTAATTTCTTTTTAAAAATTTTTCTCCCCCTAAAATCAAAATATGTCTCGATTTTGATTTTCTGGGAAAATTTGAAAACAAATTGTACAAAGTAAAGTGACAAACTGATATCGAATCACTTCAATTCGCCATTCACTCGGCTTAACAATCAGAACTCCCCCTGACAACAAACTAGTTTCCCATTTAGATTTCAAAACACTTAAGTTTGTTTTAATCAAAATGGTTTTTCCAGAAAATTAGTTTTGTTTGTCTTTTTACAAACTCGGGGTTTCATCACATTGTTTACCTTTATCCACTTATCGGAAAGATAAATAAAGTACAACTTAATGTCCTTGATTAGTCTTTTGTGATTCGAAATATCACAGTTACCAACCTGTGAATTTCTCAAGAAATATGCCGATTCATGTTCCACACTTACCAACCTGGGAACTCCGGCAAGTCAGGTTTTTCTATTTGAAAAGTTTCACCCAAGCCTGACTGTCCTTGGGTGATTTAGAATTCTTGTTTAACAATGGTGGAAAATTTTCATCATCCATTGTTAGACTAGAATTCTCTATTTTTACCTCAACACATGGCTCTTCTGGTTTCGACAAACCAGAATCATTGCCTGAATATGGCTTGTCTGACTTTGTTGAGCCAGATTCATCGCCGACATGTGGCTCATTTGTTTCCGAAGAAACAGATTCATTGCCACAAACTTTCTTCTTCTTCTTTCCCTCTTTCGTCCTCAGATTTGTATCTGATGAATCCGTTTTGCTTGCCTTTTTAGTTGAGGAAATCGATTCATCAGAACTTTTTATCGGATTACCAGTTGTATCCGAGGAAAAAATCCTCTCGAGATATTCTCTCGCCTTCTTTCTTTTCTTCCTCAGTTTGTCTTTCTGCCCTTGTGTAACACCCGTCTAATTAAACTTGATTTTAATCATAAAATATAGCATTTCAAATGAAATATTGTTAAAGTATCGTAACATTCATAAAAGGAGTTCATAAGTAGCATCAACCATAGTCAACTAGCGACTAAATTAAAACATTACAAAAACTATTAAAGATTTGTTTACGTCCATACACAAGGTCTATTTAAGATTTAAAGCGTTGCGGAAGCTAATAGATAGTGTTCGGTTCTTCAAAAGTTTGCTCGACCATCTTCCGGTTAGTTACTATCAACACCTAGGATCAAAAACACAACATAAGTTAGTTTTGATCAAGTCCAAGCAATTACAAACAAGTTCTAAGGATTAACAATTGAAAAAAAATAAAATTTTTCGGACTGAAGGCGTCGCGCGACGCGATGGGGGCTCACGCTACGCGAGGCCCTTGTTTTCACAGAATGTCTTGTTTGTTGATGCTGAATATTTCCAGCTCCAAGTGCAACCAAGTTCCAACTTTAAATAGCCATAACTTTTGACTCGTAAGTCCGTTTTAGGTGATTCTTTTTCCTATGTGTCTGTAAATTCGTTACCGACATGCCTATTATGAATTTGATACCGAAAAACTTGATTACGGGTCAAAAGACTATATGAGCATATATGATTATTCGACCCATTCTAACCTTTCACATTTTGCTACCATTTAACTATTAGACCTATGGCGCCCTATGCCTAACATCCGGCTTATTATTATTCACATATCTTACCAATTTATGACTTCGTGCTCTTGTGAATATTTCCACCTCTACTTTCAACTTTACAATATTGAAACTACAAGGTATCAAGATTTGACCCGTTTGATCCATCTAAGGTAATTTTCCATTTTGATGGCAACCAAACGACTACAAACCAATCTTTAACCTACGAGTTTAAGTATCAAACATGATTACCACAACCAACACGATTTTATCAACAACGCAAAGTTTAACAACAATTCACCAAATGTAACGGATCAAGTTACATACCTTAGCGTACGCCCTTCAACCGCGAATCACCACCGGCTTGTCCACTAGACGTTCCGGTATCTTTTCCTATAGAGTTCAATTCAAAACATGTTTAGAACTCTCTTTAGACCTCACTTCGCATAATATACCGAAACATCACAATTATGCGTTAAAGCTTTAAATTTCTATTTCTAAGCCTTCTTTGAGGCATTTTAACAAACACCTTAAAGGCAGATTTATCACAAGATTATATGACAAGTTTCTAGCTTAACATTTAACCCTAATTTCACTTCAATCAACATTTTACATGTTTGTTAGCTTCTAAATTCCTGAAATCACTTTCAAATCGTCAAATTACAGAAAATCAACATCCAATATTCTAGTATTCATCAATTTACTCATAACCCATTAATCACATATAATGGTGTTCATAGATTCACCAAAATTTCCTATGATTTCAACTTCTATTGGTCTAGGGTTTGTTCCTAGACACTATAGTTGTTCTTCAATCATCACAACATATACATGCAACCCTAATTCAGATTTCCCAAATTTTTCATGAGAATTTCAAGTTAAGAGTTTTTACTAAATTTTACATACCTTGTAATCCTCTTACGATGAGGATCACGATTCTAAGCTCGGATTTTCGTTTGGACCAGATTTGCTCCTTCAATTTGTGGATTTTAGTAGAATTCTAGGTTTGGTTGAAGGTGGGTGTCGCCCCCTGATGTTCTGGTCGACCAGGGCTTCAAAGTGGGGTGTTAAGTTTATGTTTTATTTGTTTATTAGAATTAAAGTTTCAATTTTAACAACTTAAACCCCTCCACTTTGATCAACATTGATTTTAGTTACTTTTAACCCTACTTTAGGTTATTTCTAGAATTATAACTAATTAGGTTAAAATTCCTAGTTAGTAATGTCACACCCCTTTCTGCGGCGGAAGCACGAGGTGTGATTATGAAAGGTTCTCATTGCATACGAAGAGTAAACATGCTACATGCTCGTAAAATAACATCAAATACCATAATTTGAAAACATAAGTTTAGCGTTTACATCGCTAGACAGCTTAAAACATTGTCTTAAGAGTTTACAACTTTATTTAAAGTTAAACACAAGCGACATCCACGAGCATAAGCAAGACCACGCGCACATCCATCCTAGTTACCTGAAATACATGTGAGTTTTTGGAAAAACGTCAACATAAAGTTGGTGTGAATTCATGCAGTTTTGTATTTCACGTTTGTATACTTTGTATAAAAACATAGTTGTGAATAAATCAAGTTTTTCTCGAGTACTCCACGTACTTCAAGTTATATATCAATCCTCTTGAGTACCCCACGTACTTCAAGTTATATATCAATCCTCTTGAGTACCCCACGTACTTCAAGTTATATATCAATTTTAGTATGGTATGAATTTTATGTAAATACAGTATTTCTGTAATTATCAGATTGTTAATGGGTTGCAAAGCCATTAACATGTGGCACGTCATAGGAAGTCACCAAACCTAAGGCATTTAATTGGTATATTCTGAGACACAAAAGCACTCCTCGGTTCTCGCCCCGACCGGGAGTGTGGCTGCCAGGCACCCGTTAGATCTAACCTTTTGTTCTGCGGTCTAAGTATGTACACGATTAATGGTGCTTCTGTACCCTATTCGTGACACTATTTCTCATAACGCATCCTTCTTGGTTCTCGTTCTCACCAAGCGCGTTTCTTGTTATCATTTCTCATAGCGCCTCATACTCGGTTCTCGTTCTCACCAAGTGCGCTTCTCATATTCTTATATTTCATCACACTTGGTTCTCGTTCTCACCAAGTGTACTTCTTGTATTCTTATATTTCGTCACACTTGGTTCTCGTTCTCACCAAGTGTACTTCTTGTATTTATATCATACCAATTATAAATTTTGTACATTTGTACATGTATTTCACCCCCGAAGTTATAAAAACTGAAAACAGTTAAAGAGAAAAGGGGGAGCATGAACTCACAACTTTGCGTTCCTAGCGTCGTAAACTCCACCGGATTTGCTTAATTAACGTCGTAACCTATACGCGTTTTCTTAACGTTAGTCACTAGACTTGCGTCGCACAAGTACAGTCACTCTCTTTTGTGTATATTCTTGTGTTAAAAATATTCTATATTTTTAACTACGTATTTTACTTATATTATTTTCTCCAAAAATAAATATAAGTCTTTTGTGTTTTGCACTTTGCACCCGAATTATGTATCTTGTATGTTGTATGTGTATTTTTATGTTTATACTCCTCATGAGTATTTAGTGTATTTTTAAGTCCTAATACACTAGCACGTATAACACATACTATATACACTTAGCACAAAAGTTGGTGATAAAATAATATATATTTTCTCTAAAAAATATACATACTTATATCCATTTTTATTCTTGAAGAAATCCTCATTTCTTATCACCAAAAATTAGGGAAACCTTAGTAATACTCTTTAAATACATTTTTAGGGAATAAGTTTCTTAAAAACTTATATTTTCTAAGTGTCAAAATTTATAAAAATTTTGACAGAGTTTCCCCTAAAAATGGAGGTTTCCCACGTTTTCAAAACGTGTGTTTATTTTCTTTTAAATCATCATCAATCATCAATAATCATCAACAACAATTATCAACAATAATCACTACTTTTCCCCACTTCATGAACTTGGATATTTACCAAAATTGTGTAGTATCTTACTAGCACATTTAGTAAATCTTTCCATCTTTAAAAATAATTTTAGTTTCTTAAAAACTTTATTTTTAAAGAATATGAAGTTTCACAACTTCTAGTCAAGATTCGCAAAAATACTTCTTTGTTAAATTTTCTTGTGACACAAGTGTCTACACACTTGTTTATTTACTAAAAATGCTTTTAGTTCGGATAAGATCCGGGTTTTCAACAAGACTAATAGTTTTGCTTGGTTCTTCCGAAAAACCACTTGTAGATCTTTAGATCTACTAGTTTTGAACAATATTTTGCAAGTAAAAATACTTTTACACAAGTTCATGTTTCATGTGTGGTAGGGTTTCACCTTTTAACCCTTATATCTTCTAACATAACCTTATGTCATGATTCATGATCATGACCAAACCGGGTTAAATGATGATCCGAGCTACCACAACATAGATCAGGTCTAAATAATCACAAATTTCAATTACTACAACATTTACACAACATATGTGCTATTAACCACCATTTTTAGTGTTTTAAGTAGGCTTTAAAGCATCATCTTGCATGTTAACGAGTTTTATTCGATAAAAATCCTTTTAACCACTTTAGATTAGTTCAAATATGAGTTTTAAGCATTATACCTCTAGCTCAAGGCTAGGGAAGAATCTATACGCAAAAGAGGTGGATAAAAGCTAGAGAAGGAGGTCCTTCGCGTTCCGTTTGCTCCAAGGCTCCTAATACGTGACCCTTGATGTTTGTATGATCTTGGAATGGCAAGAACCAAACTCGAAAATGGAGGGTTGAAGGAGGGATGTTTGGCCGTGAGCTAGGTAGAGAGAAAGAGAGGGTTTGAGTTGGTGTTGTGTTGTGTAATGATCTCTTGTGTTTAGGTTAGAACTTATAGACAAGTTTAGTGGGTTTAACCAATGGATTACATGCCCCCTAGATATTAAGCATGTTGATTATAATATTCATCACAAGGACAAGGGTGTCCTTCCTTAGTTAGGGCCGGTTAGGATGGGGGGGGGGGGGTACTAGTTCGATCTCAACTAGTAATTAGGTAGTTAGTTAGGTTAAACTAAGGGTTTAACTTGGTTATTAGTGTGTAGCGTGTTATAACGGGTGTTAGGGTAATCAGGGACCCTAACTAGCTCAGAAAAAGATAAATAATGAAAATAACAATATTTTCATGTTCCGGGTATAGTCCGGTCGTTCGGTTACATACCGATTCTTAAAGCGCTAAATTACACTTTTTAGTGTCGTTTAAGTACCTTTCTTGTACTCTTTCAATTCCCAACACTTAGGGAAATATTCTGGATAATAAAACGACATTTCTGCATAATATTTATATGTCTAAATGCTGATTTATTGCTGAATTATATAAATTATGCACTTAAAGTGCGTTTCGGGTGCTTTTTAGTGCTTATTTTTGCTTTCGTATTGCATATATATTAACCCTTGTATGTACTCTTGGGTTTTAATGCATTCTTGTTGTCGGACCTACACCTAGGCTCCAATTTTATTGTCTGACTGCTTTCTGCAGTTCAGTCGACACAGTGTGTCTTACCGGTGAGTTTACTATTATTTTTGACGCAACGCTCTCGTTTATGCTTAAAGCAATATTTTGTAGTATACAACGTGCATGAATTCACTTGTTTAATCATGTGTTCAGACATTGCTGACACTTAAACTCATAATTGCAGTCATTAAGCAATAATTAATGTGTACGGAAATTACCGGTTTGGGCCAGTTGTCACAAGTAAATTCCCGTTTATTTAAACCTTGCAAATTCCAATTTAAGGTTTTATATTTTCGGGGTGTTACAAGTCCACCCCCCTTAAAAAGGGTTTCGTCCCCGAAACCGTAGTACGTACCAAATAAAGTAGGGTGAAGACGTCTCATCTCCTCTTCGGACTCCCACGTAGTGTCCGAACCTTTCCTATGCTCCCACTTGACTTTGACTTGATCAATTTGTTTATTTCGTAAATGTTTGACCTTTCGGTCCAAAATCTCCACCGGTCTCACCGCATAATTCAGACTATTATCCACTTCGATATCATCGTAATGGATATAGGCCGTTTCGTCTGCTAAGCACTTTCTTAATTGTGACACGTGAAACGTGCCATGTATCCCACTTAGTTCCTCCGGTAACTCAAGGCGGTAAGCTACTTTACCGACCTTTCCGATAATTTTAAATGGTCCAATAAACCTCGGGCTTAGCTTCCCCCTTTTTCTGAATCTAATAACGCCCTTCCAAGGGGAAACCTTTAGCATGACCATGTCGCCAACCTGGAATTCGATTGGCCTTTTCCTTTTATCAGCATACGCCTTTTGTCTGTCTTGAGCTGCTTTCAAGTGTGCCCGAACTATATCTATCTTTTCATTCGTGGCTCGTACTATATCTTGGTGGGCGAGTTCACGTGGTCCCACTTCACCCCAACATACCGGGGTTCGACACTTCCTACCGTAAAGCATTTCGTATGGTGCCATCTTAATACTAGATTGGTAACTGTTGTTATACGAAAACTCGACTAACGGTAGGTGAACATCCCAACTTCCTCCAAAGTCTATTATACACGCCCAAAGTATGTCCCCCAATGTTTGTATCGTTCTTTCACTCTGTCCATCCGTTTGGGGATGGTACGCAGTGCTAATGAACAATTTGGTTCCCATTTGCTCTTGGAAATCTCGCCAGAAATTTGAAGTAAACCGGGTATCCCTATCAGACACAATGGATACCGGCACCCCATGACGTGCTATTATTTCATTCGTGTAAACCTCTGACATCTTTTCTGACGTAAAAGTCTCACGGATCGGAATAAAGTGAGCACTTTTCGTCAATCTATCTACCACCACCCATATGGCATCGAAACCACGATTTGTTTTAGGCAATTTGGTCAGTAGGTCCATTGTGATATGTTCCCATTTCCAAACCGGAATATCTAACGGTTGGAGTTTGCCGTATGGTTTCTGATGCTCCGCCTTGACTTGTAAACATGTCAAGCATTTTTCCACATACTTTGCCACATCCCTCTTCATTCCGGGCCACCAATAATTTTGTTTCAAATCATTGTACATCTTGGTCGCACCCGGATGAATTGAATAACGAGATTTATGAGCTTCATCAAGCAGAAGCGCCTTCACTCCACAAGTATGTGGGACCCATATCCTTCCGGATCGGGTCTTCAACCCGTGATTCCCATCCGACAAATCTTTTAATTGACCGATTACTCTTTCTTTCTTCCAATTTTCTTCTTTTACTGCTTCTAACTGCGCCTCTCGAATACGTTCAAGTATACCTGAGGTCACTACGAGTTGCATCGACCTTACCCGTATCGGGACCTAGTCCGCTTTTCTACTTAGAGCATCCGCCACTACATTAGCCTTTCCGGGGTGGTAATGTATTTCACAATCGAAGTCCTTCACCGTTTCTAGCCATCTTCTTTGTCGCATATTTAACTCCTTCTGATCGAAGAAATATTTTAAGCTTTTGTGATCGGTGAATACGGTGCACTTTACCCCATATAAGTAATGCCTCCATATTTTTAAGGCAAATACCTCCGCAGCCAACTCAAGATCATGCGTGGGATATTTCTTCTCGTGTATATTCAGTTGTCTCGTGGCATAGGCTATTACCTTGCCCCGTTGCATCAACACGCAACCGAGCCCCGATAGTGAAGCATCCGAATAAACCACCATGTCTTCGACGCCGTCCGGCAATGTCAATACCGGAGCTTGAGTTAACTTTTCTTTTAGCGTTTGAAACGCTTTTTCTTGATCGGCACCCAAAATAAACTTTTCTTTCTTTTGGGTTAGCTTTGTTAGGGGTGACGCAATCTTGGAGAAATCTTGAATGAATCTCCTATAGTATCCTGCAAGCCCCAAAAAGCTTCTGATTTCTGAAGGGTTCTTCGGGGGATTCCATTTTGACACAGTCTCTATCTTTGACGGATCCACCAAAACTCCATCGGCACTTATGACATGGCCGAGAAATTGTACCTCTCGTAACCAATAGGCACATTTAGAGAATTTTGCATATAACTTCTCTCGTCTAAGTGTCTCTAACACTTCTTGTAGGTGGTGTGTGTGTTCGGCTTCACTTTTCGAATACACCAAGATATCATCGATAAACACGATGACCGACTTATCCAACATTGGCTTGCAAACCCGGTTCATGAGGTCCATGAAAGCCGCGGGCGCGTTTGTTAGCCCAAATGACATCACGAGAAATTCGTAATGTCCGTATCTCGTGCGGAAAGCCGTCTTCGGCACATCTTCTTCTTTGACCTTTAGTTGGTGATACCCCGACCTAAGGTCAATTTTTGAAAACCAGCTTGCGCCTTGTAGTTGGTCAAATAAGTCGTCTATCCTCGGGAGCGGGTATCGGTTCTTTACCGTGAGTTTGTTTAACTCCCGGTAATCGATACACATGCGCATGCTCCCGTCTTTCTTTCTCACAAACAACACCGGTGCGCCCCAAGGAGACACACTCGGCCTTATGAATCCTTTGTCAAGCAAATCTTGAATTTGGGACATCAACTCTTGTAATTCCGACGGTGCAAGTCGGTACGGGGCTTTTGCTACGGGTTTCGCGCCCGGAATCAATTCGATCCCGAACTTTATTTCCCGTTCAGGCGGTATCCCCGGTAAATCCTCCGGAAACACATCTTCATAATCTCGTACTACCGGTACATCTCCAATCTTTCGTGATTCTTTTTCGGGCTCATTAGCGTATATCATGAATGCCTTGCATCCTCGCTTCATAAGCTTGTGAGCTTTCAACATTGAGCATACTATGGGGTTGCCTCCTTTTTCGCCATAAATGGTGACGTGTTTTCCGCTTGGAGATGTTAGTTTTATCTCTTTACGAAAACACACGACCTTTGCATGGTATTGAGATAGCCAATCCATCCCAACGACTACTTGGAATTCTCCCATCGACATCGGGATTAGATTTATCAAATATTCTTCATCGTCAATGCTCAGTTTACAGTTTTCACATACATCACAAACAATAAAACTTTTGTTATTACCTATCTCTACTTCTAAGGGCACATGTAATTTTGTTAGAACAAATGAAGGATGTCGAATAAATCCATATGAAACAAAGGATTTATTCGCACCCGTATCAAATAACACGCGTGCAGGAATTGAATTTACAGCAAATATACCTTAGACCACGTCAGGTTCAACCTTCGCTTCTGCGGCGGTTAGTTGAAAAGATCTTGCCTTTGCTTTTGGGGCTTCACTTTTCGGTTCCTGCCCATCCTTCTTTCCAACCAGTTCCGGACATTCCGACTTTTTGTGACCCGTTCGATAACAATTGTAGCAAACCGTCACTTTCTCCGGGCACGATATAGCCATATGTCCCGTTTTTTTGCATATGGGACAAGGCTTATCTTTGTAACGGCATTCGCCCTTATGCCCCTTTCCGCAGATTCTACAATTTGGCGACCCGCCCTTCGTATCAGATTTCTTCGCGGTTTCGTTTGTTCGTGCCTTCTTAGCAGGGATTGGGTTTACATCTTGTGCTTTCCGTTCACCCCGTTCAATACTCTTTTTCAGTTCAATTTCCCTTTCCCGAGCAGCATTTATGATCTCGGTAAGGGTCTCGTATTTTGAAGGGGTGATAAATTCCCTGTATTCAGCACTCAACATGTTATGGTAGTAGTATATCTTTTGTTCTTCATTTGTCACTAGATCATCACAAAACTTCATCTTATCCATAAATGTTGCCGTAATCTTGTCTATGGTCTCACCCTTGTGCCTAAGTTGCATGAACTCCTCCTTGATTTTATTCATAACCGCCTTGGGGCTATGATGTTTAAGAAACGGTGTTTTGAACTCTTCCCATGTCATGATCTTAGCAGCTTCAATACCGATCTCCCTCTTTTTGTTATCCCACCAATCTTTCGCTTGACTTCTTAGTTGACCCGTACCATAGGCTACGTAGTCATCTTCATCACAATGGGTCCTTTCGAATACCCCTTCGATATCACTTAGCCATCGTTGGCACACAATTGGATCAACCTCCCCATTATATATTGGTGGTCTACAAGCCATGAATTCCTTGTATGAACAAGGCTTTCGTCTTCCATGCTTCTCTTTTGTTAAATTTGAATCATCTTCCAATTTCGTGATTCTATCTTCTACTATTGATAAAACTGTGTTTTGAATTTTATCAATAAAGCCCGATAAACTGTTTTCGATCGCCTTTCCAACCTCTTCGGCAATCACTTCTCTCATTTGTTCGGTGACTCTTGGCACCGCATTATCATTACCTCCGTCAGCCATCTCTATTTCTGAAATGTTTACACAAGTTGTTAAACATTCCATTTATAACACATGCTTTACTTGTTTTGATTCAATCAAGTTTATAACTTGATTTAATCATTCTTGTTTCAATTCAATCAAGTTCATAACTTGATTTAATCATTCTTGTTTCAATTCAATCAAGTTCATAACTTGATTTAATCATTCTTGTTTCAATTAAATCAAGTTTATAACTTGATTTAATCATTCTTGTTTCAATTAAATCAAGTTTATAACTTGATTTAATCATTCTCGTTTCAATTCAATCAAGTTTATAACTTGATTTAATCATTCTTGTTTCATGCATTTCTTGTGTTTGAGTGAGCTCACACACTCTTTTCATGTATATTTGTACATTTCTCATTCTATACATAATACATAATTTATTAACAAAATAAGTTAATTCTTACCGGACGATTGATCAAGCTTGAACCGAACACTTTGTTAACAACCTTAGGCTCTGATTACCAACTTGTAACACCCGTCTAATTAAACTTGATTTTAATCATAAAATATAGCATTTCAAATGAAATATTGTTAAAGTATCGTAACATTCATAAAAGGAGTTCATAAGTAGCATCAACCATAGTCAACTAGCGACTAAATTAAAACATTACAAAAACTGTTAAAGATTTGTTTACGTCCATACACAAGGTCTATTTAAGATTTAAAGCGTTGCGAAAGCTAATAAATAGTGTTCGGTTCTTCAAAAGTTTGCTCGACCATCTTCCGGTTAGTTACTATCAACACCTAGGATCAAAAACACAACATAAGTTAGTTTTGATCAAGTCCAAGCAATTACAAACAAGTTCTAAGGATTAACAATTGAAAAAAA
Source organism: Helianthus tuberosus (assembly GCA_030545235.1). Classification (NCBI taxonomy): domain Eukaryota; kingdom Viridiplantae; phylum Streptophyta; class Magnoliopsida; order Asterales; family Asteraceae; genus Helianthus; species Helianthus tuberosus. Next base: position 182,132,163 of record CM060381.1, on the reverse strand, counting down.
ATAAAATTTTTCGGACTGAAGGCGTCGCGCGACGCGACGGGGGCTCGCGCTACGCGAGGCCCTTGTTTTCACAGAATGTCTTGTTTGTTGATGCTGAATATTTCCAGCTCCAAGTGCAACCAAGTTCCAACTTTAAATAGCCATAACTTTTGACTCGTAAGTCCGTTTTAGGTGATTCTTTTTCCTATGTGTCTGTAAATTCGTTACCGACACGCCTATTATGAATTTGATACCGAAAAACTTGATTACGGGTCAAAAGACTATATGAGCATATATGATTATTCGACCCATTCTAACCTTTCACATTTTGCTACCATTTAACTATTAGACCTATGGCGCCCTATGCCCAACATCCGGCTTATTATTATTCACATATCTTACCAATTTATGACTTCGTGCTCTTGTGAATATTTCCACCTCTACTTTCAACTTTACAATATTGAAACTACAAGGTATCAAGATTTGACCCGTTTGATCCATCTAAGGTAATTCTCTATTTTTATGGCAACCAAACGACTACAAACCAATCTTTAACCTACGAGTTTAAGTATCAAACATGATTACCACAACCAACACGATTTTATCAACAACACAAAGTTTAACAACAATTCACCAAATGTAACGGATCAAGTTACATACCTTAGCGTACGTCATTCAACCGCGAATCACCACCGACTTGTCCACTAGACGTTCCGGTATCTTTTCCTATAGAGTTCAATTCAAAACATGTTTAGAACTCTCTTTAGACCTCACTTCGCATAATATACCGAAACATCACAATTATGCGTTAAAGCTTTAAATTTCTATTTCTAAGCCTTCTTTGAGGCATTTTCACAAACACCTTAAAGGCAGATTTATCACAAGATTATATGACAAGTTTCTAGCTTAACATTTAACCCTAATTTCACTTCAATCAACATTTTACATGTTTGTTAGCTTCTAAATTCCTGAAATCACTTTCAAATCGTCAAATTACAGAAAATCAACATCCAATATTCTAGTATTCATCAATTTACTCATAACCCATTAATCACATATAATGGTGTTCATAGATTCACCAAAATTTCCTATGATTTCAGCTTCTATTGGTCTAGGGTTTGTTCCTAGACACTATAGTTGTTCTTCAATCATCACAACATATACATGCAACCCTAATTCAGATTTCCCAAATTTTCATGAGAATTTCAAGTTAAGAGTTTTTACTAAATTTTACATACCTTGTAATCCTCTTACGATGAGGATCACGATTCTAAGCTCGGATTTTTGTTTGGACCAGATTTGCTCCTTCAATTTGTGGATTTTAGTAGAATTCTAGGTTTGGTTGAAGGTGGGTGTCGCCCCCTGATGTTCTGGTCGACCAGGGCTTCAAAGTGGGGTGTTAAGTTTATGTTTTATTTGTTTATTAGAATTAAAGTTTCAATTTTAACAACTTAAACCCCTCCACTTTGATCAACATTGATTTTAGTTACTTTTAACCCTACTTTAGGTTATTTCTAGAATTATAACTAATTAGGTTAAAATTCCTAGTTAGTAAATTCCCGTTTATTTAAACCTTACAAATTCCAATTTAAGGTTTTATATTTTCGGGGTGTTACACCTTGAGAAAGTTTTTCTTTCTTTTCTTGAACTTTCTGTTCTTGAACTTTTGGTTCTTGAACTTTTGGTTCTTGAACTTTTTGTTCTTTGGGCTTTACATTGACTGGTTTCTTTGCCATTTTCCGAGATTCAGCCCTCAATCTTCCCTTTGATCTCATTGGGCAATCTCTGGCAATATGACCTCTGATTTGGCATTCATAGCACCTTCTTGTTTCGAGTCTCTGACTTTGGCAGTTAACAGCAATGTGTCCTTGATAGCCACAAGTGTAACACACTCTGTTATCATTCCTCTCACTACCTTCATACCAAACACCGTCTTCATACCACACACTTAGATCATAGCATTGATTTGCCTTGTGGTACTCATGTCTCCTCTTGTATCCTTGATTTGGCATTTGAGCACTGTGGTCAAACCTGCACCACTGATTATCAACTTTTTGTGAGTTTTTATTTTCAGATTTTTGTGATTTTTTATTGTGATTGGATGATTGATCTGATGAGCTTTTATTTTCTTTTTGAAAATTTTTCGATTTTTTATCCTTTTGTTTCTGTTCCACATTCTTCTTTACAGGTTTTTGCGTTGAGCATTCACCTTTCTCAGTAGAATGTAAAACAGTATTTTTAAACATTTCATTTAATTTCAAAAATGTTTTTCTTTTTTCTTCTTTTTCTTTTTCATCATCAGATTTATCATCACAATCTTCAATTTTGACTTTGTCAAAATTTGTGACATTGTCACTTATTTGATCAGAATTGATCGGTTTTGGACAAACATATGATGCAGAAGTCACAAAACTTTTCAATTTATTCTCTAAATTTTTTATTATCTTTTTATCACCTTCAGCTTCTTTTTCAAGTCGAATAATAGTCTGACGATGAGAATTTATTACCTTTTGCTTTTCAATATTGTTTTTGCTAAAAACAGATCTCCCATCTTCAAGAATCTTTATTTGACTTTGAAATTCTTTTTCAATTTTTAATTTTTCAATTTCAAAACTTTTGATTTTATCTTCAAAAATTTTATCTGAAAATTTCTTTTTACTTTCAAAATCTTTGTTTTCTAATGACAAACTCTCAACATTCTTCAAAAGTTTGTCATTTTCAGATCTAAGTTTTTCACAATTCAAGCGCAACTCCAGAATCTGTTCATCGTCAGCTTTCTTCCCATCTTTCAAAGCTTTGTTTTCCAATGTCAAATTCTCCACATCTTTCAAGAGATTGACATTGTCTACTCCAAATTTATCACAATTTGGGCATTTTTCATTCATCTTTTCAACATCAACTTCTTTCTTTGTTTCCATCTTGTATGTTCCTGCACAGAAAATTTTAACAAAATCAAGAGAATTCATATTTTCATCAATATAACAACCCCTCTTAATATCGTATCTCATAACATTTTTTGCTGCAAGACACACATTGATTCGTTTTCTTATTTCAATGATTACATCCAAATTTATCTTTTCAGAAAATAAAACTACTATCTCTGATACCACTTGTTGGTCCCGTTGATACAGGATCTGATCGTAGGAACAAGATGAATCGATTTCGTCTTAATGTGCGGAATCCATTATGACGAATCACAGATTTGTGCAACACAGAATTCAACGTTTAACTGCTTGTCTGTTCGTTCTATTGATTGTTCTGAAAGTCACAAAGATCCGGTAGAAGTACAGACTATCCGTGCGTGTCAAAAGTTCTAACAAAGTTGCACCGGACCTCCTATATATAGGCAACCTCAGGATACTAAGAAGTGTTGTACGTACGGGTGGGCTATCCGTGCGTATGGCTTACCCGTGCGTATGGCTATCCGCGCGTATTGCCATGCGTGCGGATGAACTTGTCCCAAACAACACTTTCACATACAGAACCTATTCCTGAGTTGTCATGCTAACTACATACATACATTCAGACAATATACATAAAAACAGAATACAAAATATGACTACATGCTGACGGAAGCTACAGACGTAATGTACTAACAGACTCCCCCTCGGATGTAGCTGTAGTACCTTCCAGCATAGTCTTTAATTCCTTCTGCTGCGTCTTCGCTCACGCGCTTTCTCTCTTCTTTTCTATGCCTTTTCCTCCAACATCCTTTTTCGCTTTTGTCTTCCTTCAGTCAACCACCAATTTCTGTAGACAGGATCTCCATCACGCTTCCGTTCCCACCTTGGAATTTTGTTTTCTTCTGATTCAATTGGTGTTTGGTCTGTTGGAAGAACAATCCCCAATCTACGTTTTTCCAACTCAGCAGCTCTTTCAGCAATCTTTTTGGAACGTTGTTCACGCTTGTATACTTTCAAGAACTCATCAATCTCTAGATCTCTCCATTTGGTCTTCCAGTATCTTCCAGAGTTGATGTCTTTTGCGAAACAAACATCCACAACCTTTTGATATTGCATAGCTTGCTCTCTATCAGGTCTCTCATAATCTATCTTGTTGTAGAACAGACAATCGATATCTTTCTTTGAGCAATTTACAAGCCACATAGGATCTAACACACATATCCTTCTTGCTTCACCAGTGGACTTGTTGTTTAATGAAATTATTGCTTCAGCTGTAGTTTGATTGTACAACCACCCTTCAAACTCATTGTGGAAATCTTGCTCCATTGCCCGTAAAGGCATGTTCTTCAAGCAACTAGGAGGCTTGACATCCAGAGTAATATCTTTTTCACCACTTTCTAAGATTCTGACAATTTGTTGTGGAAAGTGTGGTTTCTAATCAGGATACCTTTTCTCAGCTTGCAGCTTCACATAATTCCATAGCCTTTGATCATGTTGCTTCACATCTAACCCATGGTAGAATTCTTTGATGTTCTTTGTTTTTACCAACTCATCTATATCCCACCAAGGCAGAGTTTTGATATCAGCTAAGAACTCAAAGTACTATACTCCTTGTTCTCTTCTGATTGCATAAACTTTCAAGTCTTCCAAATATCCCCAAGAGAGAATATCACCCCAAGAGAGTCCTTTATCATGTGTGAAGAATTGAAGTGGTCTTAGTTTCTTTCTCTCTTTTGACATGACTTTGTACCATTTCTTTCTTTCTTCGGCAAGATTTTCTCTCGGTATGGTATTTGGAATACCTTCTGCAGACACTTTCTCCACTATCTTTCTTCTAATTTCTTCTTCATTTCGATCTTTGAACATTTCCGACAACGAAGGAAATGTTTCATCAATCCCAGAATAATGAAAATTAACTTCATCATCAGATGAATCTGAAGCATCTTCAACAATTACATCGTTGTAATGATCAGCTTCGAAAGCATATCTTGGCTCAAATACATCTTCAGAAGTTTCAGGAATCTCATCTTCAATATCGAATTTAAATTTTCCTTCTTGCAAACCCAATTCCTCTAACATCTCTTCCCTTGATCTTCTAACCTCAATCACTTCCTGATTTTTATCTTGTAAGAAAATGACGGTGGGATTTGTGAGGAATACCTGATCCATGTGCTGCTTTCCAGAAGTAGAAGTTTCTTGCTGATCATCATCTTCTTGTTCGTTGATCTGATCATTTAGAAACTCCTCAATCTTTTGTTCATCAATAGGATTCTTCACAATCAATCCTGAAGAACCTTGATCATCGTCATCATTCTTCTTATCATCATCTTTCTTATTGTCATTGTCTTTCTCATCATCGTCATCTTTCTCTTCTTCTTCATCTGCTTCATCATCTCCAAGAATTTTTTCATCAGAATCACTAACTTCCTCTCCACGAGCCTTTTTTGCTTCTTTTCTTCTTTTCATAATTTTTATTCTGTGAAGAGCGTCTTTTACGTTGAGAGGCATTGTATATGCATCACCAATAAGTACAAATTGCTTTGTCTTGAATTCTAGTAGCAACACTTCTTTGGCCTTTTTCTTCTTTTGTTCAGCAGCAACTCTACGAATGATTTGATTAGAATCAATGATTTGAGAAGGCCCTCCAACTAACATGAAATTTTGGCCATGTACAACTTGTTCTTGAGCACTTTCAGCATCAATCATCTCAGTATCAATTTGACTTGAAGAACCACCAGCTTCTTGAACATCTTCAACTATACTTTTGTTCTTTTGTATCGCATCATCAGCTAGTCTTCTTTCTCTTTCAAGTCTTCTTTCTTCAACTTTTCTTACTTCAATTTCATTGAAGGCAGCATGAACATCCTTTTTCAAAAGATTTTCCACAACAGAATATAACATCTTAAGTTGTTCATCTTTCATCACTTTGTCTGCTTTCATGGCTTCCATCTCCAACTTCATTGCTTTCATTTCATTTGAAGTAGATTCACTCATTTCACTGAGAAGTTGATTGAGTGTTTGATTTACATCTTGGAGATTCTTTGTTTTCTCATTCAAAGAAGATATTTCTGCTGTAAGAACTTCAATCACTTTGGCATTGTTATCACCATCTTCTTTTATGTTCTTCATGGTGTTATCCTCATGAAAGATTAACACCGATCTGAGTTGATCATGAGCTTTCATTATTTTATTAACTTGCTTCAATAAAAGATCACGTTCTCCTTCAGCCTTTACTTTTTCTTTCTCAAGCTCTTTGACCTTCTTTGCCAGAACTCTCACTGCTTCATTGTTGAACAAATCATCATCAAAATTCAGATCTTCCAACGGATCTCCTGAAGCAGGTGGAAGATTGCTAAAGGAACCATCTGAGCCCTTTGGACGTGAGGACGATTCTGGAATCTCTATATTTTCTGGTACTTTTGGAAACTTTGAATAAAAGACTCCAGCCTCAGTAACTTCAACGTAGTCATCGTGACTAGTCTGCTTTTCGGCTTCTGTTTCTTTTGGTTGAGGTGATTCAACATGTTGAGTATCTTTACCATCATGTTCCTTTTGAACTTGACTTTCGCCTTTTCTTGCTCGAACACTTCTTGGAATAAATCCTGCTAGAACTGCTTTTCTTTTCTTGATTTGTTTCTTTGGATTCTCGGGATCATAAGTTGAATCTTCTTCATCTGACCCTTTCTTTTTCTTTGGAGACTTCTTCTTTAACTGAGCTTTTCCTTTGCCAAGAGTGATTGGAACAAGTTCAGATTCTGATATAGTGGTTTCAGAATCATCATCACTTGAAAGATCTTGAACGACACCTTCTTGATCTTTAACACCTTTAGCAGCATCCTCATTCTTCTTTAAGAAACTTTGAAGAGATTGTGATAACAATTCAGCTCCTTCTTGAATAACTGCTGACGGTTCCAAAACTGTTTCATCTATCAACTTGTGCTGCTGTTTTCCAGAAGACCCTGCAAAACAGATGTTTGACAAATTTATTAGAAATTTTCACAATATAAAATTCTAATTTCCTTATGACTCCCCCTTTCACAATACCCTTTTCTACATTCTTCGGAATAGAAACTGCAGGGGACGTCTTTGGAGTTCTCTTTCTTTTCCCATCCTTGATACACCACCATCTGGTATCTTTCTTAAAGAACAAACTCATCTTGTCATCTTCATTATCAGAATTGCTATCTTCATGTCTCCACACATCATTTTCTGGAGCTACATAGTTTGGATTTGAAATTTTGCAGATCATTCTCTTTGCTCCTAGATTTGGACCTTTGATCAACCTGCTGATTGTGTCTGGTGTCATGTGCCTCAGGCCCAAAATATCGTTACTTCTCTTTTCTAAACCTTCAAACTTATCATCTATCAATATCTGGACAAACCTAGGATACATAAGGAACCTCTTGCTTCCATCCTTTACATTCTCAGACATGTGATAAAAAATTACTTGAGAGATATTGTACGGTCTGTTTAGTACAAGACAAGCAATGATATTCATGATATAATCTTGAGTTTCATCATATCCACCCTTTCTGTGTGACAATGCATGGATAACACAATGAGCCATGAATTTATAAGCGTGACTGAAACTTGTCTTCTGCATCCTTCCATTCACACTACCAGCAAAACCCATTCTACACCACAATCCTTTTACAAGACGTTCAGAAACTATGGTTGGATCACTATTAGCGTCTCCTAAATTCAACACTCTCCTTATATCACCAACTGTCACCTTCATCTCCAAATCTATATCTCTTCCATTCTCATCCTTCTTAGATACAGCAGAATAAATGGTTTTATCACTCTCTTCGTATCTTGCAGCACTCCAAAATCATTTCACATGAGATTCATAAGCTACAGTCTTATCAGTTAAAGCCTTAGAGATTCTGCTTTTTCTTAAGAATTTCGCAACATCTTGAACTATTGTGTTTTCGGTATACACTTCATCCAATACACAATAAATATTATGAGATTTATCCCAATCATGCAGAAATTTTATTCATTTAAGAAATAATTTTGGGATCTCAAAATATTCTGACAAAGAAAAACTTTCTGTACGGTTTGACAATTAAAATGGTTATCCGTACGCATGACTTATCCGTGCGTATGACTTATCCGTGCGGATGAGTTCTCCGTGCGGATAAGTTATCCGTGTGGACAACTTGTCTATGCCCCGTATTGCCATCCGTGCGTACAGCCTAACATTCCAATGGATTGCCATCCGTGCGTACAACATGTCATTGCCCCGGATTGCCATACGTGCGTACAACATGACATTGCCACGGATTGCCATACGTGCGTACAACATGACATTGCCACGGATTGCCATGCGTGCGTACAGCCTGACTTTGCCACGGATTGCCATCCGTGCGTACAGCCTGTCTTTGCCACGGATTGTCATCCGTGCGTACAGGTTATGCGTGCGGATACAAGTCACAGATGAAGAACAGTCTATGAACATCAAAAAATTTTCTAAGGCAAATCCTAAAATTGAACACAGATCTACACAGAGGATGTCAACGCGATCAAAACCCTATGTTCAATATTGTCTAAAACTTCCTATTCACAGGTTAATTTCACAAAAACCTAGCCGACACTACGTACCGTTCAAACATCAGATCTACAAGATTTTAACATGTTATAACAAAAATTAAACCGGTAAAACTCTAGATCTAATCATTCCGAACAAAACCCTATGATTTATTCATGACAAAACACACTAACACAGGCTAGATCTAAGATTAAAGCTCCGAAAGAACAGATACGCGATGAACAGATAACAAACAACGGATTATTGCAGATTTGAGTTAGAAAAACATACCTTTGCCATTGTAAATGTTGTGTAATCCAACGAAAACAAAGATCCGTGCAAAGAATTTCGAAATCAGAAAGTCAAAGTGCGAGTGAGAAAGAGTATTGTACGTGCGGATAACTTTGACTGACTCTTTGACCCTCTATTTATACTATCAGCAGGCGCGTATTGTCACCCGGGCGCATTGCCATCCGTGCGTATGGCTATCCGTCCGGATGAACATCCGAATGAGGCACACTTTTAACCTTTTAATGGAAACTTTGATTTTTCTCAAATTTTGTCAGATTTTAGAAATCCACTTAAGTTGCTTGGTTCAAATTAATGACCCAAGGTACTTAATTTGTCGACCAAGTCCAACTTAATGACCTTGGTTGACCTGAAACAGAACATACTGACTTTTGGAATTATTGTTCAAACATTTTTCTGAAAAATTACAAGTATCAACTTAATGAACTTGTGTTTGACATTTTCAATTACAGATTAGTTATGATTAGCTCCAAACTCATCTTCCATCCCAGAAACTTCCTGCATCTTCTATCACTTTCGAATCCGAAGATCAACTCTCCACTTTGGTTTGTCGGAAAATAACGCAGAAAAATAAAATCTTTTTGGGATTTTTAATGAAGCAATTAGACTAGAAATGAAAAACAGAAATATAAGAATAGTAAAAATAAACTATTTACAAACATATTTTTGGTGAGCGTGTTAGGGAATCATATCAGCTTCCGACAAGTTATAAGTACCATTAAGCTTTATTTCATGCCAAACATTAAACAATTCACTTAGATTGTCGATATGCTGATCCACTTAAATTCTTACACACATTTCAATCTGTTCAGGATACTAATTTAGTATTTTATAGACTTAAACTTATACGTGTGTCCCACCTCTTGAATATACTCCCGTATCCAGAATCCCAATAAACAGTCTTACAGGTGAGTATACTACAATGATATCTGTACATAATTTAGGTATGCGAGGGCCGAGGGATCTCAGGTCGATACTTCCGTATACGCAGAGAGATATCAGCTTTGACTTTTCGGAATGTCCCCTTTAGATGATCTTTTTAGCTACAACAGCAGCGACTATCAATTTTATTGTTTCAACGGCATGCTGAGGGTTTATGCTGTGTTTCAAGCATTTGCAGAAAGTATTATCCAAGGACTAGGTCAGAACTACCGTTCAGCAGAAGTCCCGGAATAATACCCCAGACATCATTGAGTATAAAGACCTAGTATATCAGATTATGAGACCTTTCAAACGAGATTTCAGGGGTTACCTATATATCCAAGTAGTGTTCCCCACGAAATAAGCAAGTAAGTTTTTAGGTTTATCTCTCGAACAGACTTACTAAATGTGTAAAAACCTATCAACACATCATCAGTGAGACTGTTTAACGCATTTGAACTTTCCATTTCTTTAGCGTACTGTAACCGTCTAGCTAATGTACTATCATTTTCCCTTTTTACACAAACTCTTTTTGAAATTTTATCATGTTTTTGGGTTTTTGAAATTTTCTAATGTTTTTGGCTTTTTCGAATTTTTTATTGTTTTTGTATTTTCAGAAAATAAAACTACTATCTCCCCCTAAAAACCAAAACAAGTAAAAATTCGACAAACCATGGCAGATTGTTTTTCAACATCATCTACAGTGGTACCTTCATCAACGCCAACAATTTCCTCCGCATCCGATAGTAACTTCATACCACTAAGTTTCAAAAGATATTTAAAACGAGTTTTGTCAAAAGCTTTGGTATGTAAGTCAGCTTTTTGTTCATCGGTGTGGATTTTCTCTATTCGTATCAACTTCTTCTCGAAACAGTCTCGGATGAAGTGATGACGAATTTCAATGTGTTTAGTTTTAGCGTGATGAACATGATTTTTTGTAATGTTAATTGCTGCCTCATTATCAACAAAGATAGGGGAGTTAAGAAATTGCAAACCGTAGTCTCGCATCTGTTGCTGGATCCACAAGATCTGAGAGCAGCAGCTACTAGCAGATACATATTCAGCTTCACAAGTGGATAAAGTGACAGAGGTCTGCTTCTTGCATTGCCAGGTGACCAATCGTGGTCCGAAAAACTGGCACCCCGCTATTGTTGATTTAGCATTCACTTTGCAGCATCCGATATCAGAATCAGAATATCCTTCGAGCATGAAGTCGCCTACTTTTGGATACCACAACCCCAGAGATGGAGTTCCTTTCAGGTAGCGTAGAATCCTTTTCACAATTACCATGTGCGAAGCTCTAGGATTTGACTGAAATCGAGCTGCGAGGCAGGTTGGGTACATAATATCCGGTCTTGATGCCGTTAAGTACATTAACGAGCCGATCATGGAACGATACAATGTTTCATCTACCTTCTCTCCGGTGAGATCAGGGTTTATCCCATGGTTCGTCGCTAATGGGGTGGACATTGGTGACATTCCTGACATCCCGAATTTCTCCAGAACATCATGAACGTATTTTGTTTGATGTATGAAAGTTCCCTCGGGAAGTTGATCGACTTGAAGTCCCAAGAAGAACTTCATCTCACCCATTGAAGACATTTCAAACTTCTGCTTCATAACTTGTTCAAAATCTTTGCAGATTTGTTCATTTGTAGACCCGAAAATTATGTCGTCCACGTAAATTTGGACAATCAGAAGATGCCCGTCGACTTCTTTTGTGAAAATAGTGGCGTCTATCTTTCCTCGAGTGAAGTGGTTGGCTAACAGATGTTGAGACAAGGTCTCATACCAGGCTCTCGGGGCCTGATGTAAGTTGTACAACGCTTTGTCAAGGAGATAGACTTTGTCTTTGAAAATTGGGTCGGTGAAGCCCGGTGGCTGTCCGACATAAACCTCCTCTTTCACCTTGCCGTAGAGAAATGCCGACTTCACATCTAGCTGAAAAACTTTAAATCCTTTCCATGATGCGAATACAAGGAAGATTCTGATTGCTTCAAGTCTTGCGATAGGGGCATATACTTCGGTGAAATCTATCCCCTCCTGCTGACTAAAGCCTTGGACAACGAGTCGAGCTTTGTTTCAAATGATAACTCCTCGATCATCCCTCTTGCATTTAAACACCCATTTGGTATTAATCTTCCGGTGACCATCGGGCAAATCTACTAACTTCCATACACCTAACTTCTCGAATTGGCTTAACTCCTCCTGCATTGCATTTACCCACGAATCTTCAGTAAGCGCCTCTTTGTACGTCCTTGGTTCTATCTGCGAGATAAAACAACTTAATGAAAATTCAGTTTGTAAAGGAGCAACTTTTGTATAAAAACATGTAAATCCTTGATCAAGCTGTCTTCGAGTGCGGACGCCTGATTGCAGTTCTCCGATTATCAGATCCTCCGGATGATAAGAAAGCGTTCTTGGCATCACTTCGCTTGAAACATCTACTTCGCTCTCCAAATTTGTCACGTTTTGATCAGCAACTTGTTCACTGACTGGAATAGTTTGATTTGAAAACTGGATTAGCTCCCCCTCAGAGTCTGAGTCATCATGATCGAATATTGGTCTGTTTTCAGATTCTTGATTGTCGTTCTCTACCGTCTGATTTTCTTGAGCAACATCATTTTCAATATCGTCATGTTCTCCAGCATTGCTTGGACCCGCCTCATCATCATTTGAAGCTTGTTGTTTTTGATAAGTTTCTGCTGGAAACCTTTCATCTTCATACTCTCTTAGAATATCCAACTCATCAAAGAACTCTGGTTCTTCCTCCATGTTGAAGGACTCCCACAAAATATCATAATTGAAACGCCATGAGTCGCCAGGATTCTGTGGAGGCATTGTATGACCTTGACATTCAACATTTTGAGCTTCAATAATCCGCTTCAGACTTGGAACGAAGACTCGTCGTAATGGACTTGCATAACCTATGAATATTCCTTCAATACTCTTCGGACCAAACTTTCCAAAAGGCTCTAGAACAGTACAGGGTGACCCGAACGGTTCAAGATACTTCAAATTCGGTTTTCGATTATTGATCAACTCAAAGCATGTTTTGTTGAATTTCTTGACAGTGAGAACTCTGTTGAGCGTATAGCATGCGGCGGAAACTGCTTCTGCCCAGAAATTTATCGGTAACTTTGAATCAGCAAGCATTGTTCTGGCCGTTTCGATCAGCATCCTGTTTTTACGTTCTGCGACTCCATTCTGTTGCGGAGTATACGGAGCACTGAACTCATGCAAGATACCTCTTTCATCACAATATTCTTCCATCTTGTTGTTTTTGAACTCAGTACCATTATCACTTCTAATTCTTCTGATACGCCTTTGGTACAAATTTTCAATCTTTCGGAACAACCCCCTCAAACTGTCAAACGTTTCCTCTTTCGACTTCAAGAATGATACCCATGAAAATATGGAATAATCATCAGTAACCACAAGACAATAAAGTTCTCCTGTAATACTTTTGACATTCACAGGACCAAATAAATCCATGTGAAGTCTCTCTAAAGGTCTTGAGACTGAATTGACTTGCTTTTTGGGGTGTGACTTTTTCTTTTGCTTGCCTTTCATGCAACTAATGCACTCACTTTCCAGATGGAAACCTTTAATGTGAACTCCCAGAACCAAATCATTATGCACCAGATGATTCATTTTACGAAGATGAATGTGCCCCATCTTACGATGCCACAACTTTGATTCTTTCTCCGTTGCTCTAGAAACAAAACAATGTGCTTGACCCGTTGTTGTAGTTGCTACAGTCATGTCTAAAACATAAAGATCATTTACTCTAGGAGCTCTCATGATGATCCATTCTTCAGGAATAACAAAGCCTGGTTTCAAAATCAAACACTCTTTGTCTGTGAAGTGAGTAGTATACATTCGGTCACAAATCTGCGAGATACTTAGCAGATTATTTTCCAGCTCAGCAATGTAGTTAACTCTTTCAAATGTGACGATCCCGTTGGATAACGTTCCTTCACCAACAATTCTACCACCTTGGTTACCAGCGAACCCTACATAACCTCCATTGATATTTCTGACATCATACAACAGCGCTGTCTTTCCTGTCATGTGCCGAGAAGCTCCACTATCCATAATCCAACGTGAAACGGATCTCGGAAGCTCCTGCACATATCAAAAGCATTTAATGAGATTTTGATGCTACCCAAGCCTCTTTTGACTCGGGTAACTGGATATTAATGTGAGTTTTTGTAGTGTAAAGTGGCGGAAAGTTTTTATCATTCATTTTTAGGCTTTCAGCAGTCCCAACTTCAACCTCTTTGAATAAGAAAAATTCGTCTTTTTGAGGTTGACCAGCTGGTTGATTTTTCTTCACCACATACTTCTTTTCAGAAGTCGATTTATGTTTCTCATAAAACTTCAGAGGTACATACATCTTCTTGGTTGAAGATGATGATTTTTCAGTTTCAGACACCTTTGGTGAATCTACTTTCTTTTCAACAACTTTTGGCTTCCATGTTTGTTGAGGTGATGCAACCCGTTGGTAAAATTTATCATTTTTAGATACCGAATTCTTAACAGGTTCAGTTTTGATCTTGGTGTTTTTATTTTTCAAAACATTTTTCTCAACAATCAATGGAGCCTTTCCTTTCACAACATCTCTCTTGATAGAATTCTTCACAGTTTCAGTCTTAGGCTTCAAGTTGGTACACTTTCGTGCAATATGTCCAACTTGATTACATTTGAAGCATGTTCGGGTGTCAACTACCCGACTTGAGCCTTCAGACTGAGGCTGTGAGGCCTTCTTTTCAAAGAACTCTTTGTTTGATTTTGAAAAAAATTTAGATTCCTCATCAGAAAGTGAACTTGAACTGTTCACAAACACCTTTTTCACAGCAAACTTCTTGTTCTGATCATTCTTTTTCTGATAATTCTTACCACCCTGATATCCTCCCGACCATTTATTTCGATTATTGTTAGAAAAACGTGGTGGAATAACAGGTTTCTTATAGTAAGATTTATCTTTTTCAAAATTCATTTGTCTCTTTGTCTGTTTCAAACTGTCCACTTCAGACAAATCAATTTCAACCAATTTGAAAACATTTTTCAATTTGTTCACATTAAGATTCTCCAGAGGAAACTCAAAGTCTGAATACAACTTATCAGAACCAGACATCTTGTACATCACAAGACCCGGTTCATCATTTAAGTTGTTTTTAGATTTTGGTTTCGGAATGTAATTATTCAGAAAACATTCTTCATCTTCAGTCGAATCACTATCCAAGACACTTTCAGCCATGCCTTTTATGATCTCAGTTTGAACACTGTCATCGGATGATGATGAAGTGAATGTCACATCAATCGTCTCTGGCAGTTTTATCTCATTTGTTTCAACTTCATCATTAACCAACCCTGATTGCTTCTTTGAAAAATTGTTTAGAACAGGTGGCGGAACTTGATGAAACCCCACCCCAGTTCCATCACAGTATACATCTTCGCCAGCTTTGTTTTTCCCAATGGGTTTTGGAACAATGTGTTGCAAAACAAAGCTTGCAGAGTTGTAACTACTCAGTTTCAGATTAATACGCTCATTCTCAATCTTAGCTTCTTCAAACTGAAGCTTCAATTTCGCAATTTCATCAAGTTGTTGGTTGATTAACTCTTCTTTTACCCTAAGAACCCCTGATAGTTGAATATTTTCTTTCGTTGTTTTACCATTTCTGTCATCAGAATCTTTAACCGTTCGCTTTAGCTTCTCAAAATTTTCAGAAATTTTACGATTTTCAAGAATCAACTTTTCATTTTCTTTTCTTATTCTTTCTATGTCATTTTTATCATTTTCAATTTCCTCAGCTAATTCTTTTGATCTATCATTCGAAGCTTTCAGCATTTTGTCACGGTTTAAGATTTGATTTTCAACACTTTTGACTCTACTAGTCAACTCTTCAACCTTCTTACCATTTAGGTAAGTGATTGTACTACAAACTTTGCACTCTTTCATGCAATTTTTGCAGTCATTTTCAGATTTAACTTTCTTACCTGACTCAAGTGTACCATTTGAACTGACCTTGTTTTTGGACTCAGTTCCAGAACTAGAAACTACCTCAAGTTCTTTTGCTGCAAGAACTCTTTCAGCCATCTTCTTCAAGTTTTCAGCCGTTAACTCTTGTGATGTATCAATGATCCCATCATCAGCATTCTTTGACTTTTTCTTCTTTCTCTACTTGTTTCTCATCACCACCTCCCCACCATTCTCTTTGTCTAGCTTCTTCTTCCTCGGCAAATTGTTGAGTGAGAGCATCAACACTAATGGAATCTGGGTCAACTGCAATGTTTCCTTGTGGATCAAGGTAACATTCTCTGTCGGCATCCCACCTTTTTGCTCTTTTAGCTTCTCTGTATGTGTTATAAATTCTGCTCATTCTGGTTTGGGCTTTCATTCTTCGGTTGACGATCTTTTCTTCTTCAGTTCTATTGTCTTTAAAAGGAATAATCTTCGTCACGAATGCATAACCCACCGCATCTTCCTCTGGTAGCAGTTCGCTCCAATCAAACCCTTCATCATCATGAATCACAGCAAGAGCTCTAGATTTTTCTTTGTTGTCTTCAACCTGCTTCAATCTAGGCGGCTCAGATTTAATCTGGTGATAAATTGCTCTCTTGTAATAATCATCTCTGAAAGGGTTCTCTGACTCATCAGCATATGCGTTTCTGCATTCTCGTTTGAAGTGACCTTCCTGCTTACATTTGAAGCACGTCACCTTGGATTTATCAAACCCCAGCTTGGTAGATGCACCACCAATTGTCTTCCTGCCGGTAATTTCCATGAAACGTTGTGCTCTACGAACATCACTGGCCATAGCCCAACGAATATCGATCAACTCCATTTCCTCGGGATCAATCTGATCATAATCTTCTTTCGTCAGATTGGTGTTACCTATCTTCCCGGCTACTAACCCTTCATACGACTCTAACACAGATACTAGAAAGATCATCTGCTGTTTGGCCGACTCCTCATCAAAATTCTGAGCATTCTTCAAATCTACCGCAATGTTGCATGAAAACACGTTCTTTGGAACAGATTGTTGTTGACTTGAAGAATTTGAAGAAGATCCCTGACTTTGAGTATTGGATGAAAAACCTCCATGAAAACCATTGTTTGAACTTGGACTTTCTTTACTTGAAGGATTTGAATTTTCAGCGGAGAAAGCAGTTCTTGGAGAAACATTCTTGGGAATCATACTCTTTGGATAGTACAGCTCCATGTTTTGTTGGTATGATGAATGATTTACTTTTTGTGTTTTCTTTATCTCCAATTCATGACTCTCTAGTCTTTCAATCAGCAAGTCGACAGTCAGATCTTCAGCTTTGGTTGTATTCTTTAACATCACTGCATAGTACTGCCAATCCATCTCTTCTGGTAGTGAATCGAACAGTTTGTCAACTAGCTCCTCTTGAGAATAGAGAATTCCGTGCCTCGCCAATTCCAACTTTAAGTGCCCAAATCTTTCAATCATTTTACAAACAGATTCATTTTTTAAGCATCCAAACAAGTCAAACTCTTTTCTCAGCAATTTCTTTTTGTTTTTTACTATTTCTGCACTCCCTACACATTTTATTTTTAACTTTTCCCATAGATCTTTTGCGTTTGTGTATTCAATGAGTGAAATAATGTCGTCTCTTACGGACTGGTGAATCAAAGCGATGCATTTTTGTTCAGCTACAAAGTTCTCTACGTCTTCAGTTTCTGACAAATTCTCACAATCTTGTCTTTCTGCAACAAAACCGTTCTTTAGGCTCTTCCAGCTCGGATATGCGAATGCTTTCAGCCATTCATCGAATCTTTTTTCCCACCGATTATATTCTTCGATTGCCATTAGCTTTGGTGGTTTGTTGTAGGTACCATATGCGCTTTCAACACTTAGGGCATCGGATAAAGTTTTCTTCGGGTTCGGATTATCATTTGAATGGTTGGAAGTATCGTCTCCGGAATTACCCGCGAAAGCATACATCTCACTGAATGGATTCATGAATTCTTCCATTTTCAAATACCTGAAACAATTTTCAAACACTTAGACAATTTTTACAAATTCTAAAACTTTCAAACACTTGAACCGGATGGTTATCCGTTCGAGTAGGAATACGGATGGTGACAAAGTTTATCCGTACGGATGGTGATCCGCACGGATTATCGTGAGTAGCTTTGACTTTTTTACTTTTTAGGTTATGCGCACGGGTTGTAATCCGTGCATGTAACAATGATGATGTCAGCAAACAACTTGTTGTAACTAACTAATCCAATCCGTTAGGACAGCTGTCCGCACGGGTGAATGACGTCATCAAATACGAACAGCTAAACATGATTTTCGATGAATTTGATCTAGATTTAGGTTGAATCTGATTATGAAACTTAGTAGGATTATACTTTGAATGATTGCGAATCAATTGATATCAATTTTAACAAATTTTAACCGTAGATTCTTGCTCAATTTTAAGTTTTTCTGATTTTATGGTGACGAATGAAGAACAAATGTAAAAACTAAGTAGATGTAGAAGAAATCTGTCAAATTTCCGGTGAAATTTGAATCAAATCGGCAACAGATGTCAAATCTCCGGTGAAATTTGACTTTGATCGGGGAATAAAGCTTGAATTCCGGTGAATTCGATGTTGTTGATCTCGATTCAGCTCCCTGGATGCTCTGATACCAATTGTAGGACCGGTTTGACTCCGTATCGATTGCGAATCGACCGTGCGACGTGCGGAATCCGTGCACTATCGTGGATCGAACAGAAAAACGTACAAATAACCGTGATTCAATAGATCCGTATGACGTGTACAATAGCCGAGAATCACGTATGAGCAAAGTCTTTCTCTCTCTAGACTTTCTCTCTCTAAAATCTAAGCTTCTAAATCTCCAAATGAGCAAAGTCTTAACTCTAACACTCTAACTCCCTATTTATAGGCTAAGGATTATAAGGATTTCTCCTTATTTACAAGTTTGCCACCTTGCCCTTTATTACTAGATATTACAATAAAATGCTAGAATTCTTCTGTTTCTGCTACGGTTAAGATTGACGGAGGCGATAGACATAGTGCACTAACACGGGCCTACCCACATATCCTAAACTAGATGTGTGACTGACCATTTATTATCTCATATATATAGTAATCAAATGCCAACGATCCAATTATACCTATCATTTTCAATTTATTGCAAAAACTCCTCGAAACATTTTCATTTTTTTTCAATTTTTTTTTCGTTTTTTTTTTCAATTTTTTTTATTTTTTTTATTTTTTTTACGACTACGACACGACTAAGACACAACTACATAAACGCTAGTCTCCCCTCCCCACACTTATTTCCTTCATTGTCCTCAATGGAGCGAGAAACTATCTACGACAAAAAATATCGACTCAACCCGAAACAAAAATACAAACAAAAGAATAAAAGAGAAGTAAAATGGAATAGACTCCCCTGATTTTCCTTTTTATCTGCACTCGTCTAATTCCAAGCCTTCCAAAATGTCACAAGTCCTTTAGTCGCACTCCAAGCTAATATCTCGAACCGTTTAAACACATTCTAGCAACATCATCAACATAACTATATCATATATATCAAATAGCCCAACCGGATCACCCTTACATTTTCCCATAAATATCAAGTATCAGATTTAAGTACAGACCATCATCATTAAGATAACAAAATAAAGGGAAAAATACACATTAACCCAAAATTTCTGGTGGCTGACGCTGCTAGAACAACCTACTCCTCTTCTCCAGTCTCTTTACCTGCATCTACATCCACCATCTGCTCATCACCCCTAGCTGACTGACCAGACTGATGTGGCAGAAACCATTCTGGTATAGCAATCTGTTGCAGCTCCATCATGTATCTCATCATGTTCGACTGCATCGCAAACATGTCAACCATAGTATCATAAACCGTCTCCAAAGTCAATGGACCGGGTCGTGGTGACCTCAACGGGTGCTGTGGTCGTGGCCGCTTAACTCGGGGAACAACATGTCGCCTCATACGATGCCCCGCCTACATGGCCTCAGTTGCAGGCGTTCCCCCAGGTGGCAACAACGCCAAAAACTTGACGTGTCGGAGCATGTACGGATTTTTAACGTATTTTTAGTACATTTTTTTACTCTTTAATCAAGCTTTAAATTTATAAAACACTATATAAAACTATCACTCTCTACAACACGTTAGGGCAAGTGCACCCATCCTTGGCGTAGTATAGTGACAGTAAGATACCGAGCTCGTCCAAGGACATAAGAGCTTTTAATACCGAAATATCGTCGACGTCTAATCTAACCAAATGTAGAGATTTTTTTTGTTTTTAAATAAATAAAAATATATAGATAAAATAAATAAAACATATAGACAAGATAGAATCACTTGGATCCGACTCATCATTTATGTATCCTTTGATGATTTCCTCGCTTTGGGTTTTTTTAAAAGATTATTTTAGTTATTGTGACATGTCTCTCTTTTGGAGGCAACGCTACCCTCAACCGTATTGGTCTGAGTCAGCGGGGATACAGTCCCACAAGACCGGATTATTGAAAGATAATTAAGTAAGTTATAAATGCAAAAAGTAGCATGTCCCTCTTTTGGAGGCAACGCTACCCTCGGCGTCAAAAACTTGACGTGTCGTAGGTGAGAATGGTCATAAATTGTAACACCTCGAAAATTCACGTCCTATAAAGTGTTGACATGCGTCATATGTTTGAACGTGTGAAAGAATGTTCTGAAAGGACTAAAGTTGACAAACATGAAAAGTATATGAAAATACGAGTTCTAAATGTCAACAGTGAATAAATATATTGTACATTAACCCTACATGATGCTCATACCTTCAAATGAATAAATCATGGATCATACAAAGCTAAATATGAAAGAAAGTGAGAGATTACAAACTATAGGGGTTAAATGTGTCAACATGTTTAAGTTATACCTCTGAGTGACCTTTTGACAAACCCGAAGCTTTGTAACGGTTAATTATGCTCACAAGAATGCATGATATAAATTTCATAAAGTTTCGTTATCGTATGAGAAAGTTATGATCAAAATCGTATACAAGGGGTTAAAGCGTCAACGTTGAAAGTTATGACTTTTCGGGTAACAATAAAGTTAACCGAGGACTAAACAAAGTGGGTAAATGTCTTAAGGCCCTTATAAGTCAATTTAGAGGGTTCATTGTGCAAAACAAGACATGAAAGCTGTTGGGATTGAACCCTACAGAGGAACAGATGATGTAAAGCCAAAACCAGATCACAACAGTGGATTAACCATAAGCAGCAGTTTGCACTAGACTTTCCCCTTGACAGTGGTTATCTATCAGCTGATGAACCTTAAGTACTGCTCAAAAGAAAAACTGATGATCCAAAGGCTGATGTAATCCTAAAGACTGTTGAAGACAAACTCTGTCGCTCTATCTACTGCTGTTTCTTAAGTGCTGCTGAAGACACAAACACTGCTCATTCAAGGACTGATCACCTTTGAACAAAGCACTGATGTTGGTATTAAGCATCAGTGCTTAGGCTACAACAGTGGAACGTGAAGCAGTTGTTTCCTCATGATTAGTATTTCATTTACAATCTGTTGTTAGACATCAGTAGTTTGTGTAAGGACAGTAGATACAGGTTGTTAGGCTGTTAGACGTCGCTTTCATGGTGACGTCAGCTGAGATACCTCAGTGGTTTGGTTTGCCTATAAATGTAACAGTACCCTGTACTGTTACATTTGATTGACTGAGCGAGTTCTTCTCCTCATGTCTAATCCTTTCATCTTGTGTGCAACCAACCTTGGGGCATCAGGCTGAGGGGGAGTATAGTTTGTAAGCATGACTGTAATCTTTTGCTTTGATTTGTAATCTTTTGACTCAATGTGAAGCAATTGTTTATCAAACTATTTTCTCCTTTGATTGTGATTATAAAGTTTGTTTTCATTTCCGCTGCACTTTACATTTTCATATTCACAAATTGTTCAAAACATACAAACAAACACAATCATGAGAGCCTCCGATCCTAACAATTGGTATCAGAGCTTGGACAGCCAAATTCGATCTAACAATCAATTTGACATAACAGTTCGGCTCAAAATTCATTGATACTAAGGTTGGTTGTATTTTGTTGAAAAACAGAGTATCGATTAAATCATGTTCAAAATGGTTATTCAAAACTCTGTAAATCAACCAAGATGTCATATAACACACAAATTTCACGCAACAGGTGATATCATGCAAAAGTCACCCATAGCATTCAGATCTGTGAACATATCTGTCAAATTATGGGATTATTTTATATTTCTCAATATTGATTTCAACTGTTGTTTTGATATTTGTGATGTTTTCATTAAATACTAAAGTACAAACCTCAGATTAACAAAACCTATGTTCATAAAAGCATTGTTGTCTTGTTAATACAAAAAGAGGGAAATTAAAACTTTAGTTATTTAGATCTTATGTGTTGAAAGCAGGTTGAGTTCCTAAAAAGGACAAAATCAACTATGTTCAAATACATTAAGAAAACAGGGGTTAACATAGTCCGTATCATGTGTAATGTGAGATTGGGTGAAAAACTTGTGAAAACATGACCAAGTCTCTCAAAACATTGCTGAAAATGATTTTGGATTGAGTATTCTTTCCTTGAAAACCTTCCAGTAAAAGTTTCAATACTTTTCTATGGAAAGGGTAAAAAGGGAAAGAAGAAAAATTACAAAAACTCAAAAGTGTGTTTATCTCAAAACTTTTGAAATCAAAAGAAAAGAGTATAAATATAAAACACTTAAGAGTTCACAAATTGGGTTAACAATGGTCATCATGCAACTGTGTGCATTCACTGACTCAGGGAAATTCAGGTAACAAAAGTATCACCAGTGATTAAACTTACAAAGAGGACTAGACAAAAATTTTCAATGTCATCACATGGTAACAAAGTCTATAACAAGACTTTCAAAACTTATGTGTACATGTCTCCTCACTTTAGCAATCAATAAACAAGGAAATGGTCTCAAACAGTGGTTATTCAAATCATTGACCATTTTCATAAGACTTGAGATTGATATGACTATGAGTTTTATTAAAGAATATACCAGATCCTTTTTTATGTCCTTTTCAGAATAACCTTTGATTTTTTTTAAAAAGGTTTTTCTCAATAAAACTGGATATGTTGTTCTTTATTTTTCTTAAGAATAATATATTTTGAACTCTTACTTGTTTTAGATAGTAAAAGTTTCAATTCCTGTCAGGATGTAGATCCCTTATATTTTTTAGGGTGATATTGTCCTTGAAAATAGATCAAAAGGAGATGGTGAAATAAGTTATGGTCATTTCAAACTCAAGTTTTCATCACAGATCAAAGATTGATTGCTAACAGACCTTAAAATTCTTGACTACTCATGTTTTACTCTAAGGATTAGAACACAAAATGTGTAGTCAAAGTGAAAAGGTTGCCATCATCTGGGATACTCAACTACTGTCAAAATTAATCAAATGTTTAAAACAGGAAATAGATAAGTAGTAAAACCTTGAATACAAATCCCTGTAAAAATCTGCTAATATGCTAATCTTGATAATATGCATCTAAAATGTGTTTTGTGAAGAATGTTACTTTGCAGATATCTCATTATCACCATCAAAAGATGTTGGACATGATACTGTGTTATCACAGGACAAAATCATTTCCTTCATCTGAGCAGCAGATGTACAAAACAGCTGGTAAAGCTCACCCACTGATCCACCAGCAGTTTGCTGATAGAAGTCCATCAAAAATGGATAGAAATCACTTGACTGCTTCCTCAACAATTGCTTGACCAAAGTTGCCCTTCACCTCTATTTCCAAGTCCACAACCACTGTTGATAAAAATCTACTAACTATGGATAAAAATCAACACTGGACATCACCAATTCCTTTTATTCCTCCATTTTCACCTTCAAACAGCTGTTGGATCATTAAAGTCACCAACAGTTGTTAGCTCAGATGATTCATATCTGTAGCCTCACCTTTTGAACATAAAGTTCCATCTTAAACCTCATCCATGTTTCCATTCACTTGACAACATCAATTGAAAGGGATTCTTATAAAAAGTTTATCCCAAAACCTTTGTCTTCTTCTTGACTATCTACCATTCCATCAACATGTCATGTACCTTTGAGGCACTTAAAGACAGAAAGTTGGGTAATTGACAAGGAAGAGGAGCTTCAACAGTTCAAAAAACATTGCATATGTTGGAGCATTGTTGTCAAGATGTGTGATACTCAAAAAGGGCATAAGCAGGCAATTGTTGTAGAACCACTGCTCTGAAGATTACTATGAAAATACAACATGCTGAACAGCCCAAATATCCATCATCTCACAATATGTTATTGGATTTTGATATAAAATGCTCAAAAGATTGTTTTATGCAGGGCAGTCAAGTAGCTAAAATATATCATCAAAAATTCAATATCTCACTCCATCATCACATGACATCAGACACCACCTTGTGGGGGATTGCTATAAAAAGGTTTGATTTTATCTTTAACATGTCCATCCTAAAGATCAGTCAGTAGATGTACAAACTTAAGAATTGGATTCATCTACTGTTAAAAACTTGATCCCTATGATTGGAGTGCTAAACATGGATTAAAGCAAGCTTTCTTGTGTTCCATGTGTAAATAGCATAAAAATGTGTTTAGAAAAATCAAAATAACCTTAAAAAGAGTTTAAAATTGATTTTTTTTCAATAAATCCTCAAAGTCTGTTCAAAGCACTGATGGCATTAAAACTCTGTTAAATAGTAAAATCTATCCACTGCCAAAGTGTATCCTCTGCTTGTGCAAAACACTGATTTATAACAGAGGTTACACGTGGACAGATGTTATTCAACAGTTGTGTGCATTAGTTGCTATAATCACTTTTTCAAATAAATGGCCTTACACCTGAAACATTTACAAGGCTAACAAAAAAAAAAAAAAAATTTCCAAAACAAAAGCAGAGATACCTGAGCAGATTTTAGCAGCTACCACTGCTCCTCAGATATCTGCTGCTGAGCCTACTGCTCAAGGTGATCACAACAGTAACACAACTGCTGTGAAACCCACACCTAAATCCACAAAAAGACCAAAACAAAAGAAAATTCAAAAGCCCCCCCAAACCTACAATAAAGGCAACTCTGGAAGATGAGATCCCAGAGCAACTGCCAGTGACAACACAAAAGTCACTAGAAACCACTGCTGCTACTTCCTCACAGCAGATGGTAGAAAGGTCTCAACCCATGCCTCAAACTCCTCCTGCTTCTTATAAAAAAGAACAGGTTGTACAAACAGGGACACCAAATTATGATGCTCTGGAATCACTTGATTCCATCATCCACAGTCCACTGCCCGGGACAAATTCACTTTCAACTCCCATCATCACTTCAAAAATATCACCATCAATAATGACCTTGTTGCATGCTTTGGATATAACTCAGACATAAATCAGTTCCTCTCAACCACCTATCACTGAGAGTACACTCCAACAAGTGACTGAGTCTGATGCTTATACCGCTGCTATCCCAGCAACAACTGAGGAGGTTACACCCCTTGAGTTACAAGTAACTCTTGGTGGTAGTTCAAGTGAAGCAGCTACTACAAGTGCTGAACCCACTGGTTTGCACTTGGACAGTAGTTTCATCAATAAGACTTCCTTGAAGGCAATTTCTTCACTGGGAACTCTTGTGTATCCAGTCTTCACTGGTTCACTAAAAAGCGGTTCTCATTATGAAGAAAGATGTCCCCAGTACCAAGACAAAGGGGCAACAGTGGATGATTTTTGGGATACACTTCCTCAAATCAACCATTGTTACAACCACTGTTAGTGGGAAATCAGATGACCCCATTAAGTTGGGTGATGGTTTAATGTACCAAGAATTGACGGCTAGAATTGATAAACTGGATACATCTGTTGCAGAAATCAAAGACATGCTGCAACAGTTGTTGAAAGCACAAACGGTACCATCCATTGCTGCACCATCTCCAACAGCTACTCCATCATCTGCTCCTACTCCAGATGAGCTGTGGAATTTATTTCAACCCCTGCACTATCTTCGAAAGAGTTGATGATGCCAAAAAGGGGGAGAAAAATGACTCTGAGGAAAATCTCTCAGTAACTTCTGCTGAAACATCTGTCAAAGAAAAGGAAAAGGGAGGTGATGAAACCCTGAAAATTCAAGCAGATGATGAAGATACACAAATGAGGATCGTTCAAAGTCAAGTCAATTCAGTTGGTCTCAAAAGCACTGCTGATATTAAAAGGGTAAGGGATGAGAGCAGAGATTTGGTTGAGAAAAAGTTAGTTCTGCAAAAAGGAAAAAGAAGAGGTTGGTACTTCATTAAAGAAGAGTCCTGTTAGAAAAACAAGGCAATCAACCACCACAACTTCTAAAACTAAGTCAGTTACTACTCCAACCACAACTTATGTTCCCACAAAATCACTTACACCTCCACCATTAACAACATCTGTCACCTAAACAACTGCCACCAATACCACATCAACACACACCACAACCACTGCCATTCCTACTAAATCAACCACTGCCACATCTAAAACATCACCACCACCACAAACACCACCTGCTGCCATCCTTCATCAAAGAAGGAAACAAAGCAGATGGATGCAGAAATATCAAAAGAAGAACAAGCTTGAGAAGAATATATCATGAAGATGGTTCTTCAGACACTTAGAGCAGAACTACAAGAAACAGCAAAATCTCAAGACACTGCTCAAAGTTGTCATCACCAGGCCTCAATCTCCAAACTCATCATGCAAATAAATCTCTCCCAAGAAACCCATTGGATTCAAAAATACTAAAGTGGCTCTCTGATCAAAAGACCCACGTATTGACTTTGCTCAGATCCAATGGTGAAGTGAAGCATATATCAAGGGAAACAACACTTGGCCTGGGTGTTGAAGATTTGCAAGATCTCCTTGAGCTTACACTGTGCAGGGATGAGGATGATACAAGCCCCATTGGCTTTGAAGTACAATTCAAAGGACAAGTTAGGGAACTTGTGATGAGTAAAAAAAAATCCAGAATAATGAAGGGTTTTGGCATCATCTGTTCCAGGGGGAGATTGTTGGGATTGAACCCTACAGAGGAACAGATGATGTAAAGCCAAAACCGGATCACAACAGTGGATTAACCATAAGCAGCAGTTTGCACTAGACTTTCCCCTTGACAGTGGTTATCTATCAGCTGATGAACCTTAAGTACTGCTCAAAAGAACAACTGATGATCCAAACGCTGATGTAATCCTAAAGACTGCTGAAGACAAACTCTGTCGCTCTATCTACTGCTGTTTCTTAAGTGCTGCTGAAGACACAAACACTGCTCATTCAAGGACTGATCACCTTTGAACAAAGCACTGATGTTGGTATTAAGCATCAGTGCTTAGGCTAAAACAGTGGAACGTGAAGCAGTTGTTTCCTCATGATTAGTATTTCATTTACAATCAGTTGTTAGACATCAGTAGTTTGTGTAAGGACAGTAGATACAGGTTGTTAGGCTGTTAGACGTCGCTTTCATGGTGACGTCAGCTGAGATACCTCAGTGGTTTGGTTTGCCTATAAATGTAACAGTACCCTGTACTGTTACATTTGATTGACTGAGCGAGTTCTTCTCCTCATGTCTAATCCTTTCATCTTGTGTGCAACCAACCTTGGGGCATCAGGCTGAGGGGGAGTATAGTTTGTAAGCATGACTGTAATCTTTTGCTTTGATTTGTAATCTTTTGACTCAATGTGAAGCAATTGTTTATCAAACTATTTTCTCCTTTGATTGTGATTATAAAGTTTGTTTTCATTTCCGCTGCACTTTACATTTTCATATTCACAAATTGTTCAAAACATACAAACAAACACAATCATGAGAGCCTCCGATCCTAACAAAAGCGACCTTTAGAAGGACCAGGGACCAAAACTGCAATTAATAGAAAATTGGTTTGGCTGAAGCACACATGCTCGCGTAGCGCGAGCACAAACCCTATATGCAGTTGCGCTACGTGACTGCCTTATCTGGACAGAATGCCTATTTTCTTGGATTTTCTTGGATTCTTTGTCTGCCATAGCCCTTGCAACTGCCTTTAAATCGATTTTCCTCATCTTGCTTGGCCCCTAAACAACCCCTAGACATTTAGGGACACTTGTTAGTGATCAAACATCAATGGTAGACCTTGTTGTCAACAATCCATGAAGATTTGAGCACTATATAAAGGGCCCTTGTTGCAACAAGTTCTTCACACCTTTCTCCTGCACTTTGGATCACTTCTGGAGCTCAAGATTTCTCTCAAGTGATCTCTGGTCGTTCATAGGACTCTTGTAAGTTTGCTTAACCTTTCTTAGTTAAGTTTTTGCTTAGTTTTAGCTTAAAAGTCAAACCGTCGTAATTAACGGTTGACTTAACGATTAATCACTAATGGTCCAGTGATTAGTCGAATTGAAAGTAGTTATAAGTTGGTAATTATGTGGGTAATAAACCCTTAAAAGGGTTCCCCCTGATTCCCACTCTAACTAGGTCAAATGTCGGGCCAAACTTGTTAATAAAAAGTCAACATGATACTTAAATTCTAACTTATGCATGATTAGCAATGTAGAACACATACAACCTATTTGATCATTAATATAACTTGGTAATTAGTGTAAGAACATGTCTAAACATGTTCAACCCGACAATTTCCTGTTTAGACCCGGTTCGGAACTGAAAGTCGCAAAACTTTGACTTTTGCTTTGACTCCAGTTTTGACCCGTTATGGTATGTTTTAGAAATACTTTAGAGCTTCATTTGGACCAGGTTACATGCTAGTATAACCCTCTGTGATTATACACCATGGTTCATTAGTTAACCAACTAATACGCATGATTCTGTTAATTGCTCATATGTTGACCATTATGCCCTTTTCACCTTAAAACGTGATTTTTGCAAATGTAAAAGTGTAGAAACTTTAGTTACTGATAAATAAACTTGCACCCAAAATTTGACATTAGTTTGAGGTCCGGATTAAGAGTTATGCTCATTAGCGTAAATTGAAAGCTTTATGTTAACTAAACGGCGTAATTAGCGTATAGCCTAGTTAAGCCTACTTTTTGATATCAAACTCTTTACTCACTGATGTAATATATTATTTTGGGATTTTTGAAGATTTTTAATTAATTTTAGGCTGAGCATAACTTATAGTCGTAGGCTTAATCCGGTAATTGTCGGTTTTGCCCTTACGGGATATAAAATGAGTTTTACATATCTAATCGACTCCAATCCTTTTTCTACTGATTACATATGATAAATAAATTATTCTAAGCCTTCTGGAATGATAAAAATATCAGCTTTATATATAGAACCCGGAAACGGCTTCTAAGCCTTACTTAAAAGCCTTTGGGGGGCTAATGACCATGTCCCGGATATCCTTGGCATCATTTTACGAAATGGCCACGACCTAAGCGCGGAGTGTAGGCGTACACTCGTCAGTGCATAAATAGTTGATGTGGTGTGTCTATTGATCTTTAACCCGGTACGTCCGGGCTACTGAACGCATAAGGAACATGTAATTCGTTCACAAGATTATATATTTAAATAATTCTCCCAAGTTATAAAATGTTTATGCCACGTGCATCCAAATCAATTTTTAATCATTTTTAAAATGAGTCAGTTGATTGTATTTACCAGTGTAAACTGACGTATTTTCCCAAAAAGATTAAATGCAGGTACTAAGCGTAATTGGCTGGGATTTCTCCTTAGCATCGTTAGAAGTCTCGCAAGCTTAAGATACCTAAAGTCTGTTGAACTATTGTTTCCATTTTATTTTACGATCCGTCTGTGGATAAACAATCGTCAATTGTGATATTTGATATTACAAATCTTATATTCGGTTGAATTATATATTTCAATTGCTTCCGCTGTGCATATTAAATATTGTGTTATTTGACTATTATTTTGCCAACCACGTCACGATACTCCCCACCGGGCCCACCGGTGACACGTGGAAATTGGGGTGTGACAGGTTGGTATCAGAGCCAACACCGAGTGAATTAAACACTAACCTTTTGTGTTTAATCTCAGTTACACAATTGCACATATCTAAGCTTTCGAGTCTAGACATATAACATAGGACAAATTCCATTTTTGTTTTGTGTTATCCTTTATTTTATATATATTCTTGTCGTTATCTCATGTTGTATTGCTCAGGATTAACAAAATGCAGCCAAGATTCTTCCGAAGAAGAGGACGAGGAAAGGGGCCAATCACCGCCCCCAATGACAATGAGGCAGGACCTTCGAATGTGCGAGCTCCTTCAACCACCGAGAGTGACGATCCTCGGCAGAACCGGAGAAACCTTTTCGAGCCGGCTAGACGGTCGGTCTCACACAGTTCAACACCTCCTGTTCATAACTCATATGGGCCACATTCTGAAAATGAGCCCAACAACCCTCTACCGTCCTACATACCTTTACAGCGATCTTTATCGCATAATTCTTTTGGTGACCCTACACCTGTTTTTAGGGGCCGGTTTAACCCGGCAAATTTTATTCAAGAACCAGTGGGTTTCAACCCATTGGGACCGGAGGACCATTTCTCTGGCGATCACGCGGAAGATATGGACGAGGACACGGATCCCGTCGAACCTGCCAATGGTACACCGAACCATCCCATAGAGATTTCGGATGGCTCTTCTTTCCACAGATCACCCTACGGTGGTCCAGACAGCTTTCAAGCTATGTTTACCAGGCACGAATGGTACTATACACCTCCTCGCCATTCACCGCCTCAGCAGCAGCAGCAGGATCCCTCTGTGGATTCAAGATTTGTGGTAGTCACGCCACCGCCACCAGTTCAACCGGCACCTCCGCAACCGCCAAGGCGTAGGAGAATCGGAGCGCGTATGTCTGCGCGAGCGGGAGACTTTCATTTTAGTTCTCCACGCCAATCAAATGGCAGCCATTACCCGCCACTTCCGGAGGACCCACAAATGGGTGGACCCTCACACCCGGTTGCACCGCAACCACCGCCTATGGGCTTTGATAACCCAATTCCGGCATACACGGGTTCCATGGCGTATAACCCATTTGAACAGCCAGTACACACCAACTACAACTACGCAGAAGCCGACCCATACTTGGTAGCGGCTAACTATAACACCCAAGGACCGTATGGAGACCCATGGGGAGTAGGGTACCCAACTCATGGGTACCAGATACCTGCCAGACCTATTATACGGACGCAATCGCAGCCGCCACGGTTTTCTCCCCCAGAACGGAAGGAAATTCTTCAGAGACTGGATCAGGTTGAATGAGAGTTTCACCGCGACCGCAGGGAGAGATAAAGCTTCTTCCAAGGATTGACAATCTTGATCAAAGGGAAGAGCAAGAAGGACCACTGAATCCTTCCAATTGTTGTTGAGCCCCTGCGTGGGCCAGTCTTGCTGTATAAACCCCTGCGTGGGTATGTTTGTTTGTTTTGACCCCTGCGTGGGTCTATCTTTCTGTTAACCCCTACGAGGGTATACTATTGTTTAAAGTCCCTGCGTGGACTATTATGTTATTTGTGTAAGTCCCTGCGTGGACTATTATGATGTTTGTTGTTAAGCCCCTGCGTGGGTAACTTGTTAAACCCGTGCGTGGGTAAGTTTGCTTATTTGAAAAGTCCTGTTTAGGGCGACGTGTAACCTTTTAAATAAATTAATGGAATGTTATGTTTATAAATTTCATTTTTGTTTTTATCGGCATAGATATATTACATGAAATAAATAAATCAAAATCATTCCTTTTTTATAATAATCTGCCTATTTAAATATTGAATAAGAATCTTAAAGAGTGAAACTTAGCCTTCGGGTCATTATAAGACCAGGCCAAGATGGTAAGACCTGTTTAAAAGATTCAAATCCCTGTTAACATCTGTAAACATGTTAACGCTCCTGGCAGATGTGATCCATTAAAATCACACACGTCACTCTTATTATTGGATTCTTTAAAAGATTCCTAACCCAATTTAATGATCTCTGAATCATGGGTTTAGATCATCAATTGAGATGATCATATTTTGACCATACGTGGTAATATAGTGCCTACGGGCCCTGCTCATTTCTACATGAGCCAAAAGACAGTGGTAGCGATGACTCCCTGTTCGAAAAAGGTAATGAACTAGGTTCAAACCTTCATGCTTTGATTCTCTGAAATCATAGCTTATAAATTATAAATGTCCTTGTGACTAGGCCTATTGTGCCAGTAAATCTTCATGCTTTGATTCTCTGAAATCATAGCTTATAAATTATAAATGTCCTTGTGACTGGGCCTATTGTGCCAGTATACCTTCATGTTTTGATTCTCTGAAATCATAGTTTATAAATTAAAAATGTCCATGTGACTAGGCCTTTTGTGCCATGAATAAAACTGTTATTGTTTTATAATTAGGATAAATTATAATAAGAAATCCTAAATAAATGTGATTAATAAATTAACCAAATATGGTCTCTGTTACCATGGTTAATGAATTGCCATAAAAGACAATTCCATAATAAACTCCCAAATAAACTATTGTCCTTGTTTTCTGTAACAGTTCAATTAAAATGGCTGACTCAGATGAGATAAATAGTAACCCAGTGGAGAATAATAATGATAACGCCCAAGTTCATTTAACGGGTGCTGAATTGAAAGCGTTGGTAGACGACGCAGTTACAAAGGCCTTGGAGCGGCAGTACGAAGAGTATAGTGGGACTCGGAGTAGGACCCTATCTACGCCGCATTCGAAGCCACCTTCCAAGAAGGAAGAACTGAAGAAAGATGATGATCGACTCTCCTCGAACCACCACAGTGCTCCATCTCAGCAGGTTGTACTAAATCAAGGACCCCGTGACAAGGGTTGCTCTTATAAATATTTTGTTTCCTGCAAACCCCGGGATTTCACTGGGGAGAAAGGAGCCATTGACTGTATGACGTGGCTGGATGAGATGGACACGGTTGTGGATATCAGCGGATGCGCTGAGAGGGATGTAGTCAAGTTTGTGTCGCAATCTTTTAAGGGCGAAGCTTTAGCCTGGTGGAGATCACTGATTCAAGCCACCGGGAAAATCCCATTGTACAACATGTCATGGGAACAATTTGTTGCCCTTATCAGGGAAAATTACTGCCCTCAGCATGAGGTGGAGAAGATAGAATCTGATTTTCTATCATTGGTAATGACAAACCTTGACTGTCAGGCATACCTCACGAGCTTCAACACGATGTCCCGATTGGTTCCATATCTGGTAACCCCGGAACCAAAAAGAATAGCTCGTTTTATCGATGGTTTAGCCCCGGAAATCAAGGCAAGCGTAAAGGCTTCTCGGCCAGCTACTTTTAGATATGTAGCTGACATATCTTTGTCCCTAACTCTGGATGCGGTCAGGCAAAGATCGCTGAGAAACAAAGATGCTGAGAAGAGAAAACGTGAAGATGATAGTTCACGGAGGTCGAACAAGAAACACCGTGGGAACGGTGACAACAAGAAAGGATCTGAGTCAAGGAAAGATGGGCATCATTCTGGTGAGAAGCCCAAGTGCAAGATTTGCAAGAAACAACACTTTGGAAAGTGTAGACTCGAGTCGAACTCGCAAACTCAGTCAAAAACCTATGCTTGTGGTATATGCAAGTCCAAGGACCACAAGACCTTGGATTGCAAAAAGCTAAAGGATGCAACTTGCTACAGTTGCAATGAAAAGGGCACATTAAAACCAACTGCCCTAAATACGCCAAGAAGCCTGAAGAGGCCAAGAAGACCAACGCTAGGGTCTTCAGAATGGACGCAAAGGAAGCGGTTCTAGACGACAACATTATTACAGGTACTTTCCTTGTAAATGATGTCTATGCAAGAGTACTTTTTGATTCAGGCGCTGATAAGTCTTTCGTAGATAATAAGTTTTGTGAATTGTTGAAATTACCTGTCAAAACCTTAAGTGTGAATTATGAGGTGGAGTTAGCAGATGGCACACTAGAAACCGTCTCAACTGTGTTAGATAGATGTGTTATATCCATTAAGAACCATTCTTTTCCTCTGTCTCTACTTCCCTTTAAGTTGGCCGGTTTTGACATAGTTTTGGGTATGGACTGGTTATCTCATAACCAGGCCCAGATTGTCTGTAACAAAAAGCAAGTGGTGATAAAGACTCCGTCTGGTGAATGACTTACCATTCGGGGAGATACCCAATATGGACTGCCTGAGCAAGTGACTATGCTCAAGGCTTCAAAGTGTTTAAAGAAGGGTTGTGTCATCTACATGGCACAAGTGATTATTGATGAGCCTAAACCGAAGATAGAAGACATCCCCGTCATTTCTGACTACCCAGAAGTTTTTCCGGAAGAACTACCTGGTTTGCCACCAGATAGGCAAGTGGAATTCAGGATTGATATCATCCCCGGAGTAGCACCACTTGCTAGAGCACATTACAGGTTAGCACCAACGGAAATGAAAGAATTAAGAACACAGCTGGATGAATTGCTAGCTAAAGGTTTCATTAAACCTAGTTCGTCTCCTTGGGGAGCACCAGTCTTGTTTGTCAAGAAGAAGGATGGATCGATGCGTCTGTGCATCGATTATCGTGAGCTTAATAAAGTCACGATAAAGAATAGGTATCCTTTGCCCAGAATCGACGATTTGTTCGATCAATTGCAAGGAGCGAGTTATTTCTCGAAGATTGACTTGAGGTCAGGCTACCATCAACAGAAGGTTAGAGATGAAGACGTGCACAAAACTGCATTTAGGACTCGTTATGGTCATTACGAGTTCCTAGTGATGCCTTTTGGGCTCACTAATGCACCTGCCACGTTCATGGATCTCATGAATCGCGTATGCAAGACTTACTTAGATAAATTCGTCATCGTGTTCATCGACGACATTCTTATTTACTCGAAGAGCCAAGCTGACCATGAGAAACACCTTCGCTGTATTCTCAAACTTCTACATCATGAGAAACTCTACGCCAAATTTTCCAAGTGTGAGTTTTGGCTTCGAGAAGTCCAAGTCCTTGGACATGTGGTGAGTGAGCGTGGTATCCAAGTGGATCCCGCTAAGGTTGAAGCAGTTATGAACTGGAAAGAGCCAAAGACGCCTACAGAGATTCGTAGCTTCCTGGGATTGGCAGGATATTACAGGCGTTTCATTGAAAATTTTTCAAGGATTGCTGCACCCCTAACTTCCTTGACTAAGAAGAAAGTAAAGTTCATTTGGGACCCTAAGCAGCAAGAGTCCTTTGATATCCTAAAGCAGAAGTTGAGCAATGCTCCTGTACTAACATTGCCTGAAGGTACCGAAGAATTCGTGGTTTACTGCGACGCATCCCACACTGGCATGGGATGTGTGCTTATGCAGAAAGGCAAAGTTATTGCCTATGCTTCGAGACAGTTAAAGGTGCACGAAAAGAATTACACCACCCATGACCTGGAGTTGGGTGCCGTTGTATTCGCACTAAAACTGTGGAGGCATTATTTATATGGAATCAAGTGTGTGATCTATTCTGATCACAAGAGCATCCAGCACCTGTTTAATCAGAAGGATTTAAACATGAGGCAACGCCGTTGGATGGAGACTTTAAATGATTATGATTGTGAAATCAGATATCATCCTGGCAAGGCGAATGTAGTCGCTGATGCCTTGAGTCGAAAGGAAAGGGTGAAACCCATCCGAATCAATGCCAAGAGCATTGAGATAAAGAATAGTTTGACTGAAAGGTTGTTAGCTGCACAGAAGGAAGCTGTGTTGGAAGCTAACTATCCTAACGAAAAGCTAGGAGTAACTGAGGAGCAGTTATCTCTTGGCAAAGACGGAATTCTGAGATTGAATGGACGAATATGGGTTCCAATTTATGGAGGACTTCGAGATGTCATCCTCCAGGAAGCCCACAATTCCAAATATTCCGTGCATCCTGGAGCTGATAAGATGTACCAGGATCTAAGGGCAAATTATTGGTGGATAGGCTTGAAAAAGTCTGTAGCTGCCTATGTAGCCAAATGCTTGACGTGTGCGCAGGTCAAAGCAGAACATCAAAAGCCGTCAGGTTTGCTACAACAACCTGAACTTCCCACATGGAAATGGGAGATGGTGACGATGGATTTCATCACCAAATTTCCAAAGACAAGGAAAGGCAATGATACAATATGGGTGATAGTTGATAGACTGACTAAGTCAGCACATTTCTTACCCATCAAGGAGACTTATAGCTCCGACATGTTAGCCCAGTTATACGTGGACAAGATTGTAGCCTTACATGGCATACCTGTGTCTATTATCTCTGACAGAGATACTAGGTACACGTCACATTTTTGGAAAAGCTTCCAACAATCTTTGGGCACGCGTTTGAATTTTAGTACGGCTTACCATCCTCAGACAGACGGTCAGAGTGAGCGTACTATTCAAACGTTGGAAGACATGCTACGTGCATGTGTGATCGATCTGGGTGGTAGTTGGGATAACCACCTGCCATTGATAGAATTCTCCTACAACAATAGCTACCATACCAGCATCAAGGCTGCGCCTTTCGAGGCTTTATACGGTAGAAAGTGTAGAACGCCCATTTGTTGGGCGGAAGTTGGAGATGTCCAATTATCAGGACCAGAGATAGTCTTTGAAACGACGGACAAGATTGTCCAGATTCGTGACCGTCTCAAAGCTGCCCGAGATAGGCAGAAGAGTTACGCAGATCCAAAGCGTAAAGCTTTTCACTTCGAAGTAGGTGACAAAGTATTGCTTAAAGTATCACCCTGGAAGGGGGTGATGCGATTTGGTAAGAAAGTCAAGCTAAGCCCGAGATACATAGGACCTTTCGACGTTATCGAACGTGTCGGGTCAGTTGCCTATAAGCTAAACTTACCTGAAGAGCTCAGTGGTATTCATAATGTATTCCACATCTGTAATCTGAAGAAGTGTTTCGCTGACGAATCACTGGTCATACCACATACAGATGTGCATATAGATGAGAGCTTGAAATTTGTGGAAAAACCATTGTCGATTGAAGATCGACAGGTTAAGAAGCTTCGAAGGAAGCATGTGCCTATTGTAAAGGTAAAATGGGATGCCCGTAGAGGACCCGAATATACGTGGGAAGTTGAATCCACGATGAAAGAAAAGTACCCTTATTTATTTCAGTAAATCTCGGGTTGAGATTTATTTTAAGGGGGTGAGGATGTAACACCTCAAAAATTCACGTCCTATAAAGTATTGACACGCGTCATATGTTTGAACGTGTGAAAGAATGTTCTGAAAGGACTAAAGTTGACAAACATGAAAAGTATATGAAAATACAAGTTCTAAATGTCAACAGTGAATAAATATATTGTACATTAACCCTACATGATGCTCATACCTTCAAACGAATAAATCATGGATCATACGAAGCTAAATATGAAAGAAAGTGAGAGATTACAAACTACAGGGGTTAAATGTGTCAACATGTTTAAGTTATACCTCTGAGTGACCTTTTGACAAACCCGAAGCTTTGTAACGGTTAATTATGCTCACAAGAATGCATGATATAAATTTCATAAAGTTTCGTTATCGTATGAGAAAGTTATGATCAAAATCGTATACAAGGGGTTAAAGCGTCAACGTTGAAAGTTATGACTTTTCGGGTAACAATAAAGTTAACCGAGGACTAAACAAAGTGGGTAAATGTCTTAAGGCCCTTATAAGTCAATTTAGAGGGTTCATTGTGCAAAACAAGACATGAAAGCGACCTTTAGAAGGACCAGGGACCAAAACTGCAATTAATGGAAAATTGGTTTGGCTGAAGCACACATGCTCGCGTAGCGCGAGCACTAACCCTATATGCAGTTGCGCTACGCGACTGCCTTATCTGGACAGAATGCCTATTTTCTTGGATTTTCTTGGATTCTTTGTCTGCCATAGCCCTTGCAACTGCCTTTAAATCGATTTTCCTCATCTTGCTTGGCCACTAAACAACCCCTAGACATTTAGGGACACTTGTTAGTGATCAAACATCAATGGTAGACCTTGTTGTCAACAATCCATGAAGATTTGAGCACTATATAAAGGGCCCTTGTTGCAACAAGTTCTTCACACCTTTCTCCTGCACTTTGGATCACTTCTGGAGCTCAAGACTTCTCTCAAGTGATCTCTGGTCGTTCATAGGACTCTTGTAAGTTTGCTTAACCTTTCTTAGTTAAGTTTTTGCTTAGTTTTAGCTTAAAAGTCAAACCATCGTAATTAACGGTTGACTTAACGATTAATCACTAATGGTCCAGTGATTAGTCGAATTGAAAGTAGTTATAAGTTGGTAATTATGTGGGTAATAAACCCTTAAAAGGGTTCCCCCTGATTCCCACTCTAACTAGGTCAAATGTCAGGCCAAACTTGTTAATAAAAAGTCAACAGGATACTTAAATTCTAACTTATGCATGATTAGCAATGTAGAACACATACAACCTGTTTGATCATTAATATAACTTGGTAATTAGTGTAAGAACATGTCTAAACATGTTCAACCCGACAATTTCCTGTTTAGACCCGGTTCGGAACCGAAAGTCGCAAAGCTTTGACTTTTGCTTTGACTCCAGTTCTGACCCGTTATGGTATGTTTTAGAAATACTTTAGAGCTTCATTTGGACCAGGTTACATGCTAGTATAACCCTCTGTGATTATACACCATGGTTCATTAGTTAACCAACTAATACGCATGATTCCGTTAATTGCTCATATGTTGACCATTATGCCCTTTTCACCTTAAAACGTGATTTTTGCAAATGTAAAAGTGTAGAAACTTTAGTTACTGATAAATAAACTTGCACCCAAAATTTGACATCAGTTTGAGGTCCGGATTAAGAGTTATGTTCATTAGCGTAAATTGAAAGCTTTATGTTAACTAAACGACGTAATTAGCGTATAGCCTAGTTAAGCCTACTTTTTGATATCAAACTCTTTACCCACTAATGTAATATATTATTTTGGGATTTTTGAAGATTTTTAATTAATTTTAGGCTGAGCATAACTTATAGTCGTAGGCTTAATCCGGTAATTGTCGGTTTTGCCCTTACGGGCTATAAAATGAGTTTTACATATCTAATAGACTCCAAGCCTTTTTCTACTGATTACATATGATAAATAAATTATTCTAAGCCTTTTGGAATGATAAAAATATCAGCTTTATATATAGAACCCGGAAACGGCTTCTAATCGCCTTATTAAGCGTTTTTAACGCATAATATGTACTAAGACTATTTTTAAACATACAAGGGTGATACCTACTGATATTTTAGGTAAATTATAATATTTTAACAGTAAGCAAAAGTTGTTTAACTCAGACTTCAGTTTTGAGCTTTACGGCTTATGTGAAATTACCAAAATGCCCCTACGGTGCATAGTTTGGTTATAATTGATAAATTTCACATATATACTTTACCCTACTGTTATAACTTAGTAAACTAAGTATTTTTGCTGATTATATCAGACCTGTAACTCAGGTAAATACTTAGACTCTTTTATAACCTTGAAAATGACCAAACTACCCTTACGGGGCATAGTTTGTGTTTAAATTCATTTCGGGCATAATAAAAGACATCTTTCTGATGTCACAACATATTTGAAGCATATTAACTTAGGAAACCTGTATATGGCTCTTACGGATACC
This sequence comes from Helianthus tuberosus, assembly GCA_030545235.1. Taxonomy (NCBI): domain Eukaryota; kingdom Viridiplantae; phylum Streptophyta; class Magnoliopsida; order Asterales; family Asteraceae; genus Helianthus; species Helianthus tuberosus. Next base: position 182,092,923 of record CM060381.1, on the reverse strand, counting down.
CGTTACGCTTATTACGCGTTCGGTTCAGTTTATGTAACTAGTTTACATAAATTAGCCGAAACGTGTCAAACCTTATCGGTTTTATCTCAAAATCCAGAGTGTGTATGAAATACCCATATTAAGAAAGTCTCTGAACTTGTCGGGTCTAAATCACATTCTATCCGGTCTTCGCTTAATCGTGCGTACGAACCGTATCTTTGAAACTAACCGGTCTAAGCTTAAGCTTAACTAAAGACCCGTTAAGATTCTAATAGGTTATTATAAACCTTCGTTCCAGATTAGGAGAACCAGTAAAAGCTACTTGCATTTGCTTATTGTGATTATTACTTTGCTCAGGTAAATACTTTTAACTTATTTTCCCTATACGGGCTTGGGTTACGGTATATAAAATACCGCTTGGTCGGGCATAAAATCTTCCATCGTTTGGTGGTTAATTGAATAATTTGATCGGCCCGTTTAAACAGTTGTGTTTACTTAAAAGCCTTTGGGGGGTTAATGACCATGTCCCGGATATCCTTGGCATCATTTTACGAAATGGCCACGACCTAAGCGCGGAGTGTAGGCGTACACTCGTCAGTGCATAAATAGTTGATGTGGCGTGTCTATTGATCTTTAACCCGGTACGTCCGGGCTACTGAACGCATAAGGAACATGTAATTCATTCACAAGATTATATATTTAAATAATTCTCCCAAGTTATAAAATGTTTATGCCACGTGCATCCAAATCAATTTTTAATCATTTTTAAAATGAGTCAGTTGATTGTATTTACCAGTGTAAACTGACGTATTTTCCCAAAAAGATTAAATGCAGGTACTAAGCGTAATTGGCTGGGATTTCTCCTTAGCATCGTTAGAAGTCTCGCAAGCTTAAGATGCCTAAAGTCTGTTGAACTATTGTTTCCATTTTATTTTACGATCCGTCTGTGGATAAACAATCGTCAATTGTGATATTTGATATTACAAATCTTATATTCGGTTGAATTATATATTTCAATTGCTTCCGCTGTGCATATTAAATATTGTGTTGTTTGACTATTATGTTGCCAACCACGTCACGATACTCCCCACCGGGCCCACCGGTGACACGTGGAAATCCGGGGTGTGACATAAATCATAATATGTTGAGTTACACGCAACCGTTTTATAGGTGGCTGTGTAGACATCGTGTGATATACAAAAGAGTAGTGTTAGTGTAATAATCCAAACATCAAGTCGTATGAAACATAAAGCTGAAGTCCTGGACATCCCCTAAAGAACAACCACAATCCTACTGAATAACAACAAAAAGTAGCTGATTATCCCAACACTTGGTGCAACTAAAGCATCTATGTCGTCTTTGTTCGATGTCTTCCCACTGTTATGGGTGATTTTCCGCTTATATATCCTGAATAATATTCTGACTATGTTCCTTTTGTTGTGATCAGGATACCGGATTAGGATATTAGTAACATCCTGATGCAGTATCTTGGTAGTGACTAATTAATTCACGTGCAGATTAATGAAGCAAGTTTATAGCGTTCAAGTGGACTTCTTCTCCCAAAGACTCGGGCCAATCTGTTGGAATAGAAACATTGAAGCCAGAAGACGTGGACTACAACGTTCACAAAGGGAATATTCGTTTTATCCCGGATTTGTAATCTAGTTAGTTAGCTTTGCTTTACTATAAATAGGATTTATCGGATCAAATAAGAACACACACAATCTCTCGCACACTCTTGCTCTCTAGCTGCAATCACTCACAATACACTTACACTTGTATTCAAATCACATTGTAACACCTAGTCGATCCGCATCATATCCTGCACTGTATCCTGATATTTGAAGTAATAAGAAGAACAAGGCAGCTGCGATTGTTAGCTCCCGAGGTTTTGTGCCGGCAATCTAGATTGATCAAGGGCTTTCCTCGTACATCCCGTGTCACCCTTTACCTTTTTTGCTCATTGTTTGATTGTTGATACAGCTCGATATCCTGAGCCGTATCCTGAAAACTGTTTTTGTTAACAACTTAACCTACATATTTTTCATAAACATCTCTAGCACACTATCTCACTTAACTAATTTGATCACTTAATTGCTTCGGTAATTTTTTACCATGACTGATTATTTCTCTAAATGGGTTGAAGCTGAAGCATTTGTTCAAGTCAGAGACCAAGAAGTAGTATCCTTCATAAAAAGGAATATCCTGACTAGGTTTGGGGTACCAGCTGAGATAATTTGTGACAATGGTTCTCAGTTTATCAGTAAGAGGACAACCGATTTTTGTAAGAGTTGGGGAATTAAGATGATTACATCTACTCCGGTACATCCTCAAGCAAACGGACAAGCAGAATCCTCGAACAAGATAATTGTCAACAATTTAAAGAAAAGACTTGGAGCTAAGAAAGGAAGATGGGCAGAAGAATTACCCTTTGTTTTATGGGCTGATAGAACGATAGTAAAATGTGCAACTGGGCAGACTCCATTTTCCTTAGTATTTGGAGCATAGGCAGTAATCCCGACAGAGATGGTAATACCTACGGCAAGATCCAATCTCCAGGATCCTGAGAAGAATCCTGAAGCTTTGTGCCAAGAATTGGATACTATTGATGAGACAAGAGACGCGGCAAAGCTAAGGATGGCAGCATATCAACAAAGGATATCCAGAGCATATAACAAGAATATACGGACTAGAAGGTTTCAAGTTGGAGATTGGGTATTAAGAAAGGCTTTTCAGAACACTACCAATCCTGCCGATGGAAAGTTATCTCCAAAGTGGGAAGGACCATATGAGGTTGAATCAGAATCTGGGAAAGGAGCATACCGACTCAAGGATATGGAAGGGGATATGCTACCAAGATCCTGGAATGCTATACACCTAAAGCTCTATTTCAAGTGAGTTTAGAGTTTAATTTCTAACTCAGGATGGTATGAATTCTATCTCTTTTAATATGTTTGAATTTATTTATTCTGAACCCAATACTGACTTAAGCATCAGAGGGGTGTTAGCCAGGCTAACACCCACCTTAGTTTATGGTTGTCTTGCAGAATATGCTTCGGGATATAGCTCCAGGATATACACTCAGGATAAATCGAAAGATTAGAGGATTGGCCCCCTCTCTTACGTTTAAGGGATCCTGGTCCCTTCACAGGTTTAAAGGTATTCACCTTTCTCTCGAATTGGGTTTAAACACCCCGCCTGGAGCGCAAGTTATCTAGGGATGGTTCAAGATAGTGGGATCAGTCCATGTAAAAGTGGCTGACAATTTCGTTATTGTTGGCTATATCTTGGATCCTAAAGGTATACGAGGATTGATCACCCTCTCTCGCGAAAGGGTATTTTCATACTCTCTAAGGTTTAAAGGTTTTCACCTTTCTAAGTCTTGGAGTTTATACACTCCCGCCTGTAGTGCACGGAAATTTGGGATTTTCCCCAGGATACTCAAGGATTTATCCCCAGAATACCTATGGGTTTGTCCCCAGAATTTTAAGGATTTATCTCCAGGATACTTTAGGGTTTATCCCCTGTGATATGAAAGTTATACAAACTGTTGCAATTGATGTCCAGAAAATTCCTAAGTGTTCAAAGATATCATACACAGGGGACATTCCTACTAAGGCATAGTGAAAAGCTCAGAGGATCAAGCTTGGGCCTAGTTCACAAGGCATCCCTGACTGGAGACATCTTCGGTGGAAAGGTTGTAAGGGGATTAAAGTTTAAGAATAGGGTTGTACTCTATTCCTGGTATGATCTTTCCTTTTTCCTTTTAACCTTATCAAAATTGTCTAAATTTTTGAAACTGCGTTTAACAAAAGATTGAATGTAATATTTATGAGTATCCTGATCAGGATATGTTCTCAGGATATATTCTCATGATACACTTCAGGATATTCAGTTGGAATGTTTGAGATATGACACTTAGATTGAAAATTGAAACTATGTTCAAATCAAACAACAGTTATCAAAACAAGCTTTGCAAAATAAGAATGAACTATCCTTTTTCTTTGAAAACTTTATCTAAATTGTTTGAGTTGTAAGAACCCTATTTGACAAAAGTTTTAATAGGATATTTGAGAGTATCCTGATTAAGATATTTTCATGATATTTGGTTAGGACATTTGAAATATTACACTAAGATTGGAACATTGAAATCGTATTCAAACTAACAAGAATTGAAAAAGGACAACGATAGATAAGGTCATAAGAAGTTATAATATTAACATAGCAAAAGTTTGTGCTTTTGGTTTCATCTCAAACTGAGATCCATCCACCAGAAGCACAATTAGTTTTCGACCATATTTACATAACAGTTGAAGGTTTCATCTCAAACCGAGACCCATCCACCTCCAACTGTTATATTGTTCAAAAAGCATGCAGGAAATGTAAATTGTTCTAGTGCAGGAAAAGTAAAGTGCAGGAAAAGTAAATTTTTTTGGGATTACGGAACAACATTCAAATTTAAAAAGTGGGCTCCGGCCTAGGCATCAATATCCATCATCGCCCACTTGAATGCCCTCACACAGCGACATCATCACCGGCCTTCTCCGACTTCTCAGCTTCAGTATCCTGGGCAGAATCCTCACCAGCATCCATCCCAGCATCGCCCTTCTCTCCAGCCTTGTCCGCCACCTCTGCTGACTTGGAAGTTTCACCAGTCCCAGCTTTAGCAGGATATGGCATAGGTTTGCCTCCAAGCTCCTTCAGCTTTGCCACCCAGGAATCAACCGGCCAGGATGGGCATTCAAGACCTGTCTCCTTGGCCTCATAAGCCATCTTGATGCGAGCTTGTAGCAGGGAAACAACAGCCGAATTTTTGATTCCTTCCCGGAAGGATACCATGGCATGTTCGTGCTCAACTTGGACGGCTGCAAGCTTTACTTCGGCATCCTGAGTAACCTTCTTCAGTTTATCCTCGTAGTGTCGGGATTTGGCTTCAGCAATAGAGCCCTGATCAGCAACAGTAGTTTCAAACTGATTGATTCTGGCTTCTTGAAACTTGGCTGTACTACAGGCATCGGTGTAAAGGTGGAGCAGATGCTGGAGACCCTGCAAGTCAAAATTCAGGTATAAATCAAAATTTGCTAACCAGGATATTCTGTCAAGATATATACGCATGATATGGTGCCAGGATATTACCTTGTTAAGAAAGGATGTCATCGGCTCTAAGGAGTTAGTAAAACCGAGTTCTTCATAAGAGAACCCTTCAGAGCCTGGAGTGCTGACCTCGGAACCTTTCCTCTTCTTGGCGATAGAGGCACGAGTTCTTGGGTTGGGCTTAGGAACCGAGACCGGCTTGGAACTGGTGGTGGCAAGAGTTTCCTTCTTGACGTTGACAGGAGTGGAATAGCTGTCCAGCTCCTCAAGCTCGAAGGTCTCTGGAACCTTGGCTGATGCTGCATAACAGGGAGAATCTAAACCTCTGCTCGTATTTTATTTAACTAAATATATACGTGTGTGGAAAATTTTGATCCTTACCAGACATTTCGGATGATGAGTACTGGCTTGAACTTGGAAGATGTGATGAAAAAGATCTATCACTATTAGGCAATCGATAGATTCTCTTGATTCTTTCTTGGGATTTTTCAGTAGGCGGAGCCAATTCCTTGAAGTTTGCTGCATAAAAACATGAGAGTATCAGTTTAGGATATAGTTTCAGGATATATTTGGGGATAATCCTAAAACCCTAAATCCTACCCAAAGTCAACGACTCTACTGGCAGGTCAAAACCCTTAGCAATGGAATCCCTCTTTACGAAAAAGAAATTTCTTTGCCATTGATCTTCGTTCTTAGTGGCCTTGAGGATCAGGGGGTTCTTAGAAGTAGAGAAGAGGAGAAAACGGCTATTACCATGGGACCTTAGACGATATGCTATAGGGAGATCTTCGACACAAAGATCAGGGACATGACGAGATTTAATTTGGTCTAAGACCATTAAAACTCGCCAAACCATTGGCATGGTTTGGGCATAACTGAGGCCGGTGAGTTCGAAAAAGCGGGAAATGAAGGCTGGAAAAGGATACCGGAGTACCAAGGAGAAAGGATAGGCTAAGAAGCACACCCATTCGTTTGATACTGCGTCTGATCGGACTTCCCGGTCGAAGGGACGGATGATTACCCCGACAGGAAAGGCGCTGGAATCTTTTAAGGCGGCAATGTCGGCGTTATTGAAAGAGCAAATCTCTTTTTCGGGTTCTCAGAGAAGGTGTTGACTTTCAAGGGTTGGGGTTGATTCGTTTATGTGTGATCTTGTTCGTGAAGCCATGGAGAGTTTCGATTGAAAAATGGAAGAAAACAAAAGAAAATAGAGAGGAAAGAAGAAGGAATTACCTGGAATGAGTCTGGAATGGAATAATTATGGCGTTAAAGGCTTGAATAAATATAAGTTAAATATAGGGGGTGATGAGTAAGTAACGCGTTGGGAGTTGCAGCTTGTCATTTCAATCGTCACTTCAACAAAATGTCCTCGATTCATGAGACAAGTTTTAAAATATATCCGTTGGAATTGGTATACCAACAGATATATTTTGGGGACAATTGTTATGGGTAATTTTCCGCTTATATATCCTGAATAATACTCTGACTATGTTCCTTTTGTTGTGATCAGGATACCAGATCAGGATATTGGTAACATCCTGATGCAGTATCCTGGTAGTGACTAATTAATTCACGTGCAGATTAATGAAGCAAGTTTATAACGTTCAAGTGGACTTCTTCTCCCAAAGACTCGGGCCAATCTGTTGGAATAGGAACGTTGAAGCCGGAAGACGTGGACTACAACATTCACAAAGGGAATATTTGTTTTATCTCGGATTTGTAGGCTAGTTAGTTAGCTTTGCTTTACTATAAATAGGATTGATCAGATCAGATAAGAACACACACAATCTCTCGCACACTCTTGCTCTCTAGCTGCAATTACTCACAATACACTTACACTTGTATTCAAATCACATTGTAACACCTAGTCGATCCGCATCATATCTTGCACTGTATCCTGATATTTGAAGTAATAAGAAGAACAAGGCAGCTGCGATTGTCAGCTCCCGAGGTTTTGTGCCGGCGATCTAGATTGATCAAGGGCTTTCCTCGTACATCCCGTGTCACCCTTTACCTTTTTTACTCATTGTTTGATTGTTGTTACAACTCGATATCCTTAGCCGTATCCTGAAAACTGTTTTTGTTAACAACTTAACCTGCATATTTTTCATAAACATCTCTAGCACACTACCTCACTTAACTAATTTGATCACTTAATTGCTTCGGTAATTTTTGACCAAAACACCCACCATTTGCAAAAGAAAGTTCCTTACATGTTTCTACTACCAAAAGGTGGGCTCTGTTTGCTACAACCTTGTTCCAAAAAACTTGCTTTTCTTCTTTTGTTATCATATACAATGATTTGTTCATAATGCCTAAAAATATAACGATAAATGATTAGCATAAACAATTTATATTAGTTATGCCAAATTTTTAAATAACACAACATGATTATGTTTTTACAACATATAACTAATCTCCATCAACAAAAAAGGAGGCTACAGAGTCTACCGGCCATATATTGTAATATTAAAACAAAGGTTACAAGTTTACATGTTTTTCTTTCTCTTATATTCCTTCCGTTTTAGTTTCTATTGCTTTCATTTTTTTACTTTTAAGAAAATTAGAGTGTAAAAAAAACTAGAAATCTTACAACAAAAAAGGAGGCTACAGAGTCTACCAGCCATATCTCTCTGTATTTACAAAAACTTGCCATATCTACCAGCCATATCTCTCTATATTTTTTTACTTTTAAGAAAATTAGAGTGTAAAAAAAACATGATTATGTTTGTACAACATATAACTAATCTCCATCAACAAAAAAAGGAGGCTACAGAGTCTACCAGCCATATCTCTCTGTATTTCCTCAAGCTCTTTAGAAGATTTTGCAGAGAACTTCTCTTCACAGTACCTCTCTTTCCACCCGGGCACTCCCAGTTTCGTCTGACATCAAGAAAATATTAAAGATAAGTAATGCACTCATCGTAAGCAAAAAAATATAGACTTTCTATGCATCTCTAATCACCTTATCTCCGTCTGGATCGTCAGAATAAAAGCATCAGATTTCTCACGATGTATCTCCTTCAGTTTTGTTTTCAGTTCTTCTTTGTTGTCAAGTACCTAGAAATTAGTAACAGTTAAGACAATAAAATCTCTTATCCACCACATATAAAAAAGTTCTCCAGTTTAGATTTGCGGGAAACATATATAATCTCTTTCAAAGCTACACTCAACTTCAACTATGGCAGCACCAACAATAGATTTGGAAGATCTACGCGCAAGTTTTTGGGGTTAGAGTGGCTCGGGTAGCCTTAGATTGGTATGGTGATGGTGAAGGCCCAGAATCAAGTCATGAGCCATGAAACCACCCAACTGCAACTAATGATTCAGGTTCTGATTCTGGTCTAGCATCAATTCCTATTGTTTTTTAAGATTTCGCTTGAGCTTTGTCTCGTTTTATCCTCTCGCCTTGCCTCTGAACAAAACGTTTAAGAAGTAGACAATATAACGGTTCAACCTTTTCAAAAACGTATTGATATATAAATCATGTTTTTTAACCTGATACAACCTCTATACTATAAGAAAGAAAATCAATATAAACATATAACAAAAGATAGTCACCTTGCTTCCATTAGTTAGATACCTGTTCAAGGTCCTGAACTCCTTTTATATACGTGTAAAAGTAAATGTCACACCAGCTCAGAGGCGGAAGCGCGAGGTGTGATCGTGATTGATTCTCATTGCATACGAATAAGTAAACATACTACATGAATAAAACAACTCCAAATGCCATTCATATATTCATGTTTCAAACATAAGTCAAGTAAAGTGTTTACATCACTTTCAAAAGATAACAAGTTTAAAAGTTTACCTCAAATTTCAAAATTCTAAATGTTCAAGGATTTACTCCTCATGTCACCGCAAAGGGGCGGGATATGATAATAAATCCTACAAAAGTGGCATGGAGTGTAGACACATGACTTCTTGAAAAGTAAACCCGCAAAGCTTCCACTAACTTCCTGAAATACATGTAAGTTTGAAAAATCGTCAACAAAGTTGGTGTGAATTCATGCAGTTAATTTGTATAAAATGTATGAGTTGTATTTGTATGAAATATGGTATCTAATTGTAAAAATGAGATAAGTTGTAAATGTAAATGTAAGGAAATCAAGATCGCTAATGTTTAGCTAGGACATTAACATGTGTGACGACATAGGAAGCATCCAAACCTAGGCGATTTATACATCGATTACCCTTCGACTGTAACCCAAAAGCACTCTTCCGTGTGGGTCAATGTGGACCAAGAGTGAGGCTGCCAATACCTGCTAGATCTAACCTTTTGCTCCTTGGTCTAAATTTAGATTAATGGTGCTTACGTATACCCTACTCGCACATGATCTAGTGTATCATTCCTTAGTTTTTAACATACCATTGTACATGTATTTTACCCAAAGTTTTGAAAACAAGAAAATGTTTAAAAGTGGGGACATGAACTCACTGTTTTGCGTCTTCGTGCGTCTTAAATTTCACAGGCCCCTTCTTGGTTTGCGACGTAACCTATAAGTATTCTACATATGTTAATCATCTAAACTTATGATTTACTATGTACAAGTTGTCCATCTTGTTTTATGTATTTGTTTTGTTTTAGATGTATATGTTCTTGAATTGTTAATATATATTCTACAAATATATATATATATATATAGTTTTGTATACTTGTGAGTTGTGTTAACGGATTTAGTTCTTATTGTGGCTCCGTGCCTCGCACGAGTAAGATGTGCATATCCGAGACATGTGTGGGTCATGCCCATCATAGTCGGGTCTCACCCGTTCGTCGCGTTATCATGAATTTAAATTGTGTTTTGTATTTATATATATTTTATTCTCAAATAAATATATATATTGAATTTAAATGCGACAAGTGTTAAAAATAATATATTTTTAACTTGTCCTCGTATACTTATACTTGTATTATTTTCCAAAATAATTATAAGTGATTTGTTAAATAATATTTTATTTCTAAGTATAAGTATCCTTGAAATCTTACCAAATGTATACTTAGGCAAGTATACATGTATTTAAGTATAAATACTCATGTATTGAGTATTAGATGTCAAAAATCACTTCTTATGGTTTTTATACTTTTCGGAATTATATTTCTTAAAAATAATATATTTTTAAGGCTTGTTCGAAATATATATATTTTTGTCATGCTTGTTAAATATATATATATATATATATATAGAGAGAGAGAGTGGGGATCCTACGGAAAGTGTGTTTTTCCTAGAAAGTCTAGGAAGCGATCTGGGCCATCCAATGGGTATGTTTAATGGTTGAGATCATCTTGGTGGCATTTTGGTAATATGTGTTTCTTAAAAATAAGATTATTTAATTAATCAAGGGTAGATATGTCATTTAGCTTGTTTTAAATATGGAAATAATTGTCATTCCATAACCACCCCACATTTCATACGATTTTTTCTCTCTCTCCCTTTCTCTCTCTATCTCTCTCTTCCTTCTATCATTCATGAAGAAACACATCAAGAAAACACATCGTTTTAATCTGCTTGCTGTTAAAACACAGCGTCAAGAAATCCTCCAGCATTACCAGCATGGATGGTAAAACACAGCGTATGAATCTGCTTACTGTTAAAACCCAACTGTATGAATCTGAATGCTAAAACACAACTGTATGAATCTGCTTGCTGTTAAAACACAAATGTATGAATCTAAATACTAAAACACAACTGTATGAATCTGCTTGCTGTTAAAACACAACTCTATGAATCTGAATGCTAAAACACAACTATATGAATCTGCTTGTTGTTAAAACACAACTGTATGAATCTGAATGCTAAAACACAACTGTATGAATCTGCTTGCTGTTAAAACACAACTGTATGAATCTGCTTGCTGTTAAAACACAACTATATGAATCTGAATGCTAAAACACAACTGTATGAATCTGCTTGCTGTTAAAACACAACTGTATGAATCTGAATGCTAAAACACAACTGTATGAATCTGCTTGCTGCTAAAACACAACTGTATTAATTTGCTTGCTGTTAAAACACATCGTCAAGAAAACGGAGATGATACGAACAGTATTTGAATGGTGATGATGAACTCAGAGATGGTGGAGATGGAGAAGTGTTTGATGATGACGAAGACGAAGAAGGAGAAGGTTGCGAAATACAAAAAATCTTGGAGAAACAGTTTCCATAATTTTAGGCATTGTTAGTTAATGAGAGATAAAATTCCAAAAATAAAATAAAATGTCAAATTACACAAGTGCCTTTTTAGTTAAAATCCTTCCATGCCACGTGTCACATTCTTATTGCTTCCTAGACTTTCTAGGAAAACCTCACTTTCTACCCAACTCCTACTATATATATATATATATATATATATATATATTGGTATTTTTGTCCATACACCCATGTATGGGTGATTATGTGTATATTGTTTATAAATAATTCCTTGTGTATTTTTAAGTGTATTTGGTTTTTATACTCCTTGAGAGTATTTAGTGTATTTTAAGTTCCTACATGTACACTAATATATATTTACACATAATATATACATAGCACGTAATTTTGGTGACCACTAAATATATATATTTTTCTTAAAAATATACATATTTATACTTGTTTTAATTCTTGAAGAAAACTCTATCTCTTAACTTGTATTTTTGTATGAAAATTAGGGGAAACCCATGTTTTAGAATCTTGATCATTTTAGTAGAAAAAGTCTTGCAAACTTTATATTTTTCTAAGAGTCAAAATTTTATAAAATTTTGACATAGTTTCCCCTAAAAATGGAGGTTTTCCCATGTTTTAAAACATGTGTTTATTTTCTTTTAAACATCAAAACTCAAGCATCAACAATTTTGCAAGTAAAAATCACTAAATTCACCCATACTTTTTCATGTAATAAACTTGAAGTTCCACAAAAATTTGTAGTAATTTAGATCTTCACTTTAAACATGTAGATCTACTTGAATCAAAGCTCACTTGTTAGTATTTTTTGTAAACTTTGTTGAAACTTTAATTTGTAAACTTGTTCATCCACTTGATTAGTAGGTTTAAGAACATGAATGCTTCATTTTAAAACAACTTACAAGTTCATTTTTAAGATCTTCAAGTTTACTAACATGTTTCATCATGGATCTTTCAAGATCCATGCTTACACTTGTTAGATCCAAGCTTCTAACAAGCTTACATATGATAGATCTTAGCAAAATCACAAAATCAACAACAACAACTTCATCACATACTTCAAACATCACTAGAAACACTTTATTTTTTTTAGATTAAGTGGTTTTTTCAAATGTTCATCTGTTAAAGTTAAGTTCTCTTGATGGTTTAACTTGTACACATGTAACAAACTACTAACAAGAAGCAAAATGAAGATTAGAAGGCTTTCTACTAGCTCTTGTGGCTAGGGACGTGACAAGAGAACAAAGAAGATGAAAAGATGACAAAGTTAGTGGATAAAAGCTCCACAAGAAGGTCCTTCCACTTCTAAAGCTTGTAGCCTCCTTAGATGATCTTCTTACACACTTGAACACCCTTGGAATGGCTTGAAATTAGCTTGATGATGGAAGTGAAATGATGGGTGTTGGAGCCGTGAGTTGAGGGAGAGGGAGGAGTGAAATGTGTTTGAAATTTGGTTGTGGGAGATGAGAGGATAAGGTAGGTGATGTTGGTTACTTATAATCCATGCACATTATCTTTCCATCAAGTAATACTAATACCCACTAAGTTTAAAGCCAACATTAGGAGACAACATGAGGGCATGTGGGGCCCTCATGTTGACCGTTGGTGTGTGTAAGCTGTGTTATATTTTTATTGATATTTTAAGCCCATTTTACACATTAGTCAAGTTTTAAATTTATAAAACATGATATTCTACTAACACTAAACACACATATGGGCAAGTGCACCCATCGTGAGCGTAGTATAGCGTGGTAAGATACCGAGGTCGTCCAAGGACACACGAGCTTTTAGTACCGGTTTATCTTCAACGTCTAATCAAATCAAAAATTTTTAGAAAAGGTTTTAAACACGAAAAATAAAAACTAAAATGCTGAAAAAAAACAGATAGACAAGATGAATCACTTGGATCCGACTTGCCTTTAATGTATCCTTTGATTATTTCCGCACTTTTGCACTTTTTAAGAGATTATCTTAGTTATAGTAGTAGGCCCCTCTTTTGAAGGTGACGTTACCCTCAACCCAATGGTTTGAGTCAGCAGGGATACAATCCCAAATGGTTGGAATATTGGAAGATAATTAATTAAGTTATTAATGCGTAAAGTGGTAGGCCCCTCTTTTGAAGGTGACGTTACCCTCGGCTAAGTGGTTTGAGTCAGCAGGGATACAATCCCAAGTAGCCGGTTTAATGTATTAATAGTAGTTTACATATGAGGGGATCAAGCCATTCACACCCCCGCCATCCAATACCAGTGGGTATTGAAGGAGGTCCTAGTAAGCTTGACCCAGGTCATTGCAGAATCTATACACTAAATAAGGCAAGAACTTTACTAAACCATTCCCTTAACCCCCGACCAGGTAGCCAACATATCTCTATATAGACGGTAGAGATATGAATGGTGAAAATCTTTTACTTTATATAGACAGTAAAGTAATGCCAAGACACCACAGACAAATGATAAAGAAGTTTCACCTTCAACATAAAAACCTAGTTATTAAAGTCATTAATACAAAACCAAATAAAAAGTGCGAAAAGATTAAAAATCAAAAGTAATACATTAAAGACTTGTCTTCACCAAGTGATGTAAGAGACTTAGCCAAACATGGCATTTGATTGACAATAAATCTTACGATCAATCTTGGATCTCGAGACTACTACACACACTCTAAGGTGGATAATGGATAATGGTGGTGGATGTGGGTGTTGTAGTGGTGGTGGAGTGGTGGCAAAGTGGGAGAGAGGTGGTTTGCCAAGGGATGCCTTTGAAGTGAGCCAAGCACCCCTATTTATAGCCTAAACAGAATCCCGGCCACGGCCCCGTGTCCGCTGGACATGCCCCCGTGGCCATCTCTTTTCTCTTCCTTCATTAATTGTAGTTGTCTGTATTAGGCTCCACACGGCCCCGTGTTCGCTAGGCACGACCCCTTGTGTAGAATCGTATCTATACTACCAAGATTTGCTAGATTCTGCGAATCTTAGCGTTGACCACACCCAGTGCTCAGTGGGCACGCCCCCGTGGTGGGCGATAGAAGCTTCTATAGCTTTGTCCTTTCTGCAGACACCTGACCACGCCCCCGTGCTCAGTGGGCGCGGGGCCGTGGTCAGCCTTCTGTTTCTTTTTTTTGCTTGGGAAGATGCTGTCGAGGGGTCGGGCATGCCACGTTTATTCCTTTTCTTTGTATTTATGTTAGTTTTTTTGCTGCATATTTGTTCCTTTTGTTCATTTAAGCTCATTTGGTCCTGAAAATACAAAAGGAAAACAAAAGCACTCTTTTTCCAACATTAGTACTAAAAAGGGTTAGTTTTAAGCCTCTTTTGATGTAATTTATATGTTGCATTTTGCACACATCAAATACCCCCACACTTGAATCTTTGCTTGTCCTCAAGCAAAACTCTTTATTTTGTGGCTTACACACCCAAATGGAATGTGTAGAAGAGAAGTTTTGGGCTTGTCTTGAGTGTCAGGAATCCAAGATCTTTATTGGGTTTTATTTTTATATTATTTACAATCCTATTCGTTATGATTTATTTAGAACGTTTCATAAGAGAAATTACTTATTTGGGCATAACATGCCTCTTTAAAATTCCATTTATATACAAGTTCACATACCTCACGAGAGATCACTTAACACTCGGCCGAAAATGTATTTTTGTGAAACACTCGCGACCGGCATGGAGCTTACTTCTGCCATAAGCTTGCCAAGCAATCAATCCTCCTCTTTTTTAACTATAAACCTTTGTAAATATCAAGAGGACTTGGGGAAGGGTTAGGCTTGGGCTAAAAGTAGGTGGTTTTGGGTTAGTGGTTAGTAAAAAGGGCTAAAAGCGTAAAAAGCGTCGGTCGTCGTAAAACTTTTTGTTTTCGTGACTTTTATTCAAACTGAGCATTTTCAAACAAAGTTTCTTTGAGGACTTTGCTTGTTTATTGCTAGACTTTATTTTTTTTAATAATGAAATGTCACAAGAAAACCGAGCTTTTTACTAAAATAAAGGGTTGAAAAGAAAAAGGGGTTTGGTGGGTAAAGGGTGTTTGTTTTGTGGGTTTAGAAATGAAAAGGTTTAGGCTCAAAGGGGTTAACTAGGGGGATTTTGGGTAGGTGATAAAGAAAATGAAAAATAATGGTGTTGAAAGGAAAATGAGTTAGTCCTAATGCCTCCATCATTTACTTACTTGGGTTTGAGTTGGTAAGGACCGGGAATGTATCGTCGTGGCAAGTTCTAGAGTCATAAGAACCAAGCAGCTATTCACACAATAAACAAAAAATGAGCATTTAGTTTAAAGATGTATGCTTGTATGTTCAATAAAGGCTCAAAACTCACTTACTGTGGGAATGGGTTTATAATGTGATCAAGTATATATAATCAAATTTTAACTAGATTTGTTATGCCGTTTCATAATTTTCTTATGTTGGTTCTTTTTATCACGACGCTATCGGTTGTAAATTTGTAAAAATATAACCTTTTGAAACTTGTTATTCCCAAATTAAACCAAGATAAGTAAAAAAATGAAAAGTTTTTGAAAAAAAATTTGGGGTGATTAGCGGTTCCAATAGAGTTTTGTGTAAGGCTTGTTATTAGGAATTGCAAAATTCAAGGTTTTAGCACCCCCCCCCCCCCACACTTAAATTACACATTGTCCTTAATGTGTCCCAAAAATAAGTTTTTAGGTTGATTGAATGTGTAAAAAGGTGTTTAAAAACAAAGTTTTATGTCACTAGGTGTCTGGACACAGGCCCGTGTTGGTCCGGGCACGACCCCGTGCTCAGATCGCCAGTATCATATTAAACAGAAGGCTGGACACGGGGGCGTGTTCAGTGAACACGGCCCCGTGTCCAATTACCTAAACTGGGCGTTTTCTGCAGAACCACGGGCACGGGGGCGTGTTGGGCTGAGCACGGCCTCGTGCTGAACTTGCTGTAATGAAGGAAAATTGTCGGGAGGCTCTGTTTTTGTGCATGGGGTGTGGTTTTAAAGTTCCCTTGGTAACTTTCACCATTTCGAGTGTTTTCAACCATTACAACATCATCCAAACACCATTTAATACTTAAAAACCATCATTCATTAAAACAACAATTACAAAGGATCCTAAAATAAAGTTAAAAATGAAAAACTAAAAGGTTCCTAGGATAGATAGGTCAAGTAATGCAGGAAATCATTTTAAGGAGTTCTACCCTTATTGTAGGCAACCCGGAAATAGCTTTCCGGTGCTTAAGGATTTTGTAGAACTCGGAACCGAGGGATGTCTTTTAAATGTTAATGAGCCATTCCTCTATCTCCTTAGGGAGGAAGAAGGCGGGCTCATTCTCCACGATGTCTTGTGGAGGAGGTGCGACGGCCACCGGGACCCCGTGTAATATGTCTAGAGGGGGTTTCGGGGGCATGACATACCACTCGGCCGGAATAATGACTTCCGACACAACATTCCACTCCCTTTGTGCGATGATTGGCACCATAGGAGGAGAAGCAAGAATATTCAACCTTTGGTGCAAAAGGTTGGCTTCTCGAAGGCACCCCTCTAATCCCACCATCAAATGATTAATATGGTCAATCAAGGCTTCCTCAACTCCTGTCATTTCATCGATGGCTTCTCTTAAGGCATACATGTAGTTGACTAGGGAGTCTTCCACTGATGATCTTCTTCCTTGTTGGTCGTTCCTTGATGAGCTGAGGATGTTCCGCTATTCCTGCTTGACATTCTAAGAAAACAGGGCGAAAAGTTCAATTTACTAAAACAGTAACTCCGGCCAAGGCCCCGTGCTCGCTGAGCACGGCCCCGTGGCCACCAATATGCAAATTGTTAAAACAAGGAATCTTGATGTTTTAAATTATTTTTCTGGCTTTTGAAACATTTCTGAGCAGAAATAACTTAAAACAGTGTTGTTAAACTTATTTTTGATAATATTCCTTGATTAAACACCTAACAAATATCACAATAAAGCTTGAAAACTTAGAGATTTCAAGCTTTAATGGAGGTTTTGAGGAGTTAGTGAAGAAGAAGGCAATAGACAAAAGTAGTAAAGACAAGATGGTTGTTGAGAAACTTCTTTAGAATATACCTTGTAGGGTATATGTGAAAATCCCACCAGATCTTTGTCTTTGGAATGAGTCCAAGTGTGCAGGAATCTTGTTGCATTTATAGAAAAACGACAGCACGCTGACCACGGCCCCGTGTCGGCTGGACACGGCCCTGTGGTCAGACAAGATCCTGACACAATTTTGTCCGTATTCTGACACTAGGGTCAGACACAATTTTTAGGTAGGCACGGGGGCGTGTTGACCTGGACACGGCCCCGTGGCTAGAGGATTTTATGAAGTTTTGTCTCTTTTCAAGGAATTTATCCAGATCGGGCGGTTCCTTACTGGATGGAACAACACCGAAGTGCCTGAGGTACCTTAATTTCCCTTGACTTAGACAACTACGCAAGAGGTTATCGGAACGGGTGAATTCTAAGCTAAATACCGGTGGGCGAGACCAACCTTTATTTCCCTTGTTCGGGCTCTCGTTAAAGAAGGTATATGTCGAATCACTCAGGTCTATTTATGCATCGGTAGAGACCGATGGAGAGTCCTTCACGGCACAATCGACACAGGGACGACTATCGCTCATGTCCTCACAAGAGTTAGAGGTGCTTTTGGGAGCAACGATGTTGTTATATTCCGAATGTGATCTCAACAATTCTCCTTGATCGTCATCTTGAGATGAATTATTTATTTCCATATCAAGCTCTTTTATCAATTGGAGAATTACTTATTCCATTTGAAATAATTCTTCGAGAATCATATCATCTAGAAGAGATGATTGAGAGCATTCGAGGGAGAGATAAGGATTGTTTTTACTTTTGCCCATCTTAAGGTTACAGGAAAACGATGGGTCTATATAGTGGAGAGTGTAATTTAAAAAATAACATTTTAAATCTTCATGAGATCCGCCACATATTTGACACCACGCACCATAAGAGTAGCGAAAGTAAAAATGATCAGTATCACTTATGTTTGTGTCAGAAATTACCAACTGTCGGGATCTTACGGTTCTGTTTTCAGTATCTGAAGCTTGGGCACGGGGGCATGTTCAGTGGGCACGACCTCGTGTTCAGCTACTGTTTGACTTAAAACAAGATTGCCAGTACCAAAGATTGGGCACAGGGGCGTGTTCAGCGGGCACGGAGAAGCTGAAAAATCTATAAAAAATCCTAAAAAAATAGAAAAATAAGAAAAACGATTAGGCCGTTGATTCCTAACTTTCTTAAAATCCTTGTGTCCCCGGCAGCGGCGCCAAAAACTTGGTTTGTGTAAGGTGTGTTATATTTTTATTGATATTTTAAGCCCATTTTACACATTAGTCAAGTTTTAAATTTATAAAACACGATATTCTACTAACACTAAACACACACATGGGCAAGTGCACCCATCATGAGCGTAGTATAGCGTGGTAAGATACCGAGGTCGTCCAAGGACACAAGAGCTTTTAGTACCGGTTTATCCTCAACGTCTAATAAAATAAAAAAAAATTAGAAAAGGTTTTAAACACGAAAAATAAAAACAGATAGACAAGATGAATCACTTGGATCCGACTCGCCTTTAATGTATCCTTTGATGATTTCTGCACTTTTGCACTTTTTAAGAGATTATCTTAGTTATAGTAGTAGGCCCCTCTTTTGAAGGTGACGTTACCCTCAACCCAATGGTTTGAGTCAGCAGGGATACAATCCCAAAATGTTGGAATATTGGAAGATAATTAATTAAGTTATTAATGCGTAGAGTGGTAGGCCCCTCTTTTGAAGGTGACGTTACCCTCGGCTAAGTGGTTTGAGTCAGCAGGGATACAATCCCATGTAGTCGGTTTAATGTATTAACAGTTGTTTACATATGAGGGGATCAAGCCATTCGCACCCCCGCCATCCAATACCAGTGGGTATTGAAGGAGGTCCTAGTAAGTTTGACCCAGGTCCTTGCAGGATCTATACACTGAATAAGGCAAGAACCTTACTAAACCATTCCCTTAACCCCCGACCAGGTAGCCAACATATCTCTATATAGACGGTAGAGATATGAATGGTGAAAATCTTTTACTTTATATAGACAGTAAAGTAATGCCATGACACCACGGACAAATGATAAAGAAGTTTCACCTTCAACATAAGAAACTAGTTATTAAAGTCATTAATACAAAACCAAATAAAAAGTGCGAAAAGATTAAAAATAAAAAGTAATACATTAAAGACTTGTCTTCACCAAGTGATGTAAGAGACTTAGCCAAACATGGCCTTTGATTGACAAGAACTCTTACGATCAATCTTGGATCCCGAGACTACTACACACACTCTAAGGTGGATAATGGATGATGGTGGTGGATGTGGGTGTTGTAGTGGTGGTAGAGTGGTGCAAAGTGGGAGAGAGGTGGTTTGCCAAGGGATGCCTTTGAAGTGAGCCAAGAACCCCTATTTATAGCCTGAACAGAAGCCCGGCCACGGCCCCATGTCCGCCGGACACGCCCCCGTGGCCATCTCTTTTCTCTTCCTTCATTAATTGCAGTTGTCTGTATTAGGCTCCACACGGCCCCGTGTTCGCTGGGCACGGCCCCGTGTGTAGAAGCGTATCTGTACTACCAAGATTAGCTAGATTTTGCAAATCTTAGCATTGACCACGCCCCGTGCTCAGTGGGCATACCCCCGTTGTAACGCCTGCGTCCCTAGACTTTTACTTATTTGACACTTTTAGCCCCTATACTATGTGATATTTTATACTTTTGATACTTGGTGAAACTTATGCTATGATTCTATGAAACTATGATTCTATGAAACTATGATTCTATGATACTATGATTCTATGAAACTATGATTCTATGAAACTATGATTCTATGATACTATGATTCTATGAAACTATGATTCTATGAAACTATGATTCTATGATACTATGATTCTATGAAACTATGATTCTATGAAACTATGATTCTATGATACTATGATTCTATGAAACTGAGATCCTATGATACTATGATCCTATGAGACTTGATACTTTGGTACTTGACTCTTGAGGCTCGTGAAACTTGAGACTTGGTTGAACGAGGGACTGGAGTCTTGTCACTGGCAGGGTGTGTTTACCATTGTGACAGACCGGTCACACCCTGATATTTCCACGTATTACCGGTAGGCCCGGTGGGGAGTATCGTGACGTAGTTGATATCATCATAGTCAAATAATCACAGTTCAATGCACAGCGAAAGTCTAAAGTAATAATAATACAAACCGATTCGAAAGTATAATAAAATATTACACAACGGGTTGTAAAAGGATCCACAAGCGGATCTAAAACGGAAATATTGTTCAACAGACTTAAAGTGATAAAAGCTTGCAAGACTCTTTATTTAATCACTCAGGAGTTTCCAGCCCATTACGCGTAGTACCTGCACTTAACCTTTTTGGAAAATACGTCAGTTTACACTGGTAAATACAATTAACTGACTCTTTTTGAAAAGTGTTTAAAAATTGATTTAAATGCACAAAGCACAAATATTCTTTTATAACTTGGGACAATTATTAAAAATAATCTTGTATACATATTTATATGTTTGTCGTTCATTCAGGACCCGGTTAGAAGAGCCGGATTAGATTAATAGACACACCACAAGTATAGGCCCACAAGAGAGTGAGATACCATTTATTCATACGCAACTGTCAGGTGTATGCCTACACCCCGTGCTTAACCCGTGGCCATTTCTAATGGATAAGCCGAGGATATCCAGGACATGGTCATTAACCCCCCCAAAGTCATTGCATCAAACAAAACAGATTAAAACGGGTTATGTAAATTTATTAATCACAATCCGATTTAAATAATTTCATACCCGACCAAGCGGTATTATTATAATACCGTATCCCAAGCCCGTATAACGGAAAATAAGTTAAAAGTATTTACCTGAGCAAAAATATAATTTTATCCTCAGCCGTATATCAATCAGCAAGTACAAGTATCTTTTACTGGGCTCCTAATCTAGAACGAAGGTTTTAATAACCTATTAGATTCCTAACGGGTCTTATTTAAGTCTTAACTTCGACCGGTTAGTTTTAATGAAAGGCTTACGGTTCAAAACGCAAGATTAAGCGAAGACCGGATTAGAACTTGATTTAGACCCGACAAGTATGAAGACTTGTATAATATGGGTAAACTAAACACATTCTGGATTTTGAAGTGAAAATGATAAGGTTTGACCCGTTTCGGTTAATTTATGCAAACTAGTTACATAAACCGTATCGAACACAAATATGCATAACGGGTAGCCAAATGAGTCATGTACAGGTTCCACAAGTTAATATACTTAAAATATGTTATGATATCAGTAGGATACCTTCCATTATGCCCAAAACGAATTTAAAACCAAATTAAGCCCCGTAAGGTATTTTGGTCATTTTAAAGTTTATAAAAGAGGTTAAATAGTAATCTGAGGTTCTGGTCTAAAATATTCAGTAAAAATATTTATTTTAACAAGTTACATCAGTAATATATCATACATATGTGAATTTTATCATTTATGGCCAAACTATGCACCGTAGGGGCATTTTGGTCATTTCACATATGTTTTAAGGGTCAAATTTGGAAATCTGAATTCAAGACTTAAATTTACTGTTAAAGTATAAAAATTTATTCATAACATCAGTAGGTAACAAGCCTTAGGTGCAAAATATGGTTTTAAACCTTACTATGCGCCTAAATCGCATAAAAGTCGGTATTTGACGATATTCGTGTTGATTAAGGAAATCTGAGATTTTGATCAGTCTCTACTATTTAAAATAATTTATTTAATGTATAAAATCAGTAGAAAAAGGTTTGATATGTAAAGGATGTGTAAAACTCATTTTATTAGCAAAAGGGGCATTACCGTCAATTACCGAGTCTATGCAAGAACCCTATGTTATGATCAGTTTAAAATTTAACAAAAATTTCCGAAAATCCCTAAATAATATATCTTAACAGTAGGTAGCAAGTTTGGTGTCAAAAGTTGAGTTTAAATATGACTTATGCCAAAAATGCCATTAAATTAACAAAAAGCTTTTGTTTTACGATATTGTGCATAACTCTTATTTTAGACCAGATTCGGATGTCAAATTTTTAGGACATACTAATATATCAGTAATAAAGGTTTTTGTTCTCTCACATTTCCAAAAATCTCGTTTTAATATCAAAAGGGCATAATGGTCAACTTTTAAGCATTTAACGGAAACATGCAATGAACTAAGATTTCTATGGAACCAAGTTGTATAACCTCAGAGGGTTATACTAATATACAATATGGTCCTAAAGGAACCCTAAGGAATATCTAAACTAAGCTAAATCGGGTCAGAACTGAAAGTCAAAGCAAAAGTCTACTTTTGCGACTTTCGGTTGCGAACCGAGCCTAAACTCAGAATTGTCGGGTTGAACATGCCTAAACATGTTCTTATATTATTTACCAAGTTATTTTAGTGTTAAAACATGTTCCATAACCTCTGCATTATCAGTTATGAATTAATTTGTAAAAACTGACTCGTTTGACTTTTTATTAATAAGTTTGACCCGACAATTGACTGAGATAATGTGATAATTAGAATGTGCCCTTTTAAGGGTTTGTTACCTACATAATTACCAACACATAGCCACCTTCAATTCGAATAATGGCTGGACCGTTTGTGATTAATCACAAAGTTAAAGCTTAATTACGATAACTTTGACTTTCGATCATTAAGCTAATAAAACTTAAACTTAGGAAGCTAAGAACACTTACTATAGTCCTTAGCACGAATATTGAACTTGTGAAAGCTTCCTTTAGCTCCAGGAGGCTTCAAAGAGTGAGCTAGAGTGAAAATTGAAAGTATGCAAGTTCTAATGAAACAATGCATGGCCTTATATAAGAATTTGGAGTCTTTAGGATCAGTGCAGCTGTACCTATGATGTTTTCAGATGTTCCCAAGTGTCCCTAGTGCAAAAAAAAACCATTTGCTCAGTCCCTGGTATCGAAATCAGCCATGCAATGGTGGTGGAACAGGCTGCAACATGCAGTTGTCCCTTTTTTTGGTCGCTGGCACCTTCTACGCGGCCCGCGACAATGGGTATCTCCGGTAAAAAGTTTGAGAACTTTGCATTTTCAGTCCCTGGTCCATTTTAAGTTTATTTAACTTTCTTTTATTGCACTTATGACCCCCATAGTTAACTTTTAAGAGTCTTGGGTCACAAATTAACTCCGTTAAGCTCCCGGTTAGTTGCAAGATCACCCGAAACGTCTTGTTTTCATCGAAACTCCATGAGATTACTATCCAATATTCTTGAGAGCAAAATATACAAATATTATAATGCTTTTGGGATCGTTAAAAGGTCACTCAGAGGTAACTTTTAATATGTTGACACTTTTAACCCCTATGCTTTGTAAAATCCTCATTTTAAGCACAAACGACTTTCTATGTCCGACAATATATTCATTAAAGGGTACGAACATCGTGTGAGGTCAATCAGAGGCACAAGATTTGCATGTTGACACCTTGGATCCTCTTACTTACATATTTGCATTGTTTGACATTTTTAGTCCCCCGGAATCAATTCACTACACGTTTAAAGTCCATGGCACGTGTGTTTATTATGTTGGACATGATTTTGGGAGGTGTTACATCCTCACCCCCTTAAAAGAAATCTCAACCTCGAGATTTACTGAAATAAATGAGGGTATTTCTGTTTCATTGTGGATTCAACCTCCCACGTGTATTCTGGGCCTCTACGGGCATCCCATTTTACCTTTACGATCGGCACATGCTTTCTTCGAAGCTTCTTGATCTGTCGGTCCTCGATTGACAAAGGTCTTTCAACGAACTTCAAACTTTCATCAATCTGCACGTCCTTGTGCGACATTGCTAGCGACTCATCGGCTAGACATTTCTTTAGGTTGCAGATGTGGAATACATTATGTATTCCACTAAGCTCTTCTGGCAGATTTAGCTTGTAGGCCACCATTCTGACACATTCGACGATCTCGAATGGTCCTATATATCTTGGGCTAAGCTTGCCCTTTTTTCCAAATCGCATCACTCCCTTCCAGGGTGATACCTTGAGTAGCACTTTGTCTCCTACCTAGAATTTCAGAGGTTTACGCCTTTTATCCGCGTAGCTTTTCTGCCTATCCCTGGCAGCTTTGAGACGATCACGGATCTGAACAATCTTGTCCGTTGTCTCTAGGACTATGTCAGGTCCTGACAGTTGGGTTTCTCCAACTTCCATCCAATAAACTGGCGTTCTGCACTTCCTTCCTTACAATGCTTCAAAAGGTGCTACTTGAATACTCGAATGATAGCTATTATTGTACGAAAATTCAATCAAAGGAAGATGGTCATCCCAACTTCCTCCTAAATCAATAACACAAGCTCGTAACATATCCTCAAGCGTTTGAATTGTACGCTCGCTTTGCCCATCCGTCTGAGGATGATAAGCAGTGCTGAAATTTAGACGAGTGCCTAGGGATTGCTGAAAGCTTTTCCAAAAATGCGATGTGTATCTTGTATCCCTATCAGAGATAATAGACACTAGCACTCCGTGGAGAGATACAATCTCATCCACGTACAGCTGAGCTAGCTTGTCGGAGCTGTGAGTTTCTTTAATCGGCAAGAAGTGAGCTGACTTGGTCAACCTATCAACTATAACCCAAATAGTATAATTCCCACGTTTCGTTCTTGGTAACTTAGTGATAAAATCCATGGTTACCATTTCCCATTTCCTAGTGGGAAGTTCAGGCTGTTGCAGCAAACCTGACGGTTTCTGATGCTCGGCTTTAACCCGTGCGCATGTCAGACATTTAGCTACATAGGTGGCTACAGATTTCTTCAAACCTATCCACCAGTAATTTGCCTTTAAATCCTGGTACATCTTATCACTGCCAGGATGAACTGAATATTTGGAGCTATGAGCTTCTTGAAGAATCACATCTCGAAGTCCTCCATGAATTGGAACCCATATTCGACCATTCAATCTTAGGATTCCATCGTTGCCATATGATAATTGATTGGCAGTCATTCCTAACTTCTCATTCGGATAGTTAGTTTCTAATACAGCTTCCTTTTGAGCGGCTAACAACCTTTCATTCAAGCTGTTCTTTAATTTGATGCTCTTGGCGTTGATCCTAATGGGCTTAACCCTTTCCTTTATGCTTAAAGTGTCAGCTACAACATTAGTTTTGCCCGGATGATATCGAATTTCACAATCATAATCATTCAAAGTCTCCATCCAACGACGCTGTCTCATGTTAAGATCCTTCTGGTTGAACAGATGTTGAAGGCTCTTGTGATCAGAGTAGATCACAGACTTTGTTCCATATAGATAGTGCCTACAAAGCTTCAGTGCAAATACAACGACACCCAATTCCAAATCGTGGGTGGTGTAATTCTTCTCGCGCACCTTTAATTGACGGTAAGCATATGCAATAACTTTTCCTTTCTGCATAAGCACACATCCCATACCTGTGTGCGATGCGTCGCAATAAACCACAAATTCTTCAATTCCTTCTGGCAATGTCAACACAGGTGCATTGCTTAATTTCTGCTTAAGAATATCAAAGGATTCTTGATGCTTGGGACCTCAGTCAAACTTGACATTCTTGCGAGTTAACGATGTTAGAGGTACGGCAATCCTTGAAAAGTTTTCAATGAAACGTCTATAGTATCCTGCTAGACCCAAGAAGTTGTGAATCTCTGTAGGAGTCTTAGGCTCTTGCCAATTCATAATCGCTTCAATCTTAGCGGGATCCACCTGGATACCACGCTCGCTCACTACGTGTCCAAGGAATTGGACTTCACGAAGCCAAAACTCACATTTTGAAAACTTGGCGTAGAGCTTCTCTTGCTGCAGAAGTTTAAGGATACACCGGAGATGTCTTTCATGATCGGCTTGACTCTTCGAGTAAATAAGAATGTCATCAATGAAAACAATGACAAACTTGTCTAAATATGGCTTGCAAACGCGATTCATGAGATCCATGAATGCTGCAGGTGCATTAGTGAGCCCGAAAGGCATCACTAAGAACTCATAGTGGCCTTTGCGTGTTCTGAATGCGGTCTTGTGGACATATTCGTCTCTGACCTTCAATTGGTGATAAACTGACCTTAGATCGATCTTTAAAAAGTAACTTGCTCCTTGAAGCTGATCGGATAGATCATCGATCCTGGGTAACGGATACCTGTTCTTGATGGTTACTTTATTCAGCTCATAATAATCGATGCATAGGCGCATCGAGCCATCCTTCTTCTTCACAAACAGAATCGGTGCTCACCAAGGGGACGAGCTGGGTCGAATAAATCCTTGGTGCCAACCGGTAAGGTGCTCTTGCAAGTGGTGCTGCTCCAGGAATAATATCGATCCTGAACTCCACTTGCCTATCTGGAGGTAAACCAGGTAGTTCTTCAGGGAATACATCTGGATATTCCGAAATAACAGGGATCTCTTCGATCTTGGGCTTTGGTTCATCAATAGTTACTTGCGCCACATAAATGACACAACCTTTCTTCAAACACTTTGACGCCTTAAGCATGGACACTTGCTTAGGTAACCCATACTGAGTATCTCCTTGAATTGTTAATGGCTCACCATAAGGAGTCTTGATAACCACTTGCTTCTTATCACATACAATTTAGGGTTGGTTATGAGATAACCAATCCATGCCTATCACTATGTCAAATCCTGCTAATTTCAACGGAAGCAAGGACAACGGAAAGGAGTGATTCCTAATGGATATAAAACATCTATCTAGAACTGTTGAGGCAGTCTCTATAGTACCATCGGCCAATTCTACTTCATATTTTATGCTTAGGGTTTTAACAGGCAGATTTAACAATTTACAAAATTTGTTGTCTACAAACGACTTGTCTGCACCAGAATCAAATAATACCCTGGCATAAACATCATTGATAAGAAAGGTACCTGTTATCACATTGTCGTTCTGAATGGCCTCCTGAGCATTCATCTGAAAGACCCGTGCATTGGTCTTTTTAGCCTCCTCAGGCTTCCTTGGATTTTTCGGGCAGTTATTCTTAATGTGCCCCTTTTCATTGCAACCATAACAGGTTGCATCCTTCAACTTCTTGCATTCCAAAGTCTTATGTTCTTTGGACTTGCAGATCCCACATCCAATAGGCTTTGACTCCGACTGTGACTGCGATTATGATTCAAACCTGCATTTCCTAAAATGATGTTTCTGGCAGGTCTTACATTTGGGTTTCTCACCCGATTGCTGGTTATCCTTAACCCCGAACTCTTCTTGTGATCTGAGTTCCCTTTCCTTTTCTTGTTGGAGCGATGAGAACTCTCATCCTCCCGCTTTCGTTTACCTTCATTAGAAACTTTGGCATATTTGTTTCTGATAGCATCCAGTGTGAGAGATAGAGACAGATATGCCACTGACCTGAATGTGGTAGGTCTAGATGCTTTCACATTTCCCTTGATTTCTTGAGCTAAACCTCCAATAAAACGAGCTATGCGCTTTGATTCCGGTGTGACCAAATAAGGAACCAATCGAGACATGGTGTTGAAGCTCGTAAGATATGCCTGACAATCCAAGTTCTTCATGACTAGAGTCAAGAAGTCGGTCTCAATTTTCTCCACCTCATGCTGTGGACAGAAGTTTTCCTTGACTAAAACAACAAACTGATCCCAAGTCAAATTATATAACGGAATCTTTCATGTGGCTTGGATTAGGGACCTCCACCAAGCTAAAGCTTCACCTTTGAAAGATTATGAAACAAAATTCACAATGTCCTGTTCTACACAACCACTAATATCAACCACTGTATCCATCTCATCGAGCCAAGTCATACAATCAATGGCTCCTTTCTCCCCTGTGAAGTCCCTGGGCTTGCAGGAGACGAAATATTTATAAGAACAGGTCTTAACACGTGGCTCTTGATTGAGCACAATCTTCTTAGATGGGAGACTCCTTTGGTTTGACAAATGATGAGAATCGTCCTTATGAGATACGTGTGTCTTGGAAGGTGGTTTTGTAAGGGGTACAGATTGGGTCTTGCTGTGAGTACCACTGGATTCTTTGAATTGTCTGTTCATGGCTCGTGTGACAGCATTATCTATCATCGCATGTAAATCTGCACCAGCTACATTAATCCTGGTGGTGTCATTTCTCTCTCGAGGATGACTATTAACCTCTTCTGATTCAACCATGTAGCTTGATTGCTACATAAAAAATGATGACAATAATTTATTCAGAAGTCTTATTATGGAATTGTCATTTTGACAATTCATTAACCATGGTAAATACAAACCATATTGGTTATTTTGTTAGTCATATTTATTTAGGGTTTTCATTATAATTTATCCCTGGTTATAAACCATTAAAGATATTAGAGTGGCACAAAAGGCCTAGTCACAAGGACAGCTTTTTTTTAATATTTAATAGCCATGATCTTATAAGATCGAGGCATTAAGGTTTGAACATAGTTCTTTACCTTTTCTTGACAGGCAGTCATAGACTACAACTGTCTTTTGTCTTATTAGACAATGAATGTGGCCCGCAGGCACTTTATCACTAATGGATATTCTAAATTTGGTAAGAATAAGGGAATTGGAAAATCCAATACAAGGATGACTAGTGTGATTTTGTCGAATCACATTTGCCAGGAGTGCTAACATGTTTTCAGATGTTAACAAGGATTTGAATCTTTGAAAAGGCTTTACCATCAGGGCCATGTCTAAAATGACATATGGGCTAGGTTATACCTTCAAGATTTCTTTTAATATTTTATTGGCAGATCAAATTTTTAAAATAGAGGTGATATTTTGATTTATATTATATTCATACATATAATGACAAATGAAATTTTAGTTAAAACATCCCATAAATAAAGAGAAGTACATAATTGCCCTAAACGGGACTTTTTTAAATAAATAACATTGTCCACGCAGGGACAGAAATAAAAGACAAGTCCACGCAGGGACCTAGTACATAAATAAGATGTCCACACAGGGACTTAATTGAAAAATAAAAATTACAAAACAAGATAAATAAGGAATTTCAATAATCCCTCTTCTTCTTCCCCTTTATTAGATTTGCCAAACCCTTAAGCAGACCCCGGCGGCTCCTACGCTCCTCCTGGACCTGTTGCTCCACCTCGTGCAACCGTTGAAGGATTTCCTACTGCTGCGGCGGCTGGATCTGAGGCGGCTGCAGCGGTTGCTGCTGCGGAGGTTGAGGAGGTGGTGGGTATTGATACCCATAAGCTGGGTACCCCGTTTGGTATGAAGCGGCGTAGGGTCCTTCAGGGTGGAGAGCATTGTAGTTCACCGCCTCGAGGTACGGGTCAACATTAGGGGCATTGTAGTAGTTGTAGCCAGAATAAGCTGGCTGCTCAAAAGGGTTATACGTCGCTGCACCGGCGTAAGAAGGAAATGGGTTTTCATAACCCTGGAAACGCGAATCCTCAGAGGGATCCTGCTGCTGATGTGGAGGTGGGTTGAAAGGGGGAGTGAACTCCCATTTGTATGTGGCCCATCTTTTGGCAAAACTATCTGGGCCCCTGTAAGGCGAACCATGAAATGATGATCCGCTGGAAATTTCAATGGGATGCGTCGGCGTCCCACTTGGTGGCATCTCGAGATCTGGATCTTCGTCCATCTCCATACCCTGCATCTCCGGATAGTCTACTCAGCTCCAGTCGAACCACCACCGCCCATGGGTTATGAAAACCCAATTCCTTCTTACGCCGGTGCAGCGGCGTATAACCCTTTTGAGCAGCCAGCTTATTCTGGCTACAACTACTACAATGCCCCTAATGTTGACCCGTACCTCGAGGTGGTGAACTACAATGCTCTCCACCCTGAAGGACCCTACGCCGCTTCATACCAAATGGGGTACCCAGCTTATGGGTATCAATACCCACCACCTCCTCAACCTCCGCAGCAGTAACCACCGCAGCCGCCTCAGATCCAGCCGCCGCAGCAGCAGGAAATCCTTCAACGGTTGCACGAGGTGGAGCAACAGGTCCAGGAGGAGCGTAGGAGCCACCGGGGTCTGCTTAAGGGTTTGGCGAACCTAATAAAGGAGAAGAAGAAGAGGGATTATTGAAATTCCTTATTTGTCTTGTTTTATAATTTTTATTTTTCAATTAAGTCCCTGTGTGGACATCTTATTTATGTACTAGGTTCCTGCGTGGACTTGTCTTTTATTTCTGTCCCTGCGTGGACAATGTTATTTATTTAAAAAAGTCCCATTTAGGGGAATTATGTACTTCTCTTTATTTATGGGATGTTTTAATTAAAATTTCATTTGTCATTATATGTATGAATATAATATAAATCAAAATATCACCTCTATTTTAAAATTTTGATCTGGCAATAAAATATTAAAAGAAATCTTAAAGGTATAACCTAGCCCATATGTCATTTTAGACATGGCCCTGATGGTAAAGCCTTTTCAAATATTCAAATCCTTGTTAACATCTGAAAACATGTTAGCACTCCTGGCAAATGTGATTCGACAAAATCACACTAGTCATCCTTGTATTGGATTTTCCAATTCCCTTATTCTTACCAAATTTAGAATATCCATTAGTGATAAAGTGCCTGCGGGCCACATTCATTGTCTAATAAGACAAAAGACAGTTCTAGTCTATGACTCCCTGTCAAGAAAAGGTAATATAACACCTCGTAAAATCACGACTAATATAATGAAGACACGTGTCATGGACTTTAAACGTGTAATGGATTGATCTGGAAGGACTAAAGTTGTCAAACAATGTAAATATGTTAGTAAAAGGATCCAAAGTGTCAACATGCCATTCTTGTGCCTCTGATTGACCTCATACGACGTTCGTATTCTTTAATGAATAATTTGACGAACATTGGAAGTCGTTTATGCTTAAAATAAGGATTTTTACGAAACATATGGGTTAAAAGTGTCAACATGTTAAAAGATACCTCTGAATGACCTTTTAACGATCCTAAAAACATTGTAATAATTATATATTTGGTTCTCAAGAATATTGGATATTTATTTTGTGGAGTTTCTAAGAAATCAAGACTTTTTGGGTGATCGTACAACTAACCGGTAGCTTAACGGAGTTAGTTCATGACCCAAGGCCCTTAATAGTTAACTATGGGGGTCCTAAATGCAATAAATGGAACTTAAATAAACTTATTTTGGACCAGGGACTGAAATTGCAAAGTCTGCAAAGTTTTAACCGAAGTTAACCATTGTCGCGGCCCGCGTAGACTCCTTAAGAGTCTTATGCGGCCCGCATGGAAGTGCCAGATGCAGAAAAATCTGCACAGCTGCAGGTTCAGCCTGTTACATTGCCTTTGCATGCCTCAAATCGATACCAGGGACTGTGCCAATGGTTTTTCATGCACTAGGGACACCTGGAATCATCAGGGATCATTGTAGGGACATGTGGAGTGATCAAATGAAATGCAAAATCCTATATAAGGCCTTGTTGTTGCACTTGTTCATTTCACACTTGCAAACTTTCCCTCAAAACCCACTCTCTGAAGTTCTTGGAGCTCTAGGAAGCTTTCCTCAGTTCATATTTCGTGCTAAGAGTTGTTGTAAGCATTCTTAGCCCCCTAAGTTCAAGTTTTATTAGTTTAATGACCAAAAGTCAAAGCCATCGTAATTAAGCTTTGACTTAGTGATTAATCACTAATGGTCCAGCCATTATTCGAATTGAAAGTGGCTATCAGTTGGTAATTATGTAGGTAATAAACCCTTAAAAGGGCACCTACTGATTATCACTCTAACTTGGTCAATTGTCGGGTCAAACTTATTATTAAAAAGTCAACAGAAGCTATTTTTACAAATAAATTCATAACTGATAATTCAGAGGTTATGGAACATGTTTTAACACTTAAAAACTTGGTAATTAATATAAGAACATGTTTAGGCATGTTCAACCCGACAATTCTGAGTTTAGGCTCGGTTCGGAACCGAAAGTCGCAAAAGTAGACTTTTGCTTTGAGTTTCAGTTCTGACCCGATTTAGCTTAGTTTAGATATGCCTTAGGGTTCCTTTAGGACCATATTTCATGTTAGTATAACCCTCTGAGATTATACTATATGGTTCCTATTAAATCTGATTCATATGCATGTTTCCGTTAAATGCTTAAAAGTTGACAATTATGCCCTTTTGATATTAAAACGAGATTTTTGAAAATGTGAGAGGACAAAAACCTTTATTACTGATTTATAAGTATGTCCTAAAAGTTTGACATCAGTTTATGGTCTAAAATGAGAGTTATGCACAATATCGTAAATGAAAGCCTTTTTATTAATTAAACGGCATTTTCGACATAAATCCTATTTAAACCCAATTTTTGACACCAAACCTTTTACCCACTGATGTAATATAATATTTAGGGATTTTTTGGAGATTTTTATTAAATTTTAAACTGATCATAACATAGAGTTCTTGCATAGGCTCGGTAATTGACGATAATGCCCTTTTTGCTAATAAAATGAGTTTTACACATCCTTTACACATCAAACCTTTTTGTACTGATTTTATATAATATATAAGTTATTTTAAACTGTAAAGGCTGGTCAAAATCTCAGATTTCTTTAACCAACCCGAATATCGTCAAATACCGACTTTTATGCGATTTAGGCGCATAGTATGGTTTAAAACCATATTAGGCACCTAAGACTTGTTACCTACTGATGTTATGAATAAATTTTTATACTTAAACAGTAAGTAAAAGTTTTAAACTCAGATTTCCAAATTTGACCCTTAAAACATATGTGAAATGACCAAAATGCCCCTTCGGTGCATAGTTTGGTCATAAAAGCTAAATTTCACATATATATGATATCTTACTGGTATAACTTATTAAAATGAATTTTTTTACTAATTATTTTAGACCAGAACCTCAGATTACTATTTAACCTCTTTTATAAACTATAAAATGACCAAAATACCGTTTCGGGGCTTAATTAGATTTTAAATTCATTTCGGGCATAATGGAAGGTATCCTACTGATATCACAACATATTTAAGGCATATTAACTTGTGAAACCTGTACATGACTCATTTGGTTACCCGTTATGCATTTTTCACGTTCGGTGCGGTTTATGTGAATAGTTTGCATAAATTGACCGAAACGGGTCAAACCTTATCATTTTTACCTCAAAATCTAGAATGTGTTTAGTTTACCCATATTATACAAGTCTTCATACTTGTCGGGTCTAAATCACATTCTAATCCGGTCTTCGCTTAATCTTGCGTTTTGAACCGTAAACCTTTCATTAAAACTAACCGGTCTAAGTTTAAGCTTAAGTAAGACCCGTTAGGAATCTATTAGGTTATTAAAACCTTCGTTCCAGATTTAGGAGACCAGTAAAAGCTATTTGCACTTGCTGATTGTTATACGGCTGAGATTAAATTATATTTTGCTCAGGTAAATACTTTTAACTTATTTTTCCTTATACGGGCTTGGGGTACGGTATTTAGTAATACCGCTTGGTCGGGTGTTCAATCTTTAATCGAATAATGGTTAAATCATTGAAATAACCCGTTTAATCTGTTTTGTTTATTTTAAGCCTTTGGGGGGTTAATGACCATGTCCTGGATATCCTCGGCTCATTCATTGAAATTGCCACGACTTAAGCACGGGGTTTAGGCATACACCTGCCGGTGCGTATGTAAAAAGATATACCCGCTTGTTGAGAATAACTCGCCGTGGGTTTATATTATGTGGTGTGTCTATTAATCTTGTTCCGGCTTCTATCCCGGATCCTGAATGTATAATAAACATATAAATCTTTTACAAGATTGTTTTTAAATAATTATCCCAAGTTATAAAAGAATATTTGTGCCTTGTGCATTTAAATCAATTTTCTCAAATATTTTCAAAAGTGTCGGTTAATTGTATTTACCAGTGTAAATTGACGTATTTTCAAAAAGGCTAAGTGCAGGTACTAAGCGTAATGGGCTGGAACTCCTGAGTGAATAAATAAAGAGTCTTGCAAGCTTTTATCACTTTAAGTCTGTTGAACAATACTTCTTTTGTTTTGATCCGCCTGTGGATCCATCTTACAATCCGTTGTAATATTTAATGTTACTTTCGAATTGGTTTGTAATATTATTACTTTAGACTTTCGCTGTGCATTAAACTGTGATTATGTGACTATGATGATATCAACTACATCACGATACTCCCCACCGGGCCCACCGGTAATACGTGGAAATATTGGGGTGTGACTGGTTGGTATCAGAGTCAACATTGAGTGAATTAAACACTAGCCTTTTGTGTTTAATCTCAATGACACGGTTTGCACATTCCTTGACCTCCGAGTCTAGGCTAATGACTTAGGACTAATCCTAATCTTATTGTTTATTTTGTTGGTTTCTTTTTGTTTATTTTGGCAGGAACAAGACAATGCCGCCACGATTCAGAGGAAGAGGAGGACGAGGCAATGCGCCAATCACTGCTCCTAATCACCACGAGGCCGGGCCATCACACCGGCGAACTCCTTCAGCAACTTTAAGCTCAAGTCCCCACGAAGATTGGAGGACTTACCTGGAGCCTGCGAGACGCTCTGTCTCGCTCAGTTCATCACCATCATGCCATGACTCATTCGGGCTCCACCAGAACAACGAGTCCAACCACTCTCGCCACTCCTACCTCCCGTTGCAGCGTTCGGGTTCCCACCGTGCCTTTCAAGACCCGACCCCCTACTTTCAGAGCCGGTTCAACCCGGCAAACGTGAGTGAAGAACCAATGGGCCATAACCCATTGGGACCAGAAGACCACTTTCCTGGAGCCTATGATATGGATATGGACGAGGATCCAGATCCAGAGCCTGCTGAGCCGCCAACTGGGACGCCCACGCATCCCATAGAGATTTCAGACGGATCATCTTTTCATGGTTCGCCATACCGGGGCCCAGACAGCTTTGCAGAAAGGTGGGCCACATATCACTGGGAGTTTACTCCCCCTTTCAACCCACAACACCAACAACAGCAGGATCCCTCTGAGGATTCGCGTTTCCAGGCGGTTACGCCACCGCCATCGCCGCCGCCAGAGCAGCAGCCGCCTCCCGAACCGCCGAGGTGAAGAAGATCAGGTGCACGGATGTCCGTGCGAAGATGGGATTTTCACTTCAGCACCCCTCAACACTCCAGTGGAAGCCACTACCCGCCACTATATGAAGACCCGCAGATGGGTGGGCCTTCAAACCCTGTTTCTGAGGTCGACTCTCCGCCAGTCGCACCACCACCACCACACATGGGTTATGATAACCCAATTCCTTCTTACGCCGGTGCAGCGGCGTATAACCCTTTTGAGCAGCCAGCTTATCCTGGCTACAACTACTACAATGCCCCCGATGTTGACCCGTATCTCGTAGCGGCAAACTACAATGCTCTTCATCCTGAAGGACCCTTTCAAGCTTCATACCAAACTGGGTACCCAGCATATGGGTATCAATACCCACCACCTCCTCAACCTCTGTCGCAGCAGCAGCAGCAGCCGCAACCGCCACTAGTCCAACCACTGCAGTAGCAGGAGATCCTTCAGAGGTTGAACCAGGTGGAACGTGATGTTCAAGTGGAGCGTAGAAGCCATCGGGGTCTACTTAAGGGTTTGGCTGATTTAATCAAGGGGAAGAACAGAAGGGATTATTGAAATTCCTTATTTATTTGTTTTGTAATTTTTAATTTTCAATTAAGTCCCTGTGTGGACATTTATTTATTTACTTAGTCCCTGCGAGGACTTGTATTTTCATTTTAGCCCCTGCGTGGGCAAGTTATTTATGTAAAAGTCTCGTTTAGGGCATCTACGTACTTCTCTTTATTTATTTATGGAATGTTCTAATTTTAAAATTTCATTTGTCATCACATGCATGAATATAATATATGAAATAAATCAAAATATCATTCCTTTTTGAAATTTATCTGCCATTAATTATTAAATGAGATCTTAATGGTAAAAACCTAGCCCATGTGTCATTCTAAAACAGGGCCATGATGGTAGTCCCTTTTTAAGATTCAAATCTTTGTTAACATCTGAAAACATGTTAACACTCCTGGCAAATGTGATTCGATAAAATCACACAAGTCATCCATATATTGGATTCTTCCAATTCCTGTTCTCTAATTATTATATAAACATCCATTAGTGATGAAGTGCCTACGGGCCACACTTATTGTCCTATAAGACAAAAAGACAGTTGTAGTCTACGACTCCCTGTCAAGAAAAGGTAATGAACTATGTTCAAGCCTTAAAGCCTCGATCCTATAAGATCATGGCTTATAATTTAAAATTGTCCTTGTGACTAGGCCTTTTGTATGCCACCCTGTTATCCTTAATAGTTTATAACAGGATAAAATATAATAAAATTTTAATTAAATTAACCAATATGGCTTAAGATTACCATGGTTAATGAATTGCCATAAATAACAATTCCATAATAGACTTCTGAATGAATCATTATTAATATTTTATGTAGCAATCAAGCTACATGGCCGGATCAGATGAGGTGAACAGTCACCCGATGGAGAATAATGATACTACCAGAGTTAATGTAGCATGTGCGGAACTGCAGGTATTAATAGATAATGCCGTTACTCGAGCTCTCGACAGACAGTTTAATGAATCAAGTGGTACTCACGCCAGAACTCAGTCCGTACCACATACAAAACCACCCTCCAAAACTCATACGTCTCACAAGAGCGATTCTCATCACTCATCGAATAAGAGGAGTGTTCCATCTAAGAAGGTTGTGCTCAATCAAGAGCCACGTATTAAGACCTGTTCTTATAAGTATTTCGTCTCCTGCAAGCCCGGGGATTTCACAGGGGAGAAAGGAGCCATTGATTGCATGACATGGCTAGATGAGATGGGTACAGTGGTTGATATTAGTGGTTGTGCCGATCTGGACATTGTGAAGTTCGTTTCACAATCTTTTAAAGGCGAAGCTTTAGCTTGGTGGAGGTCCCTAATCCAAGCTACACGAAAAATCCCACTTTACAACATGTCTTGGGATCAGTTGGTTGCTTTAATCAAAGAAAATTTATGTCCTCAACATGAAGTTGAGAAATTTGAGACTGACTTCTTGACCTTGGTCATGAAGAACTTAGATTGTCAGGCATACCTTACCAGTTTCAACACCATGTCTCGATTGGTTCTGTACTTGGTCACGCCCTAACCGAAGCGTATAGCTCGTTTTATTGGAGGTCTAGCTCCAGAAATTAAAGCAAGTATGAAAGCATCTAGACCTACCACATTCAGGTCTTTGGCTGATTTGTCGTTATCTCTTACTCTCGATGCGTTCAGGCAGAGATCGCTTAAGAATTCCGATGAAGGAAAGAGGAAACGTGAGGATGAGAACTCACGCCGTTCTGATAAGAAACATAAGGGGAACTCTGAGAGCAAGAAGGGTTCCGGGTTTATAAAGGATAATCAGCAGTCGGGTGAGAAACCCAAGTGTAAAACCTGCAAGAAGCGTCATCTAGGGAAGTGTAGGTTCGAATCAAAATCCCAATCGCAGCCTAGAGCTTGTGGGATCTGCAAATCAAGTGAGCATAAAACGTTGGATTGCAAGAAGATAAAGGATGCGACTTGTTACAACTGTAACGAGAAAGGGCATATCAAGTCCAACTGCCCAAAGTATGCAAAGAAACCTGAAGAGGGTAAAAAGACCAATGCTCGGGTCTTTCAAATGAATGCTCAAGAAGCGGTTCAGAACGACAATGTGATAACAGGTACCTTTCTTATCAATGATGTTTATGCAAGGGTATTGTTTGATTCGGGTGCAGATAAGTCGTTTGTAGACAATAAATTTTGTAAGTTATTAAATCTGCATGTTAAAACCCTAAGCATAAAATATGAAGTAGAATTGGCCGATGGCACGATAGAGACTGCTTCAACCATGTTAGATGGATGTTTTATATCCATTAGGAACCACTCTTTTCCACTTTCTTTGCTTCCTTTGAAATTGGCGGGATTCGACATAGTGATAGGCATGGATTGGTTGTCTTCTAATCAAGCTTAGATTGTTTGTGATAAGAAGCAAGTGGTTATCAAGACTCCTTATGGTGATCTATTAACAATACAAGGAGATACTAAGTACGGGTTACCGAAGCAAGTGTCCATGCTTAAGGCTTCGAGGTGTTTGAAGAAGGGTTGTGTCATTTATATGGCACAGGTAACCATTGATGAACCAAAGCCCAAGATTGAAGAAATTCCCATTATCTCTGAATACCCTGATGTATTCCATGAAGAACTACCTGGTTTACCTCTAGACAGGCAAGTGGAGTTTAGAATCGATATCATTCCTGGAGCAGCTCCAGTGGCAAGAGCACCTTATCGATTGGCACCAACTGAGATGAAGGAATTGAGGACTCAATTGGATGATTTGTTGGCAAAGCATTTTATTCGTCCTAGCTCATCTCCTTGGGGAGCACCTATTCTGTTTGTAAAGAAGAAGGATGGATCAATGCGTTTATGCATTGATTATCGTGAGCTGAACAAGGTTACAATTAAGAACAGATATCCATTACCCAGGATCGACGATCTGTTTAATCAACTGCAAGGGGCAAGTTATTTCTCTAAGATTGATTTAAGGTCAGGCTACCATCAGCTAAAGGTTAGAGAAGAAGATGTGCATAAGACTGCATTTTGAACTCGTTATGGTCACTACGAG
The DNA here is from genome assembly GCA_030545235.1 of Helianthus tuberosus. Taxonomy (NCBI): domain Eukaryota; kingdom Viridiplantae; phylum Streptophyta; class Magnoliopsida; order Asterales; family Asteraceae; genus Helianthus; species Helianthus tuberosus. Next base: position 182,054,045 of record CM060381.1, on the reverse strand, counting down.
TGTTCTTGGTGATGCCTTTCGGGCTCACTAATGCACCAGCAGCGTTCATGGACCTCATGAATCACGTTTGCAAGCCATATTTGGATAACTTTGTCATTGTTTTTATTGATGACATACTTATATACTCAAAGAATCAGGCTGATCATGAAAACCACCTTCGATGTATCCTTAAACTTCTTCAGCAAGAAAAGCTCTACGCCAAGTTTTCAAAATGCGAGTTTTGGCTTCGTGAAGTCCAATTTCTTGGACACGTGGTGAGTGAGCTTGGTATCCAGGTGGATCCCGCTAAGATTAAAGCCATTATGAATTGGCAAGAGCCTAAGACTCCTACAGAGATACGCAACTTTTTGGGTCTAGCAGGATACTATCGACGTTTCATCGAAAACTTTTCAAGGATTGTTGCACCCCTAACTTCGTTGACTCGTAAGAATATAAAGTTTGATTGGGGTCCCAAGCAACAAGAATCCTTTAAGATTCTTAAACAGAAGTTAAGCAATGCACCTGTGTTGACATTGCCAGAAGGCATTGAAGAGTTTGTGGTGTATTGTGACGCATCGCACACAGGTATGGGATGTGTGCTTATGCAGAAGGGCAAAGTTATTGCATATGCTACCTGACAATTAAAAGTGCACGAAAAGAACTACACCACCCATGATTTAGAGTTGGGTACCGTTGTATTTGCATTAAAGCTTTGGAGGCATTACCTTTATGGGACTAAGTGTGTGATCTATTCTGATCATAAGAGCCTTCAGCATCTGTTTAACCAGAAGGATCTGAACATGAGACAGCGTCGATGGATGGAGACACTGAATGATTATGATTGTGAAATCCGATATCATCCAGGCAAGGCGAATGTAGTCACCGATGCCTTGAGTTGAAAAGAAAGGGTTAAGCCCATTAGAATCAATGCCAATAGCATTGAATTGAAGAACAGCTTGAATGAAAGGTTGTTAGCCGCTCAAAAGGAAGCTGTGTTAGAAGCTAACTATCCGAATGAGAAGTTGGGCATAACTGCTGAACAGTTATCATATGGCAAGGATGGAATCCTAAGATTGAATGGACGAATATGGGTTCCAATCTATGGAGGACTTAGGGATGTGATCCTTCAAGAAGCCCATAGCTCCAAGTATTCTGTTCATACTGGCAGGTGATAAGATGTACCAGGATTTAAAGGCAAGTTATTGGTGGATAGGTTTGAAGAAATCTATAGCCACTTATGTGGCTAAATGTCTGACATGCGCACTAGTTAAAGCCGAACACTAGAAGCCGTCAGGTTTGCTGCAACAGCATGAACTTCCCACCTGGAAATGGGAAATGGTAACAATGGATTTTATCACTAAGTTACCAAGGACAAAGCAAGGAAATGATACTATTTGGGTTATAGTCGACAGGTTGACTAAGTCAGCCCACTTCTTGCCGATTAAAGAAACTCACAGCTCTGACAAGTTAGCTCAGCTGTACGTGGACGAGATTGTATCTCTTCACGGAGTGCCGGTGTCTATTATCTCTGATAGGGATACTAGATACACATCGCATTTTTGGAAAAGCTTTCAGCAATCTTTAGGCACTCGATTAAACTTCTGCACTGCTTATCATCCTCAAACGGATGGGCAAAGCGAGCGTACAATACAAACACTTGAGGATATGCTACGAGCTTGTGTTATTGATTTAGGTGGAAGTTGGGATGATCATCTTCCGTTGATCGAATTCTCGTATAATAATAACTATCATTCAAGTATTCAAGCTGCATCTTTCGAAGCTTTGTATGGGAGAAAGTGCAGGACGGCAGTTTGTTGGGCGGAAGTTGGAGATGTCCAACTAACATGACCTGATATAGCCATGGAGACAACAGATAAGATTGTGCAGATACGTGATCATCTCAAAGCTGCCAGGGATAGGCAGAAAAGCTACGCAGATAAAAGGCGTAAACCTCTGAAATTCGAGGTAGGTGACAAAGTGTTACTTAAGGTATCACCCTGGAAAGGGGTAATGCGTTTTGGCAAGAAGGGCAAGTTGAGCCCAAGATACATAGGACCATTCGAGATCATCGAATGTGTCGGGACTGTAGCTTACAAGCTAAATCTTCCAGAAGAGCTTAGTGGGGTACATAATGTATTCCACATCTGCAACTTGAAGAAATGTCTAGCCGATGAATTGCTAGCAATGCCGCATAAGGACGTGCAGATAGATGAGAGCTTGAAGTTCGTTGAAAAACCTTTGTCGATCGAGGATTGACAAGTTAAAAAGCTTCGAAGGAAGCATGTACCGATTGTAAAGGTAAAATGGGATGCCCGTAGAGGCCCGGAATACACGTGGGAGGTTGAATCCACAATGAAACAGAAGTACCCTCATTTATTTCAGTAAATCTCGAGGTCGAGATTTCTTTTAAGGGGGTGAGGATCTAACACCTCGTAAAATCACGACTAATAGAATGAAGACACGTGTCATGGACTTTAGACGTGTAATGGATTGATCTGGAAGGACTAAAGTTGTCAAACAATGTAAATATGTTAGTAAAAGGATCCAAAGTGTCAACATGCCATTCATGTGCCTCTGATTGACCTCATACGGCGTTCGTATTCTTTAATGAATAATTTGACAAACACTGGAAGTCGTTTGTGCTTAAAATAAGGATTTTTACGAAACATAAGGGTTAAAAGTGTCAACATGTTAAAAGATACCTCTGAATGACCTTTTAACGATCCCAAAAACATTGTAATAATTATATATTTGGTTCTCAAGAATATTGGATATTTATTTTGTGGAGTTTCGAAGAAATCAAGACTTTTCGGGTGATCGTACAACTAACCGGTAGCTTAACGGAGTTAGTTCATGACCCAAGGCCCTTAATAGTTAACTATGGGGGTCCTAAATGCAATAAATGGAACTTAAATAAACTTATTTTGGACCAGGGACTGAAATTGAAAAGTCTGCAAAGTTTTTACCGGAGTTAACCATTGTCGCGGCCCGCGTAGACTCCTTAAGAGTCTTACGCTGCCCGAGTGGAAGTGACAGATGCAGAAAAATCTGCACAGCTGCAGGTTCAGCCTGTTACACCGCCTTTGCATGCCTCAAATCGACACCAGGGACTGTGCCAATGGTTTTTCATGCACTAGGGACACATGGAAACATCAGGGATCATTGTAGGGACATGTGGAGTGATCAAATGAAATGGAAAATCCTATATAAGGCCTTGTTGTTGCACTTGTTCATTTCACACTTGCAAACTTTTACTCAAAACCCACTCTCTGAAGTTCTTGGAGCTCTAGGAAGCTTTCCTCAGTTCATATTTCGTGCTAAGAGTTGTTGTAAGCATTCTTAGCCCCCTAAGTTCAAGTTTTATTAGTTTAATGACCAAAAGTCAAAGCCATCGTAATTAAGCTTTGACTTAGTGATTAATCACTAATGGTCCAGCCATTATTCGAATTGAAAGTGGCTATGAGTTGGTAATTATGTAGGTAATAAACCCTTAAAAGGGCACCTACTGATTATCACTCTAACTTGGTCAATTGTCGGGTCAAACTTATTATTAAAAAGTCAACAGAAACTATTTTTACAAATAAATTCATAACTGATAATGCAGAGGTTATGGAACATGTTTTAACACTTAAATAACTTGGTAATTAATATAAGAACATGTTTAGGCATGTTCAACCCGACAATTCTGAGTTTAGGCTCGTTTCGGAACCGAAAGTCGTAAATGAAAGCCTATTTATTAATTAAACAACTCGTTTCGACATAAATCCTATGTAAACCTAAATTTTGACACCAAACCTTTTACCCACTGATGTAATATAATATTTAGGGATTTTTGGAGATTTTCATTAAATTTTAAATTGATCATAACATAGAGTTCTTGCATAGGCTCGGTAATTGACGATAATGCCCTTTTTGCTAATAAAATGAGTTTTACCCATCCTTTACACATCAAACCTTTTCCTACTGATTTTATACAATAAATAAGTTATTTTAAACTGTAAAGGCTAGTCAAAATCTCAGATTTCTTTAATCAACCCGAATATCGTCAAATACCGACTTTTATGCGATTTAGGCGCATAGTATGGTTTAAAACCATATTAGGCACCTAAGACTTGTTACCTACTGATGTTATGAATAAATTTTTATACTTAAACAGTAAGTAAAAGTTTTAAACTCAGATTTCCAAATTTGACCCTTAAAACATATGTGAAATGACCAAAATGCCCCTTCGGTGCATAGTTTGGTCATAAAAGCTAAATTTCACATATATATGATATCTTACTGGTATAACTTATTAAAATGAATATTTTTACTAATTATTTTAGACCAGAACCTCAGATTACTATTTAACCTCTTTTATAAACTATAAAATTACCAAAATACCCTTTCGAGGCTTAATTTGATTTTAAATTCGTTTCGGGCATAATGGAAGGTATCCTACTGATATCACAACATATTTAAGGCATATTAACTTGTGAAACCTGTACATGACTCATTTGGTTACCCGTTATGCATTTTTCACGTTCGGTGCGGTTTATGTGAATAGTTTGCATAAATTGACCGAAACGGGTCAAACCTTATCATTTTTACCTCAAAATCTAGAATGTGTTTAGTTTACCCATATTATACAAGTCTTCATACTTGTCGGGTCTAAATCACATTCTAATCCGGTCTTCGCTTAATCTTGCGTTTTGAACCATAAACCTTTCATTAAAACTAACTGGTCTAAGTTTAAGCTTAAGTAAGACCCGTTAGGAATCTAATAGGTTATTAAAACCTTCGTTCCAGATTTAGGAGCCCAGTAAAAGCTATTTGCACTTGCTGATTGTTATACGGCTGAGATTAAATTATATTTTGCTCAGGTAAATACTTTTAACTTATTTTCCCTTATACGGGCTTGGGGTACGGTATTTAGTAATACCGCTTGGTCGGGTATTGAATCTTTAATCAAATAATGGTTAAATCATTGAAATAACCCGTTTAATCTGTTTTGTTTATTTTAAGCCTTTGGGGGGGTTAATGACCATGTCCTGGATATCCTCGGCTCATTCATTGAAATGGCCACGACTTAAGCACGGGGTGTAGGCATACACCTGCCGGTGCGTATGTAAAAAGATATACCCGCTTGTTGAGAATAACTCATCGTGGGTTTATATTATGTGGTGTGTCTATTAATCTTGTTCCGGCTTCTATACCGAATCCTGAATGTATAATAAACCTATAAATCCTTTACAAGATTATTTTTAAATAATTATCCCAAGTTATAAAAGAATATTTGTACCTTGTGCATTTAAATCAATTTTCTCAAATATTTTCAAAAGTGTCGGTTAATTGTATTTACCAGTGTAAACTGCCGTATTTTCAAAAAGGCTAAGTGCAGGTACTAAGCGTAATGGGTTGGAACTCCTGAGTGAATAAATAAAGAGTCTTGCAAGCTTTTATCACTTTAAGTCTGTTGAACAATACTTCTTTTGTTTTGATCCGCCTGTGGATCCATCTTACAATCCGTTGTAATATTTAATGTTACTTTCGAATCGGTTTGTAATATTATTATTTTAGACTTCCGCTGTGTATTAAACTGTGATTATTTGACTATGATGATATCAACTACGTCACGATACTCCCCACCGGGCCCACCGGTAATACGTGGAAATATCGGGGTGTGACAGGTAAAGAACTATGTTCAAACCTTAATGCCTCGATCTTATAAGATCATGGCTATTAAATATTAAAAAAAATTGTCCTTGTGACTAGGCCTTTTGTGCCACTCTAATATCTTTAATGGTTTATAACCAGGGATAAATTATAATGAAAACCCTAAATAAATATGACTAACAAAATAACCAATATGGTTTGTATTTACCATGGTTAATGAATTGTCAAAATGACAATTCCATAATAAGACTTCTGAATAAATTATTGTCATCATTTTTTTATGTAGCAATCAAGCTACATGGCTGAATCAGAAGAGGTTAACAGTCATCCTCGAGAGAGAAACGACACCACCAGGATTAATGTAGCTGGTGCAGATTTACAAGCGATGATAGATTATGCTGTCACACGAGCTATGGACAGACAATTCAAAGAATCCAGTGGTACTCACAGTAAGACCCAATCTGTACCCCATACAAAACCACCTTCCAAGACACATGTATTGTCACACCCCGACCACGTAAAACAACAAATCGTGGCGGAAACGTCGGGGAGTGTCGTAACAGAATCATTGTTTCACAACCATGGATTAAATAATTTCGTTTTATTGAATTATTGAACTCATTGTTTTATTACAAATCAGATAAATACAAATATTATCTTTCTAGTTTTAAAGTCGCTAAGGCACGAGTCCATCCTATGTATAGCATGCATCAACAATCATCACATAACAACACCTGAAACATGTGTAAAAATAGGTACGTCAGCATAAAAATGCCTGTGAGATACATAGGTTTTATTATAATAGGATTCATGACTTATAAGTTTTTAAAAAAAATATATTTAATCAAAAATATTCATGAACCTTAAAAATATTTTCTTTTATAAATCATACTAAAATTTATAAGAAATCAGATGATATAACAGAATAATACATAGGTAAATAAATAACTAAGTAAAATGAGTTTATATAAAATATGTTGTTTGTAAAACAACATTTTGATAAAAAGGTTTATAATATATATAAAAATATACTTTGGTTTTAAGAAAGTCGATTAAGTAATATATTAAATTATATTTCAGTTCCAAAATCGTTAAAATAGTATATTAAATATACTTTAGTCGTCAAAATAATAATTTTCAGTAGTATATCAAAAGTATACTTTGGTTTTATTAATAACATATTAAACTATGTTTTGGTTTCATAAATAACATATTAAACTATGTTTTGGTTTTATAAATAACATATTAAACTATGTTTTAGTTTTATAAATAACATATCAAACTATGTTTTTTTAATAATTAACAAAATATATGTTGGTTTTGTACATTATCACATATGAAAGCATATCAAACTATACTTTTGGGAGTATAACTAAATATACAATAAAAATGGGATTTAAGAATTCATTCAGACCTGAGTGCATCAAAATACACCTTTGAGACTATAGAAATACCACAAAGGCAATCCCTATTTGGATAAAATTTCGGTTTCTGACATTCCATGACAACAGTAATGGGGTGTCAAATCCTATAGCGCTATATCATACTACCAACCGGTCTGGTGAACATAAAATAAGTACTATCCAACAATTTAATTTTATAATCTTTGGAAAAAAATAGAGTTTAAACCATAAATAATCATTCAGTTTATCAAAAGATAAGTAATAATACGTATAATCAATTATACTTTGAAATCATGAACATAACAATTAGGTACACATGCCTCACCCCAAAACATTTAAAACAGTAAAAGAGGGGACTATGTACTCACTTGAGAGTGCTTAGAAGTCTTGAACAACTACCAAGTCAGCTAGAGGGATCACGGAATCAAACGACACCTAATATAGGTAACTAAGTAAATAAACCGGACCTAAATCGGAAGATCGGATAGAATGAGGTTTCGTAAACCAAATGAGTGTGGGAACTCATATGATATGGTTTAACAAATCCTACATACTAAAACGAAACCTAACCTAAGTGCTTACGACCCATTTCGACCCGTTTAGGTAGCTTACGCTACTTTAACGCGCCGTTCGCGTAAAACGCGTTTGGAACGCCTAACTAGTCCTATGACAAGTATTATATGCCTAAACATGTTTAATTATGTTGCATAATCAGTTAAATGACAAAATTTTGGGTTACATATGCTTAAATATCAATTATGCATAAAAAGGGCATTTTGGTCATTTTCCTAAGGTATATAAACTACCTATCATACAACTAACTAAACGAAGTGACCATAAGGTATAACCTCGGAAGGTTATTCCCTATGCAACTATGGTCACCTAATGTGCTTGGTCGGATCCTAATGATCGACCAAACGGGTCGGGTTCGAAAGTCTAAGAGGTTGTTTAGACCGCTTATCTTACGACCCTATATAAGCACTAATCTAAAAGTGACGAGTTAAACATGTTAAAACATGCTTAACAAAGTTTAAAAACAAGTTTGATATCAAGACAAAGGGTCTTGATACCCAAGAATAGTTTGGTTGCAAAATACGCAAGAATACGCATTTTGACCGAAACTATGACTCGTCACTACGCCTAAATAACGGGGTAATCAGTAGGTATAGTCACAAGAGACTATAACTGTGACAACCCGAACTCTTAAGGTTAGTGTCGTTTAACTTAACGATCCTAAATCCTAATTATTTCTTTCTTTCTGCCTTGTTTAAATTTGACGCTTTAAACGTTTTGTGTTAACTTTAAATGTATGTAATAACTAATTGCATTATGGGCCGCGAGTAGTTCAGGCCACGTTTTCTCAAAGCCCAAGGATCACCCAAATGAGTCTAGCAACCCAAACTCTATGATGGCAGCCCTATCATTCTTTGTGGCAGCCCAAGTAAATAGGCTTGAGTCCATTATCGGCTATTAATGTAAACCGCCCCAACCTTCACAAATATATGAATACGTAACATGGTTGTTGATTAGACTAAACTTAGAACACAAGTCAAAAATCCTAAAGTTCCCCCTTGATCGCACAATTTCAGTAGAGACCCCCCCTCGTGATTACCATCACCAGACTCTCCATAGTTCTTCGGTTAGTATATCAAACTTTTGTATTAATTTGTTTGTGGTTCTTGTTATTGGCACGAGTTATTCTTTTGTGCTTGTTGTTTTCTTGGTGCACAAACTGATCGAGATGTAGAATTGATTTAGAGTTTCTTGGTAAAACTGAATTATAAACGGAAATAACATGTAGTGTTGATACATAAGATTGGTGTGTCTCGACAGTGGGTTGTTGATCAAATACATGCTTAGGATCCTACGGATTATGTGTTATTAGAGGTTTGCTTGATTGTGGGTGTGTTGATGAAATCTACTAGCATAGTTAGCATTAAATGATGTTTTCATTCGTGGGGATCATTAATTGAGATGTAACAGGATATATGTTGATCATGGAACTAGATAATATATTGCTAGAGTCATAACGATAATGGGTTGTTGGGGGATCCAAGGACATACACACACACTGTTGTTGCGCAAAGAAATAAACAAACTGTGTTGGATTGTACCCTATCAATATTGGCCTGTTACACAGTCCATGAGTTTGGCATACATTGGGCCGAGAACTGTAATGGATCACATGAGCCAAAAGCTTATTTGTACATAATTTGGACCCCTCATGCGTACTAGATTATAGCTCAAAACCAGGCCGCATTTTCCCAGGGTGGGCCTGGGTGTTTTGGGCCACAAATACACGGACTAAACTACACTATTTCCTTTTATTTGAATTATTAGATTACACAGTTTCTTTTATTTGAATTTACATTGGGTCTCATTTGTTAAGTGGGCCGCACCAAGCCTAAGTGGAATATTAATCTGCAAGTTATTAACCTGATTAAATCTGCAAGTTAAGTGCTAAATGTCTTGTAAATATAAAACTATGAGATGAATTCCCTTATGAACCGAGTGCATGCTAAGTGATTATTTGGTGACACTGGGTTGATAGGTTAACTATTATGACATGAATTATACGTGTGTGCTATATGTAACATAATGGTATATTATGTGAATAAGGGATGCATGAACTATTTGTACGTGTAACATGTGGATTTTGTGCACCCGAAACTGATTGTGTTGGTAACCATGGTAGGACGTGTGTAATCCTTTGACAAACAAGTAGCTAACCATACCGAGCAAACCAAGGTGAGTTCACACTCTTTCTAAGGCATGGGATTCCCGATGGTTGGGAATGGGTTAAAGAACTAAAACGGAACCTGCATATCCTCCTTGGGTAGGATATGTACCGCCATCCTCCATGGGTAGGATGTCAATATTAATCCTGCGTATTCTCCTTGGGTAGAATACGTACGTTCGTCCTCCTTGGGTAGGACAACAACCTTAAACTTACTAGACAAAACTCTATCATGAAGTCCCTCATTTTTATATCAACTTAATCGTCGGGCCAATGGCGAGCGGGTCATTAGTTAATAGCGCTATTAGGGTTGACAAGCCTCACACCGTGCTGGTCGGACAGGCGTGTACTAATGGATATGGGCATACAGTCAATGATGATAGACATTGACTTAGGGCACAACTTACTTTCATCAGTTGTCGATATGGTAACGGTCTAGTGGTTCACATGGGGAAGCCCCCACTGGTTATGGACATGGTTTGGGAAACAAGGAATTGGTTAACACATGGTTTTTGAAACAACTTATGGTTTTTGGAACAACATTAAAACTGGACAACCAACTGTGAACTCGCTCAACTTTGTTGTTGACTCGTTGTTACATGTCTTGCAGGCTTTTAGGTGCATATCGTTGGAACTTGCTGTCTGGGATGCTGGAGTGGTCATGGGTCGAGATACATGGAATCGCAACACAAGTCTAATGGCTTACTTACTCGTGGTTTATATAACATTTAACAAACGAATTTTGCTTCCGTTGTGTACTATGAGTTATATGTAACGTTTTGAAATACTTTCTGTTAATAAATGAAAGTTTTATTTAATTATACTTACGAGTTCGATGTGATTGGCGTCTAAGATCCTGGTCAGTCACGCCTCCTGCGGTGATACTCCGCTTGTGGATTTTTGGGGGTGTGACAGATTGGTATCAGTGCCATTGGTTATAGTGAACTTGGTTTTAAAAAGGGGGAAAAACGTTTTTGTAAAACCAGACTATAACCGAACAGTTCTGAAAACGTGATACGACCATGACACTCAGCTCCAGATTGCAAGGTTCGTCTCTCGTATACTCATTGTACTGCATAACTAGTGAACACTTACATATGATATTGCATGTGATTGCACGTTTAGCACAACAGTATGAATTCCTGTATTACTTGCATGCGTTATGTGACTGATAGGGTGGTATTTCCCTAAACCTTCATGACTTGCGCTTCGTGATGCTCTTTGTTTGCTACTCGAGTTTGAGGAACCATTTGACATGAGTTAAGAGGAGCTGAGATGAGCATGAAAATCACAATATTATTGTGGTGCACACATAATAATAATGTGGGGTGCATGCGAGTCCCAGTGAGGCTTAAAAAGTGAAAAAGGGGTTCCGTTCCGTTATTTGATCGATGTGAAACATAACAAACCTATAGGGGTCATAGCAGTGATTGTCCCCTACTCGAACGTGAACTTTCCATTCCTCTCTGGATCTTTTCGAATCTCGACGCTATCGAGTATTACCTGAACACCTGTCTGAACGCCTAGCGAACTGTGTAGAATGTTAGGTGCTTGTACGAACATCCCCGAGTTGGATGTTGCAACGGCAATGATTGGTCAATATCTTTCTCACCTTTCTTCGCTTGCTGGAACTTAACGTATTGACGCCTTAGATTCTGAAGTGCGACCACTTCTGCAACACTCTCGTAACATACTGTGTAATACTCAGTCAACTTGCAAGAACGATGGACTTCAGCATTTGGATGACCCTGATTACCGGCAACGAGCACCAGCAAATTGGCTTCAATCGAATCCTTAACCCTAGTCAGCGACCCATGGGAGTCAACTCTTACGAATTAATCGGGGCATAAGCAATGACAATCGACTATAACGTGGAATGTGTAACTGCCAGCGCAGTGAGTAGCGCTTTAGGACGTGACTCAGAATGTAAAAATATGGACTTTGATGGTGAAGAATCGTAGGGCTTCATTTCGAGCAACGACATTGGGAGCAGTAGTCACAGCGACAACAAGGTATTCGTAACCCTAGCCTACAGTATGGAAATAAAGGTGCCTACAACATGGATTGGCCGTGGTTAAGTTAAGAAGACAACAACCAACGAAACGACGGCCGTACTGGAATTCCTCGCAACGAGTACAACCACACGGGAAATGATGCTCATGGAGGGGCATTTAGGATTGGCGTGGGCGACGCAAGGATTGTAATAACAAGGTGGCATACACGTTCTTGGTAATGAATCACTTCGTCTCTGTTCTCTATAACCCTGATGCTTCTTGAAACCCAACCTGTTGTGGAGTCGGCTAATGGCAAGACAATGGAAACCTCATATGATCGTTGGGATGCAAACTCGACCTTGTGGGACAAGTGTTCGACATCGACCTTTCTTCTGTTGTTCTTGATAGATGTACCCTGTGAGGAGACGATTCTACGTATCCCTCTCCTTCGTGGAGGATTGTTATCTGTTCTAACGCGTCAGAGTGGCACAACGGTTAGCGTTATTTCAGCAATGAGAGCCAGGAGTGTCTACGAAGGGATTACCCCGCTACGTGGCAACTGTTATAGACGCAAGGTTAGGAATAAGAGGATCGAGGATCCACCAGCTGTTCATGATTACCCTCCATGTGCTACCCGAGGAACTTCCAGGATCGTCTCTACAACTGTTAGGTAGGAACTCGGTTTGACCTCGCGCCGGAGGCAGTTCTAACTACTCGTACTCTTTACCGTCTTGCACCAGGAAGGTTGTAGGAACTGTTTAACCAACTACAGGAACTGTCGGACAGGAGTTTTCGCTTTAAGGAGCCCTCGCTATACCCATGAAGAGAAGCCTTTTCATATGTGTACTGACTATCGAGAACTCAACAAGGTGACAGTCAAGAATCATTTGCCTCAACCACGTATTGACAACCCGTCGACCAATTGCGAGGAACAAGAACTATCATCAGATGGAAGTCCAAGGGGAGAATGCTCTTAGAACAACATGTCGAACGTAATGCAGCCATTTCAACGTTGTACACCATGATCATTGAGTTAACCAACACACCAGCAGCTTCAGGGATCACATGAATCGACCGCATTTGTTGACAACGTTCTAAACCCTGACCAGGAGAATGGAATGCCATGGGTGGCATTTGTATCTTATTTTAGAACTCCTAAGGGAGGAGCCACTCCGCGCAAAGTCTTGTTAAATGTAAATTTCTGGATTCGAGAGGTACCTTTTGGTCATATAATCAACGAAGTGGGAATACACGTGGATCTCGCTAAGATCCATTTTGTTAGAACCTGATCGACACCAAAGAGTCCTTCGAGGTTACAGCAAATTCTTGGTCTCACTTGATACTATCCCAGATAAATCACAGGATTTTCGAGGGTCGCGCAGCTTAAATCTCTCTAGCACAGCAGGGTGCTGTGTTCGTGAAAGACATAACATGAGGACGTCTTTTCAGCTTTCGAATCCCAACTCTGTAATGCACTGAGCATCGTTTTTACCCGAGGGTGCCGGTGATTCAGTGGTATATGCTTATGGTTCGAATCAGAGTCCCAGTTACACGTCGACGCAACACAATAGAGTGATGACTTACGTAATGGAGTTACAAGAGGAACTGCACGACACAACCGGCGGCGGAAACCATGGTCTTTGGATTTAGTTGGAGGCATTACTTAGACGGTACCAGATGCGTTATTTAGACCGATCACAAGGGCCTCCCGTGTACCTTGGCTTCGGTAGAGCTAAATCAGTTAATGGCATTGCTGGAGGGAACTTTTGGATTATTGCAACCATGAAACTCGAACGTGCACGAGCTTTGCAGCTCACTATCGACTCTAACTTACATGATCCGACTCGCCCTGTTCAAACTGGAGAACTGAAGGAAGAGGATTTTCAAGTTGAACCCATGCAGGGCATGGAGAAGCAACCTTGGCAGGTCAGACGATATTCACCACCTCATGGAACGAGCGTGGATCTCATTATACAGTAACTGCAGGAAATTTATGTTGAGCAAAGCACACCGGCCTCGATATTCTAGTCGTCTGGGTTTTGATGAGAGACATTAGGATTTATAAACCTTGTACTGGTGATCGGGCATGAAGGCCCACCTAGCTAGGTATGGGAATGATGTTTGACTTGTGGGAAAGTCAAGGTGAAGCATTAGCAACCAGAAACACCTATATAGAAAGCGAAAACAGACTACCATGGATTTGGTCGCTAGTCTACTTACAACTCGAAACGGAAACAATAGCACCTGGATAATCGTTGATTGTCTCACGTAACCAGCACACTTTCTAGCCATCAAAGAAATGGGATAAGTTTTCTACACTTGCAATCATCTACCTGAAAGAAGCGGTTGCTAGGCATGGGGTGCCAACCTCCATTACCTCTAATCGCGACCCACGATTTACATCTGATTTGTGGCAAGCGGTGCACAAATCCTATGGCTCACGTTTAGACATGAGCATAGTATATCATCCACAGACGGATGGGCAGACTGAACGCACCATCCAAACTCTTGAAGACATGCTTCGAGCACATGAAATCGACTTTGGCAACGGCCGGGGAAGACACATCCCTTTAGTGGAGCTTTCGTATAACAACAGTTACCACACCAGCATCCAGACTGCTCCGTTCAAGGCATTGTACGGACGGAAGTGCCGATCACCTCTTTGTTGGGCAGAGGTTGATGACAGCCAAATCACTGGCCCAGAACTCGTTGTAGACACAACAGAGAAGACTGCTCAGATACGACAATGGATGGCGGCAACTCGTGACCGTCAGGAAAGCTACGCTGATAAGCGCAGGAAACCACTCGAGTTCCAGGTTGGAGATCGAGTTCTACTTAAAGTCTCACCTTGGAAAGGTGTAGTTCGCTCTGGTAAACGAGGCAAACTCAACCCGCGATATGTTGGACCTTTCAAAATCGCTGAGGGAATTAGCAAGGTGGCCTACAGATTGAATCTATCCGAAGAACTCAGTGGAGTTCACAACGTATTCCATGCGTTGAATCCGAAAAAATGTCTGTCAGATGAAACCCTCATAGTTCCTTTCAAGGAGCTCACCATCGACGATCAGTTGCGATTTGTCGAAGAACCGATAAAAATCTTAGACCGGGAGGTCAAGATTCTCAAACGCACCAGGATATCTATTGTTTGAGTTCGTTGGAACTCCCGTCGTGGCCCAGAGCTTACCTGGGAAAGATAAGACCAAATGAAACACAAATATCCCCAGTTGTTCGAGAACAATGAAGCCACTACTGAGGCTGAAGCTACTACAGAATTTCGGGACGAAATTCCAAACCAACGGGGGATGATGTGACACCCCAGGAAAACCAGGAAACCATGCAACCTAACTAGCTTCCTCAGTAACTACGTGCCAAATTTCGGGACGAAATTCCTCTTCAAGTTGGGGATCATGTGGCACCTGAGCGGAATCCGCAACAATCTTGATTTCTCACTTCACTCTTCTGTGCTTACTTGTCAAATTTCAGGACGAAATTTCTTTCAAGTTGGGGATGATGTGACAACCCGAACTCTTAAGGTTAGTGTCGTTTAACTTAACGATCCTAAATCCTAATTATTTCTTTATTTCTACCTTGTTTGAATTTGACGCGTTAAACGTTTTGTGTTAACTTTAAATGTATGTTATAACTAATTGCGTTATGGGCCGCGAGTAGTTCAGGCCACGTTTTCTCAAAGCCCAAGGATCACCCAAATGAGTCTAGCAACCCAAACTCTATGATGGCAGCCCTATCATTCTTTGTGGCAGCCCAAGTAAATGGGCTTGAGTCCATTATCGGCTATTAATGTAAACCGCCCCAACCTTCACAAATATATGAATATGTAACATGGTTGTTGATTAGACTAAACTTAGAACACAAGTCAAAAACCCTAAAGCTCCCCCTTGATCGCACGATTTCAGTAGAGACCCCCCCCTCGTGATTACCATCACCAGACTCTCCATAGTTCTTCGGTTAGTATATCAAACTTTTGTATTAATTTGTTTGTGGTTCTTGTTATTGGCATGAGTTGTTCTTTTGTGCTTGTTGTTTTCTTGGTGCACAAACTGATCGAGATGTAGAATTGATTTAGAGTTTCTTGGTAAAACTGAATTATAAACGGAAATAACATGTAGTGTTGATACATAAGATTGGTGTGTCTCGACAGTGGGTTGTTGATCAAATACATGCTTAGGATCCTACGGATTATGTGTTATTAGAGGTTTGCTTGATTGTGGGTGTGTTGATGAAATCTACTAGCATAGTTAGCATTAAATGATATTTTCATTCGTGGGGATCATTAATTGAGATGTAACAGGATATATGTTGATCATGGAACTAGATAATATATTGCTACAGTCATAACGATAATGGGTTGTTGGGGGATCCAAGGACATACACACACACTGTTGTTGCGCAAAGAAATAAACACACTGTGTTGGATTGTACCCTATCAATATTGACCTCTTACACAGTCCATGAGTTTGGCATACATTGGGCCGAGAACTGTAATGGATCACATGAGCCAAAAGCTTATTTGTACATAATTTGGACCCCTCATGCGTACTGGATTATAGCTCAAAACCAGGCCGCATTTTCCCAGGGTGGGCCTGGGCGTTTTGGGCCACAAATACACGGACTAAACTACACTGTTTCCTTTTATTTGAATTATTAGATTACACTGTTTCTTTTATTTGAATTTACATTGGGTCTCATTTGTTAAGTGGGTCGCACCAAGCCTAAGTGGAATATTAATCTGCAAGTTATTAACCTGATTAAATTGGCATGTTCTTGTGTTGAGGAGTTAAGTGCTAAATGTCTTGTAAATATAAAACTATGAGATGAATTCCATTGTGAACCGAGTGCATGCTAAGTGATTATTTGGTGACACTGGGTTGATAGGTTAACTATTATGACATGAATTATACGTGTGTGCTATATGTAACATAATGGTATATTATGTGAATAAGGGATGCATGAACTATTTGTACGTGTAACATGTGGATTTTGTGCACCCGAAACTGATTGTGTTGGTAACCATGGTAGGACGTGTGTAATCCTTTGACAAACAAGTAACTAACCATACCGAGCAAACCAAGTGAGTTCACACTCTTTCTAAGGCATGGGATTCCCGGTGGTTGGGAATGGTTTAAAGAACTAAAACGGAACCTGCATATCCTCCTTGGGTAGGATATGTACCGCCATCCTCCATGGGTAGGATGCCAATATTAATCCTGCGTATTCTCCTTGGGTAGATTACGTACGTTCGTCCTCCTTGGGTAGGACAACAACCTTAAACTTACTAGACAAAACTCTATCATGAAGCCCCTCATTTTTATATCGACTTAATCGCCGGGCCAATGGCGAGCGGGTCATTAGTTAATAGCGCTATTAGGGTTGACAAGCCTCACACCGTGCCGGTTGGACGGGCGTGTACTAATGGATCTGGGCACACAGTCAATGATGATAGACATTGACTTAGGGCACAACTTACTTTCGTCAGTTGTCGATATGGTAACGGTCTAGTGGTTCACATGGGGAAGTCCCCACTGGTTATGGACATGGTTTGGGAAACAAGGAATTGGTTAACACATGGTTTTTGACACAACTTATGGTTTTTGGAACAACATTAAAACTGGACAACCAACTGTGAACTCGCTCAACTTTGTTGTTGACTCGTTGTTACATGCCTTGCAGGCTTTTAGGTGCATATCGTTGGAACTTGCTATCTGGGATGCTGGAGTGGTCATGGGTCGAGATACATGGAATCGCAACACAAGTCTAATGGCTTACTTACGCGTGGTTTATATAACATTTAACAAACGAATTATGCTTCCGCTGTGTACTATGAGTTATATGTAACATTTTGAAATACTTTCTATTAATAAATGAAAGTTTTATTTAATTATACTTACGAGTTCGATGTGATTGGTGGCTAAGATCCTGGTCAGTCACGCCTCCTGCGGTGATACTCCGCTTGTGGATTTTTGGGGGTGTGACAATAACCATCGTGATTACGCTCACGTTATGAAGTTCAAACGAACTTCGTGTTGACCATAGACTGGTCAAAGCAGAAAGTCAAACACTGTTTGACTTTTACGCTTAAAAACGCATAAGAGAACGAAAGAATACTTACAACGGGTCCAAGAAATGGAGGATATGATCTATAAATTCTCAGGTATGAAGCATTTGAGCTTCAACTTAGAGAAAATTAGATCATGTGTGAGGAAAGAATGAAATGAGGTGGGTATATATAGGATTCGGTCCACCGTTAAGATCGTTTATCGAGAACCGTGCTTTAATCATGGCCTTACACTTGGGCCCAAGGTTTTAGAATACCATGGGAACATGTAAAACCATCAAATACCAGCCCATAGGGTGCAAAACCATGGGTTAAAACCATCAAAATCTCAAAAATGGACCAAGTTCAATGTATCAGCCAGAAATTTCAAAAATGGTCCCTGCACTTGTAAAACTTGATTTTTTTGCACTTTTAAGCCACGTTAACCCCATTTCAAGGCTCTAAAATAAAGTTAAAGTATAGGGAACTTACAATATGCTCAAAAACATCTCGGATGTCGGTTTGTTTGGTCGTACGGTTGCGTTGTTCGGTTAATTACGACGAAAATCGTAACGAACGCAAAAACGATCCAAATTACGCGATGAATGGAATTTTATCATGCCAATCACTAAAATAAAATATTTTAATGATTACATAAATTTTTGGATGTCCGGGTATATTTAGAACGTAAGATATGCGCAAAAATGCAAACTTATGCACTTTTGACGCTTTTAGTCTCTATTGATCAAATAAGTTTATTTTAGCATACCGAACCCCTCAAAGCCTATTTATAAGCTACGTAGAGGATATTTAGGGTATTTTTAACTTATGATCAAGTTCCGTAATGTTTGTTACAGTACGAATCGGCATACTTTCGCAGTTTGTCAAAATTAGTCCCTGTAAGCGAATAAACTTGATTTCGACATACCAAACCATCCAAAACTTATTTCTAAGTTATGTAAAGGTTATTTAAGGTATGTTAAGCCTATCTAACTGTTCCGGAGTGTTTGTTGCATTAAACTGATTATATTTACGCATCAGATCGCGTAAAATCTTCCAGAAGCGATTTAAAGCTCGAAATCGAACAAGAATTGATATGTGCAAACGATACACATATTTATACAAATTCCAAGTATGAAATACAATATTTCATTGGTTTGGTATTCGTATGATGGTTGAAGTGACACAGGTGTCACATGTATCTCATAAGGACGATTCTCATCATTCGTCAAACCAAAGGAGTGTGACATCTAAGAAGATTGTGCTCAATCAAGAGCCAGGTGTTAAGACCTGTTCTTATAAATATTCCGTCTCCTGCAAGACCAGGGACTTCACAGGGGAGAAAGGAGCCATTGATTGTATGACTTGGCTCGATGAGATGGATACAGTGGTTGATATTAGTGGTTGTGCAGAACAGGGCATTGTGAAGTTTGTTTCACAATCTTTCAAAGGTGAAGCTTTAGCTTGGTGGAGGTCCCTAATCCAAGCCACAGGAAAGATTCCGTTATATAATTTGACTTGGGATCAGTTTGTTGTTTTAGTCAAGGAAAACTTTTGTCCAGAGCATGAGGTGGAGAAAATTGAGACCGACTTCTTGACTCTGGTCATGAAGAACTTGGATTGTTAGGCATATCTTACGAGCTTCAACACCATGTCTCGATTGATTCCTTATTTGGTCACACCAGAATCAAAGCGCATAGCTCGTTTTATTGGAGGTTTAGCTCCAGAAATCAAGGGAAATGTGAAAGCATCTAGACCTACCACATTCAGGTCAGTGGCAGATTTGTCTCTATCTCTCACACTGGATGCTATCAGAAACAAATCTGCCAAAGTTTCTAATGAAGTTAAACGAAAGCGGGAGGATGAGAGTTCTCATCGCTCTGACAAGAAAAGGAAAGGGAACTCAGATCATAAGAAAAGTTCGGGGTTTAAAAAGGATAACCAGCAGTTGGGTGAGAAACCCAAATGTAAGACCCGCCAGAAACATCATTTTGGGAAATGCAGATTTGAATCGAAATCGCAGTCACAGTCGCAGTCAAAGCCTATTGGATGTGGGATCTGCAAGTCCAAAGAACATAAGACATTGGAATGCAAGAAGTTGAAGGATGCAACCTGTTATGGTTGCAACGAAAAGGGGCACATTAAGACTAACTGCCCGAAAAATCCAAGGAAGCCTGAGGAGGCTAAAATGACCAATGCACGGGTCTTTTAGATGAATGCTCAGGAGGCCATTCAGAACAACAATGTGATAACATGTACCTTTCTTATCAATGATGTTTATGCTAGGGTATTATTTGATTCTGGTGCAGACAAGTCGTTTGTAGAAAACAAATTTTGTAAATTGTTAAATCTGCCTGTTAAAACCCTAAGCATAAAATATGAAGTAGAATTGGCCGATGGTACTATAGAGACTGCCTCAACAGTTCTAAATGGATGTTTTATATCCATTAGGAATCACTCCTGTCCGTTGTCCTTGCTTCCGTTGAATTTAGCAAGATTTGACATAGTGATAGGCATGGATTGGTTATCTCATAACCAAGCCCAAATTGGATGTGATAAGAAGCAAGTGGTTATCAAGACTCCTTATGGTGAGCCATTAACAATTCAGGGAGATACTCAGTATGGGTTACCTAAGCAAGTGTCCATGCTTAAGGCGTCAAAGTGTTTGAAGAAAGGTTGTGTCATTTATATGGCACAACTGTTGATGAACCAAAGCCCAAGATCGAAGACGTCCCTGTTATTTCAGAATATCCAGATGTATTCCCTGAAGAACTACCTGGTTTACCTCCAGATAGGCAAGTGGATTTCAGGATCGATATTATTCCTAGAGCAGCACCAGTTACAAGAGCACCTTACCGGTTGGCACCAACTGAGATGAAAGAGTTAAGGACTCAGTTGGATGATTTATTGGTAAAAGGATTTATTCGACCCAGCTCGTCCCCTTGGGGAGCACCGATTCTGTTTGTGAAGAAGAAGGATGGCTCGATGCGCCTATGCATCGATTATCGCGAGATGAATAAAGTAACCATCAAGAACAGGTATCCGTTACCCAGGATCGATGATCTATTCGATCAGCTTCAAGGAGCAAGTTACTTTTCAAAGATCGATCTAAGGTCAGGTTATCACCAATTGAAGGTCAGAGACGAATATGTCCACAAGACCACATTCAGAACACGCTATGGCCACTATGAGTTCTTAGTGATGCCTTTCGGGCTCACTAATGCACCTGGAGCATTCATGGATCTCATGAACCGCGTTTGCAAGCCATATTTAGACAAGTTTGTCATTGTTTTCATTGATGACATTCTTATTTACTCAAAGAGTCCAGCCGATCATGAAAGACATCTCTGGTGTATCCTTAAACTTCTGTAGCAAGAGAAGCTCTACGCCAAGTTTTCAAAATGTGAGTCTTGGCTTCGTGAAGTCCAATTCCTTGGACACGTAGTGAGCGAGTGTGGTATCCAGGTGGATCCCGCTAAGATTGAAGCGATTATAAATTGGCAAGAGCCTAAGACTCCTACATAGATTCGCAGCTTCTTGGGTCTAGCAGGATACTATAGACGTTTCATTGAAAACTTTTCAAGGATTGCCGCACCTCTAACATCGTTAACTCGCAAGAATGTCAAGTTTGAATGGGGTCCCAAGCAGCAAGAATCCTTTGATATTCTTAAGCAGAAATTAAGCAATGCACCTATGTTGACATTGCTAGAAGGAATTGAAGAATTTTTGGTTTATTGCGACGCATCGCACACAGGTATGGGAGGTGTGCTTATGCAGAAAGGCAAAGTTATTGCATATGCTTCCAGTCAATAAAGGTGCACGAGAAGAATTACACCACCCATGATTTGGAATTGGGTGCCATTGTATTTGCACTGAAGCTTTGGAGGCACTATCTATATGGAACAAAGTGTGTGATCTACTCTGATCACAAGAGCCTTCAACATCTGTTCAACTAGAAGGATCTTAACATGAGACAGCGTCGTTGGATGGAGACTTTGAATGATTATGATTGTGAAATTCGATATCATCCGGGCAAAGCTAATGTTGTAGCTGACGCTTTAAGCAGAAAGGAAAGGGTTAAGCCCATTAGGATCAACGCCAAGAGCATCGAATTTAAGAACAGCTTGAATGAAAGGTTGTTAGCCACTCAAAAGGAAGTTGTATTAGAAACTAACTATCCGAATGAGAAGTTAGGAATGACTGCCGATCAATTATCATATGGCAAGGATGGAATCCTAAGATTGAATGGTCGAATATGGGTTCCAATTCATGGAGGACTTCAAGATGTGATTCTTCAAGAAGTTCATAGCTCCAAATATTCAGTTCATCCTGGAAGTGATAAGATGTACCAGGATTTGAAGGCAAATTACTGGTGGATAGGTTTGAAGAAATCTATAGCCACCTATGTAGCTAAATGTCTGACATGCGCACAGGTTAAAGCCGAGCATCAGAAATCGTCAGGTTTGCTGCAACAGCCTGAACTTCCCACTTGGAAATGGGAAATGGTAACCATGGATTTTATCACTAAGTTACCAAGAACGAAACGTGGGAATGATACTATTTGAGATATAGTCGACTGGTTGACCAAGTCAGCTCACTTCTTGCCGATTAAAGAAACTCACAGCTCCGACAAGCTAGCTCAGCTGTACGTGGATGAGATTGTATCTCTCCACGGAGTGCCAGTGTCTATTATCTCTGATAGGGATACAAGATACACATCGCATTTTTGGAAAAGCTTTCAGCAATCCCTAGGCACTCGTCTAAATTTCAGCACTGCGTATCATCCTCATACAGATGGGCAAAGCGAGCGTACAATTCAAACGCTTGAGGATATGTTACGAGCTTGTGTTATTGATTTAGGAGGAAGTTGGGATGACCATCTTCCTTTGATTGAATATTTCGTACAATAATAGCTATCATTCGAGTATTCAAGCAGCGCCTTTTGAAGCATTGTACGGAAGGAAGTACAGAACTCCAGTTTGTTGGGCGGAAGTTGGAGAAACCCAACTGTCAGGACCTGACATAGTCCTCGAGATGACGGACAAGATTGTTCAGATCCGTGATCATCTCAAAGCTGCCAGGGATAGGCAGAAAAGCTACGCGGATAAAAGACGTAAACCTCTGAAATTCAAGGTAGGAGACAAAGTGCTACTCAAGGTATCACCCTGGAAGGGAGTGATGCAATTTGGCAAAAAGGGCAAGATTAGCCCAAAATATATAGGACCATTCGAGATCGTCGAATGTGTCGGAACGGTGGCCTACAAGCTAAATCTACCAGAAGAGTTTAGTGGAATACATAATGTATTCCACATCTGCAACCTAAAGAAATGTATAGCCGATGAGTCGCTAGCAATGTCGCACAAGGACGTGCAGATTGATGAAAGTTTGAAGTTCGTTGAAAGACCTTTGTCAATCGAGGACCGACAGGTCAAGAAGCTTCGAAGAAAGCATGTGGCGATCGTAAAGGTAAAATGGGATGCCCGTAGAGGCCCAGAATACACGTGGGAGGTTGAATCCACAATGAAACAGAAATACCCTCATTTATTTCAGTAAATCTCGAGGTCGAGATTTCTTTTAAGGGGGTGAGGATGTAACACCTCGCAAAATCATGTCCAATATAATAAAGACACGTGTCATGGACTTTAAACGTGTAATGAATTGATTCCGGGGGACTAAAACTGTCAAACAATGCAAGTATGTAAGTAAGAGGATCCAAAGTGTCAACATGCCAATCTTGTGCCTCTGATTGACCTCACACGATGTTTGTACCCTTTAATGAATATAATGTCGGACATAGAAAGTCGTTTGTGCTTAAAATGAGGTTTTTACAAAGCATAGGGGTTAAAAGTGTCAACATGTTAAAAGTTACCTCAGAGTGACCTTTTAACGATCCCAAAAGTATTATAATATTTTTATATTTTGCTCTCAAGAATATTGGATAGTAATCTCATGGAGTTTCGATGAAAACAAGACGTTTCGGGTGATCTTGCCACTAACCGGGAGCTTAACGGAGTTAATTTGTGACCCAAGACTCTTAAAAGCTAACGATGGGGGTCATAAGTGCAATAAAAGAAAGTTAAATAAACTTAAAATGGACCAGGGACAGAAAATGCAAAGTTCTCAAACTTTTTAGCGGAGATACCCAATGTCGCGGGCCGCATAGGCCACCTCCATTTCTTACGCGGGCCGCGTAGAAGGTGCCAGCGACCAAAAAAGGGACAGCTGCATGTTGCAGACTGTTCCACCGCCATTGCATGGCGGATTTCGATACCAGTGACTGAGCAAATGGTTTTTCATGAACTAGGGACACTTGGGAACATCTAAAAACATCATAGGTACAGCTGCATTGATCCTAAAGACTCCAAATTCTTATATAAGGCCATGCATTGTTTCATTAGAACTTGCATACTTTCAATTTTCACTCTAGCTCACTCTTTGAAGCCTCCTGGAGCTAAAGGAAGCTTTCACAAGTTCAATATTCGTGCTAAGGACTATAGTAAGTGTTCTTAGCTTCCTAAGTTTAAGTTTTATTAGCTTAATGACCGAAAGTCAAAGTTATCGTAATTAAGCTTTGACTTTGTGATTAATAACAAACGGTCCAGCCATTATTCGAATTGAAAGTGGCTATGTGTTGGTAATTATGTAGGTAATAAACCCTTAAAAGGGCACCTTCTAATTATCACATTATCTCAGTCAATTGTCGGGTCAAACTGATTAATAAAAAGTCAAACGAGTCAGTTTTTACAAATTAATTCATAACTGATAATGCAGAGTTTATGGAACATGTTTTAACACTAAAATAACTTGGTAAATAATATAAGAACATGTTTAGGCATGCTCAACCCGACAATTCTGAGTTTAGGCTTGGTTCACAACCGAAAGTCACAAAAGTAGACTTTTGCTTTGACTTTCAGTTCTGACTCGATTTAGCTTAGTTTAGATATGTCTTAGGGTTCTTTTAAGACCATATTGTATATTAGTATAACCCTCTGAGGTTATACAACTTGGTTCCATAGAAATCCTAGTTCATTGCATGTTTCCGTTAAATGCTTAAAAGTTGACCATTATGCCCTTTTGATATTAAAACGAGATTTTTGAAAATGTGAGAGGACAAAAACCTTTATTACTGATATATTAGTATGTCCTAAAAATTTGACATCTGAATCTGGTCTAAAATAAGAGTTATGCACAATATCGTAAAACAAAAGCTTTTTGTTAATTTAATGGCATTTTTGGCATAAGTCATATTAAAACTCAACTTTTGACACCAAACTTGCCACCTACTGTTAAGATATAATATTTAGGGATTTTTTGAAATTTTTGTTAAATTTTAAACTGATCATAACATAGGGTTCTTGCATAGACTTGGTAATTGACGGTAATGCCCTTTTTGCTAATAAAATGAGTTTTATACATCCTTTACATATCAAACCTTTTTCTACTGATTTTATACATTAAATAAATTATTTTAAACAGTAGAGGCTGATCAAAATCTCAGATTTCCTTAATCAACCCGAATATCGTCAAATACCGACTTTTATGCGATTTAGGCGCATAGTATGGTTTAAAACCATATTTTGCACCTAAGGCTTGTTACCTACTGATGTTATGAATAATTTTTTATACTTTAACAGTAAGTTTAAGTCTTGAACTCAGATTTCCAAATTTGACCCTTAAAACATATGTGAAATGACCAAAATGCCCCTACGGTGCTTAGTTTGGCCATAAATGATAAAATTCACATATGTATGATATCTTACTTATGTAACTTGTTAAAATAAATATTTTTTATTGAATATTTTAGACCAGAACCTCAGATTACTATTTAACCTCTTTTATAAACTTTAAAATGACCAAAATACCCTTACGGGGCTTAATTTGGTTTTAAATTTGTTTTGGGCATAATGGAAGGTATCCTACTGATATCATAATATATTTTAGGCATATTAACTTGTGGAACCTATACATGACTCATTTGGCTACCCGTTATGCATATTCGCGTTCGATACGGTTTATGTAACTAGTTTGCATAAATTAACCGAAACGGGTCAAACCTTATCATTTTCACTTCAAAATCCAGAATATGTTTAGTTTACCCATATTATACAATTCTTCATATTTGTCGGGTCTAAATCACATTCTAATCCGGTCTTCGCTTAATCTTGCGTTTTGAACCGTAAGCCTTTCATTAAAACTAACCGGTCTAAGTTAAGACTTAAATAAGACCCGTTAGGAATCTAATACGTTATTAAAACCTTCATTCCAGATTAGGATCCAAGTAAAAGATACTTGTACTTGCTGATTGATATACAGCTGAGGATAAAATTATATTTTTGCTCAGGTAAATACTTTTAACTTATTTTCTGTTATACGGGCTTGGGATACGGTATTATAATAATACCGCTTGGTCGGGTATGAAATTATTTAAATCGGATTGTGATTAATAAATTTACATAACCCGTTTTAATTTGTTTTGTTTGATGCAATGCCTTTGGGGGGTTAATGACCATGTCCTGGATATCCTCGCCTCATTCATTAGAAATGGCCACGGCTTAAGCACGGGGTGTAGGCATACACCTGACAGTTGCGTATGTATAAACGGTATCTCACTCTCTTGTGGGCCTATACTTATGGTGTGTCTATTAATCTAATCCGGCTCTTCTAACCGGGTCCTGAATGGACGACAAACATATAAATCTGTATACAAGATTATTTTTAATAATTGTCCCAAGTTATAAAAGAATATTTGTGCTTTGTGCATTTAAATCAATTTTTAAACACTTTTCAAAAAGAGTCAGTTAATTATATTTACCAGTGTAAACTGACGTATTTTCCAAAAAGGTTAAGTGCAGGTACTACGCGTAATGGACTGGAAACTCCTGAGTGATTAAATAAAGAGTCTTGCAAGCTTTTATCACTTTAAGCCTGTTGAACAATATTTCTGTTTTAGATCCGTCTGTGGATCCTTTTACAACCCGTTGTGTAATATTTTATTATACTTTCGAATCGGTTTGTATTATTATTACTTTAGACTTCTGCTGTGCATTGAACTGTGATTATTTGACTATGATGATATCAACTACGTCACGATACTCCCCACCGGGCCCACCGGTAATACGTGGAAATATCGGGGTGTGACATACATATGTTTTGAAATGCCTTACTTGCACGAAAGTAAAGGCCGAACATGCCGAACATCAGCGTCCTTCTGGACTCTTAGAGCAACCCGAAATCCCTGTTTGGAAATGGGATAGCATTGCTATGGACTTTATTACTAAGCTACCTCGAACACCCTCTAGTCACGATAGTATCTGGGTGATAATTGATCGTTTGACCAAATTAGCCCACTTTCTTCCTATTCGTGAAGATTATAAAGTGGAGAAACTTGCCCGAATCTATACTGATGAGATCATATGCCGTCATGGCATACCTCTTGACATAATCTCAGACCGTGATGGTCGTTTTACTTCACATCTTTGGCAAACCTTTCAATCCGCTATGGGTTCTCATTTGAATCTTAGCACGACTTTTCATCCTCAAACGGATGGACAGACCGAGCGTACTATTCAAACCCTAGAGGATATGCTCCGTTCTTGTGGCATCGACTTTGGTGGTAACTGGGATGTACATTTACCATTGATTGGGTTCTCGTACAACAACAGCTATCATTCCAGTATTCAGATGGCTCCTTTCGAAGCTTTGTATGGCCGCAAGTGCCGATCTCCTCTCAGCTGGCATGAGATTGGTGACAAGCAATTTACTGGCCCTGAAATCATTCAAGAGACAACGAATAAGATTCTCCAGATTCGTGATAACTTGATCAAGGCTAGAAGCAGACAAAAGAGCTATGCTGATAATAGGCGCAAGCCTCTAGAATTTGATGTTGGTGACCGAGTTCTTCTCAAGGTATCTCCCTGGAAGGGAGTAGTTCGCTTCGGTAAGAAGGGAAAGCTCGTTCCTCGCTATGTGGGTCCTTTCGCGATACTCGAAAGGGTTGGCAAGGTGGTGTACCG
Organism: Helianthus tuberosus; assembly: GCA_030545235.1. Lineage (NCBI taxonomy): Eukaryota > Viridiplantae > Streptophyta > Magnoliopsida > Asterales > Asteraceae > Helianthus > Helianthus tuberosus. The sequence goes on along the minus strand of CM060381.1, from coordinate 182,026,212 downwards.
ACTCGACCTACCACGGGAACTAAACAACGTGCATCCAGTGTTCCACGTATCTAACCTACGCAAATGCCTAGCCAACAAGGAACTGCAGGTTCCCCTTGAAGACTTGCAAATAAATGAAGTTGTACACTTTGTGGAGAAACTGTTGGAACCTGAAGGTTTATTCATGTAGGTTAGCATAGTTTGAGGGTTGATTATGTTTATGTTTAGTTAACATGTTTGGGCCGATTACATTAAGTGTTTGGGTTAGTTGTCTTGTGTCGAAATGGGCTTAGGATTAGTGGTCCATTTGTTTTGTATTTAAGCATACTATTACCTCATTGTTTGAGGTTGTTGATGTGGTGAATAGTGGGGCGACACAAGAAGTAGGTTTCGAGTTCTGTTGCTAGATCTTGTATCAGTCTACGTTTATCGTTGAATGCAAGAATCTATTGGTTTGTGATTTCTATTGTTATCAATTCTTGTTCTTTATCATTATTTAATCTTGAATCGTCTTGTGATTGATTTCCGCACTTTCACAAGATATTGTTGATATCATTGATTGATCCTGCAAGGGTTTTACAATTGGTATCAGAGCCAAGAAACCATTCTTGGTTCGGTTTTGATATCAATCAGATTCAAGATTAAATCGTTATTACTGATCTGGTTTGTGGTGATTGTTTTGCAGTGAAAGGAACTAATTTTTACCGATCTGTTTTGGATCTGTTCTTGGTGATTTTGTTAAAAATTGTTACTGATTTGGATCGTATAATTTTCAGAAATCTGTTTGCTGATTGTTCGGAGTTGATTGAAGAAAATTCAAAGATCTCAAATCTTTGAATTTTGGAAGTGCTGGAAATCCGGGATTACGAGTCAACAGTTCTTATCTCTTATCTGTTTTGCAGGTCCCGACTCGCAACCATCTAGTTGCGGCTCATCACGTTCCAGTTACGACTCGTAACCATCTAGTTGCGGCTCATCACGTTCCAGTTACGACTCGCAACCTTCGTTTCGGCTCATCCTGTTTTAGATACGACTCGCAACCACAGCAGTTTACGACTCGCAACGACACTGATTTACGGACATTTGAACTGTTGACTTTTGGACTTATAATTTAATTAATTAATTAACTGATTAATTAAAATGTCAACGAATAATGCTGATCTGGCTGCCCTAAACAAACAACAAGAACTGGACTCAAAAGTGGGAACAACTACACGCATTCCTAGGTTGACCGATGCAAATGATTTTCCAGAATGGAAATGGCGTTTTGAACAGCATGTGAAGGTTAAGGACTCAAAAATATGGAGAAGCATCTTAAGAGGTCCAAGAGAGATTATGACTGACAGTCCTACCGAACCCGGACTGAAGGTAAAGAAAGCAAAGAGTGAATATACTGAAGAAGATTTCAATATTCTTGAGGAAGATGAAAGAGCACTGTCCTACTTAACCATGGGATTGGGCCCTGATATTGCTATTGGATTTCGTACTTGCAAATCTGCTAAGGAGCTTTGGGAATCGTTGATTGATGTTTATGAAGGAAATGAAGACATGAAGGAAAGTCGAAGAAACTTGCTCAGACAGAACTTCAATAACTTCAATCACATCTATGGGGAGACTGTGGATAATCAGATTCAGAGGTTTGTCAAGTTAGTCACACAAATGCAGATGGAAGAGATTCCTACTTCAAATGCATCAACAAATAGGCAACTTTTAAATGCATTACCTAAAAGCTGGGATCATCATGTGGCTATGATTAAGAAGACAAAAGATCTTGCTAGATGCAGTTTATCTGAAATGATTTCTCATATCAAAGCATGTGAATTGGATGATAAGCAAAGAGAGACAAATTATAAAAACAGTTTGCTAGCTGCAGGATTCACTATTGCACCATCGTCTTCAAACAACAATGCAGCTCTTTTGTCTCAAGGAGGTTTTCAGATGTTTAGCAATGCTGCATCTGTTAAAGCTGCTCCTAGTCCAGCGAACGTCTACTACTCTGGGTCTTCTGCTCAAAGTGCTCAAGTTGCTCCTAATGCTGTTTCTAATGCTGCTCCCACTTCTTCTGTGAATACTTTTTCCGCAACTTCCGCCTCTACTGCGAACAATGAGATGATAGCTTTCTTTACTAAACAGTCAAAGGAGAGTTTGGACATTGCAGCTTCTGTCATAAATTGCTTGAATGCTTTCGTTGCAGGAAAATTTGATCCTCCAAAATGGTGTAGCGAAGACCTATATCAGATTCATCCTGATGATGTTGAAGAAATGGACATCACCTGGCAGATGGCAATGGCTGCTTTCAGGGCACAAAAGTTTATTAAAAGAACAGGTAAAAATCGATGGGGAACTGCTTGGAATGGTGCTGCTAAAGTGCCCTTTAACTTGCGCTGTTATAATTGTCATGAGGAAGGACACTATGCTCGAAATTGCACCAAGCCACTTATAAACAGAGATCAAACTCCTGCAACTCCTGCCCAACCTGCAACTCCTAATCGAGAAAGAGCTCTTGTGACCACTGCAAGTATAGCAGATGCTGCTGCTTCTGGAAGTCCACCGCCGCAAGGATTAGCACAAGCACTGGTGGTTCAGCCCAACCTCAACTTTGATTGGACTTCAGAAATTGAGCGTCTGAACATATCAGCTCCAGAGAATCAATCTGCTACATCCAACATAGCTTTCATGACCTCAAGTGAACCTAGCCCAAAGCCAGAGGAAGAGACTGAAGCTGATGATTTTGCATTCATGACTCAAATTCTTTCAGCTCCCGTTAAAGGTCTCACTAAAGAAGAGGTAATTTCTGTTTTCTGTACTCCTGAGTGTAGGGAAAGGGTTGAGGCTTACAGAATACACAACGCTGAGCTCATTCAAGATTATAATGACATAAAAAATAAAAACTTTACTTTATCGAAAAATGAAAAACTTTTCAAAGAAAAGATTGAAGCTCAGCGAAAAGACATCATCAAACTCAAGGATGATGTGAGTGTAAAATCATCTCAACTCTTATACGTTCAGGAAAAACTGTGCGCAGTAACTAAGGAACTGGAAGATATCAGAGACAAATATCAAATTAATGAGCTTAATATCAAGAAATTTGATTCTTCCAGCAAACTAGTTAAAAACCTATGCGATCAACAGCTTGCGTACAAAGAAAATAAAGGGCGTGGTTTGGGTTTTAATCAGGCTCCTCCTCCTTACAATGACAATTATACTTATTTACCCATGACTGAGGAGGAGATGATGAATGAGAGTAGAATGACTTATGGTCCCAAAAACCATAAGTCATCATTAAATGACAGACAAATTGAGAAAAAGAAGTCTACTCCAATAAATTTTGTTTCCAAAGGCTCAATTGATCCTAACGTTTCATCTTCATGTGCAGATGATATTTCTGAAGTAAAATGTGGAGATGTTCATGGGAGTGAACCAGTTGTTACTTCAAATTTTTCTGAACCTTATTTTGAACCTTATTCTGAACCGACTGAATCTGACTTGGCTTTTACTAGTTCTTTGTTTGCGTCGTTTTCAGCTTATGTTTCGTCTTGTGAGCCTGTTGTTTTGGGCAAAACTGATAATGTTTGTGTGGATGATTTGAACAATAAGTGTGGTGATGGTTGTTTTTCAACTAATGTTTGTGATCCTAACATCTCTAATGTTTCAGCTTGTGAAAATGTTACAGGTGAGGTCCCTCAGGATGCATTCAGTGAAACCACTGAAACGACTTCTCAAGAAAATCAAGAATATCCTGATTCTTCTTCTGAATCTGTCTCAGTGGGTGTCCCTAATGTTGAATCTAGTGGGACCCCATTGAAAACTGTGTTTAACAATGAACCTGAACCTGAATCTGTGTCACATGATAAGTGCTCTGAGAAAATGCATATTGATGAAACTTCTTTAGGCTCAGAAAAGGAACCTGAATCAGTTTCACATGACAAATGCATTGAGGAAGAGCCTATTGTTGAGACTTCTTCTTGTTCGGGAAGTGAACTTGAATCGGTTTCAGATGATAAATGCCTTGATAAAATGCATTTGGATGAAACTAGTACATGTTCAAATTCAGAATCAAGACTAAGTAACAATGAACGGGATGCTGATCTTAGAGAGAGATCATTAGAAGAAGAGTTGTCTAAAGAAACACCACAAGTCAAACATGTTCAGAAAACTAAAACATCAAATCACACGAAATCAAGCAAACAGAGTCAAAATGTCAAGAATATTAAAAATGTGAAACGTCAAACATGTTATAACTGTGGTATTGCTGGTCACATTGCCAGAAATTGTGGCAAACTCCCAAGGACACCGAACAAGAAAACATCAGAGCGAAATCAGAAGGTCACGTCTAATCGATATCACTGTTCGAAGTCCATGATGTCTGCAAAGACTAAGACAATGCAGAACAACTATCATAGGACTAGACCTTCTGATCAGGATTGGAATGCAGCCAAACGCTATAATCAATACCAGAATAGACAAACTAATTTTCAGCGCAATCGAAACAATTCTTTTTGTAACGGTTATGAAAGTTTCAATTCTAACTGGTCAAGACAGTTTTGGAAACCTAAAGCTAATGGCATGCAATCCAATTCAATGAAATCATATCATCAAAATGTCGCAAAAAGGAATGTTTCAAAATTTCTGAATAAAGATAATTTAGTGTGGCAGAGAGTGACATTTATTGATGCACAAGGAAAACCCAGATCCACTATGGGCTGGGTTCCTAAATCTAACTAATCCCGCTAATCGTGCAGGAACAGCTGTGGAGGACTACTGTGCGCCTCTGGTACATGGATAGTGGCTGTTCCAGGCACATGACAGGAGACTTATCCCAACTGGAAAATATCAAAGAGTTTAATGGTGGATATGTCTCATTTGCGGGAGGAGAGTCAGGCAGAATCACGTTAAAAGGAACTGTTCGAAACGGTGTCTTAACTTTTGAAAATGTTAATTATGTTCCAGAACTGAAACACAATCTGTTAAGTATTTCGCAGATCTGTGATCGAGGGAATTCAGTTCATTTCACGAAGAAGGGATGTCATGTTCTTAAGCCTGGGATTGTTATTCCAGAAGACTGGTTCTTGATGACGGCTGAAAGGAAAGGTAATGCTTACGTCATTGATATGAACAAGAAACCGTGTGAAGAGATCACTTGTCTATTTTCAAAAATTTCGGAGCATGATGGTCTGTTGTGGCATCGTCGACTTGGGCATGTGAATATGAAAAATCTGAACCGTCTAGCTAAAGGTCAACTGGTACGTGATCTTCCAATCAAGGACTTCATGTTGGTGGAGAAATGTGTTGCTTGTGCAAAAGGAAAAGTTCATCGAAAACCTCATAAGACTAAACCAGTACTCTCGACAAAAGCTGTACTCGAACTACTTCACATGGATCTTTTTGGTCCAGTGAATGTGCTAAGCATTGGGAAGAAAGCTTACTGTCTGGTAATCGTCGATGATTACTCTCGTTACACTTGGGTGTATTTTCTCAGCCACAAAAATGAAACTGCTGTCTTGGTAAAACAATTCATTACTATGGCTGAAAATCAAGCGAGTACTAAGGTAAAGGTTATTCGATCAGACAATGGGACAGAATTCAAGAACGTTACTTTGGATACTTTCTGCATTGATAAGGGAATTGATCGTCAGTTCAGTGCGCCTCGAACTCCACAACAAAATGGAGTGGCTGAAAGAAGGAATCGTACTCTCATTGAAGCTGCGCGTACTATGCTGGCTGATTCAAAGCTTCCTAGCTTCTTTTGGGCCGAAGCAGTTAGCACGGCTTGTTATATCCAGAATCATGCTTTAGTAAACAAACGTCACATGAAAACCCCTTATGAGATTCTAGAAGGATATAAACCTTCGGTTTCACACTTTCGTGTTTTTGGTTGTCCATGTGTATTATTACTAATGGACTCCAACGGAAAGTTTGAAGTCAAAGGTGACGAATGTTATTTTGTTGGATATGCTAAAGGCTCTGCTTATAGGGTATACAACAAAGTAACTAAAAAGGTCGTCGAGTCGTGCAACATTGAATGGCTTGAAGAGAATGCTACGGACGCTAGAGTTGGTCCAGATTGGTTATACGATTATTCTGCTCTGTTTAAATCATTTAACATTTTGTCAAGTGATGTTTCAGTTGCAGGTGTGTCTATTCCCAAACAACCATTGTCGTTTGAAGATACAGAAGACGAAGATCAGATGCAAGACAACGTGAGGCATCATACCATTGATCCACCGGGAATGGTGTTTACGCAACATCCTACACCAACTCCGATGGTCAATCGATCCCCTGAGGGTGCATCAACTAGTGACTCTGCTTTGTTTCCTGAACCAATTCCTGAGGATTGTATTGTCACTTCTCCTGTAGTTCACACTACTACAGAACCTAATGAGGGGGAGTCTAGCAACACCACAACTGACGAGGAGATTGCACCTGATTTGGCCATACCTACGAGTGTTCAACGAAATCATCCAATCGAGAATGTGATTGGTCCTGTAAATGCAGGAATTTTGACCAGGAGTCAAACAGGAACCATTAACACTTGCTTATATTCTTGTTATCTTTCTCAAATCGAACCTAAAACTATTGATATAGCTTTGCAGGAACCTGGCTGGGTAGATGCTATGCACGAAGAGCTGAACCAGTTTGAAAGACTTGGAGTATGGAAGCTCGTCAAGTTGCCAACAGGAAAACGTAAGCTTGGAACTAGATGGGTATTTCGAAACAAGCAGGATTCTGCAGGAGTCATCGTTCGAAACAAAGCAAGGCTGGTGGTTCAGGGATTTCGACAAATTGAAGGACTGGATTATGATGAAGTATATGCTCCGGTTGCACGACTTGAAGCCATCCGAATCTTTTTGGCTTACGCGTCATACATGGGATTCACTGTTTATCAGATGGATGTCAAAACCGCGTTTCTCTATGGAAAGGTGAAGGAGGAAATTTTTGTCGAGCAGCCACCAGGGTTTGTGCATCCAGATCATCCTGACTATGCTTACAAGCTAGACAAGGCACTGTACGGGTTACACCAGGCTCCTCGAGCTTGGTATGCCACACTAACAGAGCATCTGTTGGCTCATGGGTATACGCGTGGCACCATAGACCAGACTCTGTTCATCAAGAAAGTAGGACGTGATCAAATCTTGGTTCAAATCTATGTTGATGATATCATTTTCGGATCTACAAGTGAGGATCTTTGCAAGGAATTCGAGAGAGTTATGAAGAAGAAGTTTGAAATGAGTGCTCTGGGGGAAATGACACTGTTTTTGGGTCTACAAGTCAAGCAGAGTTCACAAGGAATTCTTATTCATCAAGGGAAGTATGTGGATGATGTGCTGGCAAAATTCAAATTTACGGACGCAAAGCCTGCTGAAACACCTATGGCTGAGAGACCACTATTGACTGAAGATGAAGAAGGAGAGTCTGTCAATCAACGTCAATATAGGTCCATGATCGGCTCTTTGATGTATCTCACAGCTAGCCGTCCGGACATTATGTTTGCTGTTTGCAACTGTGCACGCTATCAGGCTAATCCTAAAACTTCTCATCTTATTGCTGTTAAAAGGATCTTTCGGTATCTTAAAGGCCGACCTCGGTTTGGCCTGTGGTATCCGAGGGATTCCAATTTTGACTTGTTTGCTTTCTCTGACAGCAATTTTGGAGGTACTGACAGTGACAGGAAATCTACATCTGCGGGATGCCAATTTTTGGGTGATCGCCTCATTTCTTGGCAATGCAAGAAACAACAAACAGTGGCGATATCTACAGCTGAAGCCGAGTATGTTGCTGCTTCTGCTTCTTGTTCTCAAGTGGTGTGGATGCAACATCAATTGCAGGATTACGGTTTGACTTATCTCAATACTACTATTTACTGCGATAATGATGCTGCAATACAAATTGTTAGAAATCCTGTTTTTCACTCCAAAACTAAGCACATTGACATCAAAGTTCATTTTATTCGAGATTGCTTTGACAGAGGTCTTATTACACTTGAGCAAATCGACACAGATGCAAATGCTGCCGATTTGTTCACTAAACCTGTCAGCAGCTCGAAATTCAGAGTGCTTGTGGATTTTCTAAAAATGATCCGTTTTACTGATTGAGCATGTTTTTTGTTTTTCGTTTTATTTTTCGTAGGTAAATTTGTTCATAAAGTTTTCTATTCTTAGGTAGTTTTTATTTATGCTCAAATTTAGGGGGAGAATTTTTGAAAAATACAAAAACATTAAAAATTGAAAAAATACAAAAACATTAAAAAATTGAAAAATACAAAAAGAGGTGTGGCATGACTGGGAAATGAAATAAATTTTCACTTTATGGTCGAGGGCTGACTCATGTAAGACCAGTATCGAAATAGTTTGACTCTAGTATGATGTGTTGGTAGGCTCTATCCTTAAGACTGGAAACATTGGCTGTTTCTGTTTAGAACTAAAAATTGTACATGACCTCAGGAAAGAAAGTCACTTGGAATTAGCTCATTTCTATTTGAATGTTTGTATGTTGTCCCGATACACACAATTTTGGTCTGACTCTGAAATCTTTTCTGAAAAAGTCGTGTATCTCCTCTGCTGCATCCAGAAATATGCTGACCTGGAGGTGCTAGGCAACGACAGCTTCTGCTGCATCCAGATACATGCTGACCTAGCTGTACGTTGTCGCGCTATAGATCAATTAAACACCCGAAAGAGGCCCTCAAGTGCCCAAAAGAAACCCAAAGAAACCTATATCAAATTGAGAAAACTCATTTGATCTGTATATTATACCATCTCTACTTAAGATCTATTCTGTTCTCTTCTCAACCTAGTCCCAGTTAAGATTTCAGAGATCTGGATTGGACTTGTGAAACATGTGGTAGGGAAGCTACTTGCATGATAGAGTGTGCTGTTATAATTTCGGGATTTGATTAGTATTTGTTTTGAGTGTTCATTGTTAAGATATCAAAACATGATAAATTGAGTTACAGGCAGTTATATGGAAAAGGTCTAGGAAGATGAGTTTAAGGGGACAAATATACTGGCAATTGTCTAGATCATTCAGTAGTAGATCAGTGTTGATAAGTGAAGTCAAGCCCAAAACCTTGTGATTTGATCCCTGAGTATCTATGCAAATTTCCTAATTTTATTTTGTAAATAATCTGTTATTTATTTTTGTTTTTAGGTTTTTATTTTGCAAACATTGCTCAAAAGGTTTAATGGATATTTTCCATTAAAATTAATTTAGTTTTGGAATGGGTTTAAAAAATTGATTGTTAAATCTGTTAAATCAAAGCCCAAACCGGTAAAAGTTGAGCCCAAGAGTTGTAAGCCCATGATGGCCCAAAAATCTGTTTTGTGGTATAAAAGGGAGGTTGCGAGTCGAGACCTCATTTCTCACTCGCAACCAAGTTTGATTCTCTCTCAAGATTCCGTGATCTGTTGAAGATTCCGATCAATTTCCGGTTACGACTCGCAATCTCCGGTTGCGACTCATTGATCATCAAGGTACAATGACGTCATTATTTAAGTTTTTGCAGGAATTATGAATGTTTATTGAATATTCCGATGAAGATTTGAAGATTCCGATGAGTTTTTGAAGATTCCGATGATGTTTCCGATGAAGTATTGAAGATGTTTGACTCGCAATCAAAGAATTCTTATGACTCGAAACCAGTGGTTACGAGTCGCAACCTCAAGATTGCGACTCATGGTTGCGACTCAATGTTTGTCTGTTGCGACTCATGGTTGCGACTCGTAGACAACTGGTTGCGACTCATGGTTGCGACTCGAGACCTTTTGGTTGCGACTCATGGTCTTGAGTGAACAGTAACAGTGTTTGTTTTGGTTTTTAATTTTTGTCACTGTTATATTCAAAAGTTGGAAACTTATTTGACTTGTGTTATGTGCAGAAAATGGATTTAAAGTTTATTTCTTCTCATAATCAAGTTGGATATTTAGCACCTCCACCAGAGAAACACAAGAAGATGTACACGTCATTGATGAAAGGCTTAAATAACTGTCGGATTGTTCATGCTCTTCGTGAGAATCCAGTTGTTTATGAAGATCTTATTCAAGCTTTTTGGAAGAGTGCTAAAGTAGAAGTCGTTGATGGAAAGGGAGCTATTGTTGCTGAAATTCAAGAAAAGAAAGTTGTAGTGACTGAGCAGATGATTAGAGAAGTGCTAAGATTTAATGATCAGGAAACAGATCCTATAGAACTTCCAGCTGGATCAGTGGAAGCAATTTTGCCTCGTTTAAGCTACGAAGGAAAGTTTCCTCCCTTGGTAAAGAAGTTTGTACATCCATACTGGCGTTTGTTGCTGCATATGTTCCTCGTGTGCATGACAGAAAATAGAGGGGGAATTGATCAGTTGAATACTACTCAGTCTGCTGCTGTGATTTGTGTAATTACAAATGAGCCGTTTAATTATTCAAGATATATTTTGGAAGCTATGAAGAGGAATGCAATTGGGCTTCGAAAGGATAAGTTTCTTATGTATCCAAGATTTGTGCAGATGATTTTGAATGAGTGTTATCCGGAACTGAAGAGATCTGGTAATACATTGGAGTTAAAGCCTATGGGTCCTTCATGTTTTGGTGCTCTTACATCAAAGAAAGGAACTGAGAAAAGGTTTGAAGGTTTGATTGAATTGGAGAAATTTGGTCAGTTTGCTGAGACAGAAGATGTTGGTGAGAATCCAGTGATGGCACAATCTGTTTCAGTGCATAGTGTATCTGCAAGTGCCATTGTTGCTGAAGAACATGATATTCGTATGGATGCTGAAGATCAGCCTGAGACAGAGATTTTAACAATAGACTCTGACGATGAAGGTGTTGAGGTTATGTGTGATTCTGATGAAGATAAAGAGCTTCCTCCTGAAGCTGAAGTTGATACTGCTGTTTCTGTTGTTCCACCCGTGATTTCTGCTGAAAGTTTGGCTTTGTTATTGAAATCTGTAACTGATAAGATGGGAAATCCTCCTTCTGATCTTTCAGTGTCAAGTGAAAAGCCTAGTGAAGACCCAAAGGATTCTGATTCCATGCCATTGAAACGGAAAAGGAGGGATCCTCGGCTCGGAATGTATATTGAGCATAGCAAAGATCAACCCATAGTTACTGATGAAGATGATGAAGGTCTTTATGACTTCGATTTTGAGAAGAATGTCACCGATACCACCACCGCTACTGAAAACATCTTTGATTTTGATGCTGATACTCAGAGAACTGATATGGATGTTACTACTGATGATGTTCAGGTTACTAGTATTGACGTTGATGCCACTGTTGAGACAACGCTATCTAGTGCTACTGAATCTGCAGGTCCTTCTAAAGTTGATTTCGATATGCCTAGCAGTTCAAGTGGTAAAAGACCTGAAGAGCCATTTAGAGTGCCATTTGATGATGATTCTAGTGATGAAGATGAGTATATCAGTATGAGAGATATGAAGAAAAGAATGGTTGTCCTTGAGCAAGATTCCATTCATAAAGATGCAAAGATTGTTCAATTAGAAGATATGGTTGTGAAGAAAGATCAACAGATTGAGCAACTTCAAGGAGATGTTAGTTTGTTGTTTAACATGGTGTATGATTTGCGTGGAAAGTTGGAGAAGAAGTTTGGACAGGAGTTCTCAGATCCAACTGAGGTTGAAAATAGGAAAAAGGCATTTGAAAAAGATGATGCTGAGAGAAGTGCTGCTATGGAACATTACTTTAAAAGAATCGTTGATCCTGTTGCAGACAAAGAGAAAGCTGAAAGAATCAAGAAGAAAAGAGAGTTTGTGATTATGAAGAATCGGAATCTAAATCCAGATGATGATGATGCTCATGCAACTCATCATTTGATGGATGTTGGTGAAACTCTTTATGATAAGGTTGGAAATCGTTCTGGTGTAGTCAGCTGGGGTTATGATCATGATCGTCAAAGATGGTGGATCAAAAGAAAGATTGGACCTGTTGAGTGGTATAAACATCCAGGCCAGTTTCAGTCATTTACTAAAGTGGACTTGACAGACTTGTCTAGAGCACCTTATGTAGATGATAAGCCTGGAGGAGTTGGTTATAGGTTTTTTTGAGAGGCTAAAGAGGGAGGTTCTTAAGGGTTTTCCTTCCATGCGTACTGCAGAGTCCACTGTGAAACCCGCTAAAGGCATCAGAGATCCATACACAAACAAGAGATTGAAGATTGTGCGTTGGCCTGTAACTGATAAAGAGAAGACAATTCCGTTGGTGAAAAAGATTCCAAAGGGTGCTCTAAAGACCTTACATTTTTGGTCTTATGATGAGCGTTTAGGGCAGGCAGTGATTGTTTGTGATGATGATGTGTGTTTTCAATTGGTGGATCAGATTGATTTACTGAATGTTGCTCATGAAGATTTGGAAGTGTTAGCTCGTCATCAGATTAGAGCTACTGAGAAATATGAAGAAATTGCCAAAGCTTGGACTAAAGCTGTTGCAGCATCTATTCATATTCATACAAAGGGTTTCGGTGGTATTAAGGATCGGGTGCAAGATGATAGTGAAGGTTAAAATGTCAAGAACCTGCATGCATAAACCTAGGGGGAGATTGTTGGAACCTGAAGGTTTATTCATGTAGGTTAGCATAGTTTGAGGGTTGATTATGTTTATGTTTAGTTAACATGTTTGGGCCGATTACATTAAGTGTTTGGGTTAGTTGTCTTGTGTCGAAATGGGCTTAGGATTAGTGGTCCATTTGTTTTGTATTTAAGCATACTATTACCTCATTGTTTGAGGTTGTTGATGTGGTGAATAGTGGGGCGACACAAGAAGTAGGTTTCGAGTTCTGTTGCTAGATCTTGTATCAGTCTACGTTTATCGTTGAATGCAAGAATCTATTGGTTTGTGATTTCTATTGTTATCAATTCTTGTTCTTTATCATTATTTAATCTTGAATCGTCTTGTGATTGATTTCCGCACTTTCACAAGATATTGTTGATATCATTGATTGATCCTGCAAGGGTTTTACAGAAACCGGTCGAAATCATGGATCAGGGTGTCAAGCGACTGAGGCGCAGCAAAATTCCCATAGTCAAGGTTCGATGGGAAGGAAAGCGTGGCACCAAATTCTCTTGGGAACTGAAAAGTGAGATGAAGGCCAAGTATCCGCAGCTCTTCGAGCAGTCTTCTTCCTAGATTTCGGGGACGAAATCTCCTAAAGGAGGGGAGACTGTAACGCCTGCGTCCCTAGACTTTTACTTATTTGACACTTTTAGCCCCTAAACTATGTGATATTTGATACTTTTGATACTTGATGAAACTTATGCTATGATTCTATGAAACTATGATTCTATGAAACTATGATTCTATGATACTATGATTCTATGAAACTATGATTCTATGAAACTATGATTCTATGAAACTATGATTCTATGATACTATGATTCTATTAAACTATGATTCTATGAAACTATGATTCTATGATACTATGATTCTATGATACTATGATCCTATGAGACTTAATACTTTGGTACTTGACTCTTGAGGCTCGTGAAACTTGAGACTTGGTTGAACGAGGGACTGGAGTCTTATCACTGGCAGAAACTATGGAAACTATGAAACTTGGAAACTTTGTGTTAATAATGTAATCTGGTCATGAGATACTATTACCCAATAATACGCAACGCAACGCTTAATCTAACTCGCAAATCGAATCAAAGACGGGAACGCGGAAAGGATGGGATTGACCGAATGGCAATCCGATCGGATGGCCATTCGACCGACCTGCCATCCGATCCGTGCACACCGCCTCACTCCCTCTCTCTGACACTATAAATAGGCCTGTCACATCATTCTCACTGATGTGACAGCCTCACTCGATCCAGACGCATGCACTCCTCTTTTTCTTCCATTCCTCGCCGATTTCGGTACGTTTTACACTAGATTCTTGTACAACTTTGATCTACGCGTTATTCTCTACATGATTCTCCTTTGAAATCTCACTTTTCACCGTGAAATCTCTAAGATTTGAGCTCTTGAGAGTGACGTCATCATGGCGGTTTGTACAAACTATGGTGTGATGTCATTCCTATCAAGAATTAGCTCAGATCTAAGGAATTTCATGAGTTTTACACTGAATCTTGACTAAATCTGGACTTTTTAGCTAAAACTTATGTTTATCTTCATCTTTCCTTAAACTTTTTACTTAAAATGGTGGAATCCGGATCTGAACGGACTGATGACTTGATGATTAGTCTTGGGTCGGCTTGGAAATGGATTATTGCCGGAGAAGATGACCGGAGTACGGATTCCGACATAAGCCCCGCCAAGAACAGACGACTGGACGGACTAGGGGTGATTCCCATCCGATCAGAACGGTTGTACATTGGTGTGTTTACCATTGTCTCAATACGTACCAAGACATCGCCGTTTAATCAGAAACTTAGAAACTTTACAAGTCTGGGAACGGGACAAGGACAACCCGATCGAGTGGCAATCCGATCGGATAGCCATCCGATCGAACAGCCATCCGATCAAGTGACACTTGCCTCTTAACTCTAAACACTTTGAGACCTTTAATCTTTAATTGTCGAATGGCAATCCAATCGGATAGCCATCCGATCGAACTACCATCCGATTAAAGTGACAATGTGTCTTGGGATCTTTCAACACTTGGAAACTTTTCAGAAACTTGAAACTTTGGAAACCTCCATGATCGAGTGGCAATCCGATCAGATAGCCATCCGATCGAGGCAACCTGACTGAAACTTAGTAACCTTTTTGGATCGACTGACCATTCGATCGGATGACCATCCGATCGGATGGCCATCCGTCCCTCACTCACAATAGCCACCTCTATCGAATGGCCATCCGAACGGATAGCCATCCGACCTAGTGACTGATTCGACACTTTGCGCAATCTCGTACTTCAGTCCGACACTTATCTGTTGTAATCTAATCAGGCTAAATCTAAAGAGCTCCCTTTGATCCAATAACAGTTAGGTTGTTAAGCAATCACTGTGAGTATACTCGATCCCTTTTTGTTTTAAACTTTGGGATGCAACATGTATTCTATTAAACTATGATACTTGAAACTTTTGGAATCTAAACTCTATCCTATTTTTGTGTGAAACTTGTGATTCTTGTATTATATGTGCTATGTGGATGTTTAATCCAGGGTGTGTAGTTCCGCCTTAACAATAGTAGCGCTATAGGAGATGCACTTCCCCATTATTCTCGGGGGTATTGTTAGGAGGATTCTAGTTTTCCTTGAGACTTGGGAAAACAACAAAGCATCGGGATACTTGGGCTATCACTTGTTGGACTGCGAACACTAGCATGGCTGAAACTATTTTGTTACATTTACATATGGATATGAGACTTTTAATCTACTATGCTATTATTCAAACTTGTATACTCGCCGGTACCTTTTTGTACTGACCATATTTTAATACATGTTGCAGGCTGACCTGATGCTAGGAATCGTGAAACAAGCTTGGATGGAACATAGATATTCCACGTAGCTAAATCTAGAAACTTTGATTATGCTTGTTTTGATACTATGTCTTGGATGGTTGATGTTGTTTTAGACAGCTGCATGAAATAAATATAATTTATATTGAAACTATTTAGTGTTATGGATTCTCGTGAGCAATCTGAACGCTTAGTGCTCGCACCCGATGTTTCCGCCATCAGTTGGGGTGTGACACCCGTGGTGGGCGATAGAAGCTTCTATAGCTTTGTCCTTTCTGCAGACACCTGACCACGCCCCCGTGCTCAGTGGGTACGGGGCCGTGGTCAGCCTTCTGTTTCTTGTTTTTGCTTGGGAAGATGCTGTCGAGGGGTCGGGCATGCCACGTTTATTCCTTTTCTTTGTATTTATGTTAGTTTTTTGCTGCATATTTGTTCCTTTTGTTCATTTAAGCTCATTTGGTCCTGAAAATACAAAAGGAAGACAAAAGCACACTTTTTTCTAATATTAGTACTAAAAATGGTTAGTTTTATGCCTCTTTTGATGTAATTTATATGTTGCATTTTGCACACATCAACCGTCCACTTCCAGAGGGTAAGATGTTCAAAGTTGAAAGTTGAAGGTGTAAGGTGTAAGTTTGATGTTTAATTATGTGTTATATGTGTTTAAGTGTTTTTAGGTGTTATAAGATCATATCTAGTTAAATAACACTAAAACAATGCTTCTAGTTCATTTTTGGTGTTTTGGTAGTGTCCGATTAATTGTTTCGTTGTTGGTTCGTTAAGATGCTATCTTGTGTAATTTATAAGGTATGATGTACCTTTTGTGCCATGGTTTCATCCCTATCACTTTTCAAGTTATTCTGGATGTTTTATACTATTTCTGCATCAATTATGATATGTTAAATGCTGAATTTTTGCTGGAAAAATGCTGAATTTGTTGTTTATAGTTCGTTTCGGACAGTTTTTGGTGCTTGTTTAAGTTTCCGAAAAGTGTTAATATAAACCCTTGTTCTCCCTCTTGGGTTTTAATATATTTTTGATGTCGGACCTACATCTAAGTCCTAAATCTATCGTTTAACTGAGTACTGAGGCTGTGCTGACACAGCTCGTCTAACCGGTGAGTTTACTAATTGTTTCGACGCAATGATTAAATTGTTTCACAATGCGATAAATGAAATGTGTAACATGCATGATTTAAACGTATGAAATCCAAGCATATAATGTTGACGTTAAAACACATAATTGCAGACAATAAATAATTATTAAAGTAGTACGGAAGTTACCGGATTTGTGCCGATTGTCACAGTAAATTTATTGCACCCCGAGGAGACAATAATCTATTTGTAATATGAAACGTTTTCTTAAATCCATGTGTGTACGCTAGATAATAAGAAGCGAGAGCCAAGAATGCTACTCCGGGATAGGTTATGCAGTCAAAAAAAATTCAACCATATTTTTAAATCATTATGTTACCATAATCGTGTCGAATGTTTTTGTTTTCTTCCCAAATGCAACACCAACACAAAATGCTAAATCCAATTAGCCTTTTAAGTTGCGATTTTAGCTTTAAAACCTACGGCAGCAGTGGTAAAAGCACACAATACCTACTAATTTGAATCGATACCTTTTAAAGCAAAATGGTAGTCCTTGATTTAAGTGTCATACAACATCATACACTAAGATCATAAGAAAATCATACAACCTCATACACTAAGATCATAAGAAAAGAGAGTAAATTAGAAGTAAAAAACTTAGATATATACACTATTTTGTAACAACCCTCAGTAAAACCGACACTCTCAAATATTTCCGACACCCTATTATATTTTAAATTGTTCCAATATGTCTTTAAATACACCCCGTATGTGAAAACCGAGCCCGAAATACAATATAGCATTAAAAATAAATTAAAAATCTGAATTTTTGGGCTAAGGCGGGCCGCGCGGGCCGCGTCAACTTAAAACGGGGCACGGCCCTGGGCCACCACGTGGCCCAACACCTGGCGGGCCTACCTGATGACCCAGCTAAGCTACGCAGTTGACCGAAGTCAACGCGGACCGCGTAAGCCTTCGCTTACCTTTATGCGGGCCGCGAGAGGACCAGATTCAGCAACTATATAAGGAGGCCTCGGGATTTCATTTCCGTTGCTCACATCTTTTCTTTCTTAAACGAATTCTGAGTAGTAGAAGTTATAATCGGGTATTATATCCCCCTAATTAGCGAGGTTCTGCTCCGTTGTAAGTATTATAACCCCAGTTTCGTAATAGATACGCTGCCCGATTGATTTAGGGTTCCGTAACAACTGTCGTGGTTCTGCCCGACGTAGTTGTTGGAATGCCGTCTCGGGGAGGGTATCATTAATATTTTCAAAGGGTTATGATACTAACCAATGTACATTTGTATAAATTATAGATTATATCCAGGAAACCCTTACGCGAAGTCTAAGATAGCAATGTGAGTTTATCCTCTTTTTGTTAACATTTTTGTAATGTTTTACAAAACCTTAAATATTTTACAATGTGATTAAGCGGTGATTGAGTCTTTGTAGTTCTTCAATTACTGCCGGTATGTTGGGGTTTTGTATACAAAGTTTACTACACTGTGAGTAGTAAGTCGGGATGACAATACGTTACCATTGGACAATGACTTAGCCAATGTGTAATATGACCCACAAGTCAGGTTTGACAGTACTAAAAGGAGTAATTGTGTAGAAATAAACAATGTGATCGCTCTCAATACTGTTTTAATTGATAAAATGTTTCTTGATTAAACTGAGATTCACTCACCAGTATTTCCCACTGATAAATGTTTTTAAAACGCGTTTCAGGTAACACAATGCGACAGCCAATTAGTAAAAAGCCAGCTGGAGAGCACTGAAGGCTTGGGAAAAATGTGGCTATAAAAGTTACCTAAAAGACGATGTTTTAAATTCAATAAAATAGGGTTTATCCCTATAAACGTATTGTAATAAGAAACTTGGGTTTTGCCCATGTGATTATTAATGTTAGTGCATGCGTCTGTCGACTTCATCTTGTATCGATTCTTGTATGTCGTTAGATAGATCAGGATGTGTTATACGAGAAAATATGAGATTTTAGGGTTTGATATAGGTTATTTCGCTTGAAGGTGTTGATTCCGCTTGAAAATGACTTGTGCAGTCTCAAGCGAAATCATATGTTCTGATTTCGCTTGAACTGGTTCTTTGGCACTCTCAAGCGAAATCTGATTCACTATAAATAGGTTTCAAGCGAATTCAGTTGGAACAGTTTCCGGTTGAGCCACGAAGTGCTGCCGAAGTGTCGCCTCGTTGTAAAACGTTTGATAATCAATACTACGACAGTTTAAAGTGATATACTAGCTGAATTGATCTCAGTTTTCTGTTTCCGCCTTTCAAACTGAGCAAAACTCTTCTGATCGACTCGTTTGGGTTTATAAACGATCCTACAAGTGGTATCAGAGCTCAGGAAGAAGAGTTCATACCTATTCAGCTGCAAAATCTGATTTCTACACCTTCTTTTTCAAAATTCAAATTTTTATGGTCAAAACGTTCTGATTTTTACACATGTTGCTCGGAATTGTAGTTTAACAAATCCTTGAAAGTTTCAAGCTTAAAATCGATTTAAAACTGATAATATTTGCTATTCCGCTTCAAAATCAACGAGAAAAATGATGACATTAGCAGCATTTCAGGTTGATTTCGCTTGAAAAACGAGATCCCGCTTGAAAGTTTCTCTTGAATTCGCTTGAAAACAAGGTTTCGCTTGAAAATACTGGTGTTTTAGCTTCAAACAGTATTCCGCTTGAAAGTACAGTGTTGATTCCTCTTGAATTGTATTTCGCTTGAAAAGGTGTTATGTGATTTCACTTCAGAGGGTCTCACTTGAACTTAATATTTCGCTTGAACATAACATTTTAGTGGACTTTGAAAATCTGAAACATGGACGAGGATTTTTACAACGCGTTCGCTACTCCAGTTACCCCGATTACTCTTGCACAGAACGCAATGTTAGAAAACGAAACGGGGACTATGCAAAAACCGCCTAAACTCATGAACATCGAAGAGTATAAGGGTTGGGAAGGTCGGTTTGAAAACTGGGTACAAGCTAACTATTTAGATGCTTGGGAATGTGTTGAGATGAAATACGTTCGACTAATGAATGATGATGAGGAAAAGATTGCTATTAAAGATCTAACCGCCGATGCTAGAAAGAAATACAAAGATGAGAAAATGATGCTGAGTTTATTACAACAAGCTGTGAAAGAAGACATCTTGGTTCTATTGCAACACAATGGAACTTCTTATTCAATCTGGAAAGCATTAAGATCGAAGTTTCATGGAAGCGAAGAAATGGTTAAAAACAAGAAGTCACTTTTGAAGAAAGAGTTTGATCTGTTTCGTGGATTGATGAATGAAAGTACAAAGCAAATCGTTGAACGATACTGCAATTTGTTAGCCAACATGAAGAGAATGAGCATCGAGAAAACTAATGAAGAGTTGATCGAAAAACTAGCTGATGCATTGCCATATGAGACTTGGGGCACATATCTCATGATGTTGAGGAACAAGAAAGGTTTTAACAATCTGACAATAAGCAAGTTCATTGAAAAGATTGAGGCTCAGGAAATGGAACAGAGAAAGGCTTTGAGAATGAAAGATTTTGACGGTGAACAAGACATCGGATTGTATTACAAAGGTGGTGTCAGTGATAAAACCACAAATCTTTCACCGAAAATTCAAACTGCATTCAATACAAAGAGTTCATCTGAAAGTTCTTCTAAAGGATCAAACATCAACACAAGCTTTTCATCATATCCGACATTTGATCCGAACATTTCAGCAACAAAGAATGGCAAAAAGCTGCAGTGCAACATTGTTTTGAATCTGGAATATGATGAAGATTATTCAGCAGAAATTGCTAAAAGTCACATGTCTTTGTTGGGAACAGTGTTGGAATCTTATGGTAGTTTTGTTGCAGGTCGGATCGGAAATCCTATGTTGACAAAAGAGGATTATGATCAAATCGACGCTGAGGAAATGGAATTGATGGATATTAAATGGTGTTTGTCTAGTGTGTTGAGACGAGCTGAGAAATTTAAGCAGATCACAGGAAGAGATGATTTACGTGAAGCTAATATTTCTACTTTAGGTTTTGATAAATCTAAAGTCACTTGTTTTCGGTGCAGAGAAAAAGGACACTTCAAGAGGGTGTGCAAAAACCGTGAAGCAAGTGGAGCTCAAAATCCATTCAACAACAACAATGATTACTATCGGAAGGCTATCTATCATCAAGTTGCACAACAACAACAACAACAAGAACCACAAGTGGCACATGGTAGAAAAGTGATTGAAGAATCTTCAAAGAGAGCTTGTATGGTGAATCAGGATGACACAGAGCCAACAAAAGATTTCAGTTGGGACAAATATATTTCAGCTGATAACAAAGCATGCCTGATAAACGAAGATGATGAAAAATTGCCTGAAGGTTTTAGCTGGGCAAATTTCAACTGGGATGATTATGATCCAAACAAAGATTCAAATCACAAAGCGTATGTTGCTCGAGTTGAAGAAGATAGTGATGATGATAGAGAGTATCATGCAAGAAGTTTGGCAGCTCATTTCAAAATGATGGCAGAAAGTGATAGTGAAGATGAAAAAGCTAAAAAGAAAAAGAAAAAGGTCAAAACACCGGTCAGTAGTGATGATGAAATTGTTCCAGTAATAAGGAAAAAGGTTGAAGTTCCAAAGTTCAAAGTTGATGAAGGAGTTGATGCAAAGAAGAGTCCGATGATTTGTGAAAATTGTGAAGCTATAAAGAAGCAAAACAGCACATTGATTTATAACTTGAACAGTTTGAAGGAATCTTATGATGTCCTGAACAAAGCTATGAATCAATATAATCAAACAAGTGAAGAACAAGCAACGGCCATGAAGACACTTCAGGGAGCTTTCATGATAAAGCAGAAAGTTGTGAACAATTACATTGAGAAGTGTGCTGTGCTAGAACAGAAACTTGAAACACAAAGAATTGAGACTGAAAGAGTTAATCGTTTGTTAAAAAGTTACTCGTGTACTTCTTATGTCATTGACAGGATTTATCCAACTGTTGAGGGCATGAAGGCATTTGAAGATGATGAAGTAACTGAAGAACAGAAAGTTTCTGAAGAAAAGACTTCTGAAAAGAAGAAAGATAAGAAGAAGGATACTAAAGAAAAGACATCTGGTAAGAAACAAGGTGCAAATTACAACAAGTGTCCACCCCCGCTTGAAAATGGATATTCTCCGAGAAATCCAAATTCAGAAAGAGTCGAAAAGGCAACAAATTTACAGTGGGAGTTGGAGTCTACAGTTAACCTACCAGAAAATATTGATGTCACGTTTACGTCGCCTGACACTGATCATGAATCCGAGTTAATAAAGAAAGTGGTCGATCAGGTGTTGGATAAAGATGAAATTGAGGAGTCAAAGTTGGAGTCAAACTCAGAGTCAAAGTCAGAGTCAAAGTCTGGTTCTGAAAGTTCGAGTTCGACAGTCAACAGTTCAAAGTCTTCAGTCAAAAGAGTTTACAATAAAGAATTCATGTTATCAAAGTCTAATTTGAATGATGAAACGTTTAAAGTTGCATATACTTTGAATGATTCTGACAAATTATATTTTGATGAGGAATTTCCAATAAGAGGTGTCAAAACTGACATGATCAAAAAGGTTTTCAAACTAACAGAAATTAATATTTCTGAAATAAAAGATGTAAATCTTTCTGAAAAACCTAGACCTTACACCTCAAGAGTTAAACAAAGAGAAAACAAGAAAAAAGGTTATGGTTCTGGTTCTGGTTTTCAAAAGAAACCAAATCATAACGGTAATTTCAAAAAGAAAGGATTGGGTTTTATTCCTTCAGAAAAACAGAAAAATGAAAAATATGTTCGAAATTTTAAATCAAAAATGATTTTTGTTGCAGGTATGTCTGCTGAAGAGGAACAAAAGAGTCCATTCTGGAAGCAATCTAACAAAGAGTTCCTTGCGAAGAAACAAGAAGAAATGAAGTTTGGTGATCAAATGAAAGAAACGAGAACCTGTTACCAATGCAACAATGTTGGTTATATTGCCAAGAACTGTTCAAAGGCAATTAAATCAAAACAGGGAGTTTCTCATAAACTGAAAGATAAAGAGGTCATGTTTGAACCACCAATTGATAGAACAAAACTTTTCAAAAATTCAACTTTTGAAATTGGTGAATGTTCAAACAGATTTTACAAGAAAAGGGCAAATCTTGACAACCAAAAATGGGTTGTTAAGAAATAAGAGAATGGGTCTAGCAATGATTCTGATTCATCAAAATCAGAGGAGCTATCTTCTGGCGATGAATCTGATTCCACAAAGTCAGAGGAGCCACAGGTTGAGATTAAAAGTGAAACATCAATTAAAAGTGAAACATCAATTAAAAGTGAAACATCAGTGTCGACTGTGGATGATGAGAATTTTCCACCACTTCGGGCTGAAAATTTTAAAAAGAAAGTTGGAAAAGTTGAGATTTCAAATCAATTCTTTTCTGAAAAGAAAGAATTTGATATTGAAAAAGCTTTTAACTCCAAAGTCCATAACATTTTTGGAAAAATGGTTGACAGGAAGGTCAAAGGAGTGAAGGAGTTTTACGAGAAGAAGACAAAGAAAGATAAAGTTGAACCATCCCTGGTTTGTGACTGGGATGGTACATATTACGAACAGTAAGTATTTGGACTTGCCGGAACTCCCAGGTTGGTAAGTGAGGAGTAGGAATTAGCATTTTGAGAATTCAACCTACAAATGGTATTGGTTGGTAAGCCATGAGGTTGAAAAAGAGGTTGTAATTTTATAAATAGGTTAATCAAGGTCATTAGGTTGAACTTGATTGAACTATACTTACAAGTGGTATTGTTGAAAGAACAAGATGATGAATCCCTAATCTACAATTTTTGATACATATAAGTGGTAAAATCAACAAAACTTATTTTCCGGACAAACCATTTGATTAAAACAAATTTAAGTGTTTTGAGATCACAATGGGAAAATAGTTTGTTGTAAGGGGGGGGGGGGTTCTAATTGTTTATGCCAAGTGGATGGCGAATTGAAGTGATTTGATATCAGTTGTCATTTTATTATACAGTTTGTTTTCAAATTTCCTAAAATGTGTTTGCATTTTAGGGGGAGTAAGAAATTTTAGAAAATCCAAAAACATTTGAAAATTTGAAAAAGACAAAAACATGATAAAATGAAAAATGAGTTTTTGTGTCAAAGAAGAGGAAATCATAGTACATCAGTGGACTATCACAACATGCTAAAGAAATGGAAAGTTAAAAAGTGATAAACGGTCTCACTGATGATGTGCCAGTAGGTTTTTGCACATTTAGTAGATTGTGATGAGATATAAATCTAAATTTCAAACTTGCTTATATTGTGGAGAAACATCTCTCGGATATATGGGTAACCCCCGAAATCTTGTTTGAAAGGTTCCTCTTTCTGAGATACTAGGTCTTTATGCTCAGTGATATCTGGGGTATTATCCCGGGACTTCTGATTTTGCGGAAGCAATGGCCTAGTCCCCGGAGAATACTTTACTGCTTGCTTGAAATATAGCGCCGCCCTCAGCATAAAATGATGAGACAATAAAATTGCTAATCAATGTTGTTGTAAAAAAGATCCTCTAAAGGGGACACACCAAAAGTCGAGCCGTCATCTCTCTGCTGAACGGAAGTTCTGACCTGAGCTCTCACGGTTTCGCAATTTAACCCCTTACAGATATCATCTGTGGTATACTCACCTGTAAGAGTGAATATTGGGATCTGGATACGGGAGTATATTCTGAGGTGGGGCACGCGATTGAGTTTAAGTTCTTAAGACATTAATCTCGTATCTCGAAGCAGTTGAACTTTGTGTGAAAATTTAAAGTGGACCAGTTTACTGACAATCTAAGTGAATCGTTTAGAGCTTAAAATGTTTAATGCTTAACGGTGTTGGTGATGTGTCTCATAAACTTATATGATCCTCTTACACAAACTCACAAAAATATTGTTTTGTAAATATTTCTTTACTGCATTTCATTGTTCTAAAAAACCAAAAAGATTTTAGTGTGTTTTAGCATAAATTTTGAAAAATACAAAAAGATTTTCGACAACTGGTATTGGAGAGATGATTTTCAAAAATTCCAAGTGCTAAACATGATGAGCAAATGATTTGGGTAAAAATTGTTTGAGATGTTTTGAAATGAAATGAGAAAAGTTTTTTAAAAGAAAAATGTTATTCCTGCAAATGGTTCATCAGAGACTAACATTGTAAAATTATTGTTTAAATTTCTTATCCATAAGTGTTCATTAGATGGTGAGATTGTTTTTACAATTGGTCATCAGAAAATTTACTGTTGGGTAGAGAATGTGCAGGATATTTGAGTGTTAGAAAGCCA
The DNA here is from genome assembly GCA_030545235.1 of Helianthus tuberosus. Lineage (NCBI taxonomy): Eukaryota > Viridiplantae > Streptophyta > Magnoliopsida > Asterales > Asteraceae > Helianthus > Helianthus tuberosus. The sequence continues at coordinate 182,001,407 of CM060381.1, read as the reverse complement.
GGTTATGATACCTGAGGACTCTGTGATTTTAACAATCCAGGTTGCGATCCCAGCTTATTGAAAGGGGGAGTCTGAAGATTGTAGAGTCAAGTTTTGATTATGGATTTCGCGAAAACTGATGATGCTGATGAACTTAAGGAATCAAGAGATCTGATGAATAGAAGAGAGAAGATTTGAGGATGCTTTACAGTGTCAAGACAATTCAGAGAGTTCGAGAGGACTGATAAAGACTGAAGATGCGAAGACTCGACACTTTAAGACTCGTCAACATTCGAGGGGGAGTCTTTTAGTGCATGCGTCTGTCGACTTCGTCTTGTATCGAGTCTTGTATGTTGTTAGATAGATCAGGATGTGTTATACGAGAAAATATGAGATTTTAGGGTTTGATATAGGTGATTTCGCTTGAAGGTGTTGATTCCGCTTGAAAATGACTTGTGCAGTCTCAAGCGAAATCACATGTTCTGATTTCGCTTGAACTGGTTCTTTGGCACTCTCAAGCGAAATCTGATTCACTATAAATAGGTTTCAAGCGAATTCAGTTGGAACAGTTTCCGGATGAGCCACGAAGTGCTGCCGAAGTGTCATCTCGTTGTAAAACGTTTGATAATCAATACTACGACAGTTTAAAGTGATATACTAGCTGAATTGATCTCAGTTTGTCTCTTTCCGCCTTTCAAACTGAGCAAAACTCTTCTGATCGACTCGTTTGGGTTTGTAAACGATCCTACAATTAATATTAAACATGGTGGTTTTACTCTGATAAACATTTCCTAACTACGGTCCTGATGTAATTTCCGCTGCCAAATTAACAAGCTGATACCACCGAAATTCTGAGTTCGCGTCCGCCCGTTCCCGGGGATCAGGGATCGGGGGTTGCGACAGGAGGTGGTATCAGAGCCTAGCCACTGGTCTAAGCCAAAGAAGTGTTCTGCTGACACTTAAAATTTAAACTTTGTGTTAGGAAATAAATTACGGAAATACGTGCATAACTGTATTTATTTGTTATGTGTTATTTGACTATTTGTTAGTTTACAGTATGAGTGATCAAGGACCCTCAGACATGTGTCGTCAGTTGTCTAATTCACCTAGGAGTGAAGGTACCTCTTCATAGCCTGCCCTTTCTGGATATTCTGCTGATCAGGAAGAAGGAATGTTTGCTTTTAAAGCTCAGTCAGAAGAGCCATTCCCTCATAAGAAACGAGGATGGTTCAGTAAGGAAGCCTTTGCACGTAGGAAAATAATGCGAAAGTTGCAACAACAAAGAGCCTTAGCAGCCGTTAAGCGAGAAACAGATGCCCATACACAGGATATGCTTAATAGAAGCCTAGCTAATTTCCATATCCTAGCTACAACTGCTGCTGACCCAAGTCTGGAACAACTAGTAGCCCCACAACCCCTAATCCCAGACCAATCCATGGAGATAGAAAACCCTGAAAACCAGGTGGAGATGCATGATTTTAACCCAGAGGAAATACCTAGGGTACCTGCACCGAACCCTATAGACCCAAATTACGACCCCTGGTGGGACGATAATAGGGACTTTGTGCAACATTACCCGGAAGACACACCCATACAGAACATAGGAGCCTATCCAGGTATGGACCCTTTAGATCCCTATTACCATGATAACTACATTAGGGAAATCTTCGAAGATCCTTACCGATTTCAGGCACTTTCACCCCCATATCAGGAACCCGCACCCCAGATTCCGAACCCAGTCCTAGAACATGCACCCCCAATGAGTGTAGAAAACATCTAAGAACTTAGGACTTTTGGGGAGGAAATTTTAGAAAGCAGTGAGAGAATGCGACATGTAGGAGAGCGACTCGTATGGAAATACGATGAGCGCAATATGGATTTTTGGATGAATCCATATCCGTGATAGGATAAAATAATAATAATAATAATAAAATAAAATATGTGTGTACGGATGCCTATTACTATTGGTGTAATTCTATTTCAGTTGGTATTGTAATTTTTATTTCAGTACTGGTGTGTAATAGATGCATAATAGTATATGAATAGAGTAAAGTCGCAATGATCGACGCTTTTGGTTAGATTGCGTATCATGTGATTCACTATATTAATATTATTTGTGATATTAATATGGGGTAAATGTTTAAAATTCAGATGGCCGACGAAGGAAATCAAGGAAATCTGAATAACGATAACCAGAGTAACATTAACGTGGTTAATGAGAATCTGAGCATCAATAACAATGGAAACCAAATGGATAATAGTGACGTTCAACATATAGTGGCACAAGGAATCATAGATGCCATGCCATTTATTATTCAAACTATTCAAGAAGCGAATAATAAAAGTAAGCATAGCAGTAAGCGACCCATCGAACCCGAAAACAGTGTAAACAATGGACCTTTACTTCAGGTGCCCGTTCCCAAAAGGAGAAGAACCGTGTCTTACGGTTGTTCTTATAAAGAATTCTGGTCTTGCAAACCAATGGAATTCTCGGGCAATGAAGGAGCCATTGCAACCCTACGCTGGATAGAGAAAACTGAGGCAGTCTTAAGAATAAGCAAGTGTGCTGAAGAAGATAAGATATTGTTTGCTTCTAATATGTTTAAGAATTCAGCACTAGAATGGTGGAACACTATCCTCCAATCAAAAGGAAGTGATAGGGTATACAATATGGAATGGGAAGAATTTAGGAACATGGTAGAAAGGAAATTCTGCCCTCCTAATGAAAAAGAACAAATAGCAAACAAATTCCTAAACCTTAGGATGAATGGAGTGGATAGTAAGGGGTACACCAAGTTATTCTTTGAATATGATAGAATAGTACCAACCCTTGCATCACCAGAGCCAGTATTAATCTCCCGTTACATCTGGGGATTAATTGGAGAGATTAGACATGTAGTCAAGGCAGCTAGACCTCAAACCATAGAAGAAGCTGTAGAACTAACCAATACCTTGACAGATGAACTAGTCCGTACTAGAGAAGAAGACCAGAGGAAAAACCTAGCCCAAAGGCTTACACAAGAATTTCATTCTGGAAATTCTAACCGTAGGAATATGGGTTCTACCTCTGCACCTTTCTGCAAGGTCTGCAAGAAAAAGCATTCGGGAAAATGCTCCACTCTTTGCAATTATTGCAAGATGCCAAGGCACAAGGAAGAAAATTGCAGGAAGAAATCCAGTAATGGATTATGCTACAACTGTGGAGAAAAAGGTCATATCAGGCCAAACTGTCCAAAACTAGCCCCAGCTGCAAACAACAAGAACACTAAAAATGCTAGAGCATTTGTTCTGACTGCAGATGAAGCCAAGATGATTCCAGATGTCATAGCTGGTACGTTTTTAGTTGATGATGTTTTTGCTAAAGTATTATTTGACTCTGGTGCAAACCAAAGTTTTATTAATACATCATTTTGCAAATTTCTAAATCAGTCATTAACTAAACTACCACAAGAATGTCTAGTAGAGACAGCTAATGGAGAAACCTTTAGGATTTCTGAAATCTTGCAAGGAGCAAGAATAGAAATTTTAAATCAGAAATTTATTGCAAATCTTTATCCCATGAATCTGGCAGGATTTGATGTTGTTTTTGGAATGGATTGGTTAATAGCCAATAAAGCCAGTATTTTATGTGATCAAAAGTCAATTCAAGTAAATTCACCAAAAGATAAAATGATCACAATTAAAGGAGATAAACCCTCTAGATCCACTAAATTCATCTCTGTGATGAAAACTGCAAGATACATAAGAAAAGGATCATTAGTGTATCTCAGTTTTCAGATGTATTTCCAGAAGAATTGCCAGGGCAACCTCCAGATAGAGAAGTTGAATTCATGATCCATTTAATACCAGGAATACCACCGATTGCCAAAGCACCTTATCGTTTGGCACCCGCAGAAATGCAAGAATTGAAGAAACAATTAGACGAATTGTTGGAAAAAGGATTCATATAGCCAAGTTCATCACCATGGGGAGCGCCGATACTGTTTGTTAAAAAGAAGGACGGATCAATGCGTATGTGCATTGACTACCGTGAATTAAACAAGGTCACGATTAAGAATCGGTACCCATTACCGAGAATCGATGATCTGTTCGATCAACTACAAGGAGCTCGATTTTTCTCTAAAATCGATTTAAGGTCGGGATATCATCAATTAAAGGTACAGGAAGAGGACATTCCTAAAACCGCATTCAGAACAAGGTATGGACATTATGAATTTACTGTCATGCCATTTGGTTTAACCAATGCCCCAGCTGCATTTATGGATATGATGAACCGAATATGTAAGCCATATTTGGATAAATTCATAACCGTCTTCATAGATGATATTCTAATTTACTCTAAGAGTAAAGAGGATCATGCAAAGCATTTGCATGCATTTTTAAGTTTATTAAGAAAGGAAAAGCTTTATGCTAAATTTTCCAAGTGCGAGTTTTGGTTAGAACAGGTACAATTTCTTGGACACCTAGTCAATCATGAAGGAATTCATGTAGATCCAACAAAGATCGAGGCAATTATCAAATGGAAAACCCCTGAGTCACCAACCGAGGTTAGAAGTTTCTTAGGATTGGTCGGTTATTATAGAAGATTTATTCAAGATTTTTCTAGAATAGCCATTCCTTTAACTAAGTTAACCTGTAAATCTATTAAGTTTGAATGGGGACCAAAACAAGAAGAAGCTTTTAGAATTCTTAAACAAAGATTAACTAATACACCCATACTAGCGTTACCAGAAGGAACTGAAGATTTTGTAGTTTATTGTGACGCTTCCAAATTAGGTTATGGATGTGTATTGATGCAACGCCAAAAGGTTATAGCTTACGCATCTAGACAACTTAAGAATCATGAAGAGAATTATTCAACTCATGATCTAGAACTAGGAGCTATAATTTTCGCTCTTAAGATTTGGAGACATTACCTTTATGGTAGTAAGTTTACCATATTCACTGATCATAAGAGTTTAAGGTATGTTTTCAAGCAAAAGGAATTGAATATGAGACAAAGACGCTGGATGGAGATGCTTAGTGATTATGAATGTGATATCCAGTATCATGAAGGAAAAGCAAATGTAGTAGCAGATGCTTTAAGCCGAAAGTATCATGAAAAGCCAAAAAGGGTACGTTCTCTTAAATTAAATCTGCAAGTAGATTTAAATGATCAGATAAGAGAAGCACAAGAATCAGTAATCAAGGATGATACTGAAAAATTAAAAGGTATGCTAAAAGAATTAGAACAAGGAACAGATGGAATTTGGATTCCATGAAAAGTGAATATGGATACCTAAATTAGGAAATCTACGTTATCGTATTTTAAAAGAAGCCCATAAGTCTAAATATACGATGCATCCAGGAAATGATAAAATGTACCAAGATTTAAAGAAAAATTTATGGTGGATAGGAATGAAAAAGGACATAGCAGCCTATGTTTCTAAATGTTTAACTTGTTCACAAGTTAAAGCTGAACACCAGAAACCCTCAGGTTTGTTACAATAGCTAGAAATGCCAGTGTGGAAATGGGAATTAATAACAATGGATTTTGTTACTAAATTACCTAAAAAAGGAAGGGAAGTGATACAATCTGGGTGATTGTAGATAGACTAACCAAGTCAGCTCATTTCTTACCAATGAAGGAAACTTTCAGTATGGAACAGTTAGCCAAATTATATGTAAATGAAATTGTTTCTTTACATGGAATTCCTTTATCATTGTTTCTGATAGAGATAGTCGATTTACCTCTCATTTTTTGTCAAGTTTCCAAAAGGCAATGGGAACCAAGTTAAAGTTGAGCACAGCTTATCATCCTCAAACGGATGGACAAAGCGAAAGAACAATTCATATAATGGAGGACATGCTTAGAGCCTGTGTAATTGATTTCGGAGGTAATTGGGATGATCATTTACCGTTAATAGAATTTTCTTATAATAATAGTTATCACACAAGTATCAATGCTGCACCATTCGAAGCATTTTAAGGATGAAAGTGTCGAACCCCAGTCTGTTGGGCAGAAATTGGGGAAAAGCAACTATCTGGACCTGAGATAGTGCAAGAAACAACTGACAAGATTATTCAAGTCAAAGAACGACTGAAAGCAGCACGTGACCGACAGAAGAGCTATGCTGATAACCGACGCAAACCATTGGAATTTCAAACAGGAGATAAAGTATTGTTAAAAGTCTCTCCTTGGAAAGGAATAGTAAGATTCATCAAACGGGGAAAGTAAAGTCCCAGGTATATTGGACCTTTTGAGATTATTAGGAAAATAGGACCTGTAGCCAATCAGCTACAACTGCCAGAGGAAATGGCAGGAATACATGATGTGTTTCATGTATCAAATCTCAAAAAGTGCTTAGCTGATGAATCACTAATAGTACCTCTTAAGGATATAGAGGTAAATGAACAGCTCCAGTTTGTAGAAAGACCTCTATAGATTGAAGACAAGAAAATCAAGAACCTCAAGCATAAGAGACTAGTTCTGGTCAAAGTGAAGTGAGACTCCAAAAGAGGACCTAAGTACACATGGGAACTCAAATCTGAAATGCAAAGAAAATATCCACACTTATTCCAGTAGATCTCGAGGACGAGCTCTAAAACAAGGTGGGGAGGATGTAACAACCCTCAGTAAAACCGACACTCTCAAATATTTTCGACACCCTATTATATTTTAAATTGTTCCAATATGTCTTTAAATACACCCCGTATGTGAAAACCGAGCCCGAAATACAATATAGCATTAAAAATAAATTAAAAATCTGAATTTTTGGGCTGAGGCGGGCCACGTAAGCCCCACCTCAACCGTGACGCGGGTCGCGTCAACTTAAAACGGGGCACGGCCCTGGGCCGCCATGTGGCCCAACATCTGGCGGGCCTACCTGATGACCCAGCTAAGCTACGCAGTTGACCGGAGTCAACGCGGGCCGCGTAAGCCTTCGCTTACCTTTACGCGGGCCGCGAGAGGACTAGATTCAGCAACTATATAAGGAGGCCTCGGGATTTCATTTATGTCGCTCACATCTTTTGTCACACCCTCAAATTATCACCTAGGGAGTGTCCCTGTTAGGCGTGTGACGACTAGCAATGAGCCACCAATTACATTGAATCACAAGTTTAAAATAAAGTTCCATAGTTTAATAATTATGAAAACCCAATCATAAGTTATTCAAAACCATAAGTTCAGCGGAAGCGTAAAGATACCATATAGTAAATACTAAACGATCATAATAAATAAGTGTTTGATAAATAAGTTCATCAGCATGACCATGACCACTATAGCTCTCCAGCCAGCAAGCTCCTGCTTCAATCACCTAACAACCTGCGAGCATGTAACAAGTGTATCAGACAAAGCTGGCGAGTTCACAGTTTTAGAAAACGTTTGTTACCAGTTGTATGTAAAACAGTTCAATAACCAATGCAGGTAATATTGTTAATATCTCAATTCCGAACAAGACGCCTCCTGATGTACATGACTGCCCTATCCCACGTACTCCTATCTAGTACTGGGCCCGACTGGGTCATTAGTTCACATCCGTCCTACCTAGGAGCGGTGTGAGGGTGCCAAACCTAAGTAGCGCTACCAACTAATACCCGTTACCCTCCAGGTAACATAATAAGGGACTTACAAAAATGATAGGTGAGAATATTAACCAATATACCCGTTTTTACCCAAACCACTGACTGTCCCCAACCACTGGGACGCATGCTCGAATGTAGTGAACTCACCTTTGGGTTGCTCGGTTAGATTAAATGTCCGTTCACAGTTGGTCAATCAAATCCTAGTATGATTACCAGTGATAATTAGTTTTTACGTTTACATAAATCACAATCTCTCATGCATATACAACAAATAGTCACAAGTATGTTTCATGCTATCACATGAGCTGTAACAATTATTCACTTCAACGCATAAGCATATTGTATATTCATGCCATATGTCTGTCCAGTTTAATCTAAGCACTCGACTCAACGCAACATTATTAACATATGACTCAACAACATGTGATCACATTTAACCCGGTTCGGGCCCTGGCCCAACCTGAATCCCATAACAGTTGTGTGGCCCAGCCCAGTGAACAGCTCAACATTTCACAATCAAGTCTCATTCGGCCCAATAACCCCTTTTTTTTTTTATTAATCGGGTCACACTTTAACTAATTATAAGTAATGTAAGGTAACCCTTATGTACAATAACAGAAATCAATATCATCATCACATCATTGTGTTCTCAAATGGTGACAAGCATTTCGATAGTGTTTATCCTTCTATCATCGATTCACAATAGTTGCATATAATCATGATGTAATAAATCCTAGTCTACAACCTATACACCTATATTGGTCATTTAAGTCATGCAAGCTATGTATCCATAACAGGCCATTATCATACTCGTATATATCCATTATCACATCTCATCATTCATGCCTACTGACAACTTCATTATGTGTCTTCCTGCTTTGAGTTTGGTCGCACATGGGTCAACATTAATTTCATGTAGCCTATTAATAATATCTAGCCTATCAATCATGCCTACACACAACCGATTGGCATCAATATCAAGCATTATGCATATAATATGCCTACACACAACCCAATATCAGCCACTAACAACTAACATGTAATTTCAATTTCATGTGTATTAATCATGCAATTGAAATTAATGGATCACTACATTAATCGGTAACAGTTTAAACAATTAACAAACATACTAAATCGAATAACTCAGGTAATTCATATCAGATTACAATAATCATAACTAAACACATTTATAAATCAAAGCATACATTTATACATGCGATCATATAAGTCCTGTACGTATCACAATCTAGTAGCCGAGAACTTAAACACATAAGAATTTACTAACCAGAAGTCTCGAATGATCAGGATGTAAACGTGAGGGGGGGGGTTTCCTGCCGTCGCAACTCCAAGGAGGGGTAGGGTGTTTAGGGTTTTGTTATGTGTAATGCAAAGACAAGGTGCAGTTACGTGATATAAACATATACGACACAAATAGAGGTGGGCTTGGACAGCATATTGGGCCAGGAACAAGTGTGGGTCAAAACAAGAGGGGAAAGCCCGATAAGTCATAGGAATCTGAGTAGTCATGTGTGTTTTGTGTAAATTTGCAGCCCAATAAATATCAAGTAACACATATGTGACCCAAAACGTTAATTAACAAGTTATCGTGTTTAATTTAACAGAGTTATGGCACAGATGTTAATTAAATGTTACCAACCTTGAGAATTCGGGTTGTCACATCATCCCCAACTTGAAAGAAATTTCGTCCCGAAATTTGCTTAGCAGTCTCGGAGAAAAGGAGCGATGACTCAGGATGACTGTGGACTTTCTTCGGGTGCCACATCATCCCCAACTTGAAGAGGAATCTTGTCCCGAGATTCACCAGCTTTACTAGATTCTGGTTTGTCTTTAGGAAAAAGGTGTGGATACTTGAGCTTCATTTGATCTTCTCGTTCCCATGTGAACTCTGGTCCTCGCCGCGAGTTCCAACGGACTCGAACAATCGGAATACGACTATGCTTGCGTACTTTGACCTCTCGATCCATAATCTCAACGGGCTCCTCGACAAACTGTAGCTTGTCGTCGATCTTCAGCTCTTGGAATGGTACAGCCAGTGGGTCTTCAGCATAGCACTTCTTCAGTTGCGATACCTGAAAAACATCGTGAACATTACCCAATTCAGTAGGTAATTCCAATCTGTAAGCCACCTTACCAATGCGTTCAAGAACTCTAAACGGTCCAACGTAGCGTGGATTAAGCTTGCCACGCTTTCCAAAACGTACAACGCCCTTCCATGGTGAAACTTTCAACATAACGCGATCATTCACCTCGAACACTACTTCTTTGCTACGTTTGTCAGCATAGGCTTTCTGACGATCACGAGCTGCTGCCATACGCTCCCTGATTTTCACAATCATCTCTGATGTTTCTAATACCAACTCGGGGCCTGAAATCTGACTGTCACCCACTTCAGCCCAACAGAGGGGTGAACGACATTTCCTCCCATACAATGCTTCAAACGGGGCTGCCTTGATGCTAGTGTGATAGCTGTTGTTGTAAGAGAATTCTACTAATGGCAAATGTCTCTCCCAGCCCCTCCCAAAATCAATAACACACGCTCGCAACATGTCTTCAAGTGTCTGAATAGTGCGCTCACTCTGACCGTCGGTCTGTGGGTGATACGCAGTACTCATATCGAGACGCGAGCCAAACGACCTGTGCATAGCCTGCCATAACTCCGAAGTGAAACGCGGATCCCGATCCGAAATGATAGAAGTTGGCACCCCGTGCCTAGAAACCACCTCCTTAAGGTATATCGCTGCGAGCTGGGAGTGCTTGTGTTGGATCGTTGTATGACCTAACTGAGTTGTTCAGAAGAGTTTTACATCCAGTTTAAAGGCGGAATCAGTAAACTGGACACGAAAACATCTTGTAATCTTTAATCTGTTGCTTGTATTGATAATAACAATGTTTACAACCTGACAGAAAACCGGCAGCACTTCGTTACACTTCCAGAAGTCGCGTACCAAATGAAATGATAAGTGCCCTATATATAGAGGTGAGGATTTCGCTTGAAGACAACCTGAACATGTTCAAGCGAAATCAATTGTGTGTGATTTCGCTTGAAATATCACATAATCAGTTTCAAGCGAAATCTTCACTTAAACCTCAAATATCAGTTTCTCGAACTTCGTGCACTGAATATCCTATTCTATCCTATTACATGATAAAAGACGAAGTCAATAGACATAGTGCACTAACAGACTCCCCCTCGAATATTGACGAAGTCTTCAGTGACTTGTTATAACACCTTCTTCAGTCTTGATCATTTTGCCTTTTCACTCAGATTGTAACATTGTACGCATCCATCACTTCTCTTTTCCTATCAGCTTCAGTCTCCCCCTTACATCAAGCTTCCGTGCTTTGGGATCGACACCTAGCTTTCCATCTACAAGCTTTTCTTTGTTTCAAACTTGTCTTCAGACTCCCCCTTAGACTTTGCTTCCGGGATCGTAATCTGGAATCTCATCTGCAATCACTCAAACATTTATAAGTAACAGCATTTTGAATTCTCAATCAAATTCTCTAATTCACTCCCCCTATCAACAAACTTCATAGATTTAGCAATATTAAAGAATCCAACTCCCTCACAGTTTATCATCCAAGTTCAAGTTAATGACCTTGGAGATATCACAAACTGTTTTTGAAAAAAAAAATTATTTTAATTCAAGTATCAAATTAATGAACTTGTTTTATTTTCATAAACACAATCAGCATACTTAGATTTTGAAACTCAGCACTCAGACATCAGTTGTCGAAAATAAAGCAGAAATCAAAATCTTTTTGTATTTTCTGAAAATATAAAGCAGTAACGAAATATGTACAAACATATTTACAGACAATATTTTTGTTTGAGTTTGCATCAGAGGATCATATCAGTTTATGACAAGTCACAAGTACCGTTGAGCTTAATTTCACTTTATGCATTAACCAATTCACTTAGATTGTCGATATACTGATCCACTTAAATTTTCATACAAAGTTCAACTGATTCAGGATACGAATTAGGTGTATTAAGAACTTAAACCTATTCATGTGTCCCACCTCTTGAATATACTCCCGTATCCAGAATCTCAATAATCAGTCTTACAGGTGAGTATACTACAATGATATCTGTATATAAATTAGGTATGCGAGGGCCGAGGGATCTCAGGTCGATACTTCCGTATACACAGAGAGATATCAGCTTCGACTTTACGGTATGTCCCCTTTAGAGGATCTTTTTGCTTACAACAGCAGCGACTATCAATTTTATTGTTTCATCGGTATGCTGAGGGTTTAATGCTATGTTTCAAGCATTGCAGAAAGCATTATCCAAGGACTAGGTCAGAACTACCGTTCAGCAGAAGTCCCGGGATAATACCCCAGACATCATTGAGTATAAAAACCTAGTATATCAGATTATGAGACCTTTCAAACGAGATTTCAGGGGTTACCTATATATCCAAGTAGTGTTCCCCACGAAATAAGCAAGTTTGAATTTAGGTTTATATCCCGAAAAAGTTTACTAAGTGTATAAAAATCTACCGACACATCCACGGTGAGATCGTTTAACACATTTAAACTTTCCATTTCTTTAGCGTACTGTAACTGTCTACTGATGTACTATCATTTCCTCTTTCTACGCAAAACTCAATTTTTTCTCAATTTTTTAATTTTATCATGTTTTTGACTTTTTCAAATTTTCAAATGTTTTTGTATTTTCTAACAACAATATATCTCCCCCTAAAATGCAAAACCATATAAAGAAAATTTGACAACCAATACTGATAGCTTTGTCTCGCCATCCATTTTCTGCTTCTCATGCTCTGTTTTGCAGAAAATATAACACTTTAAACAGAAAATATAACGTACCCCCATGATTTACAACACATTGATATTTTACAGTTTGAAAACCGTTTTTCAATCTGATGAAAGTAATCATGTTTGTTCAGCCGTGAGGGTTTCGGCATATTCAATCAACATATATTTTTGTATTTTTGAATATTTGACAAAAATTAAAAACAAACATATTTTTGGTTTTTCAAGTTTTTCAATTTTTAGGGTTTTTGAAATATTGTTTATTTATTTACAGAAAACATATAAACTTCCTGTTTCAACCAACACAGGATCCAGCAGCCTCCTCTCCTTGTTGTGTCAGGCTGCTCCAACCTCCAATTTCACAATCTTTGAATTCCATGAGCACCTGCACATTTAGACTACTTAATTACTTGAACAATTTAGCCCAGGTCTGTTGAACCTTAGGCATTTCAACACAATAATTTTCATTCAATGCTGGAAATTCTTTGTCATTTTTCACAAAAACTTTCTCAATTTTAACTTCAACTTTCTCATCTTTTACCAAATCAACATGTTTCTTAACACTCCATGTTTGACCTTTTGGTGTTCCTCGTTTGTAAAAATGTGAAACTTTTTGAACATTTTGATTTTGAACAACAACTCTTGGTTTCCAAAACTCTTGAGGTTTTGTCATATCAACTGTTGTTTTCCAACTTTGAGTTGTTCTGACTCTGGGTGTGTGAGAATTCCAAATCTGTCTAGAATCAAACCTATTCGGGTCGGATTTCCAGTTTTGATTCGAAGCAAACTTGTTTGTATTGTACCTCCAAGTTTGTTTTGATTCAAATCTGGTTGACCTTTGTCTCACATTCTCAGATTTTTGTTTCTCAGCATCAAACTTCTTTTTGTCAACATCCACAGGTTTTAGATTTGGACACTTGCGTGCAAGATGTCCTTTTTTATCACATTTGAAACATGTTCTCATGGACACATCTTTGACCTGTGGTTGTTGTTTTTGCTTTTTAGCAAAGAACTCATCATTAGACTGTCTCATTTTAAGTTCTTTTTCTTTTTCTAAACTGCCTCCTTGAACAAAACTCATTTTTGTCTGAAAATTCGGCGTCTCATTTTTGTTTCGATTTTGTTTCTTCTTATAACCCAAACCAGCCTTCATGTTCTTCTTTTTGAAACCAGGTTTGTTATACGAACCTCTATGACTCTTACCAACAAACTTTGAAATCTCAGACTTCTCAATCTCAACCATTTTGAAAACTTTGTCAACTTTTTCTGAAATCACATTCTGAATCGGGAATACAACATCTAAGAACAATTTGTCCGATCCAATCATGGTATAAACCAATCCTTTTGAATCATCATTCAAACTTTTCTCGGATTTTGTGTTTTTCAGATAACCATCATGAAGATTTCCTTCATCTTCATCCTGTGATTCAGATTTACCTGTATCAACCGACTCTTCTTTCAACACACTTTCAACGACTTTACCTACCACCTCTGAATCATGAGACTCATCAGATTTGGAATAGGTTATGTCAATGTTGTCTGGCAATTGGTCTACCATGTTGAAAGCTTTTTCAACCTTTTCCTCATCATAAAATGCAAATTTTCCCGGTGGTGGAACTTGATGAAACTCTGAGCCAATGCCTTTCTTATTCTGCTCAGACTCACCATCACCCGGTTTTATATTGAAAATTCGTTCAAGCACATATGACGACACATGGTAACTCTTTAACTTGTTGTTATCCTGTTCTAAATCAGCAATCTGTCGCTTCAACTTAGCAACATCCTCAATATAGGAATTAACAACATCTTGTTTTATAGAATACATTCGTTTAAGCTCTTTGGTTGTTTCAGACATATAATTCATTCTTGATTGAGCATATTTCATTTCGTCTTTTACTTTATCATATGACTCTTTTGTAATGTGATATGATAATTTCATTGAGTCATATTCCTTTTTCATTTCTTGACAAGCAATTTCTTTTTGTTCACATTCATTTGTCATTTTCAAAACATTTTCTTTCAACACTTCATTTTCTTTCTCTAATTTGTTACATTTTTCTGAAAGTTTTTCATCATTTTCTTTAAAAACTTTTTTTTTCTAGCATTTCTTTGCATTTTTCTTTGAAAATCTTTTCAATTTTTGTGAACTCAAGATCTCTTGTTCTAAATTGCTCATCTTTTTCAGTACAAGCTCTGCATGGTTCCATGCATTTCTTGCACTGATCAATCAGTTTCAAGTTTTCAAAATCAGAATTTACCTCAGTGATTGGCACTTCGATGTTTTCAGCAACCTCTGTCTGCTCATCAACATCCTGCTTTTCTTCAATTACAGCTTCCTCAACCTCTTCATTCACAACAACTTCTTCACTTTTGATTTCCTTCACAGCTTCAACTTCAACAATTTCTGTGTTAACCTCTTCAGCAACTTTCTTCAGATTGTTCACCATTTCTTCAACATTCTTCTTCATTCTCTCTTCGTCCCTTTTTCTTAGACATGATAACATGGCATATCTGATATCCTTTTCATATCTCTTAGCGTATGTGTCATCTTTCAATACTCTTCTATAGTATTCAGCTCTTAACGGGACTGCAAGAAGAACATCATCGAAGATTATATCTTTCTTGGGAACAACCGGTTCTCCTTCTCTGTTATAGTAACATTCTCTCTTTTTATCCCATCTTTTGCTACCGACAGCCATCTCATACTCTTCCTGCATATCATCCATTCTGTTGTAAACCACATTTCTTTCTCTGTAAGTCTTCTCACTTAAGATCTCTTCCCGAGTTTTCTCTTTAATCTCAACTTTTTCTTCATGGACTTCAGCAATGTCTTTGTCTTTGTTTTCATCTTGAATCTCAGCAACAAGAGCATAATGTTTATTTAATTCTTCCTGTTTGGCTTCAGCTTTGAACCGTTCATCAACAATGTCATCTATTGGAAGAACCTCACTCCAATCATATCCTTCATCCTCGTAAATTACAGCATAAGCTCTTGATTTTTCTTTCGGTTTATCTTCAATCAACTTTGGCTCTTCTCTGCTTCTATGGTAAATCGCCTTTCGATAATAATCATCGTTGAAAGGACGTTCACTTCCTTCACCAACTTCAGAATTTCTGCATTCTCTTTTGAAATGACCCTTTTGCTTGCATTTGAAGCAGGTCACTTTGGATTTATCGAATCCAAGCTTTGTTGAAGCACCTCCAAGCGATTTTTTCCCGGTAATCTCCATGTACCTCTGAGCTCTTCGAATACAACTAGCTAAACACCAACGGATGTCAATGAGCTCCATCTCTTCCGGATCAATCTGGTCATAGTCTTCTTTGGTCAATTCGGAGTTTCCAATTTTGCCAGCAACTAGACCTTCATATGACTCCAGAACAGATGCAAGAAAACTCATTTGCTGCTTAGCTGCATTTATGCTCATTGCAGGAGAATTCTTCAGTTTAAGAGCAATGTTGCACAGAATTTCTTCAGAATCATCAGAATTTGTCTTTGAAGATGAATGATATCCAGAATGATGACTTGTTGACGTTGTTGTTGGTTCTTTCATCTTTTCACCACTAAATGCTGTTTTTGGTGAACCAACGCCTTTATCAGAAAACACACTGCCTTTGTAATACAAGCCAACGTTCTGTTGATGTGAAGAATCAGTCATCTTGTTTTGCTTTTGTAGCTCCAGATCATGACTTTCAATCTTTTCAAACAAAACATCAAGAGTAATATTATCATATGAAGCATCATTTTTTAAGATAAAAACAAACGTTTGCCACTGATCAGCTCGTGGTAACGCTTCAATCACTTTGTCTATCAGTTCCTCTCTTGTTTTATTTATCTCTAATCTTTCCAATTCGATTTTAAGATGACAAAATCTCTCAATCATTTGCCTCACCGACTCTCCTTTTATGTTATCAAATAGATCAAATTCTTTCTTTAATAAAGCGATTTTGTTCTTTTTAATCTGTTTACCCCCTTCAGCTTTAACACGTAAAGCTTCCCAGACAGACTTAGATGACCCGTCATGAGTTAGTAAAGCAAAAATATCGTTTCTGATTGCGGACTGGATCAATGCTGTAACACCTGTGCCTCCACGGCCATAAAACAAATACCAAACCGATGAAATATTATATTTCATACTTGGGATTTGTAAAAATATGTGTATCATTTGCACATATCAATTCTTGTTCGATTTCAAACTCTAAATCGCTTTCTGGAAGGTTATACGCGCACTAATGCGTAAATATAACCAGTTTAATCCGACGAACACTCCGGAATAGTGAAATAGTCTTAACATACCTTGAATAACCTTTACATAACTTATATATAAGTTTTGGAAGGTTTGGTGTGGTGAAATCAAGTCAAATCGCTTACAGGGACTAAAGTTGACAAACTGCGAAAGTATGCCAATTTGAACTGTAACAGACATTCCGGAACATGACCATAAGTTAAACACACCATAAATATCCTTTACATAGCTTAGAAATAGGCTTTAATGGGTTCGGTGTGCTAAAATAAACTTTTGGGTCATTCAGGGACTAAAAGTGTCAAAAAGTGCACAAGTTTGCATTTTCGCGCATAACTTACGTTCTGAATACATCCGGACATCCAAAAATTTATGTAAGCACTAAAATATTTTATTTTAGTGTTCGCCATAAGAAAAATCCATTCGTCGCGTCATTTGGTTCGTTTTTCGCATTCGGGACCAGATTCGATGTATTAGCCGTTGTTTAATTCACAACCACACATTCTAAACTTGCTTAGTCAGCGGATAAGGATGGAATTTAAACACCTAAACACCATGACATTTCAACACATGTATGGATGGAATTTAGACACCTAAACACCATGACATTTCAACACATGTATGGATGGAATTTAAACACCTAAACACCATGACATTTCAACACATGTACGGATTGGATTAAGACACATTTTCCATGAAACGATCTTAACGGTTCGGGTATTCCTATAAATACCCAACCCATCCAACCTCATTTCTTACAAGAATTCTGAATTTGAGAGCTCTAAGTTGAAACCATTGTTTCATACCTGAGTTCTTGGATCGGGATTAGCATTCGGGGACCCTTCGTAAGTATTCTTTCGTTCTTTTCCTTATTTTACTGCTTTTCGAGTCAGAAAGTCAAACTTTGTTTGACTTTCAGCGTTGACCAGTAATGGTCAATGCGAAGTTCGTTTGAACTTCGCAACGTGATTGTAATCACGGTGGTCATAGTCCCTTGGGACTATGCCTACTGATTACCACGTTGTCTAGGGTCGTAGGGTAAGCGATCTAATAAATCGCTTATACCTCGAACCCGACCCAGTTTGGTCGATCATTAGGATCCGACCAAATACAGTAGGTGACCATAGTAGGTAGGGAATAACCTTCCGAGGTTATACCCTATGGTCACATCGTTTAAGTAGTTGTATGATAGGTAGTTTATATGCCTTAGGTAAATTACCAGAATACCCTTTTCATGTATAATTGGTAATTAAGCATATGTAACCTAAACTTTTGTCACATAACTGATTATGTAACATGTTTAGGCATATAACACTTGTCATAGGACTAGTTAGACGGTCCGAACGCGTTTCACGCGCACGACGCTTTAAAGTAGCATAAGTTACCTTAATGAGTCGCGATGGGTCGAAAGCACCTAGGTTAGTCTCATTGTAGTATGTAGGCCTTGTTAAACCATATCATATGAGTTCCAATACTCATTTGGTTTGCCAAGCCTCATCCTATCCGATCTCCCGATTTAAGTCTGGTTTATTTATATAGTTTAGATTTGCCGACTGATTCCGTGCTCCCTCAAGCTTTGTTTGGTTGTTGTTCAAGACCTCCAAGCATTCTCAGGCGAGTACATTATTCCCCTCTTTTACTGTTTTCCAAATGTTTTGGGGTGACTCATATGTGCTAAATGTTTTATCAATGGTTTCGAGAACAATTACAATGTGGTTTCACGAACAATTACAATTATTTCAAGAACGAATACAATGATTTCAAGAACGAATACAATGATTTCAAAAACTAATAACAATTTCAATAAAGTGAACGAACTTGTTGGTTGTAGTTACATGACCGATGACATTCATTAGCAATGATCAAGCCGACCAGTATTAGGTTATGGTACCATAGGATCTGACAAATCCCGTTATTTACTGCACCCATTGTTATGTGTGGGGGTTGTGGGTAGCGACTGAATCTGTAATTATTAACTTATCCTTTGGTAAGGGTTTGTTAAGAACGAGAACGAGAACGAGAGCGAGTTGGAACGAGGAACGCGTCAAGAAGGTTTGAATGTTATTAGAGAATCGACCATAAAGTAGTTTCACAATTAAAATATTAACTTACCCTTTGGTAAGGGTTTGTTAAAACAAGAACGATTTGAACGATTAAAACAAGATGGTTTAACGATTGGGTAAGCATTTGTACATGATTGACATTTGATCATCTATTTCCCACAAAACATAACTTTGATTTAAACCAAGTTTTACTTCAATACTTTGTTTTTGTGCATATGGTTTAGTTGAGACATTTCACTTGCCATACATGGATATTTGACATAGACATTTGACATGGATATTTGACATAGACATTTGACATGGACATTTTAAACATAGACATTTTACATTGTTTGGTTTGGTTTGATTTGATTAAGTGATTAAGTAACGATGCGTGTGTAATATGATACAAGCATGGTGGATACGCCGCTGGTACTTCCTATATATAAGTGTTTGTATGGTATTACACATCATAGCGTTATTTGAATCATTTCAGTTTGAGACATAGAACATTTTATACAAATAACATACTTTTCACAAGACATTGATTTATAAACAACTTATCTTATGCAAACTCATTTACATGGTTATTCATTTAATCATGCATTATTCTCTTATTTATACTTATCATCCGAACTTATTATTTTTCAAATGATTTACAAAGACAAAGCAAATTACAAGGTTCATGACTAAACATTTTCTTAAACAGAAGTCATGAATCTTATTTTCACAAAACCTATGTACTCGCCAGCATTTCCTTGCTGACCTCGTTTTCACATATGTTTCAGGTATTGTTGGATGATATCGATTGATAAGATGCATGCTCACATAGGACTGGACAAGGCCTTAGTGACTCAATAACAATGATAGACTATGTTTAAATAGTGTATTTGGATTTCCAGACGATGTAATTACTCAATGTTTAATAAAACGAAACACTTTTGATATCCATGGTTATGAAACATTAATTCTGTTGCAACACGCCCCGATGTTTCCGCCGCGATTTGTTGTTTTACGCGGTCGGGGTGTGACAAATGCTATCATTCTCTGTTCAGCTCCAAATTCAGCTTTATCTTCTCTAGTAAACTTTTTGAATACAAGATCTTCGCCTTTATCGTCTTTTGGTTTTTCATACCCATACTCCAGGCAAAACCAACTTTCATGAGCATACGCCTTTGCCCAGTTGAGAAAGCGTTCTTTCCACCAGGTATAATCCTCAATGCTATCAAGAGTTGGAGGCTTTGAATTTGTTTCGTAGAAGTTATCATGCTTGATGTTTTCATTTAGCGCCTTCGTGATGGTTTTTGGTGTAACATTTGTAGCCTCAGACGATTCGGTTGCGAACGCGTTGTAAAACGTATTGAAAAATTCCTCAACCATACTGTAAACCTGACAGAAATCAAACAAACACAATCAGTATAATCAAATATCAAATAGACTGAAAATTACTGACACTCGATCGACGTGAAATGATCCCGACACAGAATTTCACTTTTCAAACAAAATAAGAAACTCAAGCGAAATCTCAAGTTGAAGCAGAATGAGACTTCAAGCGAAATCTTTTGACTAACTACTTCAAGCGAATCCAGCAATCCAATTTCGCTTCAACTTGTTCAATCGAAATCTATGTCCAATTCTGGTTCAAGCGAAAACCCACAAGATCAGTTTTGCTTCAACTGATTCAAGCGAAATTTCAAGCGAAAACAACTATTTCGCTTCAGATGATTAGAACCTTCAAGCGAAATCTCAAATGATCTATTTCGCTTCAACAATACAAGTTCCAATCGAAACAGCTTCAAGCGAAAACCAGCAGCCCTATTTCGCTTCAGATGAACTCAAGCGAAATCCAATATCACAACACTATTTCGCTTCAGATGTTCAAGCGAAATAGTCCAAACAGTCTGATTTGAAGCGAAATCAATTATATCCTCCGAACACTTTTCAAGCGAAATCTAGTTTCTGTCCAGTTTTTGTCATTTTTACTTTGAATTTTGCCATGAAACTTTCAAGGATTTGTTAGAATACTGTTTTACATGTTTGGTGAAAAACTCAGATCATTTTGACCGTGAAATCTCGTCCAGATTGAAAAAGAAGGTGTAGAAGTCAGAAAATGGATGATATCAAGCTAAACTCTTCTTCCTGAGCTCTGATACCACTTGTTGGATCGTTGTATGACCTAACTGAGTTGTTCAGAAGAGTTTTACATCCAGTTTAAAGGCGGAATCAGTAAACTGGACACGAAAACATCTTGTAATCTTTAATCTGTTGCTTGTATTGATAATAACAATGTTTACAACCTGACAGAAAACCGGCAGCACTTCGTTACACTTCCAGAAGTCGCGTACCAAATGAAATGATAAGTGCCCTATATATAGAGGTGAGGATTTCGCTTGAAGACAACCTGAACATGTTCAAGCGAAATCAATTGTGTGTGATTTCGCTTGAAATATCACATAATCAGTTTCAAGCGAAATCTTCACTTAAACCTCAAATATCAGTTTCTCGAACCTCGTGCACTGAATATCCTATTCTATCCTATTACATGATAAAAGACGAAGTCAATAGACGTAGTGCACTAACAGCTTGTCTGTTTCTTTAATTGGTAGAAAGTGCGCTGACTTCGTAAGTCGATCAACAATTACCCATATCGTGTCGTTCCCCACCTGTGTTCTCGGTAACCCCGTAACAAAATCCATGGAGATCTGTTCCCACTTCCACATCGGTATCTCTGGTTGCTGGAGTAGACCCGAGGGTTTTTGGTACTCTGCCTTGACCCAGGCACAAGTCAAGCACTTGCTTACATACGTGGCTATGATAGCTTTCATATTCGGCCACCAATACAAAACTTTGAGATCGTGATACATCTTATCAGATCCCGGGTGTACGGAGTATCGTGACTTGTGCGCTTCATCCATCACAAGTTCTCGAAGGTTGCCAAGCAGAGGAACCCATAATCTCCCCATAAAATAGTAAATACCATCAGATTTTTGTTCGAACTTCTTTTGCATACCACGTAAACCCTCTGTTTCAATGTTTTCATCCTTTAAGGCCTCGGCTTGAGCTGAACGAATCCGTGTAGGTAGATTAGAGTGAATAGTAAGCTGTAAAGCACGAACACGCTTCGGCTTTGGCTCCTTGCGACTAAGAGCATCTGCTACAACGTTAGCTTTACCTGGGTGATACTTGATGGCACACTCGTAATCATTGAACAGTTCTACCCAGCGACGCTGACGCATATTCAGTTCTTTCTGGTCGAAGATATGCTGAAGGCTCTTGTGATCGGTGTAGATAATGCATTTCGTGCCGTACAGATAATGCCTCCAAATCTTCAGTGCAAAGACCACTTCCCCTAACTCCAAGTCGTGGGTCATGTAGTTCTTCTCGTGTACCTTCAACTGTCGAGAAGCATAGGCTATCACCTTGTTGCGTTGCATTAACACGCAACCCAGACCCTGAATCGATGCATCACAATGGACTTCGAAGTCCTCTGTACCCTCTGGTAAAGACAGAATCGGCGCGCTACACAATTTCTGTTTCAAAAGTTGGAAGGCATCCTCCTGTTTCGCTCCCCAAGAATAGACTACCTTCTTCTGCGTTAATGAGGTGAGTGGCTGAGCAATCTTCGAGAAGTCCCGAATAAAAGGACGATAATACCCTGCTAGACCGAGAAATTGTCGCACCTCCGAAGGATTCTTTGGTGCCGCCCAATTTCTAATGGCATCGATCTTGGCAGGATCTACGTGTATACCCATCTCATTAACGATGTGACCCAGAAAATGTACCTCTCGAATCCAAAAATCACATTTAGAAAACTTCGCATATAGTTGCTCCCTCCTCAGAAGTTCTAAGATAAGACGTAGATGCCGCTCATGATCCTCTTTGCTCTTGGAATAAATCAGGATGTCGTCGATGAAGTGTTAGTGCACTACGTCTATTGACTTCGTCTTGTATCATGTAATAGAATAGAATTATCAGTGCACGAGGTTCGAGAAATTGAGAAAAGAGGTTTAAGTGAAGATTTCGCTTGAAACTGTTCAAGCGAAATCATCCACAACTGGTTCGCTTCAAGTAGTTCGCTTGAACTGGTTCGCTTCAACTGGTTCAGTCTCAAGCGAAATCCTACCTCTATATATAGGTGTACTTGGTTATTCATTTGTAACTTTTCGATCTGAGTAGCGAAGCTCTGTCGGATCGTCTCTAGGTTGTAAAACAGTTTTATATCAATATAAGAGACATTATAATTACATCGAGTGTCCGTATCTTTGATTCCGCCTCTGATTCGGATAAAAGACTCTTCTGAACGACTCAATCGGGTCATACAACGATCCAACAAGTGGTATCAGAGCACAGGAGGAAGAGTTTAGCTCGATTGCAATTAGATTCTGACTTCTACACCTTCTTGTTCAAACTGAATGAGATTTTATGGTCAAAATGGATTAAACTTCTCACCGAACATTCAAAACAACAGTTTAACAAAGCCTTGAAAGTTTGAGTCCGAAATTCGCATTAAAAGTGAATGAATTGGATCAAAAACTAGATTTCGCTTGAATAGTGTTCGAAGGATATAATTGATTTCGCTTCAAAGGAGACTGTTTGGATTATTTCGCTTGAAATTCTGAAGCGAATTAGTGGTGTGTTCTTTGATTTCGCTTGAGTTCATCTGAAGCGAAATAGAATTGCTGGATTTCGCTTGAAAAACAACTGAAGCGAAATAGTTGTTTTCGCTTGAAGGTTTTCGCTTCAGTATTTCGCTTCAGAAAGTGGTTACTTGAAAGTTTCGCTTGAACAGAATAGTGTTGATTTCGCTTCAAGAGGCCAACAGTTGATTTCGCTTCAACTGTTCATCAAAGTGATTTCGATTGAATTTCCTAGTTCGATTGAAAAGTGAAATTTCGTGTCAAGATTATTTCATGTCAACAGGGTATCAATCTATTTCAGGATATTATTGTGTATACTGATTGTTTGTTTGTTTGTTTGCAGGTGATTTACACGGCACAAATATCAAGAATTCAAAATGTTTGATGAACTGGAAAACATTAAATTTGAAAGAATGAACAATTGGACTTGTTGTTCTTCTTCTGAGAAACATGAGGTTTTAGTTGAAAGATTTGAATATTTCATGTGTCGAAAGGATGAAACGTTGGATGAGTTGGAAATACGGTTTAAAAATTTAATGGACAGTTTGAGAAACAAGAATATTAGAATATCAAATGATGAACAGATATCGAAATTGGCAAATGCATTACCTGCTAAATGGGATAAATTCTTGGTTGATCTAAAAAGGGAAGATTTTTTTCAAGAACTTTATCCAACACAGTTCTTTAATGAGGTTAATGGAGAGGTTCGTAGTGAAAATAGGAAAAAGAAGGAAATTTTGACCAAAATGGAAAAGAATTTACAAAAATTGGAATTGGATGTTATTACTGAAATTGATAAAAGAATTAGTGTGTGTCTTGAAACAAAGAGTATTCTGAAATATGATATTAAAAGGAAATGTTATATTGATGAAAGTATGAATCCTTTTGATTTTGTTAAACTCTTTTGTGCAGGAACATATAAGATGGAAACAAAGGATATTCCAAAGAACAAAGAATCTTTGAAGCTTGGATCTTCAAGTTCAGAATCAGTGTGCTCTAAATGTGACAACTTTAAAGCTGAAAATGACAAACTTTTGAAGGATGCAGAAAGTTTGACATCAGAAGTTGAGAAGTTGAGAGATGAGAAGCAAACTGATGATAACCAGATTCTTATGTTACAGGGAATTTGTGAAAATTTGAAGTCTGAAAATGTCAAACTGCTTAGTGATTTGAACAGTTTGACATCAGAAAACAAGATTTTGAAAGAAAAAGAAAAAGAGTTTGAAAATGAAAAATTAAAATTTGAAAATGATTTCAAAAGTCAGTTAAAGATTTTAGAAAATGAGAGAGATGTTTTTGGTAAAGATAATCTTGAAAAACAAATTGAAATCAATTCTCATCTTGCTAAAATCATTCAGCTTGAAAAAGAAGCTGAAAAAGCTCGGACTAAAATCAAAGAGCTTGAAGTTAAATTGAAAGGTTTTGTAACTTCTACATCACATGTTTGTCCAAAAACAATCAATTTCAACATTGAAAATGTCAAAGTTGAAGATTGTGATGAGATATCTGATGATGAAAAAGAAAAGAAAAATATCTTTAGATTTACAAGAAAAATTTCAAAATACTGTTCTGCAATCTACTGAAATAGGTGAATGTTCTAAACAAAAACCTGTTAAGAAGAATGCAGAACAGAAACAAAAAGATAGAAATTTGAAAAATTCTAAAATTGAAATTAAAAGCTCATCAGATAAATCATCCAATCATTATCAAAAATCACAAAAATTTGTAAATGAAAACTCACAAAATGTTGGTAATTAGTGGTGCAGGTTTGACCACAATGCTCAAAAGACAAATCCAGCATTGAAGAGGAGAAATGACTATAACCAAGCCAAACAATGGTATGATCTGAAGGTTTGGACTGACAGAAGTGGATGGTATGATAACAGAGTGTGCTACACTTGTGGTGTTAGAGGACACATTGCTGTTAACTGCCAGAATTGGAATTTTGATACAAGAAGATGCTATAATTGCCATATCAGAGGACATATTGCCAGAGATTGCCCAAGGAGATCGATGGGAAGATCGAGGGTTGAATCTCAAAGAACGGTAAAGAAGCCAGTCAACGTCAAGCCCCATGAACAGAAGGTTCTAAAACCTAAAGTTCAGGATCAGACAATTCAAGAAAAGAAAGTTAAACTTTCACAGGGGCAGAAAGATAGACTACGAAAGAAAAGGAAGAAGGCGAGAGAGTATCTTGAGAAAATTTTGTCTTCGGGTTCACCGGTTGGTTCGAATAAGAGTTCTGATGAATCGATTCACTCGACAGCAAAGTCAAGCAAATCGAATTCTTCAGATACAAATCTGAGGACAAAAGATAAAAAGGAAAAGAAGAAAATGGTCGGCGATGAATCTGATGTTTCAAAGTCAGACAAGCCACCATCAGGCAATGAATCTGACTCATCTAAGTCAGATAAGCCAAGTTCGGGCAATGAAATTGATTCCACAAAATCAGAGGAGCCACAAGTTGAGGTAAAGAAGGAAGAAACTGTTCTTTTGATGAATGATGAAAAATTTCCTCCATTACAAGCCACAAACACAAAATCAAAAGGTGTTGATGCTGGAAAAATGTTTAATAGCAATGTTAAACATATTTTTAGTAAGATGGTTGATGGTAAGGAAAAAGGAGTGAAAGAGTTTTATGAAGAAAAGAGAAAAGCTCAAAATACACCCAAGGACAGTCAGGCTTGGGTGAAACTTTTCAAATAGAAAAAATCTGACTTGCCGGAGCTTCCAGGTTGGTAAGTGTGAAGCAGGTATCGGCATCATTCTTGAGAAATTCACAGGATGGTAACTGTGATATTTCGTCTTACTAGTGGTAAATCAAGGACATTAAGTTGTACTTGATTTTCTACAAGTGATTGTGGTGTTTGATCTTATATTGTTAAAATCTGTACAAAAAGGTTTTAAAGAGAACAAGGTGATGAGATAACCCCGAACTCACAAGTGATGGGTAAACAAACTAATTTTTCCGGAAAAACCATTCTGATTAAAACAAACTTAAGTGTTTTGAAATCATTATGGGAAAATAGTTTGTTGTAAGGGGGAGTTGTGATTGAATACGCCGAAACCCTCACGGCTGAACAAACATGATTACTTTCATCAGATTGAAAAACGGTTTTCAAACTGTTAAGATCAATGGGTTGTAAATCATGGGGGTATGTATATTTTCTGCAAATCAGAGCATGTGAAGCAGAAAATGGATGGCGAGACAAAGCTATCAGTGTTGGTTGTCAAATTTTCTTTATATGATTTTGCATTTTAGGGGGAGTAATATTGTTAGAAAATCTTGTTAGAAAATACAAAAACATTTGAAAATTTTGAAAAAGCCAAAAACATGATAAAATTCAAAAATTGAGTTTTTGTGTAAAAAGAGAAAATGATAGTACATCAGTAGACAGTTACAGTATGCTAAAGAAGTGGAAAGTTTAAATGTGTTAAACGATCTCACCGTGGATGTGTCGGTAGATTTTTATACATTTAGTAAACTTTTTCGGGATATAAACCTAAATTCAAACACTTGCTTATTTCGTGGGGAACACTACTTGGATATATAGGTAACCCCTGAAATCTTGTTTGAAAGGTCTCATAATCTGATATACTAGGTCTTTATACTCAATGATGTCTGGGGTATTATTCCGGGACTTCTGCTGAACGGTAGTTCTGACCTAGTCCTTGGATAATACTTGCTGCAATGCTTGAAACACAGCATTAAACCCTCAGCATGCCGATGAAACAATAAAATTGATAGTCGCTGCTGTTGTAAGCAAAAAGATCCTCTAAAGGGGACATACCGAAAAGTCGAAGCTGATATCTCTCTGCGTATACGGAAGTATCGACCTGAGATCCCTCGGCCCTCGCATACCTAATTTATATACAGATATCATTGTAGTATACTCACCTGTAAGACTGATTATTGGGATTCTGGATACGGGAGTATATTCAAGAGGTGGGACACATGAATAGGTTTAAGTTCTTAATACACCTAATTCGTATCCTGAATCAGTTGAAATTTGTGTAAAAATTTAAGTGGATCAGTATATCGACAATCTAAGTGAATTGTTTAATGCATAATGTGATTTTAAGCTCAACGGTACTTGTGACTTATCATAAACTGATATGATCCTCTGACGCATACTCAAACAAAAATATTGTCTGTAAATATGTTTGTACATATTTCTTTACTGCTTTATATTTTCAGAAAATACAAAAAGATTTTTTATTCTGCTTTATTTTCGACAACTGATGTCTGAGTGCTGAGTTTCAAAATCTAAGTAAGCTGATTGTGTTTCTGAAAATAAAACAAGTTCATTAAATTGAAACTTGATTTAAATTCAAAAATTTCAAAAACAGTTTGTGATATCTTCAAGGTCATTAACTTGAACTTGGATGATAAACTGTGAGGGAGTTGGATTCTTTAATGCTGCTAAATCTATACAGTTTGTTGATAGGGGGAGTGGATTAGAGAATTTGATTGGAATTGCCAGGTTACGATTCCTGGATAGTCTAAAATGTTGTTACTTATAAACGTATGAGTGATTGCAGATAGTCCAGACTATAATCCCGGAAGCTGAGTCTAAGGGGGAGTCTGAAGACAAACTGAAAGTTAGGAGCTTATATCTGGAAAGCTAGGTGTCGATCCCAAAGCACGGAAGCTTGATGAAAGGGAAAGCCTGAAGCTGATAGAAGAAGAGATAGTTGGATGCTTACAATGTTACAATCTAAGTAAGGATGCAGAATGATCAAGACTGAAGATGTGTCATATTGAAGAATAGTCACTGAAGACTTCGTCAATATCCGAGGGGGAGTCTGTTAGTGCACTACGTCTATTGACTTCGTCTTGTATCATGTAATAGAATAGAATTATCAGTGCACGAGGTTCGAGAAATTGAGAAAAGAGGTTTAAGTGAAGATTTCGCTTGAAACTGTTCAAGCGAAATCATCCACAACTGGTTCGCTTCAAGTAGTTCGCTTGAACTGGTTCAGTCTCAAGCGAAATCCTACCTCTATATATAGGTGTACTTGGTTATTCATTTGTAACTTTTCGATCTGAGTAGCGAAGCTCTGTCGGATCGTCTCTAGGTTGTAAAACAATTTTATATCAATATAAGAGACATTATAATTACATCGAGTGTCCGTATCTTTGATTCCGCCTCTGATTCGGATAAAAGACTCTTCTGAACGACTCAATCGGGTCATACAACGATCCAACATGAAGACAATAACAAAGTCGTCAAGATACGGCTTGCACACGCGGTTCATGAGATCCATGAAGACCGCTGGTGCGTTGGTCAACCCAAATGGCATGACCAAGAACTCATAGTGGCCATACCGTGTTCGAAATGCCGTTCTAGGTACATCCTCTTCCCTGACCCGCACTTGATGATAACCCGACCTTAAGTCGATTTTGGAATAGAAACTTGACCCTTGCAACTGGTCAAACAGGTCGTCAATACGTGGTAAAGGATAACGATTCTTAACCGTCACCTTATTAAGCTCGCGGTAATCTATACACATGCGGAAAGACCCGTCTTTCTTCTTCACAAATAGAACTGGGGCTCCCCAAGGCGAAGAGCTAGGTCGGATAAAACTCCTATCCAACAGTTCCTGAAGTTGGTTTGACAATTCCTGCAACTCCCCTGGCACAAGACGGTATGGCGCACGAGCAATCGGGGCTGCTCCTGGAGCGAGATCGATCTGAAACTCCACCTGTCGATGTGGAGGTAGACCAGGGAGTTCCTCAGGAAATACATCAGGAAACTCCCGAACAACTGGAAGATCCTCAATCTTCCTCTCGTCAGTCTGCGAATCAGTGACAAGGGCTAGAATAGCAGGATAGCCCTTACGGAGATACTCCTGAGCCTTCATTGATGAAACAATATTAATCGTGGTCCCACTGCGATGACCCTGAACCGATAAGAATTCTCCGCTAGGGAGAGGAACACGCACGATTTTCTCCTTGCAGAGAATTTCCGCCTGATACTTGGACAACCAATCCATGCCGATAACTACGTCGAAACTTCCAAGAGTAATGGGAAGTAGGTCAATGTCGAATGCTTGACCCAGAAGATCGAGTTTACACCCAACCAGAACATGTGAAGCTTCGATTGTTTTACCATTTGCTATCTCCACTATGTGTTTCGTTACCAGAGGTGTAGGACTTAACCCTAACTAACGACTGAACCCCAAAGATACATAACTCCAATCGGCACCAGAATCAAACAAGATAGAAGCAAATACACCATTTACTGAAAAAGTACCAGTAACTACATTACCGTCATTCCGTGCTTCCCCAGCTCCCAGAACAAATCCGCGTCCACGTGCCACATTGCCCCCATTGTTCCCAGCATTGTTGTTTCCATTATTATTGCCCCCTGTATTCTGTCTCAGCTGAGGAGAGTCTCGCTTGAAATGCCCATCAGCCCCACACTGGAAGCACCCTTTCTGTACACCCTGATTCGGCTGATTCTGTTGCCTACCATGCTGCTGTGCTGGCTGCTGCTGAGCTGGAAGTGTAGCCCTACAATCCTTAGCCATGTGCCCTGATCGGTTACACCTATGACAAACCCGATTACACTGACCCTTGTGATGATAGTTACACTTGTTGCACAAAGGTAACTTCCCCGCATAAGATCCCTGCCCCGAACTGTTACTCTGGTTTTGATTCACTGACGATGTCTGGCTGAAACTGCGATTGCTGCCAGTATCTGCTTTCTTCTGAGACTGTACCAAGTTGGACCCCTTGTCCATATCGCTCAACTTACGCTTGCTATCGGTAGCAGGAGTAGTGGAAGTAGTAGCAGCTGTCGTAGTACTAGAGATACGTGGTGGTAGTGAATTACTTTCCACCTCCTGATCAACAATCTTGTGAGTCAAACGGACAATCTCAGTTATGTTATTGAGGTTTGCTGCAGTAACCAAACCCTTCACTCGTGGAGGTAATCCCTTGATGAACAACTCAATTCTTCGAGACATAGGTCGGGACAAATTCGGACACAAGTCAGCCAACTCATACGACCGCTTCACGTATGCTTCAACTTCAGATCCCACCAATTTCAGATTATAATACTCGTTCTCTAGCTTCTGTATCTCATCATGAGGACAGTATTCTTCCCTCATTAACTCCTTAAAAGCTTCCCACGTAGTGGCGTTCGCCGCCTCGATGCCTAACAGCTGAACCTGGGCATTCCACCATGTCAGGGCACCATCCTCGAGCGTGCCCGTAGCATACTTCACTCTGTCCCCGACCGGGCAGTTACACATTGCGAATACGGACTCTGCCTTTTCAAACCAGCGCAGGAGTCCTACAGCCCCTTCAGTCCCGCTGAAGGTCTGTGGCTTGCAATCCATAAAATTTTTAAACGTGCAAACAGGTGGGTGAGGCGGATGTTGTGGCGCCGGCTGACCAGCCTGATAAGCTGCCAAGGCTGCAGCCACCTGGGCGTTGATTAAATCCGTTAACTCAGCTTGAGTCATATTGATTTGGCCACGTCCACCACCGCGGCCTCCACCACGTCCACCACGACGGCCTCCACCACGTCCGTTCATGATTCTATAAGTATGGGAAAAGGACGAGTTAACAAACAAGTTCAAATAGGAACCAGGTATTTATGTAGTATCCACGGATTTCAAGGTTCTAATGCAAGATCAACTAACAACGCGGAATCCTCTTTGCACTTGTCAAGATTCACTGGGACTCACATGCACCCCACATTATTATTATGTGTGCACCCATAATAATAATCTAGTTTGCATGTTCATCTCAATTCCTCCTAACTCGTGCTAAAAGGCTTCCCAAATTCATACAACATGAACAAGAACATCATAACACGAAACATGTAAGTTCAAGAAGAGTCCCACTCCTAACATACGTAACATAGACTGATTGTATAGAAACTCGTGCTGTAGTGTCATTTGTGCATTTAAGTGCAATACGAATCATAAGTAAGTACTAAACATGCTATGCAATAGCAAATAAGAGATGAACCTTGCTGTCTGGAGCTGAGTGTCATGGTCGATGTCGGATCAGTTCAGTTATAGTCTGGTTTTATACAACACTTTAAAACCAAGTTCACTATAACCAGTGGCTCTGACACCAAACTGTCACACCCTCAAATTATCACCTAGGGAGTATCCCTGTTAGGCGTGTGACGACTAGCAATGAGCCACCAATTACATTGAATCACAAGTTTAAAATAAAGTTCCATAGTTTAATAATTATGAAAACCCAATCATAAGTTATTCAAAACCATAAGTTCAGCGGAAGCGTAAAGATACCATATAGTAAATACTAAACGATCATAATAAATAAGTGTTTGATAAATAAGTTCATCAGCATGACCATGACCACTATAGCTCTCCAGCCAGCAAGCTCCTGCTTCAATCACCTAACAACCTGCGAGCATGTAACAAGTGTATCAGACAAAGCTGGCGAGTTCACAGTTTTAGAAAACGTTTGTTACCAGTTGTATGTAAAATAGTTCAATAACCAATGCAGGTAATATTGTTAATATCTCAATTCCGAACAAGACGGCTCCTGATGTACATGACTGCCCTATCCCACGTACTCCTATCTAGTACTGGGCCCGACTGGGTCATTAGTTCACATCCGTCCTACCTAGGAGCGGTGTGAGGGTGCCAAACCTAAGTAGCGCTACCAACTAATACCCGTTACCCTCCAGGTAACATAATAAGGGACTTACAAAAATGATAGGTGAGAATATTAACCAATATACCCGTTTTTACCCAAACCACTGACTGTCCCCAACCACTGGGACGCATGCTCGAATGTAGTGAACTCACCTTTGGGTTGCTCGGTTAGATTAAATGTTCGTTCACAGTTGGTCAATCAAATCCTAGTATGATTACCAGTGATAATTAGTTTTTACGTTTACATAAATCACAATCTCTCATGCATATACAACAAATAGTCACAAGTATGTTTCATGCTATCACATGAGCTGTAACAATTATTCACTTCAACGCATAAGCATATTGTATATTCATGCCATATGTCTGTCCAGTTTAATCTAAGCACTCGACTCAACGCAACATTATTAACATATGACTCAACAACATGTGATCACATTTAACCCGGTTCGGGCCCTGGCCCAACCTGAATCCCATAACAGTCGTGTGGCCCAGCCCAGTAAACAGCTCAACATTTCACAATCAAGTCTCATTCGGCCCAATAACCCCCTTTTTTTTATTAATCGGGTCACACTTTAACTAATTATAAGTAATGTAAGGTAACCCTTATGTACAATAACAGAAATCAATATCATCATCACATCGGTGTGTTCTCAAATGGTGACAAGCATTTCGATAGTGTTTATCCTTCTATCATCGATTCACAATAGTTGCATATAATCATGATGTAATAAATCCTAGTCTACAACCTATACACCTATATTGGTCATTTAAGTCATGCAAGCTATGTATCCATAACAGGCCATTATCATACTCGTATATATCCATTATCACATCTCATCATTCATGCATATAACATGCCTACTGAAAACTTCATTATGTGTCTTCCTGCTTTGAGTTTGGTCGCACATGGGTCAACATTAATTTCATGTAGCCTATTAATCATATCTAGCCTATCAATCATGCCTACACACAACCGATTGGCATCAATATCAAGCATTATGCATATAATATGCCTACACACAACCCAATATCAGCCACTAACAACTAACATGTAATTTCAATTTCATGTGTATTAATCATGCAATTGAAATTAATGGATCACTACATTAATCGGTAACAGTTTAAACAATTAACAAACATACTAAATCAAATAACTCAGGTAATTCATATCAGATTACAATAATCATAACTAAACACATTTATAAATCAAAGCATACATTTATACATGCGATCATATAAGTCCTGTACGTATCACAATCTAGTAGCCGAGAACTTAAACACATAAGAATTTACTAACCAGAAGTCTCGAATGATCAGGATGTAAACGTGAGGGGGGGGGGTTTTCCTGCCGTCGCAACTCCAAGGAGGGGTAGGGTGTTTAGGGTTTTGTTATGTGTAATGCAAAGACAAGGTGCAGTTACGTGATATAAACATATACGACACAAATAGAGGTGGGCTTAGACAGCATATTGGGCCAGGAACAAGTGTGGGTCAAAACAAGAGGGGAAATCCATATAAGTCATAGGAGTCTGAGTAGTCATGTGTGTTTTGTGTAGATTTGCAGCCCAATAAATATCAAGTAACACATATGTGACCCAAAACGTTAATTAACAAGTTATCGTGTTTAATTTAACAGAGTTATGGCACAGATGTTAATTAAACGTTACCAACCTTGAGAATTCGGGTTGTCACATCATCCCCAACTTGAAAGAAATTTTGTCCCGATATTTGCTTAGCAGTCTCGGAGAAAAGGAGCGATGACTCAGGATGACTGTGGACTTTCTTCGGGTGCCACATCTTTTCTTTCTTAAACGAATTCTGAGTAGTAGAAGTTATAATCGGGTATTATATCCCCCTAATTAGCGAGGTTCTGCTCCGTTGTAAGTATTATAACCCCAGTTTCGTAATAGATACGCTGCCCGATTGATTTAGGGTTCCATAACAACTGTCGTGGTTCTGCCTGACGTAGTTGTTGGAATGCCGTCTCGGGGAGGGTATCATTAATATTTTCAAAGGGTTATGATACTAACCAATGTACATTTGTATAAATTATAGATTATATCCAGGAAACCCTTACGCGAGGTCTAAGATAGCAATGTGAGTTTATCCTCTTTTTGTTAACCTTTTTGTAATGTTTTACAAAACCTTAAATGTTTTACAATGTGATTAAGCGGTGATTGAGTCTTTGTAGTTTTTCAATTACTGCCGGTATGTTGGGGTTTTGTATACAAAATTTACTACACTGTGAGTAGTAAGTCGGGATGACAATACGTTACCATTGGACAATGACTTAGCCAATGTGTAATATGACCCACAAGTCAGGTTTGACAGTACTAAAAGGAGTAATTGTGTAGAAAGAAACAATGTGATCGCTCTCAATACTGTTTTAATTGATAAAATGTTTCTTGATTAAACTGGGATTCACTCACCAGTATTTCCCACTGACAAATGTTTTTAAAACGCGTTTCAGGTAACACAATGTGACAGCCAATTAGTAAAAAGCCAGCTGGAGAGCACTGAAGGCTTGGGAAAAATGTGGCTATAAAAGTTACCTAAAAGACGATGTTTTAAATTCAATAAAATAGGGTTTATCCCTATAAACGTATTGTAATAAGAAACTTGGGTTTTGCCCATGTGATTATTAATATTAAATATGGTGGTTTTACTCTGATAAACATTTCCTAACTACGGTCCTGATGTAATTTCCGCTGCCAAATTAACAAGCTGATACCACCGAAATTCTGAGTTCGCGTCCGCCCGTTCCCGGGGATCAGGGATTGGGGGTTGCGGCATATTTAGAACATGAAATGTGGTTATCACTTTCACAACTTACCTCTTAAGATAAGGCCCTAATTCATGTCTTTGTTGATGCAATTGTTTCAATTTTTAAAAATTGAAACACTTTTAGTTACTAAAGTCAAGCCTCAAAATTTAACTTATTTAAAGCATAAAAGAGGATGAGAAAAAGAAAACGCTATGACTGTTACAAAGAGAGGAAAAAAGTCTATTCTAAATTTAGAATAACTTGTCTGAGTTCTTAGAGCAAGGTTAAATGGAAAAGTGTTCATTCAGGACAGGAGCTTCCAAAAAAATCAACCTTAGTATATCATTTCAACAAAAAAGCATATATTGATTGTAGATTAGATGAAAGGAAATCTGAGATACAATTGTTTCTATGATCCATATGAGTTGAAAGTTCAAAAATCAATCTTAGGGAGTATGAAAACAATTGCAGTGATAGCAAAGGAACTTAGGGTTTGCAAGTGACAACATAAACCATAGAAAGTTAGAAACTCAAAACAAAAATGCAATTACTTGAGGACATTTGTCTGATTTGAGACTTGAGATTTGAAAATTGTGCGCCATTCGCTTGTTTGACTACGGTGGCATGTCTGGTTCTTTCTTGTAATAGTAAAGATTACTTTTTTCTTGTATCATGTATGCATATTCAGAAATAGAAAAAACCGTGCTGACAATTAATACATTAAATTTGGACATTTCAACTGATAGGAGATGAAGGGGGTAGACACTTAATACATTCAATTTCAATGAAAGGTATCTAATGGGCGATGAAGATGAAGAGAAAAGGAGGGGTAGCATGGGATATGTTATAAAGGTGCTGAAATCCCTAAAATGCCCCTAAAGTGTCTTAAATTTTTGGACAATACGCAAGTTTACCCCCTCTAAAATAGCTTAGCTCTCTTGTACACGTTACTTCAAAATGTGTACATAATGTAAAATTACTATAAGGATAGAAAACCTAATTTGCTTAATAATGTCACACCCTGACTTTTGCGGAAGCGTGATTAGGTATGACTTGCTTAATATCATTGCATTCAACCATAACAAACAACTATATGATAAAACCCAAGATGTTCATCCATAGATAGTTTTAAAACATTACAAACAACGTTGTCTTAAAATCCAAACACAGACTTCTTGTTCCAAATACAATACCAACAAGTTTTAAGTTCCATAAGGACTTCACAAAAGACACAAACAAACTAGGTTTTGAGCCCTGTATCTTATTCAAGATAAAATACATAACCCAGACCTTTCGAATTTGGGTGACACCTTTATTAGAAACATGACTTGTAAACTTCAACGCCCGCCAGATCCATACTTAATCTCCTGAAATACATGTAGTTTGAAAACATCAATAAAAGTTGAGCGAGTTCATGTGTTTAGTATGTGTGCACGAACATCCTTGAAAACATTTGTAAGTATGTATGTATGTACTTGTAAACCGGTATGAAAGCAACAAGGAAACAGATCAATTAATGTGTAGCTAATACATTAATATATGTGACATGTCACACCCCGATATTTCCACGTATTACCGGTGGGCCCGGTGGGGAGTATCGTGACGTAGTTGATATCATCATAGTCAAACAACACAATTTTAAATGCACAGCGGAAGCAAAGGATAATTATATTACAATCCGATTCAAAAGTAATATTAAATATTACAACGGAATGTAAGATGGATCCACAGGCGGATCTTAAAACAGAAAGATAACATTGTTCAACAGACTTTAGGCATCCAGAACTTGCGAGATTCCCTATTAACGCCCTGAGCTCCCAGCCAATTACGTATAGTACCTGTCACTTAATCTTTTTGGAAAAATACGTCAGTTTACACTGGTAAATACAATTAACTGACTCATTTTGAAAACATTTAAGAAAAATTGATTTGAATGCACAAGGCACAAAACATTTATAACTTGGGATAATTATTTATATATACACTTGTAAAAGAATTACATGTTTCTTATACGTTCAGTAGCCCGGATTGACACCGGGTTAAAGATTAATAGACACACCACATGATATAGTCCCGCGGCGAGTTATTCCCGAAACCGGCGGTTATACCTTATTATTTATATATGCACTGTCGGGTGTACGCCTACACCCCGTGCTTAGGTCGTGGCCATTTCTTAAAATGATGCCAAGGATATCCGGGACATGGTCATTAACCCCCCAAAGGCTTTAAGCAAACAAAACAATTTAAACGGGACATTTCAATAAATTAACCTTCATACAATTAAAAATTCAA
Organism: Helianthus tuberosus; assembly: GCA_030545235.1. NCBI lineage: Eukaryota > Viridiplantae > Streptophyta > Magnoliopsida > Asterales > Asteraceae > Helianthus > Helianthus tuberosus. The sequence goes on along the minus strand of CM060381.1, from coordinate 181,964,437 downwards.
TGCCCGACCAAACGGTATTTTATATACCGTACCCCAAGCCCGTATAAGGGAAAATAAGTTAAAAGTATTTACCTAAGCTTAAAAATGCAATTTATACTCAGCCGTATATCCTAATCAGCAAGTGCAAGTACCTTTACTAGGGCTCTTAATCTGGAATGAAGGTTTTTAATAACCTATTAGATTCCTAACGGGTCTTAATTAAGCCTATGCTTAGACCGGTTAGTTTTAAAGGATGATACAGTTCAAAACGCATGATTAAGCGAAGACCGGATTAGAATGTGGTTTAGACCTGACAAGCTTGTATACTTGTGTAATAAGGGTAAACTAAACACATTCTGGATTTTGAGATAAAAATGATAAGGTTTGACCCGTTTAGGCTAATTTATGCAAACTAGTTACATAAGACGATTCGAACGTGAAAAGTGCGTAACGGGTAACCAAATGAGTCATGAACAGGTTTCCTAAGTTAATATGCCTTAAATATGTTGTGATATCAGTAGGATATCTTCCATTATGCCCAAAACGAATTTAAAACCAATTTATGCCCCGTAGGGGTATTTTGGTCATTTTAAAGGTTATAAGAGAGATTAAATATTATTCTGAGTTCCAGGTCTGATATAATCAGTAAAAATACTTAATTTAATAAGTTATAACAGTAGGGTATAGCATATATGTGAAATTTACTATTTATGACCAAACTATGCACCGTAGGGGCATTTTGGTAATTTCACATAAGCTTAAGAGGTCAAAATTTGAGAATCTGAGTTTAAAACTTTTCTTTACTGTTAAAATATATAAATTTACTTAAAACATCAGTAGGTATTAAGTTTTATATGCCAAAAATAGTTTTAACTCATACTATGCGCTTAAAACGTGTAAAAGTCGGTTTTAAGTGATTTTCGGGTTTAAATAGGAAATCTGAGTTTTTGATCAGTTTATAAAGTTCAAAATATTTTATTTATGATATAAAATCAGTAGCAAAAAGTTTGGTATCAAAATATTATGTAAAACTTATTTTATAGGCCAAAAGGGCAAAACCGACAATAACCGAATTAAAGCTAGAACCCTATGTTATGCTCAGCCTAAAAATAAATAAAAATCTTCAAAAATCCCAAAATATTATTTTACATCAGTGGGTAAAAAGTTTGGTATTAAAATTTAGGTTTAGATAGGCTATACGTTAATTATGCAGTTTAATTAATAAAAAGCTTTTCATTTACGCAATGAGCATAACTCCTAATCTAGACCTCAAACTGATGTCAAAATCTAGGGACAAGTTTATAATTTAGTAATGAAGGTTTCTATCCTCTCACATTTTCAAAAATTTCGTTTTAAGGTTAAAAGGGCATAATAGTCAACATTTAGGCATTTAACGGAAACATGCATGTGAATCGTATAACTAAGGAACCAAGTTGTATAACCTCAGAGGGTTACACTAACCAATAACCTGGTCCTAAAGGAATCCTAAGGCATATCTAAACTAAGCTAAATCGGGTCAGAACTGAAAGTCAAAGCAAAAGTCAACTTTTGCGACTTTCGGTTCCGAACCGAGCCTATACTTAGAATTGTCGGGTTGAACATGCTTAGACATGTTCAACTAATATTTACCAAGTTATTAAAATGAGAAAACTGATTTTTATGGCTTCTATATTAATAGTTATGAATTGTATTTAAAGCTAACCCGTTTGACTTTCATTTGACCCGATAATTTAACTAAGTAAACGTGGTAATTAGGAGGTGCCCTTTTGAGGGTTTAACACCTACCTAATTACGATCACATAGCCATGTTCGTTGCGAACAATGGCTCAACCGTTTGAAAGTCAAAGCGTTTATCGCAAACGCTTGACTTTTCGGTTTTTAATCGCTAAACAATTAAACTAAGCACGAAAGGATACTTACAAGATGTCTAAAGGACAGAAGGAGGTTCTCAAGAAGCTCAAGATCCTCCAAGAATTCAGAGAGCAATCAGAAGTGAAATGAGGTGCAAGTGAAACCCAAAATCAATGGGGTATTTATAGGATTTTGAGAACCGTTAGGATCGTTTCTCGTAACCCGTGCTTCAATCTTGGCCCTCCATGTGTGCCCATGGTTTCTAAATACAATGGGGGTTGAAAACCAGCTCATGGTATTGAGAAATTTACATAAAAGCCCTTGAAAACGACCAAAATGCTGAAAATAAGAATCTGCCCAGACCTGGGCGTAGGCTACGTTGCAGGGGGCGTAGGCTACGGCCTGTACAGATCAAACAACTTTCAGAAGTTGCAGTTTTGGTCCATGTATGTGTTTAAGCCCATATTTGACATGTTTAAAGCCTGTTAAGCCATTTTCAGGGCTCTACAATGATGCCTAAGCATAGGGAACATAAAACATGCTCAAAAACATGTCGGATGTCGGTTCGTTTGGTCGTATGGTTGCGTTGTTTGGCTAATTACGACGAAACACGAACGGACGCGAAAAATGATCCAAACTACGCGACGAATGGAATTTTATTAAGCCAAACACTAAAATAGAATATTTTAGTGCTTACATAAATTTTTGGGTGTCCGGATATATTCAGAACGCAAGATATGCGCGAAAATGCAAACGTGTGCATTTTTTGACACTTTTAGTCCCTGCATGACTTAAAAGTTTATTTTTGCGCACGAAACACCTCTAAGCCTATTTCTAAGCTAGGTAAGGGATATTTAGGGTACGTTTAACTTATGATCATATTCCGGAAGGTCCGTTACCATACGAATCGACATACTTTTGCAGTTTGATGCAAATAATCCTTTAATCGCACAAAGTAGCGCAAACGTCGTTTAATGATATCCAAGCCTTCCATGGCCCATAATTGGCATTCCCAAGCATGAGTTTAATTAATACTACGCTCTCGCTCGCTTAAATGGTCACCAAAAGGCGTAGTTTAAAAGTTGACGCTTTAGGTCCTTCTAATGCGCAAACTTGCGCATTTCATTGTTTAATATCATCGAAGCCTCATCTAATCCATATTAGGAATTCTTGAGAGTATTATTAAACATCACGATGCTTCGGGTTCGCTAAAAGGTCATTCAGAGGTGTAATTAAACATATTGACACTTTTAGTCCTTCTAACTTGCAAAGTTGCGCGTATCTTTACTTATAGGCATAAAAACTTTAGACGGCCAATGTTTGGCATTCCCGAGAGTATAATAAAATATCATGAAGCTCCTGGTTTGTTAAAAGGTCACTCAGAGGTAAGAATTAACATGTTGACGCTTTTAACCCTTCATTGCGCAAACTTTCAATTAATTGCGCGAACGGCTATACTCGATCAACAAGTGGCTCATTGGTGAATATAAATACCGTACGAGGTTATTCAGAAACTTATTTTAGGTATACAAACACTTCCAGTCCTTTCATAATCAAGGTTTTTGATTTTTTCGAAAAATTAGTCCCTTAAATTCAATATTTGACTTCATTAGGGTTTATTACACGTGTCAATACATCATTGGACGTGATTTTTCGAGGTGTTACATCCTCACCCCCTTAAAAGAAATCTCCACCTCGAGATTTGCTAAAATGCTGGAAGTACTTTTCGTCGCATAATGGACTTAACTTCTATTGCATATCTGGAGCCTCTCTAAGCTCCCAAGTTGACCTCTATAATAGGTACATGTATCCTTTTTGGAGCTTCTTAACCTTTCGATCCTCAATCGATACAGGTTTCTCATCATATCATAATTCTGTATATCATTATGTGATAATGCTCCTCGACTTATTGGTGAAACACATCCTTAAATCATTAGTGTGTAATGTATTGCGAGCTCCGCCAAGTTCCTTAAATAGGTTTTAGCTTATAAGCTATTTGATCTTGATACATTCGATTCCCTCGAATGATTCTATATATTCAGAGCTTAACTAGCCTGATAATTAACAAATTGGCACACCCTTCCAGGGTGATATCTTTTGTTGAACCTTATTCCTTAACAAGAACTTAAGAGGGTTGCTACTTTCATTAATCCTTGATTTTCTGCCGAATACTGGCAACTTACAGATGATTATGTATTTGCATGATTTCATTCTTTGTTTCCAAGGCAACTTTCAGATCCTGATAATTGGACTTACTAATCTTCTGTCCAACAATAGATGTTTAACATTCCATCTATACAAGGTCCCCAAAGGAGCAGCCTTGATACTTACATAACAATTATTATAGAAAAACTTATTTTAAGGTGAGATGGTTATTCCAACCATTGCTTAAAACTAATCTTAAGGAATAGCTAATCCTTGCCGCTAGTCGAACAAATCGACGATCCTGGGCAGCTGATGGCAATTCTTAGTTGTTGCCTAATTAGGGTTGCGGTAATTAATGCATACGCAAGATGAACCGTCTTTCTTAATTAACTATACCGAATTCTCAGAATATTGAGTTAGGCTTTATGAACCTATATCTTAAAACCTACCCTATCAGGGTTTTGATTCTTCAATAATGCTGGTAATAATTGTCCTGGAGGTTTCACAATATCGTAGTCCTAAGCGGGATGTTGATCTTAACTCTACTTGCCTCTCAGGAGGTAAACAGGGTAATTCCTTGGAGAAGATAATCAAGACACAAGGAGGTTACAGAGATTTTCCAAATCTCAAGCTCCAGTTCATCTATCATATTCTCTGTCAGATAAGTGACACATTTATGTTACGAGTCCACGAATTCCTTAATCGGAGACATTTACTTGGAAACTTTCATTCTGGATATCTTCTTTGAATACCATTAGCTGACTTTAGTACCATATGACCATCGGAATATCTCTGTGGTCCCATGCATTAAACCTCCATACTGATCAGGCATGGAAGCAATCTATGGAACATATTAAGATACACCAATCCTCATATGGCGCTTTTATCATACCGTCTGGTATTCGCAATCGATAGTGATCAAAGAGATATCAACTATTTATGTTGACGTACTATATCTAGAGAAAGGATGCTTCTAGAATTCTACGACTGAAGGTTTCTGACAGGTATAGAAGAAATGGTTCTTATGATTTCGCCTGTAAGTTTTACCTTACACTTAATTTCTAGGGTTCTTACGGAAAAATTTCTAACAGTTTGCCAAGCTTATGGTCTTACGAGAGACTCAGCAGCACCTGAAACCAAACGTATCTCCTAGTAAATAAATCACAATAAGGGATTTATCTAGTGTCATTATTAACGTGGACTGCCTCTAATCATTCATCAGGAGGGTTAAACGCCTCCATTCTTAATCCTTTTAAACTTAGCTGTAAAATCTTTGATAAATTTTAGGGCAGACTCAGCTTTGACTGGTTGTTTCTTAATCTCTATAACGTGAGTAGCTGAGGTAGATCCATAACGGATTTATAATAAGCAGGCTTTGAAACCTTAACGTGCCCTCTTATTGCCGTTGCTAACCATCAATAATTATTTGCATTAAGCTTAGATTTTGGGTAAATGGAATAGGGTACTATCTCAGCCAATGAATTAAAATTTGCAACATATTGTCGACAGTCTAGAACTTTTATGGTGAGAGTCATAAAATTCTTATTCCATCTTTTTCCATTTCGCGAAGCGGATAATAGGTTTTTCTAATAAGGTCCTTCAAACTTGGACCATCCCATAATGTATAAGAGGATCTTTCTTGTGGACTTCATTAATGCCCTCACTAAAAAAGGGTATTGCCATCGAATGATTGAGATGTATACCTCACCGTGTCCTTTCCAGCATAACCGCTGATTCCCCTAATGGTTTCTACTTCATTCAACAATTTACTGCAATCGATGGCCCCTTTTTACTATTGAAGTCTCTTGACTTCCAAGAGACGAAGTACTTTTAAGTATATCCTAAAAGGAATGGGCTCCTTGCCACGTATGATTTTGTTTGGGTTATTCTTCGCAGTTGAAGTATGAATAAAGCTCTCCTCATGAGCAGTGACATGTGTTTTAGAGCGAGCAGCTTCTGGCTTCTTGAACTTTTTCATGACTTTTCTCATAGCCTTTCTAATAGCTGCGTTAATTACGGTTTTGGAGATTAACTCCATTAATATTGAGGTTCACATTGGATGCACCATTAACATTTGTCGCATCTCCAACATCGCGACTGTTGTTTGTCTCTTCTGAGTTTTCCATACTCGAATCTTTGGTATTAAATACCATATTCAACAAGTGCTTAGGCAATCCATCCCCAGTGTCTCCTTGAATTGTCAAAGGCTCACCATAAGGAGTCTTGATAACTACTTGCTTCTTATCACACACAATATGGGCTTGATTTTTAAGACGACCAATTCATTCCTATCACTATATCGAGTCCCTCTAATTTTAACGAAAACAAGGATATCGGAAAAGAATGATTCCTAATGGATATAAAACATCCATCTAATATTGCTGAAGCAGTCTCTGAGGTACTATCGGCCAATTCTACTTTATACTTAACGCTTAGAGTTTTAACAGGCAGATTTAATGATTTACAAAATCTATTGTCTACGAAAGACTTATCTGAACCTGAATCAATTAATACTCTAGCATGAGCGTTTCTGATAAAGAAAGTACCTGTTGTGACATTGTCATCCTGAATAGCCTCTTGAGCATCCATTTGAGAGCTTCCAGCTTTGGTCTTCTTAGCCTCCCCAAGCTTCTTGGTTTTATTTGGGCAATTTGTCTTGATATGCCCTATTTCATTGCAACCATAGCAAGTTGCGTCCTTTATGTCTTGGCACTCCAAGGTCTTGTGCCCTTCCTTATTGTTTTGGTCAAAAATTACCGGAGCAATTAAGTGATCAAATTAGTTAAGTGAGGTAGTGTGCTAAAAAAGTGTGTTGAAAATATGCTGGTTAAGTTGTTTGGAAAAACAGTATTCAGGATACGGCTCAGGATATTGAGCTGTATCTACGATCAAACAATGAGCAAAAGTAAAGGGGGTGACACGAGATATACGAGGAAAGCCCTTGATCAATCTAGATCGCCGGCATAAAACCTCGGGAGCTGACAATCGCAGCTGCCTTGTTCTTCTTATTGCTTTAAACTTCAGGATACAGTGCAGGATATTAACCAGATCGCTAAGTGTTACAATGCTTTTGTGCGAAAGTGAAAATTGCTAGAGAGCGAGTGTAAGAGTGTAGTGAGTGTTGATGTGATGTCCTATTCGATCTGGTATACCCACCTATTTATAGTAACGAATTACAAACAAAAATTCCTATAAATATGGGATGCTCCAAATATTCCATTGTAAACGTTGTAGATCGAGTAATGCGGCTTTAACGTCTTTATTTGAACGACTTGGACCAAGTCTTCCGCGGAATGAGTCCTTGTGAACGTTACTAGCTTCTAACCCACGTACCTGCACATAATCCATTAGTGATCCTGAGGATACCATTCAGGATGTTACCAATATCCTGAATCAGCATCCCGAATGTGAACAAATATCATATAACCAAGATATAACCCAAGATATTTCTCAGGATATGGGCTCAGAATTTTACCCATAACAATTGTCCCCAAAAATGTTACTGTTTAGTATCCTACCACTAACGGTTACATTTTTCACAGAGATCGAGGTAATTAAGAGATAAGACCAATGATGTGACCGTTTGCAACTTACTCAGCCTATATTTACTCATTGCACCCTATATCTTCTCATCCTCATCTCTTTTTTAATCACTATCGATAAGGAAAAAAGGTAAACATTCTCTCTCTAATCTTCATCTTCATCCTTCTTTTCCGGTCAAAAATTCAGGCGATCAAATGCCGAGACACACGAGATCCAGTTCTGGTGATTCGGCTCCCACATTCATCCAACAGAATCTTCTCCAAGAACCGGAGAAAGAGATATGTTCTTTTGATAGTGCCCACTTGTCGGCTTTGAAATCCTCCGGTATCTTTCCGAAAGGAACGGTATTCCGGCCGTTTGACCGGGAAATCCGGTCGGATATGGTCTCCAATGAGTGGTTGTGCTTTAGTGCCTTTCCTTTCACATTAGGGTTACAATTCCCCTTTCCAGACTTCATCACCGAATTCTTCAAGATTACAAAAATCTCTTTCAGTCAAACAATGCCAATGCTGTGGCGTGTTCTATTTGTTCTTGATCAGATCAAGAAAAATCACATTCCTGATCTTTCTGTTCATGATCTCCCCCTAGCTTACAAGCTTAGATGCCACGGATAATGTAGATTTTTGTTTTATTCCACCTCCGGCGACCCGCTGATACTTCGTGCCACCAGGAACGAGGATAACTGGCAATCTAAGTTCTTCTTTGTAAAAAGAGACTCAATCCCTGGTGGAACGGAATATCCGGTGAAATGGTTGAAAAAGGGTAGGATTTAGGGTTTAAGGAAGATCCTGCGTCTTATCCTGTTCCATATCCTGAACTGATCAATTTTTCTTTTTTCTGTTTTGCACGCAGCTGGTTTTAGGAAGATTGCACCTCCCCTTGTTGATTCACAAAAAAGGATTGACGCTATCAGACTCCTTCCAGAGGCTGAAAGAAGTTTCAACCCGTCTCCACCATCTCCAAGTCCTCTTTCTAGTGCAAACATGTCTGGTAAGGATCCTGCAAAATATCCTGTATATATATGTTTTTATTTGATATCCTTAGGAAAAATTTTACTCCCTGTATGCAGACTCCAGCAAGGTTCCTGTCTACCTAGACCTTGAAGAACTTGATAGCTACCCTACTCCAGTCACAGTCAAGAAAGAAACCTCTGCTGCCACCAGCTCCAAGCCGCTCCCGGCTCCTAAGGCTAATCCGAGGACTCGTGCTTCCACAGCAAAAAAGAGGAAAGCTCCTGAAATCAGTGCTCCAGGTCCAGAAGGGTTCTCCTACGACGAACTCAGCTTTTCTGACTCCTTAGAGCCAATGACATCCTTCCTCAACAAGGTAATATCCTGCTACATATCCTGCACATATATCCTGATAGGATATCCTGACAGGATATCCTGGTTAATATATTCTAACTCATACCTGAACTTGATGTGCAGGGCCTCCAGCATTTGCTCCACCTGTACAACGATGCCTGCGGTACTGCTGCACTCAATGAAGCCAGGATCAAACAGCTTGAAAGCACCGTTGCCGACCAAGGTGCCATTGCTGAAGCAAAGACCCGGCACTACGAAGGCATGCTGAAGAAGGTCACCCAAGATGCTGAGCTCAAACTTGCCACCGTCCAAATGGATCACGAACAGGCCATGGTTTCTTTCCGGGAAGGGATCAAAGCCTCTGCTATCGTCTCCCTGCTACAAGCTCGCATCAAGATGGCCTACGAGGCCAAGGAGACAGGCCTTGTATGCCCATCTTGGCCGATTGAATCCTGGGTGGCCAAGCTGAAGGAACTTGGAGGCAAAGCTGTGCCACTTCCTACTGAAGCCGGTGAATCTTCTAAGTCAGCAGAGGTGGTGAACCAGGATGGAGACAAGAAGGACGCTGGAGCAGATGCTGGGATGGATGCTGGTGAGGATGCTGCTCAGGATGCTAAGGCTGGAAAGGCAGAGAAGGTTGGAGAAGATGCCGCTGTGTGAGGGCATTCAGGTGGGCAATGATGGATATATGTGCCAAGGCCGGAGCCCACCTTTTTAAATTTGAATGTTGGTCTGTAATCCCCAAAACAATTTACTTTTTCCACACTTTACTTTTCCGCAACTGAACAATTTACATTTCCTGCATGCTTTTTGAATAATACAACAGTTGGAGGTGGATGGATCTCGGTTTGAGATGAAACCTTCAACTGTTGGGTAAATATGGTATGGAACTATTAGTGCTCTTAGTGGATGGGCCTTGTTTTGAGGTGAAACTAAGAGCACATCTTTTGGTATGTTAATAATATAACTTCTCTTTTGACTTTGTTATTGTTGTTATTAGTGCACAAATTTTACTTATGAAAACTGTTTTGTTTGAACATTCTTGGGAATATTATGGGAACACATTCTGAAAATATCCTGACAAGTATCCTAAAAGATATCCTGGTCGGGATATTATCATATAACTTAGAAAACTTAAGTCATTCAAAAAAAGGAAAGATCATACCAAATACTCTTAGAGAGTCCATTCCAATCTTCCACCTTAGGAACGTCCCCAGTGCATACTTACAAACTTGGATCCATCCTTTGGATAGTATAATGTATGTCCCCTGTGTACGACACAGAAATGCAAATGTATTCACACTTTGGCTTGAATAAATTCCGAACATCCCGAGGCAAAATTTTTGATATCCTGAAATGAATCCTTAGCATACTGGGGATAAACCCTTAATATCCTGGGGATAAACCCTGATATCCTGGGGATAAACCCTGATTTTCATGCGCTACAGGCGAGAGTGTATAAACTCCAAATCTTAGAAAGGTGAAAACCTTTAAACCTTAGAGAGTATGAAAAACCCTTTCGTGAGAGATGGTGATCAATCCTCATATACCTTCAGGATCCAGGATATAGCCAACAGTAACGAAATTGTCAGCCACTTTTACATGAACTGGTCCCGCTACCTTGAACTATACCTAGATAACTTGTGCTCCAGGCGAGGTGTTTAAACCCAATTCGAAAGAAAGGTGAATACCTTTAAACCTTTGAAGGGATCAGGATCCCTTAAACGTGAGAGAGGTGGCCAATCCTCTAATCTTTTGAGTTATCCTGAGTGCATATCCTGGAGCTATATCCTGAAACATATGCTGCAAAACAATTGTAAACTAAGGTGGGTGTTAGCTTGGCTAACACCCCTCCGATGCTTAAGTCAGTATTAGGTTCAAGATAATAAAAAAATATATTTAAAAGATATAGAATACATACCATTCTGAGATAGAAATTAAATTCTATTCTTACTTGAAATAGAGCTTTAAGTGTATTGCATTCCAGGACCTCGGTAGCATATCCCCTTCCATATTCTTGAGTCGATATGCTCCTTTCCCTGCTTCTGACTCAACCTCATATGGTCCTTCCCATTTTGGAGCTAGCTTGCCATCGGCAGGATTAGTGGTATTTTGAAAAGCCTTTCTTAGCACCCAATCACCAACTCGAAATCTCCTAGTCCTTATATTCTTGTTATATGCTATGGATATTCTTTGTTGATATGCCGCCATCCTTAGCCTTGCTGCATCTCTTTTTTCATCTATAGTATCCAAATCTTGACATAAGGCTTCAGGATTCTGTTCAGGATCCTGTAAGATAGATCTTGCAGTAGGTATCGCCATTTCCGTTGGAATCACTGCTTCTGCTCCAAATACCAAGGAAAATGGGGTTTGGCCGGTTGCATTCTTTACCGTTGTCCTATCAGCCCACAAAACAAAGGGTAATTCTTCTGCCCATCTTCCTTTTTTAGCTCCCAGTCTCTTCTTCAGGTTATTGACAATTATCTTGTTTGAGGATTCAGCTTGTCCATTCGCTTGAGGATGTACCGGAGTAGACGTGACCATTTTGATTCCCCAACTTTTGCAAAAGTCAGTAGTCCTCTTGCTTATAAACTGGGACCCATTATCACAAATGATTTCAGCTGGTACCCCAAACCTAGTCAGGATATTCCTCTTTATGAAGGATACTACTTCTTGGTCTCTAACTTGAACAAATGCTTCAGCTTCAACCCACTTAGAGAAATAATCCGTCATTGCTAGCATAAAGACTTTTCCTCCTGGAGCTTTTGGTAACTTCCCTACTATATCCATCCCCCATTTCATGAATGGCCAAGGGGAAGTTACAGGATATAGCGGTTCAGCTGGTTGATGTAGTATGTTACTATGCCTTTGACATGCATCACACCTTCGAGCATATTCTGCAGCATCTTTCCTCATTGTTGGCCAATAATACCCTGTCCTTAATGTTAGGGGAAGATTTCTTAATGACCCGTGATCCTCAATTATTATCCTGCTTGGTGATCCTTACTTCTGTGTCAGTTAGTGATCCTCAGAAGTGCTTCAGGATCAGGATCATGGATCATCCTAAGGATCCTTTTACTAATGATTGTCTGCTTTGAATTTGGTATTGTTTTGCAGGAATACCAGCTTGGACTTAGTCTTGGTAACGTTCCTGGAGAATATTCCACGTTTATTCCGCACGTGCTTGACCATGGTGAACGTTATGGAGATCGTGGGGAGAAGTCATGAATTGCGGATAGTTAGTTATTTAGATATTTTACTAAATTTAAAAGGGGTAGCGAGCTAATTAGACAACACTTGGCTATTTTTTGGCTACACACACTCGTACAACTGCAATCACCAGCTCTCGGCAAAACACTTAGCATTTTTCATACATTTCTACACGATACACTATAGTGATCCTTGTACTTAGCTCGCTATCATCCGAAGTTGTAAAAGGATTATTGTTTAATTTGAGTTGGTGATCGGTAGTTTCCATCACCCGAGGTTTTTTATGCCGGAGATCATACATTGATCAAGGGCTTTTTCCTCGTATAAATCTTTGTGTCCCCTGTGCAATTCATTTCATAGTGATTGTTTTGGTCAAAAATTACCGAAGCAATTAAGTGATCAAATTAGTAAAGTGAGGTAGTGTGCTAGAAAGTGTATTGAAAATATGCTTGTTAAGTTATTTAGAAAATTAGTATTCAGGATACGGCTCAGGATATTGTGCTGTATCTATGATCAAACTATGAGCAAAAGTAAAGTAAACGACACGAGATGTACGAGGAAAGCCCTTGATCAATCTAGATCGCCGGCATAAAACCTCGGGAGCTAACAATCGCAGCTGCCTTGTTCTTCTTATTACTTCAAACGTCAGGATACAGTGCAGGATATAGACCAGATCGCTAAGTGTTACAATGCCTTTGTATGAAAGTGAGAATTGCTTGAGAGCGAGTGTTAGAGTGTAGCGAGTGTGAATGTGATGTCCTATTCGATCTGGTATACCCACCTATTTATAGTTACAAAGTAGAAACTAAAATTCCTATAAATATGGGATACTCCCGAATATTCCATAAGTAGCCGTTTGGAACCAAAGAAAGCGGGCTTAACGTCTCTCCTTGAACAACTTGGACCGAGTCTTCCGCGGAATGAGTCTTCGTGAACGTTGATAGCTTCTAACCCACGTACCTGCACATAATCCGTTAGTAATCCTGAGGATACCATTCAGGATGTTACCAATATCCTGAATCAGCATCCCGGATGTAAACAGATACTATATAACCAAGATATAAATCAAGATATTTTCCAGGATATGGGCTCAGAATTTCACCCATAACAATTGTCCCAAAAAATGTTACTGTTTGTTATCCTGCACTAACGGTTACATTTTTACGAAGACCGAGGTAATTAATTAGATAAGACCAATGATGTGACCGTTTTCAACTACCCAGCCTATATTTACTCATCATGCCCTATATCTTCTCATCCTCATCTCTTTTTTAATCATAATCAACAAGGAAAAAGGTAATATTCTCTCCCTCATCTTCATATTCCTCTTTTTCATCTTTCTCCGGCGAAAAATTCAGGCGACTAAATGCCCAGGCAAACAAGGTCCAGTTCAGGTGACTCGGCTCCCACATTCATCCAACAGAACCTTCTCCAAGAACCGGAGAAGGAAGCATGTACCTTCGATAGTGCCCACCTGTCAGCCTTGAAATCCTCCGGCATCTTCCCGAAAGGGACCGTGTTTAGACCGTTTTACCGGGAAATCCGGTCGGATATGGTCTCCAGTGAGTGGATATGCTTTAGTGCTTTCCCTTTTACCCTAGGGCTACAATTCCCCTTTCCGGACTTCATCACCGAATTCTTTAATATCACCAAAATCTCTTTCAGCCAAACCATGCCAATGCTCTGGCGTGTTTTGTCTGTTCTTGACCAAATCAAGAGAAACCACATTCCTGATCTTTCCGTCCATGATCTGCCCCTAGCTTACAAACTTAGATGCCATGGATCATGTAGATTTCTGTTTTACTCTACTTCCGGTGATCCACTGATACTTCGTGCCACCAAGAACGAGGATGGTTGGCAATCTAAGGTTTTCTTTGTAAAAAGGGACTCAATCCCTGGTGGAACGGATTATCCGATGAGATGGTTGAAGAAGGGTAGGATTTAGGGTTTAAAGATGATCTTGCCTCTTATCCTGCTTTATATCCTGACCAATTTCATTTTCTCTGTTGTGTATGCAGCTGATTTCAGGAAAATTGCACCTCCCCTCGCTGATTCTCAAAAAAGAATAGACGCCATCAGACTCCTTTCAGAGGCAGAGAGAAGCTTCAACCCATCTCCACCAACTCTAAGTCCTCTTTCAAGCGCAAACATGTTTGGTAAGGATCCTGCAAGATATCCTGTACATACATGTTTTTATTTGATATTTTTAGGAGAGATTTAGAATTTTACTCCCTGTGTGCAGATTCCAGCAAAGTTCCAGTCTACCTAGACCTTGATGAACTCGACAGCTATCCAACCCCAGCCACAGTCAAGAAAGAAACTCCTGCTGCAACTAGCTCCAAGCCACTCCCGGCTCCCAAGGCCAATCCAAGGACTCGTGCTTCCACAGCAAAAAAGAGGAAAGGTCTTGAAGTCAGCGCTCCAGGTTCAGAAGGGTTCTCCTATGACGAACTCAGTTTCTCTGTTTCCTTAGAGCCAATGACATCCTTCCTTAACAAGGTAATATCCTGACGCATATCCTACAGATATATCCTGCACGTATATCCTAATAGGATATCCTGACAGGATATCCTGGTCAATATATTCTAACTCATACCTGAAATTGATGTGCAGGGCCTCCAACATTTTCTCCACTTGTATAATGATGCCTGTGGTACTGTTGCACTTCATGAAGCCAGGATCAAACAGCTTGAAAGCACCGTCGCTGACCAAGGTGCCATTGCCGAAGCGAAGACCCGGCACTACGAAAGCCTGCTGAAGAAGGTCACCCAAGACGCTGAGGTCAAACTCGCCACCGTTCAAATGGATCATGATCAAGCCTTGATCAACTTCCGGGAGGGAATCAAGGCTTCTGCTATCGTCTCCCTGTTACAAGCACGCATCAAGATGGCCTACGAGGCCAAGGAGACGGGCCTTGTTTGTCCATCTTGGCCAATTGAATCCTGGGTGGCCAAGCTAAAGGAGCTCGGAGGCAAAGTTGTGCCACTTCCTGTTGAAGCTGGTGAGTCTTCTAAGTCAGCAGAGTTGGTGATCCAGGCTGGAGACAAGAAGGATGCTGGAGCAGATGCTGGGATGGACGTTGGCGAGGATGCTGCTCAGGATGCTGGTGCTGAGAAGTCTGAGAAGGTTGGAGGAGATGCCGCTGTGTGAGGGCATTTAGGTGGGCGATGACGGATATACGTGCCAAGGCCAGAGCCCACCTTTTTAAATTTGAATGTTGGTCTGTAGTCCCTTAAACAATTTACTTTTCTGCACTTTACTTTCCTGCACCTAAACAATTTACATTTCCTGCATGCTTTTTGAACAATACAACAGTTGAAGGTGGATGGGTCTCGGTTTGAGATGAAACCTTCAACTGTTGGGTAAATATGGTAATGAACTATTAGTGCTCTTAGTGGATGGGCCTTGTTTTGAGGTGAAACTAAGAGCACATCTTTTGGTATGTTAATAATATAACCTCTCTTTTGACTTTACTATTGTTGTCATTGATACACAAATTTTACTCGTGAAAACTGTTTTGTTTATACATTTTTAGGAATATATATTATAAACGAATCCTGGAAGATATCCTGAAAGATATCTTGATCAGGATATTGAAATACAACCTATAAATTGTCCAAATAAAAAGGAGAGATCATACCAGATATTCTTAGAGAATCAATTTCAATCCTCCATTATAAGTTTGTCCCCAGTGCATACTTATAAACTTGGATCCATCCTTTGAACAGTATAATGTATGTCCCCTGTGTTCGACAAAAACACAAATGTATTTATATTTTGACTCGAATGAATTCCGAATACCCCAGGGCAAAACCCATGATATCCTGAAATGAATCCTTAGCATACTTGGGATAAACCCTTAATATCCTGGGGATAAACCCTGATATCTGGGGATAAACCCTAAATTTCATGCGCTACAGGCGAGAGTGTATAAACTCCAATTCTTAGAAAGGTGAAAACCTTTAAACCTTAGAGAGTATGAAAATACTCTTTCGTGAGAGAGGGTGATCAATCCTCATATACCTTCAGGATCCAGGATATAGCCAACAGTAACGAAATTGTCAGCCACTTTTACATGAACTGGTCCCGCTACCTTGAACTATACCTAGATAACTTGCGCTCCAGGCGAGGTGTTTAAACCCAATTCGTAAGAAAGGTGAATACCTTTAAACCTTTGAAGGGACCAGGATCCCTTAAACGTGAGAGAGGGGGCCAATCCTCTAATCTTTCAACTTATCCTGAGTATATATCCTGGAGCTATATCCTGAAACATATCCTGCAAAACAATTGTAAACTAAGGTGGGTGTTAGCTTGGCTAACACCCCTCCGATGCTTAAGTCAGTATTGGGTTCAAGATAATAAACAAATATATTTAAAATAGAATACATACCATTCCGAGATAGAAAATAAATTCTACTCTTACTTGAAATAGAGCTTTAAATGTATTGCATTCCAGGATCTTGGTAGCATATCCCCTTCCATATTCTTGAGTCGGTATGCTCCTTTACCTGCTTCTGACTCGACTTCATATGGTCCTTCCCACTTCGGAGCTAGCTTGCCATCGGCAGGATTAGTGGTATTTTGAAAAGCCTTTCTTAGCACCCAATCACCAACTCGAAATCTTCTAGTCCTTATATTCTTATTATATGCTCTGGATATTATTTGTTGATATGCTGCCATCCTTAGCCTTGCTGCATCTCTTTTTTCGTCTATAGTATCCAAATCTTGAAATAAGGCTTCAGGATTCTGCTCAGGATCCTGTAGAATTGATCTTGCAGTAGGTATCATCATTTCTGTTGGAATCACTGCTTCCGCTCCAAATACCAAGGAAAATGGGGTTTGGCCGGTTGCATTCTTTACCATTGTCCTATCAGCCCACAAAACAAAGGGTAACTCTTCCGCCCATCTTCCTTTTTTGGCTCCAAGCCTCTTCTTTAAGTTATTGACTATTATCTTGTTTGAGGATTCTGCTTGCCCATTCGCTTGAGGATGTACCGGAGTAGACGTGATCATTTTGATTCCCCAACTCTTGCAAAAGTCAGTAGTCCTTTTGCTTATAAACTGGGACCCATTATCACAAATGATCTCAGCTGGTACCCCAAACCTAGTAAGGATATTCCTCTTTATGAAGGATACTACTTCTTGGTCTCTAACTTGAACAAATGCTTCAGCCTCAACCCACTTGGAGAAATAATCCGTCATTGCTAACATAAAGACTTTTCCTCCCGGAGCTTTTGGTAACTTTCCTACTATATCCATCCCCCATTTCATGAATGGCCAAGAGGAAACTACAGGATATAATGGTTCAGCTGGTTGATGTAGTATGTTACTATGTCTTTGACATGCATCACATCTTCGAGCATATTCTGCAGCATCTTTCCTCATCGTTGGCCAATAATATCCTGTCCTTAATACTTTCGAGAACAATGATCTGCCCCCGGTGTGATTACCACAATCCCCTTCATGTATATCCTGAAGTACTTCTTTGGCTTCAGGATCCTCCAAGCACCTCAAATACGGTCCTGCAAGAGATTTCTTGTATAAAACATTATTTATACTAGTGAATCGTGATACCTTCATCCTAAATGCCTTGGGATTTTCATTTCCGAGGATGTGTCCTTCTTTGAGATATCTCACAATTGGAGCCGTCCAGGATTTAGGATCCTGTTCAGGATATTCCACTTCAGGATCCCGAATACCCGCTACTTCTTTATCCTGAGGATTCGTTGCAGGATATAAGACATGTAATATTGGTATTTGGGTCCCTTCAGGTATCCTGGTTGATGATCCCAAATTTGCTAAGGCATCCGCTTCAGCATTATCTTCCCTTGGTACCTGTTCAAGTGTAAAAACATCGAAATATCCTGCTAATTTTTTGAGAATATCGAGATATTCAACTAATTTCTCACCCTTAACTGCATAGGATCCATTAAAATGGTTAGTAATTAACAAAGAGTCAACATATACTTGCAAATTTTTGATACTCATGCTCTTAGCCAACTCTAATCCTGCAATTAAAGCCTCATACTCTGCTTCATTATTAGTAGCAGGAAATTCACACCTAATAGCCTGGGGTAATATGTCCCCCTGTGGCGATTTTAGTAGTATTCCTAATCCTACTCCTCTTACATTGGATGCACCATCAGTATATAATGTCCAGGATCCTGAGGATTCTCCTAACTGTTGAACTTCTAGGTCTACCTCATCCTGAATGTCACTACTAAAATCAGCCACAAAGTCAGCTAAAGCCTGAGACTTTATGGCATTTCTAGGTTCATATACTAAATCATAAGCACTCAACTTTACTGACCACTTAGCCAACCTACCTGACATTTCTGGTTTCCTAAGCACACTTTTGACAGGATAATTTGTTTTAACATGAATCCTATGTGTCTCAAAGTAATGTCTAAGTTTCGTTGATGCCATAACTAATGCTAGTATCAATTTTTCTAAATGAGAATATCTAGTTTCAGCATTTAACAAGCTTTTACTAACATAATAAACAGGATATTGCTGACCTTCATGGTCCTTTACAAGGACGGCACTTACAGCATTCCCTGATACCGCGAGGTATAGGGATAATGGTTCACCATTCTCAGGCTTCATCAGTAGAGGTGCGGTTGAAAGATATTGCTTTAAATCCTGTAGGGCCGCTTCATGCTTCTCACCCCATTCGAATTTTTTGTTCTTCTTCAGGATATCATAAAAATATTTGCATTTTTCTGAGGATCTTGAGATAAATCTGTTTAATGCTGCCACTCGCCCTGTTAATCGTTGAACATCCTTCATATTTGAGGGCGATTTAATATCCAAGATGGCTTTAATCTGTTCCGGGCTCGCCTCTATTCCTCTTTTGGTCACCATATATCCTAGAAATTTTCCTGCCCCCACTCCAAAATGGCACTTAGCAGGATTCAGCTTCATGTTATACTGATCCAGGATATCAAACGCTCCTTTAATATCCTAGAGGTGATCCTGAGCTTTCTTTTATTTTACCACCATATCGTCGATGTACACCTCCATGGTGTCCCCCAGTTTGTCTTTGAACATCATGTTTACCAATCTTTGGTATGTTGCACCTGCATTTTTCAAACCAAAAGACATAGCTGTATAACAATAAATACCTGTTGGTGTCATGAAGGGAGTATCCTCCTGGTCAGAAGGCTCCATTTGGATCTGTTGAAATCCTGAGGATGCGTCCATGAAGGTCAGCATTTCATGCCCGGCAGTGGCATCTACCATTGCATCAATGTGGGGAAGAGGAAATGGGTCTTTAGGACAAGCTTTGTTCAAGTCTGTGTAGTCTACACAAACTCTCCATTTCCCATTTTTCTTCTGTACCACAACCACGTTTGCTAGCCACCTTGGGAACTTAACTTCTCTGATCATCCTGGACTTCAATAATCTCTCAACTTCCTCTTGGATAATCGTATTCCGCTCAGGAGCAAACTTCCTTCTTTTTTGCTGAACAGGCTTGAATGATTTATCAATTCCAAGCTTGTGAGTGATAATGTCTTTGGATATGCCTGTCATATCCTCATGCTTCCATGCAAACGTTGACATCCTGCATTTCAAAAAGTTAATTAATTGTTCTTCAATATCCTGAGGGATATTGGTCCCTACGAGCACCGAAATATCGGGATTATCCTGGTCCAGGATAATTTTCTTCACATCCTGCTCCGGATCCTCCACGATATCCTGGGCCCCCGTCTTTAATTGCTATGCTGCACTAGGTTTGGTTGAGGATTTCATCGAGGATGAGTAGCATTCTTTCGCCTCCTGCTGATCACTATCAACTTTGACAACTCCCCAAGGGGTAGGGATCTTGATGCATTGGTGATATGTTGATGGCACAGCCTTCATATCGTGAATCCACGGTCTTCCCAGTATGATGTTATAGCAGGATAGAGAATCCATCACACAGAAACGTTGTATCGAGTTGACTCCTTCAACGTATACTGGCAACTTTATCTCTCCCACTGTGTTTCTAGCCTCTCCACTGAACCCAACAAGCACGGTAGACTTTGAAGTGATATCCATTGGAGATACATTCATTCTCTTTAGAGTCTCTAGTTGGATTATGTTAACGGAGCTGCCATTATCAACCAATATCCTGCGTACAAAATGGTTAGCCACATATAACGTTATTACCAGAGCATCATGGTGAGGATCCTGGACAGTATCCCTATCATCAGCATCAAAAGTGATCACTTTGTCAGTTGTGAGGGTAGTCATCCTGACAGGTTTGTCTCCCCTTTCGGCCTTAGCTTCCTTTGCATGTCTCTTCGCCGCCGAATATGAAGTCCCACAAATGTCGGATCCTCCCGAAATGAAGTTGATTATCTTGGCATCCGCAGGAGGTGATGTTGCTCGCTCAGGATCCTTCTCAGTATCCTGACCCTTATTCTTCTTTCTTCCTAAGAGATCTTTCAGATATCCCTTGCTTAGAAGATAGCTTATTTCTTTCCTTAGAGCAATGCAATCCTCAGTCATATGTCCGAAATCTTCGTGGAAAGCACACCATTTTGACTTATCTTTCCAGTCAGCTTTATGTTGACTCTTTCGAGGCCACCTAACCTTGTCTCCCAGACCCTGCATGGCATACATCAATTCAGGAATGTTAACAGAAGAGCAATATTCAGACAACTCAGGATACTCTTCAGGATCCTCATCTTCGACAGCATTCACTCTCTTATTTTCATTTCTACCATATGGCTTAGGCCGATATGGCTTGAATGAGGATTCAGACTTCCTGTTGGTCGACTCATAGGTGTTGGATGAGTTCATTCTCTCTTGCATCTTCCTATCATCCTCCAACCGAATATATCTTAGGGCCCTGTTTCGAGCTTCATCCAAGTTCCTGCATGGGTTCATTACAAGATCTTGATAAAATTGAGAATCTTTTTGCAGCCCCATCTTGAAAGCTTGCACAGCTGTTGCAACATCAAGGTGAGGAATGTCCAGGGATTCTCGGCTGAACTTGTTCACATAATCCCTAAGGGATTCTTGAGGTCCCTGTGTTATCCTGTAGAGATCACTTGTTAATTTTTCAAAGCTTCTACTACAAGAAAACTGACTATTAAATAAATTTACTAAGTGAGCAAAAGATGTAATCGAATGCGGAGGAACATTCAAGAGCCATTTCAAGGCTGATCCTGTTAAGGTTGAACCAAAACCCTTGCACAAGCATGCTTCCTTGAGATCCGGAGGGATAGGGTTAATCTCCATTCTTTCCCTATACTGAGCAATATGCTCCTCAGGATCCGTAGTTCCGTCGTAAAGCTTCATGTTGGGGGTTTGAAATCTCGTTGGGATCTTAGCATCACAGATAGGATATGCAAAACGAGATATCTTATGGCTGTCTTGGGACACTTCCGGGATCGGCTGGACCACCCCAGCTACACTGGATATCATGTCCTTCAACTTCTGAAGTTCCCTAGTAAGTGCTGATGTTACACCTGTATCCTGCAAAGATCCACTATTAGTAGCATGAGTATTATTATTATTTGACACGTTACCCGTTGGAGGATTTTGCCCATATCCTGAAGCATATCCTGAGCTCCTCATGGTTGACATCCTGACCGAGGAGGGTATTTCAGGAGTATGATTCTGAGGAAGGCTGGGCACAATATTCCCCCTGTTATCCTCAGTATACACAGCTGAACTGAAGTTCAACGTTCTGGGATGTAATGGAGTGACAATATCCTCAGCAGATCTGCTCGAGCCAGACTTCAGGAGTTGTATTTCCCTTAAAAGCATTTGGTTTGTTTCCTGTTGCTGCCTCATTTGTTCCTGCACACTTCCAAATAAGGTTAAAATTTCATCGTTAGAAGCTAAAACAGGAGCAGATTCCTGAACACTGCGGGTAGGGATAATATCATGAGGTCGTGAAGAGGCTGGCATCCTTGGAGGAGGTGGTGGAAGCACCGAACCGGTAGTAGCAGAAGTCATAGCAGACACAGTAGAGGAGCTCATGTTTGATCTTGAGGCCATTATGGACAATGTGGCAAAAAGTTTTGAAAATAGAAAGCCGATTAGCGATTTCACAAAAAATTTTAGTAAAGAGAGCACCACTTGCCCCACGGTGGGCGCCAAATTGTTTTGGTTAAAAATTACCGAAGCAATTAAGTGATCAAATTAGTAAAGTGAGGTAGTGTGCTAGAAAGTGTATTGAAAATATGCTTGTTAAGTTATTTAGAAAATCAGTATTCAGGATACGGCTCAGGATATTGTGCTGTATCTATGATCAAACTATGAGCAAAAGTAAAGTAAACGACAGGAGATGTACGAGGAAAGCCCTTGATCAATCTAGATCGCCGGCATAAAACCTCGGGAGCTGACAATCGCAGCTGCCTTGTTCTTCTTATTACTTCAAACGTCAGGATACAGTGTAGGATATAGACCAGATCGCTAAGTGTTACAATGCCTTTGTATGAAAGTGAGAATTGCTTGAGAGCGAGTGTTAGAGTGTAGCGAGTGTGAATGTGATGTCCTATTCGATCTGGTATACCCACCTATTTATAGTTACAAAGTAGAAACTAAAATTCCTATAAATATGGGATACTCCCGAATATTCCATAAGTAGCCGTTTGGAACCAAAGAAAGCGGGCTTAACGTCTCTCCTTGAACAACTTGGACCGAGTCTTCCGCGGAATGAGTCTTCGTGAACGTTGATAGCTTCTAACCCACGTACCTGCACATAATCCGTTAGTAATCCTGAGGATACCATTCAGGATGTTACCAATATCCTGAATCAGCATCCCGGATGTAAACAGATACTATATAACCAAGATATAAATCAAGATATTTTCCAGGATATGGGCTCAGAATTTCACCCATAACAGTGATCCTCATTGTTGTTTACCAATTCAAGCATCATACCCCGTAACAGAGAGTTTGGTTGCATTATCCTCGTCTGATTTTTGACCAAAACAGTTTGGCGCCCACTGTGGGGCAATTGGTGCTTCATTCCTAAGAAATTCTCATTTTTGTGATCATTTCGGTTCGTTACATCCAAGCAGATGGCTTCATCATCAAAGAACACCTCCAGTGCGATGTCTGCAGTCAATTCATCCCAGGGCATTCCACCTTTGCCTCCACCACCTTCTGGACCTCAGAAAAATGCCGAGAAGAAACCAACTCCCATTTTCTCAAAACCTCCAACTTCTTCTGCTTCTTATACTCCTACTACTAGTGACTTATTTACTCTGATTTTGCAGATGAAGGAGCATATACAGTAGCAGGATAAGACCAATGAAAGGATTCTTAGAGAAATTGGAGACATCAAGAAACAGAAGAGATCGGCAGAGGATCATTCCCCACTGATGCCCAGATCTTTGAATTTCGATACTCTGGTTATAACTTCTCAGCCTTCAGTGGTTCCAGATGTTCAATATGTGGGAGGACCAAAAGGAGTGCATCACGGATCATCATCAATGACTCAGGCTTCAGGGTCGTACTTCCAACCAGTAGGATCCCATCCTCAGCATATAGGATCCTTCGTAAGCTCAGGAGGATACTCAGGAGCGCAGCAGATTCAAGGATTCTGGCCATTTCAAGGATCCTCCCAGGTTCAAGGATCCTCCCAGGTTTAAGGATCCTCCCAGGTTCAAGGATCCTCCCAGATTCAAGGATCCTCCTATGTTCCAGGATCCTCCCAGGTTCAAGGATCCTCCTACGTTCCAGGATCCTCCCAGGTTCAAGGATCCTCCCAGATTCAAGGATCCTCCTACGTTCCAGGATCCTCCCAGGTTCAAGGATCCTCCCAGGTTCAAGGATCCTCTCAGTTTCATGGATCCTTCCAGATTCCGGGATCCTTAAGGAGTTTGCAATCAGGGAGTTCCGATATCCATCAGGGAGATTTCATTCCAATGCAGACCATTGCTTCTACTGGTCCATCGATCATTCCAGAGCCCCAATAATATGGATTCACATCCGCTCTCCCTAATTTGAATCCAATGGGAGGTAACACTTTCAATAATTCTTATACCACTAACCATGGCCTTATGCAGGATACATGTATCAATCATGCCATGGCCAGAGAATTGCAAAAGTTAAAGGATATGATATCAAGTGTCCCAGGAGTGGTCAAGCCTATCCCGGAGATTGCAGATGGGAGTCACAGGATATCTCGTTTTGCACCACCAATCTGTGATGCTGAGATACCCAAGAGGTTCCACGTGCCTGCCATGAAGTTGTATGACGGTTCAACGGATCCTGAAGAACACATAGCACAATACAGGGAAAGGATGGAGATCAATCCCATCCCAGAAAGGTTAAAGGAAGCATGTCTGTGCAAGGGATTTGGATCCACTCTTACTGGATCGGCTCTTAAATGGCTGCTAAGTCTCCCCCCTTACTCTATTACCTCGTTTGCTAATCTAGTTAACCTATTTAATAACCAGTTTTCTTGTAGTAGAAAATTTGAGCGTTTAACTAGTGATCTGTATAGGATAACCCAAGGTCATAATGAATCATTAAGGGATTATATCACTAAATTTAGTAAAGAATCCTTAGATATCCCTAACCTGGATATAGCTACGGCTGTTGAAGCCTTTAAAATGGGATTGCTTAGGGATTCATTATTCTATGATGATCTTGTTATGACACCATGCAGGAATCTAGACGAGGTAAGAACCCGGGCCCTTAGGTTCATCCGGCTAGAGGATGACAAAAGGATCCAGGAGAGATTAGCAGGATCCTCAAAGCAAGAGAAGCAAGGATCCTCATTCAAGAACAACAAGTTCAGATCCTATAACAAATCTGATAACCAGAATGTGCATGTTGTTGAACAAGAAGAGGATGATGATGAGGATTATCCTCCAATTTCCGAATATTGCTTTTCTGTTGATAACAATGAACTAATCCTTGCGATGCAGAATTTAGGTGATAAAGCTAGATGGCCCAGGAAAAATGACAGACCAGCTGCAACTAAAGATAAGTCAAAGTGGTGCGCATATCATGAAGATTTTGGGCATCTCACAGAAGAATGCATCGTACTGAGAAAAGAAATTGGATACTTGTTGAGCAAGGGGCACTTGAAAGAACTATTGGGGAGAAAGAAGTCAAGGACTCAGGATCCTGAAAGGATCCTGAAAGGATCCCAGTGAAAGCTCCAGCCCCTCCAGCAGATGCACAAGTTATAAACTTTATTTCTGGAGGATCAGACATTTGTGGAACATCCTTCTCTGCAGCTAAAAGACATGCAAAGGAAACCAAGATGGATAATGGAGATAGACCCATTCGAGCATCCAGTGTCTCCGAAGGAAAAGTTATAACTTTTGATGAGGATGATCGTGTTGACATTCAGGATCCTCATCATGATGGTTTGGTTATCACTCTTTTTATTTCTAACCATTTTGTTCGCAGGATCCTTATAGACGGAGGAAGCTCTGTGAACATTATCCAGCTTGATGTCCTCAAGAAGATGAATATTCCTGAATCCGATATCATACCAAGATCCTCTGTACTCGTGGGATTCAGTGGCGAGACTAAGAATACTCTGGGGGACATTAAACTCCCAATCTATATCGAAGGCCTACATTCTTACCAAAAATTTTGTGTTATTGACTGTTTGTCTTGTTGTAATGTTATCCTTGGCAGGCCTTGGATACATGACATGAAGGCAGTCCCATCCACTTATCATCAATGTGTGAAGCTTCCTAGTCCTTGGGGAATAGTGAAGATTGATAGTGATCAGCAAGAAGCTAAGAACTGCTACACCTCATCAATGAAACCTGCCTCAAACTCAAGGGAGCAATAGCAATTAAAGCATCCTCCAAGGGATGTCTTGGAGGCAAGAGAGCAGGATGTAGTAGAAATCCTTATGGATCCTGATGATCCTGAATCTAAAGTTTATATAGGATCAGGGATCCTTGGCGAAATAAAGGAAGACCTCATATCCTTCCTCAAAAGGAGAAAGACTACCTTTGCATGGAAACACGAAGACATGACAGGTATATCTAAAGATATAATCACTCACAAACTTGGCATTGATAGGTCCTTCAAACCAATCCATCAAAAAGGAGGAAATTTGCACCAGAAAGAAATGCCATTATCCAGGAGGAGGTAGAGAAATTACTCCGAGCAGGTATGATTAGAGAGGTCAAGTATCCAAGATGGTTGGCCAATGTGGTTGTTGTTCAAAAGAAAAACGGAAAGTGGAGGGTATGTGTCGATTTCACTGATTTAAATAAGGCATGTCCCAAGGATCCTTTCCCATTACCCCACATTGACTCCATGGTGGATGCAACTGCGGGTCATGAACTGTTAACTTTTATGGATGCTTCATCTGGATTTCAACAAATTCAGATGGAACCATCCGATCAAGAGGATACAGCCTTTATGGCTCCAACTGGTATATACTGTTATATTGCTATGCCATTCGGACTAAGAAATGCAGGTGCAACTTATCAAAGGCTAGTGAATATGATGTTCAAGGATCAGATTGGACAAACTATGGAGGTTTACATAGACGATATGGTGGTAAAATCAAAAAAGGCTGAGGATCACCTAAGAGACTTGGAGGAAGCATTCAATATCCTTGACAAATATAACATGAAACTTAATCCTTCAAAATGTCACTTTGGTGTTAAAGCAGGTAAATTCTTAGGATATATGGTGACAAAGAGAGGCATTGAAGCCAGTCCAGAACAAATCAAAGCTATAGTGAACATCAAGTCCCCTGCTAATGCTAAGGATGTTCAGAGGTTAACAGGCAGGATTGCAGCTTTAAACAGATTCATATCCAAATCCTCAGAAAAGTGCAAGGAATTCTATGATATCCTAAGGAAGAACAAGAAATTCGAGTGGACTGAGAAGCATGAAAGTGCCTTAAGAGCTCTTAAGGATTACCTATCCTCGGCCCCGGCCTTGATGAAACCAGAAAAAGGAGATGTGTTATCCTTATATCTTGCGGTATCCTCAAAAGCAGTAAGTGCCGTCCTTGTTAAGGATCACGAAGGTACACAACATCCTGTCTATTATGTAAGTAAGAGTTTACTTGATGCTGAATCCAGGTATTCACACTTAGAAAAACTTATCCTTGCATTAATTATGGCATCTACTAAATTGAGACATTATTTTGAAACTCATGCCATTATTGTCAAAACTAATTTTCCAATTAAGAATGTCCTCAGGAAACCTGAAATGTCAGGAAGGATGGCTAAGTGGGAAGTGAAGCTTAGTGCATATGATATAAGATATGAGCCCAGGACAGCCATTAAATCCCAGGCATTAGCTGACTTTGTGGCAGATTTTAGTAGTGATTTGCAAAAGGAAGCTGAATTAGAAGTCCAGCAGCTAGAGGAGACCAAGGATCCTTGGATACTCTATACTGATGGATCCTCAAATGTCAAAGGAACAGGGCTTGGAATACTACTAAAATCGCCACAGGGGGACATAATACCCCACTCTATAGCTTGTGAGTTCCAAACTACTAACAATGAGGCTGAATATGAAGCCTTGATAGCTGGTTTGCAAATTGCCAAGCATATGAGGATCAGGTATCTTGAGGTACATGTAGATTCTTTATTAATCACTAATCACTTTAATGGATCCTATGTTGTTAAAGGTGAAAAGCTAACCAAATATTTGGAGATAGTCAAAGAATTGGCACTCTCTTTTGTTTTCTTTAGTTTGACACAGGTACCAAGGGAAGAAAATGCAGAAGCTGATGCATTGGCTAATCTAGGATCATCTTTGAAGATCCCGGAGGATATAGTATCCCCATTATCCATACCCTGGCTCCTGCCATCGAGGATCATGTGGCTATGGAAATAGGAGAGGATTCTACAATTATCCCTAGTGAGGATACTCAAACTCATTCAGGATCATGGATCCTCCCAATCATGAGATACTTACAACATGGAGAGATTCCTACAGGAGAAAACCCTAGGGCTTTCAAAATTAAGGTATCTCAATTCACAATTTTAAATAATATGTTGTATAAACGATCTCTTGCAGGACCATATTTAAGATGCATTGAGGATCCTGAAATCCAAGAAGTTTTAAAAGACTTCCATGAAGGAGATTGTGGAAACCACACTGGGGGCAGGGCATTATTCTCAAGGATCCTGAGGACATGATACTATTGGCCAACTATGAAGAGAGATGCTGTGGAGTATGCTAAGAAATGTGATCCTTGTTAGAGACACAGCAATATCCTTCATCAACCAGCTGAATTTTTGCACCCTATATCAGCAAAGAATGGCTGGAGCCTACAACAAAAATGTCAGGATCAGGAAGTTCCAAGTTGGTGATATGGTACTAAGGAAAGCATTTCAGAATACCACCAATCCTGCTGATGGAAAGTTGGCACCAAAATGGGAAGGACCTTACTTGATTGAAGCTGAAGCAGGAAAGGGGGCATATCGATTGCTAACAATGGAAGGTGATTTGCTACCTAGAGCCTGGAATGCTGTCCATTTGAAGAAATACTTCATGTGATAAGGATCCTTAAAGCACAGATGATCCTCATTTTGGTAACATTCTAATCTTAAACTATTTCATTTCCTTACTTTCTCACATAAGGATAAGGATCCTGCATCCTTTATCCCCCTTTCACGTGATTTTGAGTTTTGAAGGTTCAGGTACTCTTACCAAAAGGATGGTTATCCACAAAAGCAACCAGTTACTTGGGTTTAACCCCAGTTATTTGGGCTTGACCCCAGTTCCGCCAGTAGCGCATGATGATCCTGGTATAATTCATGGCAGTGGGACCAGTACTCGTTTTAGGGGCTGATAATTCCATTGTACTGGCTATGCCTAGGATCCTACGTATAATGGTAGACGTACCATACATCCGTTCTTAAGGTTTCTAACGTTTTCACGTTAGCTAAGGTTTTGGCATTTTCATGCCACTAAGTTTGGATAGTCGCCAGTTAGGGCCATACTCCAGTTCACACACGATCCTTGGGCTTGTCCCCAGTTATCCTTGGGCTTGTCCCCAGTTATCCTTGGGCTTGTCCCCAGTTATCCTTTGGGCTTGTCCCCAGTTGCTAACTTTTATCTTACAATGGCTTAGTCCCAAGTTATGTTCTATTTCAGGTCTTCGAAGTTAAACAACCAAGGATCCTTGATCCTTACTTCTTACTAAGGTTTGTCCTATGGTTATCCTGGTTATAGTATTAGGGGTTAGGATCCTAACTTGGATCCCCAGGTATGATCCTTAACTATTTTGATTTTATTCATTGATTATTTGAAATAACCCTTATACTTTGACAACTGAACTCATGATCCTTAAAATATACTACTTTTTGGAATTTTTCAACTATAGGATATTTGATCCTGGATCATATCCTAAATTTTTTTTTATCTAATTTGTTCAACTTTTCTTATTTAGACAAGTGTACATCAAAACAATTGAAAATTAAAAGGACAAACAAGGATAATAACACAAGATAAGCCAAAAAAGATTAAAGTTATTTTATTAACAAAGGTTTAACCATCGAAGGTTGTCAAAATTGCCAACCCACGTTTCTACCAGCAAAACGTGGCCCGTCCATATGGGTTGGCAACAGGTGTCCATTGTTAATGCGGTTATAGCAAGTGCAGGAAATCAAAGGCGGCAGGATCACAATGGCTTCATCCCCCAAACAGAGGATCCCTCCACCATTTGTAATCCTACCTATTGTCCAAAGGATCCTAGATCCTTAATCCTAAAACTATTGTTCAAATACAGACCATCATTGTTCTAAAACAGCACAACCACAAAACAAACTACTACCGAATTTAAAAAATTGGGCTCCGGCTACGTCTAGGAATGTCCATCATTGCCCAATCATGCAGCCTACACCTTCGCTGCATCTTTATCCCCTCCAGCTTCGGTATCCTTCACCTGATCCTTCCCATTGCCTCCAGCCTCGATCGCCAAAACCTCCTCAGCCTCCTCATCATCTTCCAGATCAGCTAACCTCGCCTTCCAACCCTCAACATCCCAGCTGCTTCTGTCGAAGTCAGGATCTTGAGCTTCCTGGGCCATCTTCAGTTTTGTCTTGTACATTGTGATGGCAGCGGAGACCTTTGCACCTTCTATGAGATCATGCTTCTCGTAGTCAATGTCGATCAAGATTTTAGCTGTCTTAGTCTTGGCGTCTTGAAGGGCTTTTTCGAGATCAGCAATCTTAAGATCCTTGAGCACTGCAACTTGTTGGAGGTCAGCAATCTTCTTATCCAGCTCCTCAATGCTCCCCACATAGTCTTCAATCTCAGCAAATTTCTGCAAAAAAGACAAAGCAGTTCAAGATCAGGTGATCCTCAAATAAGTAGGATACCTAGGCAGAATTGGTGATCCTCACGTCATTGAAGTATTCAAGGAACTGGTGGCGGATCAGTGGCAGGCCTTGTAGATCCTCTATCTCAGAGTTTTTCCTCTTCTTGCCACCCCTTCCTTTAGTGGGTGCCTTGGGGATGGAGACACTAGGGCTGGCAATGGCCTTCTTCTTTCTGGATCGAACAGTGTCAAGGTCGGCCATGTTGAACTGGGAGGCAGGCTTGGAAGCTTTTCCGGCACCTACACATTCAAAGCAAGATAAGTATCCTTATCCTATTTCTATTTAACTATTTATTTAAATCTTTAACTATACAAAAAACAGGATACTTACTTGACATGGTGACTGAGCCTGAGGATACCTCTTGAGAATCCTGGGTGATTGTCTTGAATGATCTTGTTTCAGGACCGAGTCTTCTAAAAACAGCAAGCCTTTCCTTAGTATCAGGAGACGGTATGAGGTGTGAAACAGTGATGGCTGCATAACATAAAACAAAAGGGGGTTAGTAATCCTATTACAAGAGCGAGATTATCTGGTGATCCTTCTCAGGATCCTCTATCCTACCATGGGTGGACCACTTCCTTGGTAGATCCTTTCCGTTTGGAATAGAATCCCTTCTGACAAAGAAAAAACGGCGTTTCCAGTTTGTATCGTTCTTGGTGGCTTTAAAAATGGGGTGTTCTTCACCGGGTTTTCGTTTAAACAAATATCGGTGGGATCCAAAAGTCATAAGATCATACATCTCTGCCAGTTCCGACATTCCTAAATCAATCCCTTCCTACTCAATGATCCTTTCAAGGGTATATAACACCCTCCAGATCATCGGCATAGCCTGGATGTAGGAGATGCCGGTAAGGGAGAAAAAGGATTGGGTAAAGGATGGAAAAGGATAGGTGTATCCTATGGTGAATGGGGTAACAGGAAAAGCTACCCATGTCTCAGAAATATAGTCGCTCAGAACACTGGGATCGAAGGGTTTGAAAAAGGTGTTCGCCGGAAAGCAGTGCCGGATTCTATCTACTTGTGGGTCAGTAAAGCAACACCTCTCATTCGCTGAATCCTTGATGATCCCTTGACTCTTCAAGGGGCTATTCTTCTGGTGATCCTTGGCGGGGGAAGATCGGAGCATCATTCTTAACGTGATGATTGGTAAAGAAAGAAAAACAGAGTAAGAGAAGGAAAAGTGGGAAAAGAGATACCTGATTGATCTTCGGCTGAGAATTTAAAGGGAGTTTCTCTTGGATTTAAATGCAAATTGATCATATCTCTAACTCCTATTTATAATGATGAATTGCAGGATTGTCACTTCAGTGACGTCAGGTTTGCAACGGCTAGTCCGTCTTCAACGGCTAGTTATCCGTTAGTCTGTTGCGGATAAGATCAACAAAATACAACTCGTTTATTTACAATATTACTCCTTATATTTTGGGGGCAATTGTTAGGGGAAGATTTCTTAATGACCCGTGATCCTCAATTATTATCCTACTTGGTGATCCTTACTTCTGTGTCAGTTAGTGATCCTCAGAAGTGCTTCAGGATCAGGATCATGGATCATCCTAAGGATCCTTATACTAATGATTGCCTGCTTTGAATTTGGTATTGTTTTGCAGGAATACCAGCTTGGACTTAGTCTTGGTAACGTTCCTGGAGAATATTCCACGTTTATTCCGCACGTGCTTGACCATGGTGAACGTTATGGAGATCGTGGGGAGAAGGCATGAATTGCGGATAGTTAGTTATTTAGATATTTTACTAAATTTAAAAGGGGTAGCGAGCTAATTAGACAACACTTGGCTATTTTTTGGCTACACACACTCGTACAACTGCACTCACCAGCTCTCGGCAAAACACTTAGCATTTTTCATACATTTCTACACGATACACTATAGTGATCCTTGTACTTAGCTCGCTATCATCCAAAGTTGTAAAAGGATTATTGTTTAATTTGAGTTGGTGATCGGTAGTTTCCATCACCCGAGGTTTTTTATGCCGGAGATCATACATTGATCAAGGGCTTTTTCCTCGTATAAATCTTTGTGTCCCCTGTGCAATTCATTTCATAGTGATCCTAATTGTTGTTTACCAATTCAAGCATCATACCCCGTAACAAAGAGTTTGGTTGCATTATCCTCGTCTGATTTTTTACCAAAACACTTAATACTTTCGAGAACAATGATCTGCCCCCAGTGTGGTTACCACAATCCC
This sequence comes from Helianthus tuberosus, assembly GCA_030545235.1. Classification (NCBI taxonomy): domain Eukaryota; kingdom Viridiplantae; phylum Streptophyta; class Magnoliopsida; order Asterales; family Asteraceae; genus Helianthus; species Helianthus tuberosus. The sequence goes on along the minus strand of CM060381.1, from coordinate 181,931,931 downwards.
CTTCATGTATATCCTGAAGTACTTCTTTGGCTTCAGGATCCTCCAAGCACCTCAAATACGGTCCTGCAAGAGATTTCTTGTATAAAACATTATTTATAATAGTGAATCGTGATACCTTCATCCTAAATGCCTTAGGATTTTCATCTCCGGGGATGTGTCCTTCCTTAAGATATCTCATGATTGGAGCCGTCCAGGATTTAGGATCCTTTTCAGGATACCCTGCTCCAGTATCCTGAATACCCGCTACTTCCTTATCCTGAGGATTCATTGCAGGATACAAGATATGTAATATTGGTATTTGGGTCCCTTCTGGTATCCTGATCGATGATCCCAGATTTGCTAAGGCATCTGCTTCAGCATTATCCTCCCTTGGTACCTATTCAAGTGTAAAAACATCGAAATATCCTGCTAGTTTTTTGAGAATATCGAGGTATTCGATTAATTTCTCACCCTTAACTGCATAGGATCCATTAAAATGGTTAGTAATTAACAAGGAATCAACATATACTTGCAAATTCTTGATAATCATATTCTTAGCCAACTCTAATCCTGCAATTAAAGCCTCATACTCTGCTTCATTATTAGTAGCAGGGAATTCACACCTAATAGCCTGGGGTAATATGTCCCCCTGTGGCGATTTTAGTAGTATTCCCAATCCTACTCCTCGTACATTAGATGCACCATCAGTATATAACGTCCAGGATCCTGAGGATTCTCCTAACTGTTGGACTTCTAGGTCTACCTCATCCTGAATGTCACTACTGAAATCAGCCACAAAGTCAGCTAAAGCCTGAGACTTTATGGCATTTCTAGGTTCGTATACTAAATCATAAGCACTCAACTTTACTGACCACTTGGCCATCCTACCTGACATCTCTGGTTTCCTACGCACATTTTTGACAGGATAATTTGTTTTAACATGAATCCTATGTGTCTCAAAGTAATGTCTAAGTTTCGTTGATGCCATAACTAACGCTAGTATCAATTTTTCTAAATGAGAATACCTAGTTTCAGCATTTAACAAACTTTTACTAACATAATAAACAGGATATTGCTGACCTTCATGATCCTTTATAAGGACGGCACTTACAGCATTCCCTGATACTGCGAGGTATAGGGATAGTGGTTCACCATTCTCAGGCTTCATCAGTAGAGGTGCAGTTGAAAGATATTGCTTCAAATCCTGCAGAGCTGCTTCATGCTTCTCACCCCATTCGAATTTCTTGTTCTTCTTCAGGATATCATAAAACTCTTTGCATTTCTCTGAGGATCTTGAAATAAATCTGTTTAATGCTACCACTCGCCCTGTTAATCTTTGAACATCCTTCATTGTAAATCCCGTTGGAACGGATCTTTCAATGATATCAAACAACACCAAGTTTGTGCGGAATCCAAACTTGATGTGATTCAAGAATAAACACGAAAAATATGAAATACGAAGAACACAACGAATCACCTTTTAACTCACACACGTTTCTATTACTTGAACAAGCAAAAACGTCTGGTATGAGTACACCACCAAAATCGCCTCCCTCTCTAGCTCTCTAGAATTTCTGTAACAATGGAGGTTCCAAAAGGTTCAAAAACTAAAAACAAGTTAGAAACTTGTTTTTATACTAACTCAAGCCCAAGTTCCTACATGGGCTCCCCTTGGGCCTGCTTGGCCCACATGGCCTAAAGCTTGGCCCAAGTGACCTATAAAGGTCCAAAACCTAATACTAACTAACCCGGTAAAGCCTAGTTCATAACTATAACCCGTTGTGTTAATTTGATGCGTCAGTCTCACACTTTAGGGCCTAACAATCTCCCCCTAGACTGATGCCATCAAATTGTCTTCATAACATGAATTCAGCAACGTCTTCAACGAAGTCTATGGTTGTAGCTATGCCGCAGATGTTGTGGAAGTTCTTGACTTCTGAACTCTCAGCACTAGGTCTCTTTCTTCAGCTCTTGTGGTTAGCTTCATATCAGGATCTCGATCAGCATCTTCTTGAAAGTCTTTGTTAAAAAGAATGTGAGAGGAGGATTCTCAGCAGCTCTTTTCTTCTTCAATCTTTGTCTTTCAAGCAGGTTCACGGTACTTCTTCAAATGCACTTTCATTGTCAGACGACGTTTCGTATCCGGTTCTTCTGACTCAGGTACATCTTGTTGTGGTGCTGCTTCAGGCTTCTTCAGCAACTAACAGCATCTCAGTCTTTATCAACCCCTGTTCTTGATTGAAATTAAGTTCTGCACACGCTCACAAACTCATAAGCAAACATTTCTTTTGCAACAGAGGAACGTACCACATGAACACTAGGTACATCCAAGTATTTGTACTCAGATTTCACAATTTAAATTCTTTCAACTTTTTATGATCAGTCAAATCTTCAAGAACGGTTATATTTTAAATTTTTAAGAAAATAAATAAACACTCTATTTTTGGATTTTTGGTTTTATAGAAAAACAAGACACTATTTTTGTATTTTTGAATTTTTTCTATTATTTTTTTTTTTTAATTTTAAGAACTAAAACAAATAAAAAACTCAAAATATAAACAACTACCATAATATACAATTACAATTGCAATGGGATCAAAATTCATTCTCAAGCAGACTAAGGAATACTTTTCAGTACGTGCCTAATCAAACTGGTCTATGCGATTGCCAATATGTTTGTCCACTTAAACTTTAACGCTCAACTTTCAATTTTTCAACTTCGTGATATGCTTTAGGTAATATTATACTATTATACCCGTGTGTCCCATTCCAAGGCATACCCCCGCGATCAAGGTAAGCACAACGATTCATCGTAGCAGGTGAGTATACTGATGTCATCCTTTAAGATATCCTGACTGTGTCTAGGTCTGCATATAATCTGTTTTATCATGTTTTGATTTCTTAACAATGAACACCCAAATAAATACTAATCAAATCCTGGAAATATAAACAGCACACTCTATCATGCAAGTATCTTCCCTACCACATATTTCACAAGTCCAATCCAGATTTCTGAAATCTTAACTGGGAATAGGTTGAGAAGAGAACAGAATAGATCTTTTGCAGAGATGGTATAATATACAGATCAAATGAGTTTTTCTCAGTTTGATATAAGTTTCTTGGGTTTCTTTTGGGCACTTGAGGGCCTCTTTCGGGTGTATTAGATCTATAGCGTGACAACGTACAGCTAGGTCAGCATGTATCTGGATGCAGCAAAAGCTGTCGTTGCCTAGCACCTCCAGGTCAGCATATATCTGGATGCAGCAGAGGAGGTACACGACTTTTTTCAGAGAAGATTTCAGAATCAGATCAAAATTGTGTGTATCGGGACAACATACAGACATTCAAATAGAAATGAGCTAATTCCAAGTGACTTTCTTTCCTGGGGTCATGTACAATATTAGTTCTGAACAGAAGGACAGCCAAGATATCCCCGGATGATTCAACAATATAAAGACCCGAAACCTCAGATGTTGGCTATCTATCAACGCAAGATTTAAGACCATAAAATCATACGCCGTTGGTATGTTACCCACATGGTACATAGTTCGTTATGTTTATAACACTTAGTATCTTTTATCATTTTGAGCGTCAAGCCTATCGACATATCGCAGTAGATCCTAGTCTTTTCAGCTAAGGCACCTTACATGTGTTAGTCAAACCCTTTAACACGAACATTTATTTCACTTCCCATATCATGCAATCTTTCTTTTTGGCTTTTTCATTTTTCTAATGTTTTTGTATTTTTCTCATTTTCTCCCCCTAAAACAATACATATTTACAGCAAACTCTTTTTGTATTTTCTGAGTTTTCTCCTCCTAAACTCTATATCTATCTATATGTTCCTCTCCCCCCCCCTAAATTTGTGCATAAATCTTGTATTTTTGCGCAAATTTACCATTTACTAGAGAAAGGACAATTTATATACAAAGTATAAACTAAGAAAGAGAGAAATTTTTTTTTGTTTAACCGTTCTGTCATCAGATTGAAGACTAATCAAATTCAAATCAAAGTACTGAATTTAAACGGTACCTTTTGCTGATCATTTCTTACTTCTGTTATCTCCTCCAAAGGAAACATATCATCTGTAAAAAAAATTGAACTTTTTGCAACAGTGAAATGTTACCCGTTTTTAACTCTGGAACAACCGCTATCAACATTCCAGAGATTGTTCACAGCTCCTCCTTGGTTGTTCCTGAAAGGTAAAGAGATTAGTAAGACATGGGTACCCAGGCCATCGTGGTCCTGGGATTTCCTGAAGCATCAAAATAAGACACTTCCTTTAAACATAAGTCCCCTTTAGTTTCAAGGATTGGAGACATTGCTGCTTTGGATTTGGGTTTCCAAATCTGTTTTGGTTTAACAAACGTATTTGTTGCCTTCGGTTGAGCAACTTTAGCTGATTCAGATTTAGAAAGACGTTTTTGTTCTTGAACAGCCTTGCGTTTGTTTTTAGCAGCGTTCCAATCCCCATCAGAAGGTTTAACCTTGGGATTCACATTCTTCATTGCCTTAGGTGATGATACCTTCATTGGCTTAGAATGATTGTTATCCTTTGGTGTAACCCTCTGATTTTGCATATAATAGGGTACGTAGGGACGATGTGTGCAGTTCCGAGCAATGTGACCAGCAATGCCGCAATTGAAGCATGTTTGTCTCTTCACGTAGAAGGCATTCTGATCATCTTATGTAGCTCTAACAGGCCCTGAAGGATGAACTGATCCTTTTTGTGCTTGTTTTCCTTGCACATTTCTTGCAAACGAGGATGAATTTGGATGTCTGTACTTGTCGTTTGCTGGGGCCTTCTGTGGTGGAGATTTCTTTTGATTCTTCTTGATTTGTTTAGACTGCAAGTCTTGTTCAGAAATCTCACCAGTCTTTCCGAAAGCTTTGTTAGCACAGTCAAATGCATATTTCTCACATTTGCCATTACTGACTGGCTTAACAAAATCATTTTTCACGTCACGAGTCTTTGGAGGACTATTCCTACCCGTTGAGGACTGTGGAGAGCCTGCTTGTCTTTGATGTTTAGGCTTCTTCTTTTCGCGTCCTTTGCCTGCTCGCTTCGGCTCTTGTTGCTTGATCTGAACCTTTTCATTACTAACAGAAGGTTCAGATTGTTCAGCTTGCGTACTTGGAGCCTTTTTCACGTCTGTCTTCTCTTCATCCTTCATGTCATCAGCTTTGACAGAATCAGAGAGTTCTGGTTTGTCGGAAGAAATACCAGAAACTTTAGCAGAAACTTCAGCTGAAGCATTTGACGAATTTTCAGCACAAGACGGTTCTGCACATGACACCTTTGAGCTGAATCCACTAGAATCAACTGATTCCAATTTCTCAGAATCAGCTGCTTCAGATGATTTACATTTGGAATCAGATGGTTCAGCTGGCTCATTCGTTTTGTTTGCTGTTTCAGTCTCTGTTACACAAGGATCAACGTTTTCGCCCAAACCATCAGGCCTGAAATTAATCACAGAGTGAAAAAATGAGCCAAAAATGTCACACACATGAGAATTTGATGCTTGTACATCTCCAACGACACCTTCAACTTTAACTTCATCTGCAGGGGAAGACGAAGCATTAGGATCGAAAGTACCCTTTGAAACAAAATTTACCGAAGGAGTCGCTCGTTTATCAACAGATCTGCTGTTGATTGATGACTTATCAGTTTTAGGACCGTAAGCCATCTTGTCCTCATTCATCAATTCCTCCTCAGTCATGGGTAAATATGTGTAATTATCATTATAAGGAGGAGGAGCTTGATTGAAACCCAACCCACACCCTTTCTTTATCTTGTATGCAAGTTGTTGATCACACAAATTTTTAACCAGTTTGCTGGAAGACTCGTATTTCTTAATGTTAAGTTCATTAATTTGATATCTATCCCTGATATCTTCCAGTTCTTTAATTAAAATGCATACTTTCTCTTGAGCTTCCAAGAAATGGGCTGTTTTTACACTTACATCATCCTTAAGTTTGATGATGTCTTTTCGTTGAGCTTCAATTTTATCTTTATAAAGCTTTTCATTCTTTGATAAAGTAAATTTTTTATTCTTTATATCATTGTAATCTTGAATTAGCTCAGCGTTATGTAACCGGTATGCCTCATTTCTTTCTCTACACTCAGGAGTGCAAAAGACAGAAAGTATCTCTTCACGTTCTTTAGTAATTCCTTGAGCCAGGGGTTTGTTAAACATAAATGCTGAATTTTGTGTGGATGAGCAAACTGCAGCAGATGTGTTGCCTTGAGTAGACTGTTTGTCAGCATTTTCATATGATTTGATGATTGAGATCAGCTCATCCGGCTTCATTTTGTAACAATCGGTTGTCAATATTATCTGATTAACATTGGTAAACCAACTACAGTTTGCCTGATCTGGAATCTCTTTTATAGCATCCAGAAGCTTTATGTTGCTGATGTGAGTAGACACCACCATCTCTGCCTTCTCCATTTCAGAGAGCAGTTTAGCAAACCGACCTGTAAGTGCTTCTATAGATTCACCATATAAGTATCTGAATCCTTCGAGTTCTTGCTCAAGCACCTCTCTCTTAGAAGACATTTTTTAAGATGTGATCCCCAAAAAAAATTATGATCTCCGAAAGTGTGATCCCCTGAAAATGTGCGCTTTTAACTATTTCCTCAACACAAGCCCAAAGCAAGAACCCGTGTACTCGCTAAGTCAAACCTTTGTAGGCGAATGAACCCACTTTCTGAACTGCACTTCAAAACCTATCAAAACTTTTCACACCAAACAAACCTCCTTTTTATTTTTATTTTTTTTTTTAATTAGAAACCTCCTTTTTATTTTTATTTTTTTTAATTAGAATTTTTTGTTTTTTTTTTTTTGTTTTATTATTAAGTAAATACTTATTATTATTATATTATTAAGAAAGCAATGATTATATAATAATTACTTATGATTAATATTATAATAATAATAAATAATAAAAACCTAAAGGACAGTTATGTTCGTTGTCTTCTTCGTTACACAAACAGTAACCAAAACCCTATTTCCTTTTCAGCCGCTACCAATCGTTTTAACGATGACGATGACAGAAAAGGATGATGAAGAAGATCGTGGAGGTTGACGGATGAGGTAATGACGGTGGTTGGAGAATGACGGAGAAGATCGGAGTCGGAGAAGATGACCGGATATGCAGGTAGTGTTCGGCGATGGTGAACGTTGAACGACAGACGTGGTGGTTATGGATATGACAACGGTGGTGATAGTGACCGGAGAAGGAGTTGCAGGTTCCGTGATTATTGTTGCGACTCGAAATCTGTAGATGATGATGATGGTTGCGACTCGAGAGAATACAACTCGGGACCTTGTAGAAGATGAATGGAGGTTGCGACTCGAGAACTCGGAATTGGAAAGTTGGTTGCGAGTCGGACAAGTCGGAACGGTGGTTGCGACTCAAGACCTTCTGTGAAGATGTGAAGTTCAATGACTCGAGACCTTGTGTGACTCGAGACCAATTGAAGAAGTTAGTCGAGACCTTTGTTAAGTGAGTCGAGACCTTTGATAATATGAAGATGGGAGTCGAAACTGTTGAAGATAGATGAGTCGAGACCAGTGAAGATGACTCGAGACCAAATTGTTGAAGACTCGAGACCTCGGTTGCGACTCAGAACCGTGGTTGCGACTCGAGACTGCTCATAAGAAGATGACTCGAGACCAGTGAGGTGATGAGTCGAGACCGTGAAGACACCTCCTTGACTCGAGACATGCTGAAGATGAGTCGAGACCTGCTAAAGATGTGAAGTCGAAATCGTGATTGCGACTCGAAACGGTGTGGTTATTGACGATGAGCTGTAACTAAAAAATAAAATATGGAAATCTCAATCTCACCAAAAATATCAAGTCAACAAATCTCCGAAAGCTGTGTAAATTTTGAAACAAGATATTTCTAAAAATTTCGAAAATTTTGGTTTATCTTATAACAACTTTCAGAACAAATCAAAACACCAAAATATAGTGATTTTTTGATAAAAATTCGATGAACTCTCCGAAGAACACGAAGAACGCGAAGAACACCAACTCAAAAATAACAAAAATCTTGAATCCTTGATATCACACCGAGCCTAGAAACAGGTTCTGATGGCTCTGATACCACTTGTAAATCCCATTGGAACGGATCTTTCAATGATATCAAAAAACACCAAGTTTGTGCGGAATCCAAACTTGATGTGATTCAAGAATAAACACGAAAAATATGAAATACGAAGAACACAACGAATCACCTTTTAACTCACACACGTTTCTATTACTTGAACAAGCAAAAACGTCTGGTATGAGTACACCACCAAAATCGCCTCCCTCTCTAGCTCTCTAGAATTTCTGTAACAATGGAGGTTCCAAAAGGTTCGAAAACTAAAAACAAGTTAGAAACTTGTTTTTATACTAACTCAAGCCCAAGTTCCTACATGGGCTCCCCTTGGGCCTGCTTGGCCCACATGGCCTAAAGCTTGGCCCAAGTGACCTATAAAGGTCCAAAACCTAATACTAACTAACCCGGTAAAGCCTAGTTCGTAACTATAACCCGTTGTGTTAATTTGATGCGTCAGTCTCACACTTTAGGGCCTAACATTCATATTTGAGGGTGATTTAATATCTAAGATGGCTTTAATCTGCTCCGGGCTCGCCTCTATTCCTCTTTTGGTCACCATATATCCTAGAAATTTTCCTGCCCCCACTTCGAAATGACACTTAGCAGGATTTAGCTTCATGTTATATTGATCTAGGATATCAAATGCTCCTTTAATATCCTGGAGATGATCCTGAGCTTTCTTTGATTTAACCACCATATCGTCAATGTATACTTCCATGGTGTCCCCCAGCTTGTCTTTGAACATCATGTTTACCAATCTCTGGTATGTTGCACCTGTATTTTTCAAACCAAAAGGCATAGCCGTATAACAATAAATACCTGTTGGTGTCATGAAGGCAGTATCCTCCTGGTCAGAAGGCTCCATTTGAATCTGCTGAAATCTTGAGGATGCATCCATGAAGGTTAACATTTCATGCCCAGCAGTAGCATCCACCATTGCATCAATGTGAGGAAGAGGAAATGGGTCTTTAGGACAAGCCTTGTTTAAGTCTGTACAGTCTACACAGACTCTCCATTTCCCATTTTTCTTCTGTACCACGACTACGTTTGCTAGCCATCTTGGAAACTTGACTTCTCTGATCATCCTGGATTTAAACAATCTTTCAACTTCCTCTTGGATAATTGTATTCCGCTCAGGAGCAAATTTCCTTCTTTTTTGCTGAACAGGTTTGAACGATCTGTCGATTCCAAGCTTGTGAGTGATAATGTCTTTGGATATGCCTGTCATATCCTCATGCTTCCATGCAAACGTTGACATCCTGCATTTCAAAAAGTTAGTTAACTGCTCTTCAATATCCTGAGGGATATTGGTTCCTACGAGCACCGAGATATCAGGATTATCCTGATCCAGGATAATTTTCTTCACATCCTGCTCCGAATCCTCCACGATATCATGGGCCCGCATCTTTACTTGCTATGCTGTACTAGGCTTGGTTGAGGATTTCATCGGGGATGAGTAGCATTCTTTCGCCTCCTGCTGATCACTTTCAACCTTGACAACTCCCCAAGGGGTAGGGATCTTGATGCATTGGTGATATGTTGATGGCACAGCCTTCATATCGTGAATCCATGGTCTTCCCAGTATGATGTTATAGCAGGATAGAGAATCCATCACACAGAAACGTTGTATCGAGTTGACTCCTTCAACATATACTGGTAACTTTATCTCTCCCACTGTGTTCCTAGCCTCTCCACTGAACCCAACAAGCACGGTGGACTTTGAAGTGATATCCATCGGAGATACATTCATTCTCTTCAGAGTTTCTAGTTGGATTATGTTGACGGAGCTGCCATTATCAACCAGTATCCTGCGTACAAAATGGTTAGCCACATATAATGTTATTACCAGAGCATCATGATGAGGATCCTGGACAGTATCCCTGTCATCAGCATCAAATGTGATCACTTTGTCAGTTGTGAGGGTAGTCATCCTGACAGGTTTGTCTCCCCTTTCGGCCTTAGCTTCTCTTGCATGTCTCTTTGCCGCCGAATACGAAGTCCCACAAATGTCGGATCCTCCCGAAATAAAGTTGATTATCTTGGCATCCGCGGGAGGTGACGCTGCTCGCTCAGGATCCTTCTCGGTATCCTGACCCTTATTCTTCTTCCTTCCTAAGAGATCTTTCAGATATCCCTTGCTTAGAAGATAGCTTATTTCTTTCCTTAGAGCAATGCAATCCTCAGTTACATGTCCGAAATCTTCGTGGAAAGCACACCATTTTGACTTATCTTTCTAATCGGCCTTTTGTTGATTCTTCCGAGGCCACCTAGCCTTGTCTCCTAAACCCTGCATGGCATACATTAATTCAAGAATGTTAACAGAAAAGCAATATTCAAATAATTCAGGATATTCTTCAGGATCCTCATTTTCAATAGCATTCACTTTCTTGTTTTCATTTCTACCATATGGCTTAGAGCGATATGGCTTAAATGAGGATTCTGACTTCCTGTTAGTTGACTCATAAGTGTTGGATGAGTTCATCCTCTCTTGCATCTTTCTGTCATCCTCCAATCGAATGTATCTTAGGGCCCTGTTTCGAGCTTCATCCAAGTTCCTGCATGGGTTCATTACAAGGTCTTGGTAAAATTGAGAATCTTTTTGCAGCCCCATCTTGAAAGCTTGCACAGCTGTTGCAACATCAAGATGCGGAATGTCTAAGGATTCCCGGCTGAACTTGTTCACATAATCCCTTAGGGATTCTTGAGGCCCCTGTGTTATCCTGTAGAGGTCACTTGTTAGTTTTTCAAAGCTTCTACTACAAGAAAACTGACTATCGAATGAGGAGGAACATTTAGGAGCCATTTCAAGGCTGATCATGTTAAAGTAGAGCCAAAACCCTTGCACAAGCATGCTTCCTTGAGCTCCGGAGGGATAGGGTTAATCTCCATCCTTTCCCTATACTGGGCAATATGCTCTTCAGGATCCGTAGTTCCATCATAAAGCTTCATGTTGGGGGTTTGAAATCTCTTTGGAATCTCAGCATCACAGATAGGATATGCAAAGCGAGATATCCTGTGGCTATCTTGGGACACTTCCGGGATTGGCTGGACCACTCCAGGTACACTGGATATCATGTCCTTCAACTTCTAAAGCTCCCTAGTAAATGTTGATGTTACACCTGTATCTTGCAAAGATCCACTATTGTTAGCAACATGAGTATTATTATTATTTGACATGTTACCCGTAGGAGGATTCTGCACATATCCTGAAGCATATCCTGAGCTCCTCATGGTTGACATCCTGATCGAGGAGGGTATTTCAGGAGTATGATTCTGAGGAAGGCTGGGCACAATATTCCCCCTATTATCCTCAGTGTACACGGCCGAACTGAAGTTCAAAGTTCTGGGTTGTAGTGGAGTGACGATATCCTCAGCAGATCTGCTCGAGCCAGACTTCAGGAGTTGTATTTCCCTTAACAGCATTTGGTTTGTTTCCTGTTGCTGCCTCATTTGTTCCTGCACACTTCCAAATAAGGTTAGAATTTCATCATTAGAGGCTAAAATGGGAGCAGATCCCTGAACACTACGAGTAGGGATAATATCCTGAGGTTGTGAAGAGGCTGGCATCCTTGGAGGAGGTGGTGGAAGCACCGAACCGGTAGTAGCAGAAGTCGTAGCAGATACAGTGGAGGAGCTCATGTTTGATCTTGAGGCCATTGTAAACAATGTGGCAAAAAGTTTTGAAAACAGAAAACCGATTAATGATTTCACAAAGATTTTTAGTAAAGAGAGCACCACTTGCCCCACGGTGGGCGCCAAATTGTTTTGGTCAAAAATTACCGAAGCAATTAAGTGATCAAATTAGTTAAGTGAGGTAGTGTGCTAAAAAAGTGTGTTGAAAATATGCTGGTTAAGTTGTTTGGAAAAACAGTATTCAGGATACGGCTCAGGATATTGAGTTGTATCTACGATCAAACAATGAGCAAAAAGTAAAGGGGGTGACACGAGATATACGAGGAAAGCCCTTGATCAATCTAGATCGCCGGCATAAAACCTCGGGAGCTGACAATCGCAGCTGCCTTGTTCTTCTTATTGCTTTAAACTTCAGGATACAGTGCAGGATATTAACCAGATCGCTAAGTGTTACAATGCTTTTGTGCGAAAGTGAAAATTGCTAGAGAGCGAGTGTAAGAGTGTAGTGAGTGTTGATGTGATGTCCTATTCGATCTGGTATACCCACCTATTTATAGTAACGAATTACAAACAAAAATTCCTATAAATATGGGATGCTCCGATTATTCCATTGTAAACGTTGTAGACCGAGTAATGCGGCTTCAACGTCTTTATTTGAACGACTTGGACCGAGTCTTCCGCGGAATGAGTCCTTGTGAACGTTACTAGCTTCTAACCCATGTACCTGCACATAATCCGTTAGTGATCCTGAGGATACCATTCAGGATGTTACCAATATCCTGAATCAGCATCCCGGATGTGAACAAATATCATATAACCAAGATATAACCCAAGATATTTCTCAGGATATGGGCTCAGAATTTTACCCATAAAACTTATTACAAATTCCACAAGGCTTAGCCTGTGAATCTAAAGTGCCTTTCCCTTTAGTCGCCTTCTTTGGGCAGCGGTTCTTTATGTGCCCCTTCTCGCCACAACCATAGCATGTGGCATCCTTCAAGTCCTTGCATTCATGGGTCTTGTGATCCATTTCTTTACAGATGACACATCCCCTGGTCTGTTCATAGAAACATTTTCCTAAGTGCTTCTTCCCGCAGGTTTTACATTTGGGTTTTGCCTCCTTTGGCTTGGACTGGTTATAGTTTGAACCGGTCTTACCCTTTTTGTAACCTTTATTTGGGGTATTATCGCACTTTCGCTTATGATCCTTTAATGCTCGGTCCACAGCTTTGTTTACGGCTGTATCTAACATAGCCTGTTACTCGGTGCCCGTTAAATTCAGTCTTGCATCATTATTCTGATCAACTAGATGATTGTGAGCTTCAGATGAGTCAGCCATGGTGAAGCTTTGAAGGCTACAAACCAAGTAGTAATAATTTGTTTAATTATATAGTGAATTGTCGAATTTGATGATTAAATAGCCATGGTGTAAATAAACCATATAGGCCAATAGATAGTATTTAATTTATTTGATTATGTTTTGCCTAGGTTTTTAAATAAACCATCTTTGGCGTTTAATCGGAATATATTCCTTCATATTTATTAGACAGGGGACATAAGTCACGACTGTCAATGTCGTACTGACATTTTATATATAGCACATAGGCTTGTTCCAAATGACTTTTTGATGGCATATATGCCTTGTCACTAGGGAAATTTTAAAACATAATCGATGATTCCTTTGGATCGGAAAATTTCATAGTTCATTGTCTTGACAAGAAGTTATGAAATAAAACTATCTTTTTCATGTATACATCTTTTCCCGAAGGTACTAATCCCAATGGATGTTTTGATGTGTTCATCATGTTCGACGTTTATTAGCCATGATTCCTCTTGATCATTTACGCTAAATAAGGGGTTTGGAAATTCCTAATATGAAGATGACAAGTGTGATTTTATCGCATCACTGTTGTCGGGAGTGTTAACAAGTTTTCAGATGTTTAACAAGGATCTGAATCTCTTTTTAAACAGGTTCTACCATCATAGCTAGGTCTTTAATGACATTCAAGCTAGGTTATACCTTTTAAGATTCTTTTTAATATGTATGCTGGCAGAAAAGGAATGATATTTTGATTTATTTCATATATTTTATTCAGGATTTTCATTATAATTATCCTAAACTTAATTAAAATATAACTATGGCACAAAAGGCCAAGTCACAAGGGCAACTTTAAATTATAAACCATGATTTTGTAGAATCAAGGTATTTAGGCTTGAACGTTGTTCATTGCCTTTTCTTGACAGGGAGTTGTAGGCTACGACTGTCTTTTGTCTTATATGACAATGAATATGGCCCGTAAGCATTACATCCCTAATGGATGCTTAATTCACCAAATAAGAAAGGATTTTGGGAGAATCCAGTATAAGGATGATTTATGTGATTGAATCACATTTGCCAGGAATGTTAACATGTTTACAGGTGTTAACAAGGATTTGAATCTTTTGAATAGGTTTTACCATCTTGGCCTTGTCTGAAATGACATATAGGCTAGGTTATCCCTTTTAGATTCTTTTAATATTTAACGCAGAGCAATCCTAAATTGAGATGTTAATAAGGATCTGAATCTAGTTGAGGAACTACCATCTCGGCCCTACCTTAAAATGACACATGGGCTAGGTCTTGCCCTTTTTAGATTTTTGCCATTTTATTATAATGGCAGATCTCATAAAAGGAATGTTATTATTATGTTCATATATAACAATATAAATAAAATTTAGATAAAACATTCCAATGATTCCAAAGGAGGTACAGAATTGACCTAAACGGGGCATGAAAGAATGATGTTGTCCCTGAAGGGACTGAAAGATAAGTATGCCCTTATAAGGACTTACTAATGAAATGAACTTCAGCAAAAGGAGTTTCTTCTTCATTTTATTTCTGAATGTTTTCTCCTTGGTTGCACGTTTATCCTAGTCGCAGTACAAAGCTCCGCATTCCTAGGCTTCGGATGGGGAGGATTTCCATTACGGCTCCTTTGCTTGGCGACATATTAAAAGTATATAGAATTGAAAGCAATAATTCTCCGAATAGAGATGAGAGTATTCCTACGTTAAGTCTAGACTCAGAAGGTCAAGGAATGTGCTACTGTGTCACTGAGATTAAACACAAAAGACTAGTGTTTAATTCACTCAATGTTGGCTCTGATACCAACCTGTCACACCCCGATATTTCCACGTATTACCGGTGGGCCCGGTGGGGAGTATCGTGACGTAGTTGATATCATCATAGTCAAACAACACAATTTTAAATGCACAACGGAAGCAAAGGATAATTATATTACAATCCGATTCAAAAGTAATATTAAATATTACAACGGAATGTAAGATGGATCCACAGGCGGATCTTAAAACAGAAAGATAACATTGTTCAACAGACTTTAGGCATCCAGAACTTGCGAGATTCCCTATTAACGCCCTGAGCTCCCAGCCAATTACGTATAGTACCTGTCACTTAATCTTTTTGGAAAAATACGTCAGTTTACACTGGTAAATACAATTAACTGACTCATTTTGAAAACATTTAAGAAAAATTGATTTGAATGCACAAGGCACAAAACATTTATAACTTGGGATAATTATTTATATATAAACTTGTAAAAGAATTACATGTTTCTTATACGTTTAGTAGCCCGGATTGACACCGGGTTAAAGATTAATAGACACACCACATGATATAGTCCCGAGGTGAGTTATTCCCGAAACCGGTGGTTATACCTTATTATTTATATATGCACTGTCGGGTGTACGCCTACACCCCGTGCTTAGGTCGTGGCCATTTCTTAAAATGATGCCAAGGATATCCGGGACATGGTCATTAACCCCCCAAAGGCTTTAAGCAAACAAAACAATTTAAACGGGACATTTCAATAAATTAACCTTCATACAATTAAAAATTCAATGCCCGACCAAGCGGTATTTTATATACCGTACCCCAAGCCCGTATAAGGGAAAATAAGTTAAAAGTATTTACCTGAGCTTAAAAATGCAATTTATACTCAGCCGTATATCCTAATCAGCAAGTGCAAGTACCTTTACTAGGGCTCTTAATCTGGAACGAAGGTTTTTAATAACCTATTAGATTCCTAACGGGTCTTAATTAAGCCTATGCTTAGACCGGTTAGTTTTAAAGGAGGATACGGTTCAAAACGCATGATTAAGCGAAGACCGGATTAGAATGTGGTTTAGACCCGACAAGCTTGTATACTTGTGTAATAAGGGTAAACTAAACACATTCTGGATTTGGAGATAAAAATGATAAGGTTTGACCCGTTTCGGCTAATTTATGCAAACTAGTTACATAAGTTGATCCGAACGTGAAAAGTGCGTAACGGGTAACCAAAAGAGTCATGAACAGGTTTCCTAAGTTAATATGCCTTAAATATGTTGTGATATCAGTAAGATATCTTCCATTATGTCCAAAACGAATTTAAAACCAATTTATGCCCCGTAGGGGTATTTTGGTCATTTTAAAGGTTATAAGAGAGATTAAATATTATTTTGAGTTTCAGGTCTGATATAATCAGTAAAAATACTTAATTTAATAAGTTATAACAGTAGGGTATAGCATATATGTGAAATTTACTATTTATGACCAAACTATGCACCGTAGGGGCATTTTGGTAATTTCACATAAGCTTAAGAGGTCAAAATTTGAGAATCTGAGTTTAAAACTTTTCTTTACTGTTAAAATATATAAATTTACTTAAAACATCAGTAGGTATTAAGTTTTATATGCCAAAAATAGTTTTAACTCATACTATGCGCTTAAAACGCGTAAAAGTCGGTTTTAAGCGATATTCGGGTTTAAATAGGAAATCTGAGTTTTTGATCAGTTTATAAAGTTCAAAATATTTTATTTATGATATAAAATCAGTAGCAAAAAGTTTGGTATCAAAATATTATGTAAAACACATTTTATAGGCCAAAAGGGCAAAACCGACAATAACCGAATTAAAGCTAGAACCCTATGCTATGCTCAGCCTAAAAATAAATAAAAATCTTCAAAAATCCTAAAATATTATTTTACATCAGTGGGTAAAAATTTTGGTATTAAAATTTAGGTTTAGATAGGCTATACGTTAATTATGCCGTTTAATTAATAAAAAGCTTTTCATTTACGCTAATGAGCATAACTCCTAATCTAGACCTCAAACTGATGTCAAATTTTAGGGACAAGTTTATAATTCAGTAATGAATGTTTCTATCCTCTCACATTTTCAAAAATTTCGTTTTAAGGTTAAAAGGGCATAATAGTCAACATTTAGGCATTTAACGGAAACATGCATGTGAATCGGATAACTAAGGAACCAAGTTGTATAACCTTAGAGGGTTACACTAACCAATAACCTGGTCCTAAAGGAATCCTAAGGCATATCTAAACTAAGCTAAATCGGGTCAGAACTGAAAGTCAAAGCAAAAGTCAACTTTTGCGACTTTCGGTTCCGAACCGAGCCTATACTTAGAATTGTCGGGTTGAACATGCTTAGACATGTTCAACTAATATTTACCAAGTTATTAAAATGAGAAAACTGATTTTTATGGCTTCTATATTAATAGTTATGAATTTTATTTAAAGCTAACCCGTTTGACTTTCATTTGACCCGATAATTTAACTAAGTAAACGTGGTAATTAGGAGGTGCCCTTTTGAGGGTTTAACACCTACCTAATTACGATCACGTAGCCATGTTCGTTGCGAACAATGGCTCAACCGTTTGAAAGTCAAAGCGTTTATCGCAAACGCTTGACTTTTCGGTTTTTAATCGCTAAACAATTAAACTAAGCACGAAAGGATACTTACAAGATGTCTAAAGGACAGAAGGAGGTTCTCAAGAAGCTCAAGACCCTCCAAGAATTCAGAGAGCAATCAGAAGTGAAATGAGGTGCAAGTGAAACCCAAAATCAATGGGGTATTTATAGGATTTTGAGAACCATTAGGATCGTTTCTCGTAACCCGTGCTTCAATCTTGGCCTTCCATGTGTGCCCATGGTTTCTAAATACAATGGGGGTTGAAAACCAGCTCATGGTATTGAGAAATTTACAAAAAAGCCCTTGAAAAACGACCAAAATGCTGAAAATAAGAATCTGCCCAGACCTGTGCGTAGGCTACGCTGCAGGGGCCGTAGGCTACGGCCTGTATAGATCAAACAACTTTCAGAAGTTGCAGTTTTGGTCCCTGTATGTGTTTAAGCCCATATTTGACATGTTTAAAGCCTGTTAAGCCATTTTCAGGGCTCTACAATGATGCCTAAGCATAGGGAACATAAAACATGCTCAAAAACATGCGGATGTCGGTTCGTTTGGTCGTACGGTTGCGTTGTTCGGCTAATTACGACGAAACACGAACGGACGCGAAAAATGATCCAAACTACGCGACGAATGGAATTTTATTAAGCCAAACACTAAAATAGAATATTTTAGTGCTTACATAAATTTTTGGGTGTCCGGATATATTAAGCAAACTTGTGCATTTTTTTGACACTTTTAGTCCCTGCATGACTTAAAAGTTTATTTTTGCGCACGAAACACCTCTAAGCCTATTTCTAAGCTAGGTAAGGGATATTTAGGGTACGTTTAACTTATGATCATATTCCAGAAGGTCCGTTACCATAGGAATCGACATACTTTTGCAGTTTGACGCAAATAATCCTTTAATCGCACAAAGTAGCGCAAACGTCGTTTAATGATATCCAAGACTTCCATGGCCCATAATGGGCATTCCCAAGCATGAGTTTAATTAATACTACGCTCTCGCTCACTTAAATGGTCACCAAAAGGCGTAGATTTAAAAGTTGACGCTTTAGGTCCTTCTAATGCGCAAACTTGCGCATTTCATTGTTTAATATCATCGAAGCCTCATCTAATCCATATTAGGCATTCTTGAGAGTATTATTAAACATCACGATGCTTCGGGTTCGCTAAAAGGTCATTCGAGGTGTAATTAAACATATTGACACTTTTAGTCCTTCTAACTTGCAAAGTTGCGCGTATCTTTACTTATAGGCATAAAAACTTTAGACGGCCAATGTTTGGCATTCCCGAGAGTATAATCAAATATCATGAAGCTCCCGGTTTGTTAAAAGGTCACTCAGAGGTAAGAATTAACATGTTGACGCTTTTAACCCTTCATTGCGCAAACTTTCAATTAATTGCGCGAACGGCTATACTCGATCAACAAGTGGCTCATTTGTGAATATAAATACCATACAAGGTTATTCAGAAACTTATTTTAGGTATACAAACACTTCCAGTCCTTTCATAATCAAGGTTTTCGATTTTTTTTGAAAAATTAGTCCCTTAAATTCAATATTTGACTTCATTAGGGTTTATTACACGTGTCAATACATCATTGGACGTGATTTTTCGAGGTGTTACATGACATGGTGCAGGAAGGCTCAAACCTAGCAGATTTTGTACCAGCCTCCGGTTGTAAGACATAGTCACCACATGGTCCATCCTGCGGGCGCATGGGTGGGGCTCGCTACACCCAAATAGATCTATCACTCATGTCCCTCGGTCCTACTACGAGGATTAATGGTCTTAAGCGTTGTACCCACCACTCACATGATCTAGCAGTACCTTTCCTTAGCTAACCATACCAAATGTAATCGTACGTAAACAATTTGTATCATGTACTTCACCCCCGAAGTTATAAAACCGAAAACAGTTAAAAGAAAAGGGGGACATGAACTCACAGTTTTGCGTTCTTCAATTCAACCCAACGTAACTCACAGCTGATACTTGTCCGCACGACTTCCTACAACGTACTATGGTTTATTAGATGGGTGGGTCGTGCCTTAACCTTTTAGTCTTTATTAGTGTCTTCAGATACGTTTCATTGTGTCATATTATTCCAAGTTATATAATTATTTGTTAAAATAATAAATATTTTAACTTAAATTATATTTATTTAATTTTGGAATATTAGTTAAAATAATATATTTTAACTTGTCACACTTATGTATGAATATTTCCCCAAGGATGGGTGTATTTATACTCATATTCTTATACTTGTGTATTTTTGCCAAGTTTTAGTGGCGTATTCCGGTGTATATTTATACGTACGAGAATACGTATTTTATTGTGTTTATTAAGTATCTTATACTTAATTTTTGTATTTATTTTTCCGGAATAATATTTCTAATAAAAATGCATCAATATATATTCCCAAAATATATATATTTTAAGAAATATTACATAGAAAAATTACTTATAATTTTTCCCTTGGTAAAAATATTTGTATTTTCATATAAACCTCAAAAATAATATATTTTCAATTTCAACGTAGAAAATATATATAAATCTATTTTTCACCCAAAAATAATGTGTTTCCTGTTTACTTAAGAAAATATATATATTTTCTCCCAAAAATAATATATCTTCTAATAATTTCAAGAAAATATATATTTTTATTTACCCATAAATAACATATTTTCTTCTTGTAAAATATATGATGTATCTTTGTAATAATTGTAAAAAAAATCATATTTTTGTTTTCTTTTGGTGTCCAAATACCAATTACCAAAATATACTTATGAACTTATTTCTGGAATATTTATGTAAGTTCTTGTTCGGTTTCTCCAATATTTTGGGTATGAATTGTATACTTATTTCTTGGAACTTTGGTAATATTTTGGATTGTAATTTTTGGTATTTTGGTGAGTTATATTATTTCAAGTCCTAAAATAATATAACTAATACACATAATATACAAATAATCACACACATGGTGACTTCTAAATATATATTTCCTAAATACATATTTAGTCACTTTTATTTACAAAAACCAACCTCCAATATTTATAATTTTTGTAACAAAAATTATGGCAAACTTTATATAAAGATTCATGGTTTAAAATATACTTGTAAGTATTTGTTTAAAAATATTTTTCTAAGTGTTTAATTTTTAGAAAAAATTTGCCATAGTTTCCCCTTAAAAATGGAGGTTTCCATGCTTTCAAAGCATAACATTTTCTTTTATAAATCACCACAATCAACAATAAACCAATCAACACTTACCAATTTGCCTAAATCAAGCATAAATTACTATTTCATGAACTTGAAAATTTACAAAAATTTGTAGTAACTTACTTTTGCGTTTAGTAAGCTTAGTTACCCTTTAAAGTGTGGTTGTTTATTTAAAAACAACATTATTGAAGAAATTAGTTCTTTACAGCTTGTAAATAATTTTCTAAAAATATTTCTTCTTGAGTTTTTCTTGTTAAATATATATTTCTACACTTGATTAACCACTAAAATGTGGTTAATTCCTTTAAGAACCAAGCTTAAGTAAACTTTGTATTTTTAACTTGGTTTCTTGAAAAATCATTCTTAAAATCATAGATTTACAAGACTTTACATTTACTTTGATCATCACTTTACAAGAAAAACAATTTACACTTCAAGTTCATGATTTACATATGGATGATTACTTTGATCTACAACATAATCATCCTCTCATCTTGCTAGATTATGTCTTTAATCACTATCTAGCAAGATCATATGATGTTTAATATCATCAACATAAACAATCAACCATCAAGTAGCATAACAACACTAAACAACATGATTTCTTATGATTTTTAAGCTTATGTTCATGTTTCATGTTCTTGATTCATAGTGTTCTTCAAGATTAACAACTTGTATCATTCTTTAACCACCAAAACAAGATAGCTCAAGGCTAGGGATGAACACAAGAAGGTGAAGATGATAAATGAGGTGGTTAAAAGCACTAGAGAGAGAGGTCCTTCAAGCTTCAAGGCCACCAAGCTCCTTAGTTAAGCTCCTAGCACCCTTGTATCACTTGTAAATGGAAGGACCAAGCTTGAAGATGATGATGGTGGTGGTATGGCTCTTGGCCGTAAGTAGAGGGAGGAGTGGAGAAGGTTGTGTGTTGTTGATGTTGTGTAGAAATGAAGATGATGAACTAATGGGTTTACTTATAATCTTCCAACAAGAGTTTTTCCTATGGTTAATATCTCACCAAAAGGTCAAGACAAGATCTATTTTTATAAACAAATAAAATCTATAGTGGGACCTACATGTTGGGTCGTAGGTATGGGGGGTATAGAGTTGGAATGTAATGTTTAGTTAAGGTTTATGGTTGAAATCTAATGTTATAGTTAGGTGTTTAGTTATTAGTATGTTATATAGTGTGTTATGATGTTTGGGGACCACAACTAGCTTGGTAATGTCAAAACAATGCTTCTAGTGTAAATTTGGTGTTTCGGGTATTGTTCGGTTGGCTACTGGTTCGTTAAGGTGCTAAACTATGCAGTTTAGTGTGCTTTATGTTACCTTTTGTGACAGTTTTGATTCCCGAAACTTAAGAAAGTATACAGGACCATTTAACTATATTTCTGCATGATATTAAATTGTTTAAATGCTGAATTTTGCTGAATTCTGCAGTTTTTGTGAGTTTTAGGCACTCTCCGGCACTTAAACTATCACTAGGAAGGCAGTTTTATGATCCTTACTTTCCTACACACTATACTAGTGTAACTCTTGGTTTCTGGCACATTCTGTATTTCAATACCATGCATGTCTATGTACTGAACTCCGTCAGCATTTTTCTGATTTGTCTGATAACTGTGCTAGCTTTGTTTCGTGCATCATTTGAATCAATAAAGTATTGTATGTATAATAATAATATTTCAGAAAGCCATTCATGTCATAAATTGTAATTCAGCACAGTCATTAAGCATTAATTACTGTTTAATAATTGTACGGATACATGCAAATTTGACAGTTGTCACAAATAAGGTTGTATAGATATAGATGTAGATACTAGATATAGATAAAGTCTTGTGTAATGGGGCGCCATATGATGGCAAAATTGGGCATAACGCCCCCATAGCGCCGCCAACACCATTACGGCGGGCGCTATGGGGTAATTTTTTCCCTTCCGCGATGCATTTTACGGCGTGATCAATCATTCCCCACCCAC
The DNA here is from genome assembly GCA_030545235.1 of Helianthus tuberosus. NCBI lineage: Eukaryota > Viridiplantae > Streptophyta > Magnoliopsida > Asterales > Asteraceae > Helianthus > Helianthus tuberosus. The sequence goes on along the minus strand of CM060381.1, from coordinate 181,909,263 downwards.
ACACACATATACATACATACATACATATATATAAAGCTCATACATATATAACCCCACTACACACTCAAGTTATATAAAACCCCTCTCTTACACAATCCCCCACTTGTCGCATAACGCCCCACAAGAGGCTTTGTGAGATTTAGGGGGTGTTTGGGGTTAAGTTTTGAAGGAGATTTTTATATTATTGAGTTTTGAGTTTTGAAATCGTAAATAATCAGTTTTGAGTGTTTGGGTAAAAAAAATTAAAAAAATTGATTATTTGCGTTTAGAAAGTTACAAAACGCAGTTTTCCAAAAGGAGCTCCCCCCTACTGCAACAAAACGCAGTTTTCCAAAAATTGATTATTTGCGTTTAGTAAAGGATTTTCACTTGTTTATTTTCCAAAAATATATTTGCCAAACACTCAAATAGTTGATTATCTGATTATTGTGATATCAAGCAACATAATCAAATCCAAACACTATCTTTCAACATCACGTTTGGTTACAATTAATTATCTAATTCTGATTATTTAAAACGCATAAACTATTTTCAAAACTCAACCCTAAAACAACATCTTAATATAAAAAGCTTATGTTGAAATTAGAGTTAAATGCCCGGATAGTCCCTGTGGTTTGGCGTTTTTCACCTTTAGTCCCTAACTTTCTAAAATTACCTCTATAGTCCTCAACTTTTCAACTTTCATTCCCGGATAGTCCCTGGTGAGGATGGGGGTTAGTTTTTGGTGTTAAGTGGATGTGAAATTACTAAAATGCCCTTATAATTAAAAAACTAATAAATTAAACATGTCCTTATATTAACTCACTATCTCTCTCTAAACAAACCCACTTTCTCTCTCTGCTACATCTCTCTCTCTCTCTGTACAGCATCCACCACCACAACCTCCTTCCACCACCACCACCACCACCACCACTCTTCCTCTCTCTACATTACACCACCCTCAAATGATTAGTTAGCTATGCATCCCGACACAAGACTATGCGTTCAAGTACCAACTGCTTGTTATATATTATGACATGATAGCTTAGTGCAATTTTCAAATTCTGTAGATAATTGCTAGAGCAATTCAAATGGGAGAGGATCTAATCAGCTTAAGCAGACGTTTTTGTGAAGAGTTTCATAGAGACATGGACTATCCTCACTACTTACATCCTACTGTAGAACCTCGTGTTTCTGATCACATGTCCAAATCATTGATATGATAAAACGAGATTTGTTCTGACATTACTCTGAAGATGGTGCGGTTGTAGTCGACGCCGGTGTAACCGAGTTCGATTGCTTTAATGGCGAGTTTTAAACCTGTGGATTTGTTGTTAGTGGAGGTTTGGTTTGGTGAATCGGTGTAGGGGATGTTGAGATCGAAAAACACCATTGTTGGTGGATTTAGGGTTGCAGGTTTGAAGGTGGAGGGAAGAGATGATTGCAGATAATTAGATTGAAGGTGGAGTGAAGAAGATGAAGTGGGAGGGTCCCACATAAATCTGTATTAAGCATATCTTTTTAACTTTTTAGTATTAATTTAACACTAAGGGTATTTTTGTAATTTCACACCCACTTAACACCAAAAACTAACTCCCATCCATGCCAGGGACTATCTGGGAACGAAAGTTGAAAAGTTAGGGACTATAGAGTTAATTTTAGAAAGTTAAGAACTAAAGATAAAAAAGACCAAACCACAAGGACTATCCGGGCATTTAACTCTTAAAATTATTATTAACCCCTCCCAAACATTCTACGTGGCCACGTCAACAACGGTATCTAAAGCTTAATCATAGCAAGGACAAAACCGTAACTTCACTCACATTCTCCGAGATCTAATAATAACATCCGGCCGGCCGGCATCTTCACAAATTCCCGTTTCCTTTTACCATCTTCGCCGGAGTTCTTCACTCTCCGGTTTCTTCTCATCCAGATTCACCTCTACAAAACCTTCAATTCGAATCAAATCCACAATTCACAATGTTAGCCAAGGCAGATCCTTCTCAAAAACTCTACACGCGCATGCGGTTATGGGAGTTTTCCGATCAATACGTTGTGGAACCTAGTGACGGTTCGTCTGGATCGTGTTTGGCGATTAGTCGTGTTAACGGCAACATGACGCTTCTAGGTTTGATTTCCTTCTCGTTTTGTTGTGTTTGAAGATCGTATTTGATTAGAATGTTAGTGTAATTACAATTAGAACGAGATTTGATCGGTTTAATGGCTCTGTGACTCTTCTAGGTTTAATTTCGTTCTCGTTTTGTTGTTTTAGGTTTGTTGTATTTGTGTTTGAATGTTTGAAGATCGTATTTGATTAGATGTTATTGTAATTGTATTTAGAATGAGATTTGATCGGTTTAATGGCTCCGTCACTCTTCTAGGTTTGATTTTGTTATCGTTTTGTTGTTTAGGTTTGTTGTTTTCATGTTTGAAGATCGTATTTGATTAGAAGTTTTTGAATGTTGATGTATTTGTAATGAGAATGAGGTTTGATTGTTGAATCTATGTGACGGTGGAAGCGGAAACAGCGTTTGTACTTTCACTGTGTTCCAGAGTTTACTAATGGAAAGAAAGGAAAAGAAACAAAAAGAAAGTAAAAATAGTTCCAGAGTTTCATTTAAGAAATGAAAAGAAAAGAAAATAAAACATGCCGTATTCCCGAGTTTCATTTAAGGAAGAAAAGGAAATGAAAGGAAAACTAGGCTAAATTCTTTACTTTTTTTTATCCTTCCGATTTGCAAGGAAACGAGGGGAAAGACATCTCTTTTTTTTCCTTTCTCGTCCTTTCCTTTCTCACTTTTACTTTATTTTCTTTTCCCTCATTAAGTTAACTCGGGAACAGAGTGTTTGTGATTTGTGTTAGTGATACATAGATCAGATACTTATTTTTTCTTCTTTTTTTGTAATTAATGTCACAATTTCAGTTTTAGGATATGTGAATGTTTAAACTTATAGACCTAATTTTCCAATTGTTACATAGGATTGTTGATCTTTGAATCCAATTATGCAAAGGTTGCAATATGTTTCGAGATAGATGAAGTGAGCTAGGTCTAGGGGCTCTAGCATGTTTGTAAAAGTGCAATTACCAGCGCTGTATTTCTAATTCGTTTTTAATTTGGTTAATTGACTATAGACTTAATACTAAAACCGTTAAATTTTCAAAAATTGGTTATTTAGGGTGATTTGACAGGAAACCTGTAAAAGGCAGTTGTTGCTATTTGGTTTGATGACTATAAAGCTGGATGGGTTTTAATGATGAATTTTAAACTTGAGTAACCGAATTGCCAATGTATTGAAAGCGTGTTACTATGTGTGGCAAAATTTCTCGCTTTAAAACTTTTTGTTATCTTATGCTATTCAAACACGTGATTTGATTGCACGAACCTCGATATTAGTAGAAACTGCTGATGCTGTGTGGGCTACTTGCTTCTGCAATAGTTTATGCATTTAAATCTTATGTAATGAATTTTTTACTGTTTCCTTCCGTGTAGACGAAGTTCCAAACGCTACTGGCCGTGCTCCTAAAATTCAGACCATTTTTGGTGTTGTTGGGATACTAAAGCTTTTGGCAGGTCAGATGATGATTATAGTAGTAACCTTTTTTCTTTCGGTGCTTAAACTTTTTGTAGATATTCATAATGCATACTGCTTTTCGAGTTTGTTTCTAATGTGTTACACATAAATGCCTGTATAATGTCACAAGTTTGATTAAGCATTACAAGGAGTTTTCCCGATTCTTGGATCCAAAATTCGAACCATGGTACTTTTAAGAACATGTATAATTAAATTAACACATGACTAAGGGAGCGTTTGAACGTGCATTTAAACTGATTATCCATATTTGAAGTTGCAATAATCAGTTTTGAGTGTTTGAGTAAACTGATTATTTGAAGTCACAATTATTAGATTCGTAATAGGTGGTTGTAAAGAAAACTGATTATTGTGATAAATGTGCAATTACCTAAATCTCTGTAGGTTTATGTGGAATTCCAGTCTCTTAGGTGCATAGGTGTATGTGGAATTCAGGAAAGATAGTTTTCCCAAAAAGGTTAGTTTGCCAGTTGATAACACCATGTACCATCTTTCCACTTTGGATCCAAATCATGTAGGTGCATGATTCAGTTATATTAGTTTGTGAGTCATTGAGTCATTCTAAAATCTAAGCTACTAATAATAATTAGTGTTTAAGAAGAAGATTCTCACTTAATGGTTTCATAAAGTGTTAGCTTTATCTACTATGAAAATAGGACAATGGTAGATTTAGGCTGTTTGGATGTGTGTTAAACTGATTAAGTTGCAATAATCAATTTTGAGTGTTTGGGTTAAAATGATTATGATTCTCGGCTTTTAATTATTCTTAGGCAAAACAATATTAGACGATATATATTCCTGTATAGGCCCAGCCCTATGATTGTTATAGCCGGCCCTAATGTTGTTACCCTAGTCTATATATAGATCTTATGTTTCTTCTATGTACACACAATCATATTACAATCAATATACAATATTTTACCAAGTTTATCTTGGTATCAGAGCCTAGGGTTTCTCTACCCTACCTCTGCCGTCAGCCCCAATTTTCTGCAGCCGACAACAGACACAACCTGTCCAGTTTTTGTTTTCTGCCATCACTCACAATGACCGACCAGCTTACAGCCTTCACCAATGCTGAGAAAACCACACACAATTCCCATAAGTTTGGGTTCACTTTATCTCCTACAAACTATGGTCATTGGAAGCTTATAATCCAACCTTTTCTTGTCACACACTCTCTTTACGGGTATGTTGATGGAAGCATCCCCTGCCCTCCAGCAACCATATCTTCTCAAGGATCGTCTGGAAAAGACAATGCTATTGCTACTACCACCACTCAGCCGAACCCCAATCACCAAATTTGGCTCTGTAACGATGCACACGTACGCATGCTAATTCTTTCAACCATCTCAGAGCAGTCAATTCAACATGTTCAGGGCTCCACCTCGCGCGAACTTTGGCTTGGCCTTGAAAAAGCTTATGCCCCACATACGTCTTCCAGAGAGTTCACTTTAAAAACACAGCTGCTAAAGATCCAGATGAAAGGTGATGAGACATCTGCTGCATATCTTGCTAGGGCACAAACTTATGCAAACGCCCTTGCAAATATTGGCCAGCCAATGCCTGAAAAAGATTTGGTTATGTTAGTCGTTGCAGGTCTTCGTGAGGAATACAACGGAGTCAAACAAAGTCTTCTTCACAGCCAATTCACGGCTGTTTTTTCTGAACTTCCTGGTCTCCTTGCAGATCATGAATTTCTGATCCATAAACCAGCCCCCGAACTTGCACCTGCTCAGGCCTTTACGGCTGCCACAACAGCTAGCCCCACTTCAGTTCCGGATGATACAGTGGCTGCTATTCAGCAGCTTGTTTCCCGTCTTGGTTTTCAGCTACAACCATCTTCTGGTTCATCCCACACAACTACACCTCAAGCCTTTTATACAAACCGGGGTGGACAATCCAATTACTCTCGCGGCCGTGGCAACCGTGGTGGTCGCGGTGGTCGAAACAACACCTACAACCGCAGCCAGGGAAATCGAAACGCAGGTCAGTTTAGTTGGGCTTCTAACCAAAACGTTGTGTACGGTACTTGTAACAGGTGTGGAATCGGACATGTTCCCTCCCAATGCCCAAATCGAGATCCATCCACAATCCGCAACAGACAACCAACTGCCAACTATGCGGATTTTCGGTCACAAACCTCCACTACCTATCTTCCGGACACAGGAACCAATGGCCACTCCTCTGTAGATATGTCAGGTTTTGATTCTGCTGAGCCCTACTTTGGTGATGAAAGTCTTCACGTTGGTAATGGTATGGCTTTACCCATTTTACATATTGGTTCCCAAACAATAACCTCTCCAAACAAAACTTTTTATCTAAAAGATATCCTTCATGTTCCCACACTCAAAAGAAATCTTCTTTCTGTACAAAAATTTTGTCAAGATAATAATGTTTACTTTGAATTTCATGCGACCTTTTTTTCTGTGAAGGACAAGTATACACACACTACCCTCCTCACGGGTCCAAGTGAAGGTGGACTCTACTCCATCAAGTTTCCAGTCAAACAACCCATTCCTGAGGTTGCTTTTTCAACCACTCGTGCTACAACAATCACATGGCATCAACGATTGGGGCATCCGCACTCTCAGTTGTTCAAGACTATGCTTTCTAAATACCGTCTCCCTGTTTCTGCAAAAACTTTTGATTTTCATTGTTCTTCTTGTTCTGTTGGAAAATCTACCAAACTACATTTATTATTATCAGAATATAAAAGTACTCATGTTTTGGACCTCGTTTTTTGTGATGTTTGGGGTCCAGCCCCTGTGACTTCGTTTGATGGCCATAAGTATTTTTTGCTATGTGTTGATCATTTTTCTAAATTTATGTGGTTGTTCCCTATGAAACAAAAATCTGAGGTGTTTGGAATTTTTAAACAATTTGTCACTGTGGCCGAACGTCAATTTTCCACCAAACTTAAAACTATCCAATCCGATTGGGGAGGAGAATTTCGAAGTCTCTCACCTTTACTTAATTCCCTTGGCATTATTCATCGCCTATCTTGTCCCCATACCAGTGAACAGAACGGCATCGTTGAACGACGACACCGTCATGTCATTGAAACTGGCCTTACACTCATGGCACAAGCCCATGTCCCTCAACGTTTCTGGTACTATGCCTTCGAAACGGCTGTCTATTTGATCAACCGAATGCCCTCTCGCACACATTCCACAACCTCTCCCTTTGAATATCTATTCAAACGTCCACCTGATTTCTCCTTCCTCCGTGTCTTCGGTTGTCAATGTTTTCCCCATCTTCGACCCTACAATCCACATAAAATGGATTTCCGTTCCACCCCTTGTATTTTCCTCGGTTACAGTACCTCTCATCATGGTTACCGTTGTTTTGATCCTCTCACCGAGCGCATTTATATCGCTCGTCATGCTCGGTTTCATGAACACATCTTTCCCTTCACTACTCCCACATCCCACTCAACCACACCTCCTACCCCACTTTCCAATCCCTATGTTTCCTCTTACCCTAATCCGCCCATTCCCACAACCCAAAACAGCCCAGCCACAACCCAAAACAGCCCAGCCCCAGCCCAATCGACACCCCAATCGAACCAGCAACCTTTCACCTCGACACCCTCATCTCCAGTCCACAATACCTGTCCTGACCCAGACCCAGAACCTTCTCAAACCCATCCCACAATACCGGACCAGCCACAAACCCAACCCACTTCTACTACCACCTACTCCCGTCGGCCCCAAACTCATCGCACAGCTCTGCAACCAGCCTTTGACCGCTACCAAACCACCACCGAAACAACACCGCCTACGCCTGCTTCAACCGACACATCCGCGGCTGCTACAAATCAGCCACCTCATCCCCGTCCTCGACCACCAAACCTCCGCCAAAATCCAAAACAAACCAACCCTTTTAAACCCACCTCTTTCCATACATCCACTACTACACCCGACCCATCACCTGATTCTGAACCTACCTCCTTTACCATTGCCAATAAAGCATCTCACTGGCGTAAGGCTATGGCAGATGAATACACTGCACTTATTCGAAATGGTACTTGGTCATTGGTTCCTCGTGCTCCTAATACAAATATAGTTGATTGCAAATGGGTGTATAAGGTTAAACGGAATCAACATGGGGCTGTTACACGCCACAAGGCGCGTTTGGTTGCTAAGGGTTTTAATCAGCAGGCAGGCATTGACTATACTAATACATTTAGTCCAGTGGTAAAATCTACTACTATACGGGTTGTTCTTTCATTGGCAGTTACCCGTGGTTGGCCTTTACGTCAGCTGGACGTTCAGAATGCCTTCTTGCACGGTGATTTAAAGGAGACGGTTTATATGAAACAACCACAGGGATTTGTTGATCCTACAAAACCTGATCATGTGTGTCTTTTACACAAGTCCCTTTATGGCCTCAAACAGGCACCTCGAGCATGGTTTGAAAGACTCTCTGCTGCATTGACTACTCTGGGCTTCAGTGGTTCTAAGACGGATCCCTCTCTTTTTATATACTCCCACAATGGAACACTTTTGTATATGCTTGTCTATGTAGATGACATAATCTTGACAGGTAACAACAACAGTGCAATTGATCATGTTGTCAGGGGTCTCAGTCAATCTTTTGCTATCCAAGACATGGGGTTCCTCTCTTATTTTTTGGGAATTGAAGTCGTACGCGCTGGGTCAGATGTCCTCCTTTCTCAGAAGAAATACATTGCTGAACTACTTGCTCGTGCGAACTTATCACATTCTAAGCCGGTTCCTTCACCATGTGCCACCAGTGTTACACTTTCTCTTGGTGATAGCCCCCCGTTTACTGATCCAGTTAAGTATAGGCAGATGGTTGGAGCATTACAGTATGTTACCCTATCTCGGCCTGAAATCACTTATGCCGTCAACAAAGTCTGTCAGTTCATGCACTCTCCCACTGAAAATCACTGGTCTGCTGTTAAACGAATTTTACGATACTTGCATGGGACGGCTGATCATGGTCTTCTCATCTCCAGCACTTCCTCTTCTGTCCTGCATGCTTATACTGATGCCCATAAATTAACAGCATTTTCTGATGCAGACTGGGCTGGTTGTCCAGATGACCGTCGATCCACGGGAGGATATGCAATCTATTTAGGGACGAATCTTATCTCATGGTCAGCTAGAAAGCAAAAGACTGTCTCTCGGTCATCTACTGAAGCAGAATACAAGGCTTTGGCAAATACAGTCGCTGAATTGACTTGGCTTGAAACATTGTTGGCTGAACTTCATGTTCCTATGAAGATACCTCCGATTTTATGGTGTGATAATTTGGGTGCTACGTATCTTTCTGCCAATCCAGTCTTCCATGCCAGAACCAAACATGTAGAAGTGGACTTCCATTTTGTTCGTGAGAAAGTTGCCAAAAAGAAGTTATCTGTGCAGTTTATTTCCACACACGACCAGATTGCTGATGTTTTCACAAAACCTCTATCAACGGATCGTTTCCTTTACTTGAAATCCAAGCTAAAAGTCCGGTCCCGGCCTTAGCTTGAGGGGGAGTATTAGACGATATATATTCCTGTATAGGCCCAGCCCTATGATTGTTATAGCCGGCCCTAATGTTGTTACCCTAGTCTATATATAGATCTTATGTTTCTTCTATGTACACACAATCATATTACAATCAATATACAATATTTTACCAAGTTTATCTAACAATTAGATTTGAAGAAACTGTTTACAAGTTTCTATATGAAAACTGATTATTGAGTGAAGTGTAAAATTACTTGCCTATCCGTAGCTTTAATGAACTGTTTATATGGTTATAATTCTTGAAGTCAGTTTAATCGCATGTAAAATACACATTCAAACACCCCCATACTTGACACACATTGCTGTAAACATTTTCACTGATAAACAACATGTGAAGATTTATTTGACAGATAATAAAGAAGATCTGTTAGTTTTACACTTTTACCATAAGTCATACACATTTGAACCCAAATTGTTTGACCAAAGTATTATTCAAATTGACAAGAGACTGATGCATGGTAATATGGAGCAACTAATAGGGTGTTTGGATGTACATTTTCAGTGACTATTGCAACTTGAAAAGTTGGGATCAGAAGCACATAATTAGTTTCTTAAAGATAAGGATGGTTTAGTTATTTTACATTTATTTCAATAGTCAAATATTAGGTGGCAACTTCGCACCTGTCATCTAAATCTGATTATTTTAACTCCGTAAATAGGAAAAAACTCATAATCAGTATACCTAAGCACGCATTACTGATTATTGTGACTTCAAAGATAAATCATAATAATCAGTTAACACACATCCAATCGGCCATTACCCCTAGTTATTTAAAAGACACTAATCACGGTATGGCTGGTTTTATAAAAGAAAGAATTAGATATTGGCAAAGGCAATACATATACACACACACACAGAGAGGAAGGTTAACGTACAATAGCCCCTTAACGTGCGAAACATACACTACTTAATTACGCATGTTCATTTGTAAATCACGCACATTATAAAATTCAAACCCTAATCACGCATAGGTTAAACACAAATGCATGAAGAAAGCACATAAAACACACGAGTAAGCCCTAATTACACATGTGGTCAAAAAAAAATCCACTCATAGGTTGAAACACAAAATCAGGCATGGACAAAAACACAATTCACGCATGAGGAAAATCTACTTATGAATGTTATATGCATAATTACGCACGTTATTTGGTGGTCGCGTACGCTTCGCACATTAAGGGACTTTTGTATTTTAAACTTTCTCTCTCTCTCTCTCTCTCTCTCTATATATATATATATATAGGGTGGGGTTTGGCTACAAAGTCCATTTTTCCTACAAAGTCATAAAACACTACAATTTTAGCCATAAAACACACAAATAACAGAGTGAAGATCATTAAAACACAACATCCAAACCCGAACGGTCTATAAAAACTTCAAACACACCATCGTAGAACTATGAATATAAAACACAACATGATAATCAACATAAAGCACACTAATGTTAGTCATTCGATAATCAAAGTCTTATCATTCAAAACACAACGCAAAACCCACAAATATGACGTTTTAGTAATCTTCACTTTGGTTTTTGTGGGTTTTGAATGTGTTTTATGCTTGAAATTATGGTGTTTTATGACTTTTTACACTTTGTAGAAAAAATGGACTTTGTAGCCAACTCTCACCCTATATATATATATATATATATATATATATATATAGGGTAAGGATAGTGTAAAAAGGGCCTAAAGTGTGAGAAGTGTATTATAAAACTATATATAATACTATATAACACCATATAACAATATGTAACACCATATAATACCATATAACACTATGTAACACTATATAACAGTATATAACAAATATAACACTATACATCTATCATAGACATGCTATCAGACAACCTATAGTGTTATATTTGTTATATAATGATATATAGTGTTACATAGTGTTATATGGTGTTACATATTGTTATACGGTGTTTATATGGTGTTATATAGTATTATATATAGTGTTATAATACACTTCTCACACTTCTCACACTTTTTACAGGATCCTCTACCTATATATATATATATATATATATATAGGATTAAGTTCAAGAGTGAACACTAGTGTAGCTTGCGAACTGAGTGAACTAATCCTGGCCATACACGTGTGTAGATCAATAGCTAGGATTTGATGTTGAAATACACTAGTGTATTTTACGATTTGATGATGAGATCCTGGCCATACACGTGTGTAGATCACTGGCCAGGATTTGTTCACTCAGTTCGCAAATACACTAATGTTCACTCTAAAACCCCACCCTATATATATATATATATATATATATATAGTTCTTATCAAAGGTGATACGATGCATATGCTCTTTTGGTTGTAATGTTTCATTCGTTGACTCTTGAACTGTTTATCTGCCTCTAGGATCATATCTATTCGTCATAACAGAACGTGAATGTGCTGGATCTTACTTGGGTCATCCCATTTTTAAAGTATTGAAGCTGAAAGTCTTTCCCTGTGATCTTTCTGTGAAAAACTCTCCCGAGGAACAGGTGAACTTACTGTGGGCCCCCTTTTCATGTTTAATTTTTTTGGTAGATTCATTTGTTGTTGTCAGTTACAGTATTTGTAATGTTATAAAATTCATAAATGGCAGAAAAAGATGGAGTCGGAGTTTTCTTCCATGTTAAAAGTTGCAGAGAAGACACCTGGCCTTTACTTCTCATATGATGTTAACATAACACTAAGGTCCATTTTTTCTCTAAGTTATATTGCTTCTATCTATGCATTCTTTATCTTCTTCTCCATCAGTATATGCCTCTTTAACATTCATCATTTTGATATTACTTTTCATATTACACAATTAGTATGATATTCAATATGGACTATGGTTTTGGCATAAAACATACCATGTGAACCTTTTTTGGTCTGGTTCAATTTTCTGTTTGCAGTGCACAACGGTTGAATGACTTGGGTGACGAGTCAAGGCTTCTTCCTCTTTGGAGGCAGGCAAGTGTTGTCTTTAACTGAAATTCTTTGTTTTAACCAAAAACACATATGGTTGGATTTGGAATAAATTTTCCATTTTTATTTATTTATTTATATACTTAGTTTTTTTTTTGCCACAGGCAGAGCCTCGGTTTCTCTGGAACAACTATATGTTGGAAGTTCTGATTGATAACAAGGTTTGTTTTCTGTAAATTAAATTTGAAACATGGCTGAATTAATTGCTTCGCTGTGCAGAAATAAGTCTTACCAACTGAACTTTCTTGCAGCTCGACCATTACATGCTTCCTGTTATCCAAGGATGTATCCTTTTTCTCTTCAACCATATCAATGGTCAACTTGGGTTATAATTTTTTTTTAATTTTTTTTTGTTTTTATATTATATCTAATGGTTTATACTGAATACATGTAAATGTTGTAAAAATAGCTAAAATAAAAAAAAGGAATATATATGCCCAAATTCTTACAACCTCCTAGTGTATTTTTATTATCGAGGATGAATTATTGTTTTAGTAGTAGATTTCTTTTGTAATCACATTTAATACATTAATTAATTATATTTTTAAAAGAAATGGTCAAATAGTGTTGTACAACATGCTTTTCAGGTTGTACGTGTATGTAATTTCCATATTAAAACATATATAAAGCTTAGTTGTCTCTAAATATGGGTAAATGATGCTAGAAACCTGTAGGAAATAGATACAAATCTATATAATTATTTGCACCTCGATTTTAGACCTTGTCGCTTTTGTGTGCTACTCGTTTTTTAAAACCAAGATAGGATGGTGTATATTTTTGTTTGTCCTCTTAACTTATGACCAGCTTTTCAGAATTTTCAGTCGGCCGTCGGGAAGGATACAATAGATGTCACCCTCATCGCACGGAGGTGCACTAGGAGGACTGGTATGCTTCTCTCTATAAGGGACATAACAATAACTTTTTACTTTTTATCAAGTACAAGACAAATCATTATATTAATGTTTATTTAAGAATTTCCTTTTGAGAAATTGGCAATTTTCTATATCCACTGTGATCAAGCTACTATTCTTTCATACAATTTTTTCTTGTATCTCATGTTTTTATTCCTCAGTTGTGATATTACTGAATTTCTTCTTTGTTAATTGAATTAGAAATATAGATGCATATTCACTTATCTGTTTTGGTTAAGTGTGAAAGTTGTAAATATGGGCAGGGACCCGAATGTGGAGAAGAGGAGCTGATCCTGATGGCTACGTAGCAAATTTTGTAGAAAGTGAACAAATTGTACACATAAATGGCTATACTGCATCGTATGTGCAGGTATACTTTATTTAAGTGGTTCATGTTCAATGCATGTAAATTCAACACAAGTAACTAACTGGAATAGCCTACAAAATCATGTTTTAATGAAAAATCTGAGTCTATATTTCTAAACTAACTTCTTAAGTGATCCTACATCTAATGAATGCTTGATGACTTTTATTATTTTGTATCTTCTTTTTTTCAAATCACAATATGTCAGAGATTAGTTTATAGATTTTTGTTTGTAGGTCCGGGGCTCAATACCACTTCTCTGGGAACAGATTGTTGATCTAACATATAAGCCTAAGTTTGATATTGTGAAACCTGAGGAAGCAGTGAGTAGACTATGCAACGCATCTATTAAAATGTAGTTTATTTGTTTCTATTTCTAACTATATATCATATGATCTCTGCAGTCTCGAGTTGCTGAGAGGCATTTCCTGGATTTAAGGAAGAAATATGGAAATGTGTTGGCTGTTGATCTTGTCAATAAGGTGTGTAATCAAATCACATATGTATGTGGTAATGGATTCATTAATGTTTGATTAACCTATTTTTTTAAAATGTTTTTTTAGCATGGTGGTGAGGGTCGCCTGTGTGAAAAGTACGCCTCTGCAGTACAGAATATTCTTAGCGATGATATGAGGTGGACTATTTGGCTCTATGTTGCATATGTATATTGTATGTTATATGCTAAATCTGTAGACCTTTGTAGATACGTGCACTTTGACTTCCATCGCATCTGTGGACATATCCATTTTGAACGCCTATCTATCCTTTATGATCAAATCGAGGATTTCCTTGTTAAAAATAGGTACGCTGGAATTTAGATATCGATTAACTATTACTGCGTTCCTCAATATCTGATATTTTGACATCATTGTGTATTAACTATTTGAAAGCTATTCGAAGTTCAAATCTGCAATATGTTCTTTTCTATTGAATCTATAGCTAGTTATCATTAAGATTAAAATGTTGGAATGAGGCTTTTCCAAAAAAAAATGTTGGAGTGAGGCCCATTAACAAGGACACAATGTCATTTTCCATTCGAAACAATGATATTTTTGCATCATTGCTATTCAGAGTTCAAATATGCAATATTACACTATTGAATCTATAACTAGTTATCATTCTATTTCTAGAGACTGTATATGCAATATTATACTATGAATCTATAACTTGTTATCATTCAAGAGACTGTTAACTTGAAGATAATTTTTTTTAAGGAGGGTCGTAAACAAGGACACGGTGGCATTTTTCTAGTTATGTGACGTACATGCACTCTTATTCAAATTGTAGGTACTATTTGCTAAACGAGAATGGTGAAAAGATTGAAGAACAAATTGGAATCGTACGAACTAATTGTATTGATTGCTTAGACCGCACAAATGTCACACAGGTATACGTACTTTTTTGGGGGGGGGGCTTTGTTGCTTTAGTTCATTTCTATTAACACTGAGCTATTCCTGCAGAGCATGATTGGGCGTAAAATGTTGGAACTCCAACTTCAAAGGCTTGGTGTTTTTGATGCTAACAAAACTATTAGCTCCTATCCTAGTTTTGACGATTGCTTTAAAATATGTATGTACATTATATTGAAATTCCTGGATCCTTGAGTGCGTGTGAAATGTTAAATGCGTTATCTTTTTATCCTGTCATAATTTTCAGTGTGGGCAAATCATGGGGATGATATAAGCATTCAGTATTCTGGTACACCTGCTTTGAAAGGAGATTTTGTCAGGTGCATTTACATCATCTTTCACTCTCTTGGTTTTCTTGTCATAGAGAATATTAGTTATATGTTTACACTTTTACAAAATTTTAATACCTCTGTTTGTTAAATATAGTTTTTTATCTTTAGTTTTTGTGCTCAGATAAAAATCATTTTGTTGTTTAGAGCAGTAGTCATCAAATCCAGTAGCTTTGAAAGTGAAAGTTTGCATTTGCTATTGTAATGTTTTGATACATTAATTATTTATGAATCTAAAATGTTGTTGAGAGAGTGTTGGTAAGTCAACCCAAGCCGTTTTGATTGATTCTTACAAACTATTTGTTTTGGCCTATTCTGAAAAATTACGTGGTTTGACTCGATCTAATTTGACTTCTTACGTAAAACATCTGATTTTTCTACTTAATAGGTAGACCTGTAATGAGTTTGTTTATGGGGATGTCTACTCCGTAACCACCATCTATTGTGTAGAATAGTACCTCAAATACCAAATATCATACATACATATATAATACTACATAAGGCTTCGGTTCAATTAAGAACCACCACGAGTTGTGAGAACCATGAGGCATGAGAACTCCTACTTCCCACCTGAGTTGGGCCACAACTTTTTGCACAAACGTAGATGAAAATATTATAAACACATATGTAAAAAAAAGAAAATTTGTCGAGTCGGTAGTTACGCCTGATATAAGTTTTGTTTACGCGCTGATGTAAATTTTGTTACGGCGATGAAATTTTTTTTACGCCTGATGTAAGTTTTTGCATGCGACATTTTTTTTTAATTTTCTTACTGAAACAAGTGATTTTTTTAAGATTTTTAAGAAAATTATTTTTTTGGAAAAACCTTTTGGAAGGCCTAGTTCTCATGGTTCTCACAACTCAAGGTGGTTCTCATTTTACCCTTTCCCTGCTACATAAATACATAGATATAATATTTTATATGTGTGTGTGTATAGATACATGGATAGGATCGACTAAAATGGGTAGGAAGGAAGGAGAGGATGACACATGTCCTATTTTTAATCTTTTCTTCTCTCCATGTATGTGTGTATGTGTATATAAACATATATATATGTATGTATATTAAGGGGGGTTCCATTGAGAACCACTAAATAATTAGTAACAAAAGGAACAACGTTTTGACCTCGGATCATATTTTAGTGGATAACTACAGTCATATCTCTTCCACTCCTTGAATCGCAACCATCACCTTCTCGTCTTCTTTATGATCAAAGGACAGAAAGTGATTTTCTTATGTTCCTAATTATTTTGTGGTTCTCATTTGGATCCACCTCTCTCTCTCTATATATATATATATATATATATATGTATATATATATGTGTGTGTGTGTGTGCGCGTGTGTGTGTGTGTGTCTTAGGATCCTGTAAAAAGGACCATTTTTCGTGAGAAGTGTGAGAAGGCATAAGAATTGACATGTAGGCATCATGTTTTGGACCTAGGCATAATGTTTTGGGTTGTTTTGGCAAGAAAAACACCAAACATAACAATTTAAGGCACAATGCAACGGATTCTAGGCTTAAAACTTAAAACACCATGCCAAGAACGTTAAGTCGTGTGTTTTAAGTGTTAAGCAGTGTGTTTTAGTTGTGTTTTAAATTTCATGCCCATAATACGTTGCCTTGTGTTTTAAATTGTTATGTTTGGTGTTTTTCTTGCCAAAACAACCCAAAACATCATGCCTAATTCCAAAACATGATGCCTACATGTCAATTTCTATGCCTTCTCACACTTCTCATGAAAAAGGTTCTTTTTACAGGAACCTCACCCATATATGTAGTGAAAGTGTAAAATACAATATTGCTTAACGTACGAGCGTACGCTCTGAAATTACGAACGTTGTAAAACTCAAAACCCTAATCACGCATGTTGTGAAACCATAATCACGCATATTATACTTATCTAATGAAGCATGTTATGGTTTTCAACATGCGTGATTATGTCTTTTCAACATGCGTGATTATGGTTTCACAACATGCGTGATTAGGGTTTTGAGTTCTACAACGTGCGTAATTTCACAGCGTACGCTCGTACGTCAAGGAATATTGTACATTAACCGGCCTCTATATATGTATGTATGTAACTATGTGTGTAAGTATAAGTATCTTCAAAAAGCTACCCGCAGGCAGAAGGAATAATAGAGTTACTAATCTAGAATCGGTATCAGAAAAATAAAAGGTTGTTTTTTTTAATATCCCAATTCCCATAGATTCATATACGTTTTTTTTTTCAACTGAACTGACATGTGATGTTTCTGATGTACAATGTAGAATGATTCATGAGAATTTGAAGAATGTATTTGCATTTCATTTCTTGTTACAATGCCAATTAAGCTAATCCTGTTTATGCTTTCCTACCACTTTAGTTGTGGCAGCCAAATTGAAAACTTGTTTTATGTTTGAGTCTTGATGATTATTTATCACAGTGATGTAGTAGTTCCATTTTAAGGTTTGAAAATCAACTTATTTGTCGCCTATTTGGCTATTTTCAGATACGGAAAGAGGACCACCCAAGGGATTATTAATGATGGTATAAATGCCCTAACGCGCTATTACCTGAATAATTTTGTCGATGGTACAAAACAGGTCAGCATTTCTCCCTCTTTAGCAATTATAGTATATTCCTGAGCTTATTTTTAATTATTTATCTATTGTTGCACATGTAGGATGCCATTGATTTAATGCAGGGACATTACATTGTTTCTGTTTCCCGAGACATGGCTTCCAAAAAGCCCCAAGGAAAGGTTGAGGCCGTTGCGGTGAGTGTAGTAATTTATCTACTAAATAAGTTATATCTCTGTGTGTGTAGGACACGTTCGTTTCAGAACTAATAATATGTTGAGAACCGCATGTCTTTTTTCTGAAAGTTGACAGTTATTCTAATGGTCATATTGTTTTTTTCTCTTGCAGTCTTTCCGTCTTGCTTTAGCGTTGATAATAACGGGGTTTGTTTTTGCAATGATGTCACTTAGGAAAGGTGAGTCGGTTTGTTTAAAGTTTAAACTTATATGAATATGTGTTGGTTGGCTGTTATCATTCTCATCAATCTACCGACAATGGGAAAAGCATAGCCTGCATTTAGGGGGTGTATGTATGTGTGTTTTAAAAGTGGTTATCTTGACTTAAAAATCAGATAATCAGTTGATTAAACCCAATTAAGGATGGATTTATTTTGACCTAGCTAAACAAAAACGATCATAATTACTTTAGAGAGCTGAGGCGAGTCCCAGCTCGGCTCGTTTAACTTTAGAGAGCTTGAAACTATACATTTACATTTAAAGCTCGATCTCGGCTCGTGAATAATTTTACAAGCTCGAGCTCGCTCGCTCACTCACTCATCATAATGTATATTATTTAGTTATTTTTTATCATAATTATATTTAATTTGTAATTATATATTATCTTATATTGTTACAAATTATAATTATAATTGTTATATTTATGCAAACAATTTTTATATTTATGTAATTATATAGCATAATCAAGCTCGGGCCGAAGCTCGTCTATTAAAGGAGCTCCAGTCGTGGTCCGAGCTCGGTTTAGCTCGGCTCGGTTCGAGCTTTTAGCGATCTAATCTCGAGTAGCTCATTACAACCCCTATAAAAAGAACCACCATTCTATGCATTTATGTGATTGTGTGAGAAAACCTCTGTTTGCTTAATTGAAATTGTTCCCTGATTAAAGCTTTTGTTTTGCAGTTCGGTATGATGTTTGGCATTTACTATTTTCTCTATTGTGGGCGGGACTAAGTTTAGCGATCGGGGGATTTGTGAAGGCCAATGGTCGGGTTTTCTGTAATCGACCTCGTCTGCACAAACCTCCCTATTGAATGTGTTGTTTTGCAAAGGTATTATTCATTATTTATAGTCTCTTTGAGAGCTTCTTCATTGGTCATATAATAACTTTGAATTCATTTGTAGCTTTCCACTTCTGTCTTCTAACTTGTGACTGAAATATTGCAGTCACTTTTATGGGTTTCTTGTTACATGATGTGTTTTGACTTAAAACAAAGTCAACTGATTAAATTTTGGAATGAAGTGAAACGTTTCTTTATTTTGGTACTTGTAAATCAAACATGTCATTAGGCCACCTGTAGTGGAGCGCTACATGGCGCCAATTCTCAACATAAAGCCCCATAGCGCCGGGGTACACCAACCCCAGGCGCTATGGGCAAAAAACTTTTCACCCCGCGATAATTATAACGCGGCCATCTTGGTTGCTCTCTCTCTCTCTCACACACACACACACACACACACACACACACATATATATATATATCTATAATTGAAGGGGTTATATGACACACTCAAGTTATATAAACCCCCCTCTCTTACACATGTTGCCACTTGTCACATAACCCCCCTTATGGGGCTTAACCACTACACATGACCTTAGTAGTTTTAAATCTCTCTCATCCCCCCCCCCCCCTCCCCCTCTCTCTCTATATATACACACACACAAACACACAATCGGAGATGTTGATCGTATAACCACCATTGTAAATTTATATTTTTAATACACTTATAGTTTAATTCAGCTTTTGTTTCATGAAAATTGTCTCCTCAACGGTGGTTCTACACCCACTACGTCTCTCCCTATGATTTTACGTATTTTCGCTTTTGTTTTGAATGTTTTTCAACAATCATCGATAAAAATTAACATGAGTTTTGAGTTGTAGATGTTTCCATATCATAACGCACTTTGTTGCATCATCTATGGTTGTATTTTTAGTGGCACCATTTAAATCTTGTTCACTTATTTTTCCAAGGACTGAAAAAAGGCTTTAAATACGTGTTTCAAAACTGCTTGACTCCGTATAAACATATGCTTCAGAGTATATCGACTCATATACATCTAACATTTTGTAGTTTAATGCTCTGGTATAGTGCCACTTTTATGCACTCTTATAAACATTGGTAGCAAAATGTATTGTAAACTAATGGATTACATCCACGCAGGGGGAGGGGGTCAATTTCTAACAAAAACTAGGTTGAAAGAAGTTCGCCGCATTGCGGCGAATTTCTTTTGTTATTTAGTCTATATTTACATGTGTTTTGAAATCACTACGAGCGTGTTGCGAACGGGACTGCTGACAAGAATAAAAAGAAAATTGTAGAAAAAAACACTAAAAGATAACCGAAAGAAAATCAACCAAAAAAGTTGTATGGTAACGATGTTGTTCGTATGAAACCGGTGGTCAGAGATGGGCAAATTGTTCTGGGTACCGATACCAAATTTGTCGAACCGAAAGATCTGAAGTACCAATTCGGTCGATTTTTGACCGGCCGACTAGGTTCGACTAGTTGCGACTAGAGCCGACTAGGCCCGACTAGAGCCGAGTAGCGATTAATGGATTGATTTAACGAAAAATTACTCAGTTACTACAGACTAGCGATTAATCACCAACTAGTCACGATTTTTACAACACTACTTATATATTAACAAACTTGGTTTCATATATTCAACTTGAGATTTAAAGAGTTGACTAGAAAGAATTGATGAATAAAGAAGTGAGAATGAGCAACTTTGAGTAAGAAGTGAAAATGAGTAATTTTTCTTAATGTTGTTGAAAATAAATAGTTGATCAATAATTTAATCAATATATTTATTCAATCTATAAAAATAAATAGCTAAAGAGAAAATTAAAAACTAATGCATCAAAACTTTAAAATTTAAACCAACTCTAAAATCAAAATTGTAACTTGAAAAAAAAAAAAAAAAAAAAAAAAAACCTTATATGTATTAAGATGTAAACCCATTTATTAAACAAGTAGTGTTCTTGTTTATCAAATGAGTCATGTTCAAATTAACCCGATTTATTTATATTAGCCAACTAAAAGCCTAACTATCTTTTTATCAAAGTTTTGGGAATTACCCCACCCCCTAATTTAATTGGGGAGCAAGAAGCTTTATGTAAAAATCAAAATCTACTTGATGTTTAAAGAAAATAGTAACCAAAAATACAAATATTAATTATTAAGATAAAAAAAGTAACAAGAAAGATAACTTATGACATATCTCTAAATAAACAAATTCCAAAACAAAAGGTTGAATACCACAAGTAACAAAATGTTAAAAGAATGGAAACTCATCCACTAAAATTAATATTCAAAATAGAGTGTGGCCTGTTTCCAGCTCATGTTTTAGCTTGCTTCCTTTAATCATAGAAGTACCAAACATTCCCTATTCCATACAAACATCAGTACCCTATTCAAATAGTTAATAACAAAAATTACCCTTTTTTTTTCTTTGTGGAATTATCAGATTAAACTTGGGTAGCCAAGTAAGCATTACCATGAAAATCAAGAATTCAAGATCACTGATTAAAATTTAATATTTATGATTAAAAAATTCATAACAAGTTTTGATATTCACTAAATTTGTCAATTATGATAGTTTCAGAAACCATTAGCAATAATGCAAGATCAACAAAAATGAAAAAGATGTAAAAAGCTAGGAACTTGATGCTAAGTTAGATTTTAAAAAATAGTCAAAAAGACATTCAGAAACATGTTCAACAACAAAAAGAACCAACTGTATCATACCACTGATAATTTCAGTTCATAAAGTCCATAATAGATTTCATAATGGATAAAAAAGAAAAAAAACAAAACATATCCTTGGAAAATGGCAGAGTGGCCTTGCAGCTAAAAACTTCAAATAACCAAAACCGGTCAAATACGATCAGCAATGTACCGCCCAAGCATATCAATCGGCTTATGAGAATTCCCGGGTCCCGCTCCCTTACGCTTGATCTTAATTCTTGCAAGATAATCAGCAGCAATCCATGCAAAGCTCAAGTTTACCGTTTCGCCCTCCCGATCAGGTTCTTGCAACTTTAAAGATTTCTTGACCCAAATCGGATGATATGGGACTTGATACCAAGCAGACGCTTTTTTCTCGAAAACCGCATTTCTCTCCTCATCCGAGATCTGGTCAAACTCGACACCGAGTTGGTCAAACACCTTCCGGAACTCCTTCCTTAAAGCACTATAAGCATGTTTGATTCTATCTTTCATTTCACCTTGCTTCTTGCTACCATGCTTAGGCATTGACCAGATATGACCCGTGACAATTTCTTCTTCACGGGACACTTTATATTGCCCAAGAAGCCCGTTTAATTGTAGGTCGTATTTCAATTTGCAATCCCATGCATCGTTTAAAAAACTCGCAGAGTCCAGAACTTCAAGATCTTCATCGTACGGGATACCAGAAGGGAGGATTTCAAGCTCCGAACACGGTGCGTTGTCGGTGTTGTAGAAATCTTTAATTTGTCGATATAATTTCCCGAGTATTTTTTCCGATTTGTAACTCTGAAAATTTTCTTTCCCCATGAAATCAGGATACTGCTTTGGCTTGAGCTGAGTTGGCATGTTGACGATCTTCCCGGTTTTTGGAAAATCGACAGCTGTCGCCGCCAGTTCAGCCAATTTTATGCATTTTTCATCGAGGGCTCCGTCATCGCTCAAGTCAGCATGCACAACATGTGCGTTACAAATTGTGCCGAGACTGTCATTCACCATGTTTTTTGTGAAAAACTCGATAATATCCTGTTGAAAATAAAAACATAATAATGTTGAGTTAGACTTGCAAAATAAAAAGGCATAATTTTTAGCTTCAAAAGTGGACAACAAAATCCATCAAAATCTTGAAAGTTGCTTAAAACTTCAGAAGAAACAAAAAAAACTCGAAATGAAGGATGAACAAAATCATAGTCAATGAAGACAACAGTCGACCACAAAACCGAACTTAAAGAAAAATGACCATTTTGCCCTTAAACGATGTCCTCCGCGCTCAATTCAGCTTATTAAAATCTATGCGCTAGAAGTCATATGCAAGAAGTAGAAGGGGAGCATTTCAATTTTCAACCTATTTACTTATAATTGGTTCCATTTTAGGTCATGATTTATCTCTAACAGGTGAAAAATAAAAGGCTAAAAACATGTCAAATGGGTTGAATGGATAAAACGGGTTGATAACTATGGTTAAAAGTTTCCTAGTGGCCTTCCTAATGCATACAACAGGTTAACAGCCTAAATTCCATTTTATTCAACAAATAAGATTTTATGTAATGTAGTATTTGTAAATAAATTATGAAAATTTTATGACATGTTTTTATTCTTTAAAAATATTTTTGTTATATTTTTCCAGCATGTAGAAAATTCATGAAAAATAATGGAACGCTGAAAGGTAGTAACAGCGATTTTCAGCGACAGTTTATGCCAAAAATTATTAAAAATTGATTTTTCGTCAAAAAAATGCAAGACCAGTTGGACAATTTTAAGGACTCATAGGACTACGTTCTGTATAAATTTCATGTAACTTAGAGTTATACTGAGTGAGTTATGACCCTTGTAAGACAACTCAAATTTCTGTTTCGAAAACAGTTTTGATACTTGTTTTTATAAATTCCGAAAAACTAACTCAGACGTACTAAAAAATTATGAATGTAGAATTAGGTATTTTACAAATGTGTTGAACTCAGAGGTAAAAAGAAGTTACCGGGGTTCTGACGTCACGTGTTAATTCTTTAGCTTCAGCGGCAGTATACTCCATAGGGGGCCAACTCCGTTTACTAGGCGGTATAAGATTTTCATCCCACGTAACAAAATATAGATCACCATCAAGATCGCTTCCTGAAGCTTCATCAGTGTGGGGCCGGTCTCCCTTTTGAGGAAATATCAAACAATCAAACAAATGTTCGAGACCTGGTACATTTACCGCTTTCAAAACCCGAACATCACCAGGATGGAGACACGGGTTCTTTGCGATTATCACAGTACCCTCAATCACAGTCAAATTACTAGTCGTTTCACTAAACCTTGACCCGTGTTTCGCAAAACAATTCTCGACAGACGGGTTAGACACTTGTATAAAACACTGACCCTGTTCGAGAACACCCAATTCATCAAAACACCCCATCAACCACCTTCCGTCATTCACAAAAATTCTCGACTTCTCCCGTAAATCTTCGAGTTGGGCGACGCGTATACTGCTTAACATACCCCGTAGGTGCGGTTCGGTTTTCGGGTCAAAACCTGAACCCAACATAATCGAAGCCGTGTTACCACTTTCAGCACATGAAGCAGTAATTACATCAAATGCGACTTCGGTATTTTCAAGCATTAAATTTAACTTTTCCACCATTTTCATCTGCATGTCCCAAAAGATTTCATCTTTAACATCTAAAGCAGAGAGTAACGTTATAATCTGCCGGTTCAAAAACCCGGGTTGTAACCGCGTCCAAGAACATATTTCGAGAACCGTATGATCAGATTCAAACTTATTCATACTTCGCCTTAACGAAAGCTTAAAGTTTTCGCCTTCTTTATTAGGCCAACAAGCAACAACACCCTTACAGCCCGCGTACCTAATCTGATAGGCGCAGGGTTGGTTATCTGTTAATTGCAGTTTTTCAGCAACTTCAAGTGCTAGTTTGGGTGAAATTTTCCCGATTCCATCGGAAAACGTGTAGTTGTTTCTTTTAATATCTTCAAGATTCATATTAACTTCATGTCTCGGAACATCAACTGTCGCATATGTAGATGAAAAACATTGCCCCATTCTAGCAGCACATTTCGCGATATTTTTATTACTAAACTTTCCCATCCATGCAATGATATTTTTACACGAAATCTTTCCATTTTCAGCAAAAAACCATGCGGACCGATCCCGAAGTTGGTTTGCAGAGAAAGCCAAAAAACAATATTGACGTCCCGATAAATGAAACCCGTTACTCAAAATATCTTTTACCCGCCTAAACATGGTTGTTTTTTGTGCCATGAAAGTTGAAGTGACGTCTTTAACGATTGGGGCAGGGTAGAAATTAAGAACATTATTGTTTAAAGTTCTCATTCCTTCGTCCATGAATGTGACCCGTAAAAACCGATCGGATACTTCTCGATAATGGCGAAGAACACGGTTTGATAATTCAACTTCTGGTGGTAAAGCGTAAGCTTTTGTTGGAGTTATGATTAATCTCCCAACTTCAATCACGTCATTTTGCTCCAACGGTTTCTCGATACGCTTCGGGGTGTTTAACAACCATTCTTGAACGGTTTACAAGCGTTTAAATCCATCGTATAAAGGGTGTCGGTAAGCACAGATGTGCTTTAAAGCAGCCACGGTGACTTCTTCGGATTGATCTCTTAGTAAGTCAAAGACATTTTCTGTAAACTGATGCTGGTTGATGATGCATCTGTGTAAGACTGAGTTGACCAAGAACATAACTTTAAAAGATATGTCTGGTTTGTAATGAATAGAGAAAAACGGGTCGGGAATTGGGAATCCAAATTCGGGTTCGTTTTCCGCTTTGAGTTTTGTTTTACGATGCTCGACATGCACCCTTTGTTCTTTAAGAAATTCTAAAGCTTTTTTCACCTTCGACCCATCTCGAATCCGGATCATAACCCGATAAGTATTACATCTCCCTATGGCGCCACTTGGCGTGAAATCAGTGGTCCGGATCCATGGATCATCATCGTCCAACATTTCAAACGGATACGTGTTGATAATGTCATCATCAGCAGTTCTATAAGATATCAAAGGAGACGATGCTAACTGAAAAACTAACACCAAAAACGACTCTGAGTAATCCGTATACTTTTTAATATCATTAACATCCCTCACCAAAAACTCAACTTTATAGTTACATCTTATAATCGCGTGATCCTTGGTCCCTTTGAAACAAAAAGCCGTGTCTTTCGTGAGCAGAAACTTGCAGCTACGGTCAAACGGGTCAATAAGAAAGTCAACGCCAGAATCAGGCCCACGCCAACCAACAACAAAGTCATCCCGGCTAGTCATCAGCCCGATTTCAAGAACCACATTTGACAACTTAAATGACGTTTTCTTTCTTCTCCGTTGGTTCATTCTATAAGGATTTTCCGGGCCTAAACTAACTTTTAAAACATGTTTGTCAAGTAGGAGCTCCTTTCTTCCTGCAGCCTCTAAAACGGAGGTGACCGAATTGGGATCTACAAAATGCACAAACGCATGCGGTTCAACCTTTCCGTAATCAGTGAGGATCTTGATTTGGTCAAGGTGAGCATTGAATTCAGGATAGGTTTCGGGTGGAGTCGAAGACTTTTTTAACCTACATCTATATATCTGACCATGTGTGTTTTCAAGATAATCCAACAGCATCTTTGCGGTTACCTCGTTGCCGAAGCCACCTATACTGACTTGTGAGACCACCAACTCTCTATCGTTTCCTTCTGAACCCATCGTTAAACTATATCAAGAAAAGCTGATTTCTTTGTGTGATCAAACAAAACAACTATTAGTTCAACATCAAACCTGCAACAGATTTAGACCAAACCCACAATTATTAATTCAACATATTTTCAAGTACCATTAAAAAAAAAAAAAAAAAAAAAAAACCCTTACTGGTTTAGGATTTACTAAAATCAACATTATGAAGAAAGCCCAGTTATATATAAATCAAAGTGAAAAGAACCAAGAATCATGGCAGGGAAGCAGAATTTATGAATTTGACACTAACCTTTAGAGCATTCACATCCAATCCATCAAATTATACATACATTCCACTAAAAAACAACTCTTATATCAATATATTTCCACTAAAAACAAATACTTTTTCTCTCTCCTTTCAATTAAATAATATTATCATTACATTTTTCTCTCACTTCCACTCACAACCACTTTCAAAATATATTAAAAAATTATAACGGGTGAACAGTGTCCCCCCAAATATACAGATGAACAGTAACATTTTCTCTCTCCTCTACTCACAACCACTTTTTATACCCTTTATAATATAAAAACCCCTCCTCACATAATTTGATGGTTAGGATGTGAATGCTCTTAGTTGGTTTTGTACGGAACACACTTCAGAAATTAGAGGCATAAGAATTGAATGTTTGTTGTGAAGCGATCGAGTGATACTTTGTGCTTTGGCTTGATGCTCACGCAGAAACGGTGTCTTCTTCTTCACCAAAACCGCAAAGAATTTTTTGGCCAATGACCTCTATTTTTTTTTTTTTTTTCCAATAACCTCTAGCTCAACTGGTCGGAGGATTTGACTTATATTGGCACCAAGCTCATCCCTACACCTGAAACTAAAAAAAGAAAAAAATTCAAAGTTGAAGAAAATCAACCAAAAAAAAGTTGTACGATACCGTTGTTTGTACGGTAACCGTGATCAGGGATGAGCAAATGGTACCGGGTAGCAGCACTGAATTTCTCAAACCAAAAGATTTTCAATATCAATTCGGCACCAACTTTTGGCGTTTTCTGTATTAGTGCCGGTTTTTACCTTCATGTACTGATACCGAACAGGACCGTACCGGTATTTTCGATACCAGTACTGGTTCGATACCGGTTGACACCAAGCTTATCCCAACCCCTGATATTAAGAAAAAATTAAAGTTAAAAAGTAAAGAAAATAACTATTATTATAATATTAAAATCACTATTCATTTCAATTCGTTTATTAATATATAGTAATATATAGTAATAATAATTAAATGAAAATGTAGACGCAATAGTAAAATAACATTACAATAAAAGAAACCTAAAATTAATATTGGGTAAGATCAAATAAAAAGTTAATTTTCCCTAAGTAGGATGAGAAGGAATCTTAATCATTCATTTTTCAAATCAATGGTTAAGATGAAAGGGTAGGAGAAAGGAGGAGTGCAAGAGTATCTTGGGAAAATCCTATTTATGGACTTTCTCTCTCCACATGCAAGGCACATGCATATTCCACCCCCATTTTTAAACGTTCATAACTTTTTTATACAGCATTATTTTTTCATAAAAATTTCACCGTAAAATCGAGCGTCTTTTTATCTTTAATTTGAGTATCATATTGCTATATATAATATGAAGACTAAAAAAACTCACTTAAATGTGTTGTATTTCTGTGTTGTATAACATTTTTTTGTGTTGAATTTTTGTACTATATTTATGTGCTAATTTTTTCGTGCTGAATTTTTTTGTCTTAAATTTTTTTCCTCAATTTTTTTGTACTACATTTTTTTGCTGAATTTTTCTCTGCTATATTTTTTTGTACTGGATTTTTTTGTGCTATATTTTTTTGTACTACATTTTTTTGCTATATTTTTTGTACTAGATTTTTTGTGCTAGATTTTTTTGTACTATATTTTTTTGTACTAGATTTTTTTGTTGTATTTTTAAAAAACAAAAGGGGTGCCATATGTCATTTTCACTCTTATTTATAAGGACCAAAATGCCCTTCATTCCTACTTATTAGGAGTGTCACATGTCATCATCACAATCCTTCTTAGGCTACTTAGGCAAAATCCACTTTTTAGTAGATCTTTCCCCAAATTAATATATTGAAAAAAAACAAAAAAAAATGGGTGGGGATAGCTCCATCCACCAAATGGGGCACCAATGTGCGGTGAACAATTAAAAAGGAAAAGAGAACTTGTCACTTTACAGACTTTCATTGGGCAAATAATTACCATTCATGCACTCACAAAATGTTGGCTTTTTGTGGGTGTAATCTCGATAACAAGTTTGCATTTTGATGCACATTTGTCATAAATTACGATAACTTTGGTATCAAAATTTATATCGAGATTTATGTTTGGGTTTTCATTCTCCGAAAGCATAACCAAAACTTCTCAACTCATATGTCATAATCTAACTTTTATTTTCTTTTAAACGCATTGCAGTTACTCTGTGGACGACACTTTAAGAGGTCAAACTATAAGAAAACGATGACGTTAGATACCACTAATAATTAAAAAAAAAATCTAACTGAATGGTCCGGACCAACTTTGTTTCCACCCATTTGTATTCATGATTAGGCACAAAATATAAGTAACATATCCATAACACATATCTTTCCAAACTCTATGGGATATTTAAAATACTATGAACAAAACCATAACAAAAATTTTTAAACATCACTACTTTCTATAAAAAAAACAAAAGAAAAAAAAACACCATCACCCATACAATTGCCCATACATTTGTCACTTAATTTTCACCTCTAACAAACTTTTTATACTAAACAAGAAACACTATTCATAAATCATAACTAACTGTTAGTGTAGGGCTTGCCTGGGCGAGCAATAATCGAACGGTTAATCGAAACCGAACTGAAAATCGACAAAACCGAACCAAAATTAACCAAAACCGAATTAACCGAAAGTCTGTTATCGGTTTATTTTTTGTACCATCGGTTAACTGAAATTAACCAAACTGAACCGAACCATTTATATTTTCATATATTTCCAGATTTTATACCTTCATTTCATGTTTTATACTTTCATTTCATGTATTTATACCTCAATTTCATCTCTCTATATCTCCACATGTATTTATACCTCTATTTCAGTGATTATTATATCTTCATTTCCTGTATTTATATCTTCATTACATGTATTTTCTAAGCAAAAAAATTTAACCTTTGTCTGATTTGGTTATTAGTCGAACCGAAAACCGACAATTTAATCAAATTAATCAAATCGATTAACAGATGACTTCGTTTACAGTTAATGCTAATAACTGAACCGTACACACCCCTAAATACCTGCCAGAGGTACAGAAGTCTTAGACGTCTTAGAGATGAGACCAAAAGTTCAAACCCGGACAAAGACAAATGATAGTTTAGAATTACTAGTGGGGAACCCGCGCGTTGCGGCGGAGTCAATAATACGGGACGGAAACATGATCCAAACCTTATCTAATATTGTTCGGCTGGTTAAGTACTGGAACAGTTCCGGCACTTATGTTTAATGAAAACAAAAGACAACCATGTAAATAAAAATAGTAACAATTCTGTATTTAGTTCTGGTATGAATTGGAGCACAGACCAGACTACGACAACATAGATGACACTAAAGTTTGGCTGATAGGCTTTTTTTTTATATCCTCGAGCATGGATTCTATGGATTCTGTGTGTTGCACAAACATTGGTGCATTAAAATCCTCTTCAAGATCAATAATACTGCAGTCTTCATTGTCGGTTGCAATAGCGATTGTTTGGATCTTCGGCTTCTTTCCCTATTAAAAAATAAAGTTCATATATCTTTACATTTTTTTTTGTAAAATAGGCATGAGTTTCTTTTTACTTATTTATCTTTCTTAACTATGTGGAATTGGTCATCTCAATCAGATATAAAATCTGATTATCAGTCAAGGGCTGGTATTTGAGATTGCGGTGGGATATTCGTGGGATATCGGTAATTTTGGTATCATGAAAAATTTATATATACACATATAATATAAAACGCAAAACATATATAAATGACTAGTAATATTCAAAGTCAACTCAAAGTGCCAATATTTGAAACATGATCCAAAATAACGGTCAATATCATTCTAATATCGGTCAATATCGTCGATAATATCGGAACCAATATTTTGTAGAGGGCCGATAACCGATATCCCACCGATATTAACTACATAGTATAATATTAAGATATTTACGCCTTATTTTAGTCAAAGTTGAAATGGACTATCAACATGCTTGTCTCTTTCCCTTTTCGCTATCAAAAATACATAGAAAACCGATACTATAAAAGCGCAAATTGTGATCGAAACATGGGGTGATTAATGATTTGATGTATTACCCAAAATTCCACTCTGCGCAAACGTAAGGCCGATTCGTAAATTAACATATAGGCCTGCTTCTTGTATCAGTTTTATGAATTTCACCAAATCATACCTCCCTTCAAAGTTGTACCGGAAACATGATAATTCATCAATTGAATTAATAAAGTTCGATCTCATGGGTGCATAATAAGACAAAAATTTGTACTTATTTTAGGGTTTTTTTTTAATAAAAGTTTATACCTTTCGAGGAGATGGTTCATGTCCATTCCAAAATACATAAGTTTGTATGACATCTAAGCCTCCATCTTTGGCCTTTTTTATAAGATCAGGCCACATCTGCAAACACACACAAGATATTTCCAGAAACTAAAAAATATTTATGAGATAATTGATAATTTTGGACCAAAATAATCCAAATTATTTGAAAACAAGAGAAACCAATGTAAAAAAAAATGAAATTGGGGCATCAAAGACTAAAAGCACCCAAATTTATGCAAACAAAAGAAACCCATATGAAAAAACCCAAACTTTTCACACACAAGATCAAGAATCAACAAAATAATGCAAAACAGAGAAACCCACATGAAAATTAAACATAACGGCTTGTGCGAACCTGATTAACCATATGGGAGCCAAAGAAATCGGAGGCATCAACCCCGGGTGCCGCCAAAAGCCTACCAAAAACCACCAGCCGATCCTTATATCACTCACTCCCGTTTATCTCTATTTAATGGGAAGGTCTTTAATGGGAAGGGCAAACGGGAATGATGTCGGTTAGGGGATTGGGAACATCGACTGGAATTCTGCATTCAAATGGCAAATTAATTATATTAATGGCTAATTGATGAAGAGAGGGGTTGTTTAATCGACTGCAGTGTTGAAGGGAAAGGATGCCAGAAAGGAAAAAAAATGTCAAAATTTATGGTTTTTAACTTGGCTTTTGATATCCCATCTTAAAATTTTTAAATAAAATGACTTTTTTGTACATGGGAGATCTAGGGGAATGATCCACTAAAAAGTGGATTTTCCCTAAGTAGCCTAAGAAAGATTGTGATGATGACATGTGGCACTCCTAATAAGTAGGAATGAAGGGCATTTTGGTCCTTATAAATAAGAATGAAAATGACATGTGGCACCCCTTTTGTTTTTTAAAAATACAACAAAAAAAATCTAGTACAAAAAAATCTAGCACAAAAAAACTAGTACAAAAAAATATAGCACAAAAAATCTAGTACAAAAAATATAGCACAAAAAATGTAGTACAAAAAAATATAGCACAAAAAAATCTAGTACAAAAAAATATAACACGAAAAAATTCAGCAAAAAAATGTAGTACAAAAAAATCCAGCACAAAAAAATTGAGGAAAAAAATTTAAGACAAAAAAATTCAGCACAAAAAAATTAGCACATAAATATAGTACAAAAATTCAACAAAAAAAAATGTTATACAACATAGAAATACAACACATTTAAGTGGGTTTTTTTAGTCTTCATATTTTATATAGCAATATGGTACTCAAATTAAAGATAAAAAGACGCTCGATTTTACAGTGAAATTTTTATGAAAAAATAATGTCGTATAAAAAAGTTATGAACGTTTAAAAAATGGGGGTGGAACATGCATGTGTCTTGCATGTGGAGAGAGAAAGTCCATAAATAGGATTTTCCCAAGATACCCTTGCACTCATCTTTTCTCCTACCTCTTTCATCTTAACCATTGATTTGAAAAATGAATGGTTAAGATTCCTTCTCATCCTACTTAGGGAAAATTAACTTTTTATTTGATCTTACCCCTTTATATAGTATTATAGATACTAGGTGGACACCCGCCCGACGGGCGCGGGTAGATCGTAAACATTGAATGTAAGTGTACGTTTATATGTAAAATATGATGAAGTTATTTAATGAATTCACATTCGCATAATACTTAAGAATACATTAAAACAATGCTTCTAGTACTCAAAATATGTACTCTCACGATCTCATCACCCCGATTACTAAGAATGATGATATGATGTTTCATCTATTTGTCACTAATGCAATGGTAAAAAAATGGTGCAGATAGGATGAACTCAAATTACCAATTTCTTTAATTCTTATGAAGTATGATTTTTTTTAATATCCATGATCTATTAAACATAGAACCAAACATCAGCTCTTTGTTGGGCAAAAGTTACAATTTAAAACAGATTGCATACATTAAAATCATTTTGCACCTCTCAACTCAAAGAAGCAAACATAGATTTATTCTTGATTAAAAAAGAAAGCATCCTCCTTAATCCACTCAACCATTTTAGGGGTTGGAATATTGTTATATTGTTTTTGTTAAACAATTTTTCGTTTCTATATTTCTACAATCTCCAAAACGTTGCAAACGCCCAACTCCAACCACATTCTTCCAAGTGTTTAACCCTATTTGAGATTTAACAAACTCCAGCACTTCTCTAGAGACACAAGATCAGGCATCGGAATACACAACCAAACCCAGATCTGCCACCACACACTCCGGGCCAGGAGAGAAGTCGTTCAAAATATGACCTGCATTTTTCCCCTGGATACCGCACCTGCAGCACAAAGTCGAATTTCATAGCGATCAATTAGTTAACGAATGACCAGCCTTTAAAGGTGTCGTAATCTAACTAAGAATATAATCAAGGACCAGCCTTTATGTTTATATTTCGTAACACTTTATATCATTTCAGTTAACTAATGATACCTTTAAGCATTAAATAAGGAAAATGCTTATCATTTGACATCAGTCCGAAGTCGATACCAGGTTACTTGTAAACCATTGAAATTTAGAGATCAAGAATCCGCTTGAGGAGGCTGGGAGCCTGCAGCTAGATTTGGAAGAATATGTTTAACCCCTTATTAAACTTGTGACATATAACTTAATAATAAAATATCAAATGTTAACCTCGTGTGACAACGACATGTTAGAAATTGCTGGAGTTTTCATATCAAAAGCAGCTGAGGTGGCGCCTGGTGTCTGGCGTGTTTTCATACCTGATTTAGTAGATCAAATGCACCACTTTGGTCATTAGCCGCAACGGCTTGTGCACAAAGCGTCAAGAGCATTCGCAACTCCACCACATCCTTGTTTACACCTTTTTTACCGCGACCCTTACCTACGTCAGACATGTCATTGAACAACACATACCAGCTATAGCCTTTAAAAAAATGATAAAAAATCAGTTAAAAAATATTTTGAAGCCAAAGCACCAAAGCGTTAACAAATTTTAGTTAACAAATACTATTTTTAAAAGAGTGAGAAGATTCAATACCTTCAACGCAAAGTAACACGTCGTCGAACATCTTTAGTCGCACAGTTGGTTCCGTATAAATTGCAGATTGTTTGGATATCCTCCCGTCTTCGACACTATCTTTCGAATATGGTTTTTCTTTCCTCGTGATTCTTTGGGAACGGAAAAACCGAGTTCGTGTTTCTTCTAGGCCTTTAGCATCACATTATTAGCCTATTCAGTCGCCTGTAGATCTAAGATCGTATCACTGCTAAGCTGGAACTATGGTTTCATCTTCGAATGGTCGACGATATTCTGTGAGCAATGGTAGCACATGAATTGAATATACATGGCTAGTTAAAAAAAGAAAAAGAAAAAACTAATACACGAGTCCCGATTACCAAAACTAAAAACCCACCAAAAATTGTTGCCAAAAACAGATAACCCAAAAGTTACCTTTAACCTGCACACGTAAAGGCAATTTGAGAGAGGCATTACCTAAAACATGTACATATCATTTCATATGCATACCTATTACCTAAACACAATTTTAACAAATAAATCTAAAAAAAAGACATAGTTCGCCCCATATGAATTTGTACCAACAATATTTATCGAAGACACAATGATATGTGTCTGGATGTGGTTCCGTTCATCACACCTTAAAGAATATATGTTTGAAAATAAAAGTAAAATTATCGATTTGGTTTATTGGTTCCAGGTTCACAACCGTTTGTCTAACTGTTAATACACTAAGCCGATAAAACTGAACCAGACGACTTGTTTCAATCCAAATGATTCATTCGGTTATAATGGTCCTTGAATACCAAAAGTTTTACAATAAACTCACCAATGCATCATTCAAACTTAACAATCTAATAAGCTTTTGCCCTGCATTAAAGTAAGCATCCAGTTGGCTACCCAAAAAAATAAAACATAGCCGTACCTAATTCAAGAATTAAGAAACCGCAAAAATCAAAATAAATATATTTCAATCAAGCAAAAACTGGAGTTTCACCTGAAGAAACGGATAATTCCTCTTGTTCAACTTCTTTTGCACGTAAAATAGGTAATTCTCAGCGGCACATTTCTACAAACACCTGGAGTGCAATGTTTTTATCTCAAAAACTAAACAGTAGCTTATCATCATAACCATGAATATTCAAACAGTAGTAAAAGTTATAAAATAGAAACAAAAGTTAAAATGCAAAACCGAAAACCAATTAAATTAACTCAACCACCAATATTATTATTCATTACAATACATGGTAATTTGAGATTTTGAATGAAGCCGACATATTAGATACTTACATTGCATCTCTAGCCTGTAGGAAAATAAAAACAATGATCAGAAAAAAGACACAATGTTATAAAAGCGGCTGCTAAACGGGCAGTGTTCATGGGGTGGGGATCGATCCTGATCATATAAAGTTAAATAATTATGTATTAGTAAATGACAGTTGAGAAACAAATAATTATCATTATATACTTAAAATACCAACTAGCTTAAATAAGAAGCTTAAAACACATTCACAAGTTTATATCAACTTCATTATATTATATGATTCTCACAAAGACATTTTATCGAGCAGGTGGTATGCATACTTTCAGAACAACGTATTTGAGTTCAATTTTATTTGCAAATTCAACAATTAATGGTTGAAGAAATGGTCCCATAAAACAAACCATTTTGTGCAAAAGCATACAATCTGCTCAAACTTTATCACATCTGCCCATAAATTTCACAAAACCTAAAATAACATTCACAAACAATGCAATTAAGAATGAACTTGACGTTATACGCTTATACCTTTATACAGTTTCCTGTATAATCAAAAAATGGCATCAGAAATGTCGTTTGCCTTGCCAATTTCCCATGTCCACTCTATAACATAAAACCATCAACCAATTAAAAAAACCCAATGCCAACGGAAATGGCTAGAAAAAGAATATAATCGTTTTAATCGTTACCTAAGTTATTGCTGACAGTAATTGGCACCAGTCATCCTAAATACGCATGTAGCTTGTAAACCGTTTAGAAAATTTGTCGCCGGAACCCTATACATCCACACAACCGCCGCACCTGGAGTCACAACCGCCGCCACCTGTTAGCATCTTCCGGACACAGTCTTCAAAACCATACATACAGATCAAACCCTACATACAGATCAAACCCTAATAACTATTACTTTTGAGAGGTGAATAAAACTTGTTGATTTAATCAGTTATACCAAATCAAACCGTTTAGAAAGTAGAGATTGATGTTTTAAGTATCTAGAAATTAAGAAAAGTATGAAGAACTTACCTGATAATCGGATCGAGAAACAATGGGGGGAGATGAAAATGCGAATTTTAGAACACAGGATTAAACCTACAGTTTGCAGGAATCTCTTCAATCCATGGCATGATTTTTCTTCTTTGATTTAAGTTGATTTTTCTTCTTTGATTTAAGTTGAATCTCTTCAATCCATGGCATGATTTTTGTTCGGTCTGATTTTTGACGCAGATCTCGTTGTAGCAGAAGAAACAGGAGATGTTTTAAGAGAGAGAGAGAGATAGAGGGGTATTGAAATTATGGTTTGGATTTTAATAATAATTTTGAAACTGGAGCATATGTTTTGAAATTTGAAAGTGGAGCCATATTTTGAAATCTATTATTTAGTGGAGCCATATTTTGAAATCTATACATCTATACTATCTATAAAAGGATTTAAAAATGATTTAAAAAAAATCGGATTTATGAGATCAGCGGAATGACATCAGCCGAATCTATGTGGCATCCTAGGTGGCGTACCTAATATGCTGACACGTAAGCAAAGTGAGGTCATGCTCTAAGCTCCTTTTATAGATAGTATAGATAGATATAGATTATAGATTGATGTAAACAAAGGTAACATTTGCTTTTAAAAAAACAATCATAAATAAGTTACTAAATTAAAATTTGTACATGGGAGATCTATTATATAGTACTAGGATATAACCCCGTGTATTACACGGGTTGAATAAATGAATTTTATATACCAAATAATGAAACATTATATTTTTAAAAGCTTCCTTTATTGCACGAGTTGAAGAAATTTAATTTTATATATTAAATAATAAAATAAGTTATATCTATAAGAACCATATGTATTGTACGGGTTGAATAAATGTAACATTATATATCAAATAATAAAAAAATTATATCTTTAAAACCATTGTATTACACAGGTTGAATAAATGTAACATTGTTTACCAAATAAAAAAAAAGTTATATTTTTAAAAACCCCCATGTATTACATGGGTTGAATAAATATGATTTTATATACCAAATAAAAAAATATATTTAAAAAAACTAACGGATTTTTTTTGTATTTAAAGTAGGATAAGATTGAATATTAATCTGGACTAACGGATTTTTTTATATTTAAAGTAGGATAAGATTGAATATTAATTTTTATTTATTTAGTTAATATAAGAATGAAAAATCATATGATTGAATAGGTGGGAGGTTGTATTATGATAAATCGGTTAACCGTACTGAATGATAAAGATAATAGTGGTTGTTGAACA
Organism: Helianthus tuberosus; assembly: GCA_030545235.1. NCBI lineage: Eukaryota > Viridiplantae > Streptophyta > Magnoliopsida > Asterales > Asteraceae > Helianthus > Helianthus tuberosus. The sequence goes on along the minus strand of CM060381.1, from coordinate 181,871,826 downwards.
AATTAATTAATCGAATTTAGCAGAAACATTTGTGATGTTAGGCGGTTTTTTTTTTAATTATTTGAAAGTTAATATCAACTTTGGAATTCGTATGAATTCTTATTAGATTTGATTAAATATTATTGATAATAAAAATTTGTATTAGATTAGATTTTAGATTTGATTAAATATTATTGATAATAAAAATTTGTATTAGATTAGATTTTAGATTTGATTAAATATTATTAATAATAAGAATTTGTATTAATTTAGATTAAATATTATTATTTTTAGTATTATTAATAATTTTAACCAATTAAATGAGAGAATAACAAGTTTTTAAAAACAGTTTTCTTTTATTATATAGTATAGATAGATTATAGATAAATAAAATAAAGTAACGAAAGAGCAATGAATAATAAATAAAAAATAAAATATACATAAAGGCGGTTGCGTTTGTAGACGTGACGGTCTTTGCCATTACTTCCCGCTTCAAATCCCTAATTTCCTGGTAAATCACTCTTCCTCCCCAATTCAATCTCCATTTTCATACATACACTTGATTCTTCTGCCTTCAACTTCAGTTTCTTCTTAAAGGTAATCAACTATCACATCTTCGATCATTATCTCTTGTTACTTTCAACTTAATTTACCACTATTAATCGTCAATTTGAGCCCTAAGGACCAAGAAATTGATCCACTAGATGTTCAAGATACTGATATATGTATATATTCAGAAAATCCTTACCTCAACCAATGGCGGTTGCTTGCACCAATTGTTGTTCGTTAGTAGGTTTTGCAGATCATAGATATGCAAAAATCATGTGTTTTTAAAGTGATTATTGTGAGTTGAAGAACTAAAAGTTAGATAATCCGGTGCTTAAATTTGTGGTAGTTAGGTTAATTTACCTAGATCCTTACAGTAGGTTGATGTATTCTGGTAAATGTTTTTTTTTTTGTTTTTAGATGTGTCAATTTGAGCATTATAGCTCTGTAGGTTTTTGAAGTCGGCTCGTTTTCTGATAAATAATCTGGTGGTTCTTCTCATATTACTAGCATAGTTGTTAATGGCGAATAGCGACAAATAGCAATAAGGTAGCAATATCATAGCGAATAGCGATAAACAGCGGGCGGCTATTTTATAGATAGCGATACACTAGAAAAAAAATTTAAAAATATTTTATATGTATATTATATCAAAATAATATATGCTATTTTACATTTATATTTGACAAAAACCTAAAATCCAGCTATTTTATAGCTACATTTAATTGCGATTTATATTAAAAAAAATGAAGTGTTGCTAGTCTCGCTATCCATCGCTACAACCCTAATAGCGACACTAGACCTATACGCTACGTAGCACGCTATAGTGATCACTACGATCGCTATTGACAACTATGATTACTAGCCTGGTTTAGTACTATACGTGCATACCATAAAGGTATGATCCTACATTATAGCCACCAAGCTCTGTGATTTGGTTTCAATTTCACGGGAAAGTAACTGCTCTGAGAGAGTCACAATCCAATAGTTTTCAAATTTCATTATGATTAGGAGTTAGTAACTTATTATACAACTGTAATATTCAAACCATCAGAACTGACCTTTTGCAATTTATTTAGTTTACGCTGATGGAAAAATGAGAAATGCTACAACTTGTTTTGTTTAGTTTGATTATTAAGGGTACTGAATCTAGTTTGCTAGATCTTGCATTCGTCTTTTTTGGACATAGGGATGTTACTGCTCTGAACGAACCTTTTCTGTAAGTTAGGATAGTTATGCTTTGTACTTGTCAAATTTGATATGTTTACGTGTTAAAGAAGTATCAGTGTTGACCTAAATTGATGAGAACATTTTTGTGGTTCGTATTTCAAAATCAATGTGGGCTTGAACTGTGTTATAAATTTAGGTGTCAAAATTCAAGTGCTGGATCAAAGTGGGTTGTAGCAAAGCAAGTTACTTTTTATTGGGTCAACTCATCAATGCTTTTTTATTCATTTATTTATTTCATAAATAATTACTATATCAAATACGGTTATAGCCATCTTATTTAGATAATGATTCATGAATCCATCATTTTTCAGGAAAGCAATATAGAAGGTTGTCCGTTAGGTGACTATTAAGTTGTTTGACACATTTTCTTTATATAGCTTATTTCTCACTTTACTCATTATCAATAAAATAAGATGTTTTTTTTTTCACATAAATGGGATGAAGATGTGCCGTTGTGTAACCGTATGAATGTGTTCTAAAAAGTGTGAGACCCTCCTAGTCGATAGGGTTCCCGAAGCAGAGGCGAAGGTGCACACATCACGTACAGGAGCAGGAAGGCGCACTTGTTTTGCCAAAAAAAAACACCTCTATTTGTTAAAACACGACCATAGAAAATTATTACATTTTATAGTAAAACACTTCGACATATATATCATCAAACACCACAAGTAGTAGAAAACCAACGAAAAAAGTCTACATGTAATAATCGAATTCTAGAAACAAGTAAAAAATAAAAGACATGGTGATAAGTGTCTCTAAGATTGTAAGGCTAAACTAGAAACCATCTCAATCGTTGTTTCAACAACATTCCCGAATATCACATTCTTCTTGTCATCTTTAGAAAGCCCAATATTCTCCTCCATACCCTTCATCATCTTCGTCAATCAACATAACTCCATGAGTCCATAAGATGGTACTCTAGGCCTAGGGCTGGTCATATGAGCAACATCTTTTACATTGATGTTGTGTATATGCTCTAGTAGCTTAAGTAGCTCATGTTAATTCATCACCATCAAATAGAAAATATGTAACATCTTCCTAGCATTTTCATCATTCATGTGACCCATCGACCATTCATTACTATAGTTAGTTCTAGCAAAAGAATATGATCAGCTGTGTCCTTTCTTTGGTACCTTAGTTTCCTTCATTTTTTAGCTTTAAAAAGTGTGTTTCAGGCGCGATGCGACTGGAAAAATGCCTTAGGGGCCGGCCTTGAGGCAGCGTTTCATATACATATGGGTCAGAATCGGTCAAATTTAGGGTGTGGAGGAGGCAATATATGTGAAAATGACCAGAAGGATGAATTGATGAAATGGTTGATAAGTACATGAGATGAGAGAGATGCAGCTTTTGGTTGTACAATAAGCTTATTTGGTTGTACGCTTGTACATAGAGCAACGCCTCCGGCCTCACATACGTGAAGCTAGCGCTTCGGCTTGTTGGACCTAAATGCCTTGTGGTACCTAGCGCTTTTTTTTTAAACCAAGGTTGTTTCAATGCATAGTTAATATATTATATACGAGTACATCACGTCATTTAATTGGCTTTGCGCCAATTAGTTTCACTTTTTTGTATGAAGTCGTTAAAAGGTATTATATGTAATTAATCAATGAAGTAATAAAGGGAGAAATTAAAACATAAAAAGTATACATAATAAGTACACTAATTAGTAACTACAAATTATTAGTATGCTTATCCGCCTTAACGTGGTTGGATGCGTCATCTGTCATTACTTGCACAACATTCCTTTCCTACTTCATCCACCATTTCATCAAGCATTTTATACAATGCATTTGTGCCTTTTTCTTAATTTCGAACACATCTAGGATATAACAAACATAGTCTTTTGGATAGTTAACTAAAAGTATTACTCCTATGCTGTCAAAAGTGCTAGGTGCACTCAAGGCACATAGGCCTAGCATGGAGCCTAGATTCCAGGTGTTAAAAAAGTTAGGGCTTTTTAAGCTAGGTGCATAAAATAAAATACCATATTTAGGGGTTTTAGACATGTTTTTGGCTTGTTTAGGGCTAGTTTAGTCTTATTTAGGTTGATTCCAGGCTTATTTGGGTTTCAAACGATTTTTGGCCGGTCGCCTGAAATAGCGTCTTTCAGGGTGCAACACTTACCATGCACTCTATGCAGTCAATAGCGGTCGGATAGCTTTTAGCGGCCCTCGTGTAAAATAGTGGTTCACTGGTTCAGAATAGCGGAACCGATATTATCAGTGATATTGACCGCTACTTTGATTCCCAGATAGCGGTCATAGCACCAATTTTCAAGGTGTTATGTTTCCGGGCCAAAATTAAGGAAATGGCAATAAAATTTATTCTTTTAATAACCCAACACTAAAAGTCGAAACTTCAAACGGAGGGGAGATTATTGATTTATTTCCCTTCAACGTGGCAAAATGGGTGGGTTAGATCAGATCTCTGGTAAGAACTAAAATGGTTATAATTAGATTTCATGGCTTATGATTAGATCATATTTCAAATATTAACACTTTTGTGTTTTGACGTTTTATATTACTATTACTATTATAGGGTGGGAGTTGGCTACAAAGTCCATTTTTCCTACAAAGTGTACAAAGTCATAAAACACCACAATTTCAGCCATAGAACACACTCAAAACCCACAAATAACAGAGTAAAGATTAATAAAACATCATACTTGTGGGTTTTGTGTTGTGTTTTAGATGATAAGGCTTTGATTATCGAATGACTAACATTAGTGTGTTTTATGTTGATTATCATGTTGTGTTTTATATTCATAGTTCTATGATGGTGTGTTTGAAGTTTCTATGGACTGTTAGGGTTTGGATATTATGTTTTAGTGATCTTCACTCTGTTATTTGTGGGTTTTAAGTGTGTTTTATGGTTGAACTTGTGGTGTTTTATGACTTTTTACACTTTGTAGGAAAAATGGACTTTGTAGCCGAACTCTACCCTACTATTATATATGTTTTATGTTTTGTATATACATATATAAATTCTACATGATATCAAAATTACTGATATCCTACCGCGATAACCTATATCTCAAATAATGGCCCTTGACCGCTATTTGATTTTGGACCGCTATAACCGCATAGCGTGCACTGGGCTGCACTTTTGCGCCTTGTGCGCTTGTGACAACATATGTATTACTATATCTTTTTGAACAACTGAATCGCGATATCCATCAGATAAATCAGAACTGTTGAGAGCCCGTTATTTTTTGTTTGGGTGTCTTCAACATCCTTCTTAAGCAAAGGTGCCACAATATATGCATGCTAGGCACATGACACATGGGCTTCTTCCAAGTATTTAGACTAAAAAGTGAGCTCATCTAAATCGAGTAAATATAGAACATATGGTCTACAAATACATAAAAGAAAGCATTTGATACATGAGGCACATACATGTGTTCATTCGCGCCTCAATGAGAAGTATTAAAAGGCGAACACTTTGTGTACACTCTGCGCCTAACCTCACCTGAAGCTTTTTAAAACAGACTTATGAACATTGCGCAGTAAGTTATCATGTGTATCGGTTAGTACCAAAACTCGATTAACGCAAAAGCTTCTTTTACATGGCTCTCGTTATTCTTGTATAAAACATCTGGCTGCAAAACAGAATAGGAATCGTGGTTTTTTTGTTATTAATCACAATAAAAGATTACAGCCAAATATATAAGAAAACTAGTTACACTTTGGTACCCTAGACAATATGAACTTTAATAATCTAAACAGACATAGTCTAATATTCCCCCGCAAGTTCAGGGCGGTTAGCAATCTGCAACTTGGATCGTAGAAACTCAAACTTCTGAGAAGACAAGGACTTTGTAAAGATATCGGCAATTTGGTCGTCAGTAGAAATGAACTTGACATTTAGTTTTCCCTGAGTAACTTGTTCACGAACAAAGTGATAGTCAACTTCAACGTGCTTGGTGCGAGCATGAAAAACTGGATTAGCTGTGAGATATGTTGCGCCAAGATTATCACACCAAAGTGTTGGTGCGTGCTATCCAATCCAAGTTCACGAAGAAGAGACTTCAACCAAATCAACTCTGCAACAGTATCTGCAATAGCCTTATACTCGGACTCTGTTGAGGATCGAGAGACAGTTCTCTGCTTGCGAGCAGACCATGAAATAAGATTCGAGCCTAAGTAGATAGCATATCCCCCCGTGGATCGACGATCGATCGGGCAACCAGCCCAGTCAGAGTCAGAGAAAGAGAAGGCCTGAAGATTAGTGTTCCAATGAGAATCAGAAAAGGCTTGAAGCTGATAGCCCGTATTGTGACGAATCCATAAACCCAAATTGAGCGTGCCCTTGAGATAACGTAAGATGCGTTTGACTCCGGCCCAGTGGTTTTCAGTGGGGGCATGCATGAACTGGCAGACTTTATTAACCGCAAATGCAATGTCAGGACGAGAAAGAGTAGCATACTGAAGAGCCCCAACCGTTTGTCTATAGCGAGAAGGATCATCGAGTAATGGGCTATCATCTGGTAATAAGACGTGAGAGGTATGCATGGGAGTAGAAATTGGTTTGCAGTCTACAAGACCAGCTCGATGTAAGATTTCTCTAACATATTTCCGTTGTGAAAGAACCAAGTCAGAACCCCGATGGACAACCTCAACCCCCAAAAAATAATGTAACTGCCCCATATCTTTAAGTGCAAAGAGAGAATTGAGACGTTCAATAATGGTGGCGACAATAATGGAGTTGTTACCAGTGATGATGATGTCATCAACATACACCAGAAGATAGACAAGAGAGCCTGAATGGTTGAGGATGAAAAGTGAAGGGTCTGTCTTAGACCCATTAAACCCCAACTGATGAAGGGCAGTAGACAATTTTGTGAACCATGCACGAGGAGCTTGTTTGAGCCCATATAGTGATTTGTGTAATAAGCAGACATGATCAGGTTTAGTTGGATCAATGAAACCTGGAGGTTGGCGCATGTAGACAGTTTCTTGAAGATCACCGTGGAGAAAAGCAGTCTGAATATCCAACTGTCTGAGAGGCCATTTGTTCGTGACAGCCAGAGATAAGACGGTGCGAATAGTGGCAGGCTTGATTACTGGGCTGAAAGTCTCATGATAATCCACGCCATGTTGTTGATGAAAACCCTTAGCAACAAGACGGGCTTTGTACCTGCTAATCTTGCCATGTTCATCAGTTTTTAACCTGTAATTCCATTTACAATCAACAATATTAGCATTAGGGACAGGGGGCACAAGTGTCCACGTGCCATTCCTATGAAGCGCAGACAACTCATCAGCCATAGCTTGGCGCCATTCTATAGACTTGTTAGCAATGGTAAAGCTAGTAGGTTCAAGAGGAAGAGATGGGGAAGCGGTGGCAGTATAAGCGGCCGGGTTATATCGGTCAGGTTGTTTGGGATTAGGGCGAAGGTTAGATGGTCGAGGTCGAGGGGCTGGTGGCGGTGAAGGAATATTCTCGGGTGGAGGGGCAGCAGGGTTAGGTGGTGTGGGTGGAACGGGTGGTGATGGAGGTGATTGAGGAGGTGATGATGGTGGTGTTGGTGGAGGCGATTGTGGAGGTTCCGGTGGGAAGCCAGGTGGTGGATGAGGAAAGATAGAGATGTAAGGGGGTGTAGATGGTGATGGGGAAGGAATATTGGGTGAGGGCTGATAAGGAAAGACATGTTCGTTGAAGCGAACATGTCTAACAATGTAGACCCGTTCATTGGAGGGATCAAAGCATCGATAACCATGGTGGGCGGGGCTGTAACCGAGGAAAATACAAGGAGTTGAACGGAACTCAATTTTGTGACGGTTGTATGGACGAAGGTAAGGAAAGCATTGACAGCCAAAAACTCGTAGAAACGAGTAATCAGGTTTTCGTTTGAAAACATGTTCAAAGGGAGATTTGTTTGAGGAGACACGAGAGGGGAGCCGATTGATTAAGTAAACCGCTGTTTCAAAGGCAAAGTGCCAGAAGCGTTGAGGAAGGCTGGACTGAGCCAAGAGAGTTAGTCCAGTTTCCACAACATGACGATGACGCCGTTCAACGAAGCCATTTTGCTCACTGGTGTGAGGATAAGACCGTCTATGGATGATGCCAAGGCTGCGACAAAGATTGGCGAGAGGCCGAAATCCCCCCCCCCCCCCCCCCAGTCTGATTGGATACATTTTAACTTGGTGTTAAATTGGAGTTCAGTCATTGTAATAAAGTTTGTTAAAATAGTGTAAACATCAGATTTTTGATTCAGAGAATAAATCCACATATAACGGGTACAATGGTCAACACATAAAAGAAAATAACGGTGACCATCAAGAGATGGTGTGGGAGAAGGACCCCAAACATCACAATAAACAAGATCCAAAATATTATTGCTACGAAAAGTAGAATCAGGTAAAGACAACTTTGAGGATTTTCCCAATTGACAAGAAGAACACAAGTTATTTGATAATTTGTCTGAAACAGGTAAAGAACAATAAGAAATAATTGAACGGAAAACTTGAGCATGAGGATGTCCTAAGCGTTGATGCCAAATGTTTGAAGAAGCTTTGACAGCGGTGAAGGCAACCTTGGGCAGAGACTTGAGTTGTGGAAAACGAATGGAGTACAAACCCTGTTCACTGGGGCCCGTGAGGAGGGTAGTTCGTGTAGACTCGTCCTTCACAACAAAAAAAGAAGAGTGAAATTCAAAGAAAACATTGTTGTCAAGGCAAAAATTTTGAACGGATAAAAGGTTTTGTTTTAGTTCAGGAACATGGAGAATGTCAGATAAGATAAACGTTTTGTTTGGTGAGTATATTTTGGACGAGCCAATGTGACAAATGGGTATAGAATTACCGTTACCAACAAGTAAAGAATCGTTACCGTAGTAGGCTTCAGAGTTGTCCACGTTAGATAGGTCTGGAGTGGCATGATGATTTGCACCAGTATCAGGTTTCCAAGCAGTTCAAGAAGACGAGCCAGCCTCTGAGTATGTAGCAAAATTGGCCTGTGGTGCAGGATGAGACTGGTTCTGCTGATTTGGGCACTGAGAAGGTAGATGACCTATTCCACATCTGTTACAATGGCCATAAACCGTGTTTTGGGTTGAAGCCCAAGAAAATTGTCGCGTGCCACTATTATCCCGAGGACGATTGTTGAAACCACCACGTGAGTTGCCACGAGAGGAACCGCGAGATCCCCGACCACCTCGGTTATTATTATAGGACCGAGAACCATAGTATGCTTGAGGCCATGGGGAAGAAATAGGGTTTAGTTGATAACCCAATTGCGAGGCCATAAGTTGAATGTTTTGAAGTTGTTGCTGAAGCTGATCAACATTCGGCTGTGGGTTCGAGGATGCAACAGCCGTGAGTGGCTGTGGTGTTGGAGCAGCATTAGCCACGAAAGCTTGTGGAGTGGCGGCCAAAATCTTTGTAATAACATAGTCATGATCACTCAAAAGACCATGTAGTTCATGAAAACTAACAGGAGGTGAACGAGCCAGTAAATTAGCCTTAAGACCATTGTATTCCTCTCGAAGCCCTGCAAGAGTTAGCATTACTAAATCCTTGTCCTTCATTGGTTCTCCAATATTAGCAAGAGCAGTGGCATACTCTTGAGCCCTGCTAAGGTAATCAGCTGGTTTTTCATCACCTTTCATGGTGATTCTAAGAAGTTGATTTTTGAGAGTAAACTCATGAGAAGATGTAACGGGCGCATAAGCTCGTTCAAGAGACAACCATACCTCACGTGATGTTTTGCCCTGAATATGTTGATAGGAATCTTCAGACACAGTAGAGATGATAAGCATACGAATATGAGCATCGTTTGAGATCCACGGGGTGTAGCTTGGATTGTCGGTAGTTACAGATTCGTTAGTGACTTTCTGTTCAGGGCATGGTATTGTTCCATCCACATAACCAAAAAGATTATGAGAGGTGAGAAAAGATTCAATCATAGAGCGCCAGTAGCCATTGTTGTTAGGTTTGAGACTGAAGGAGAATTTATGAGAGTTATGAACAGTTTTCTCCTGGTGTGAAAAAGAGATTATCGCTGCCATGAAATCTGATGTTGGTTTACCTGGAATAATTGTTGAATAATTTTGGCGCCAATGAGTTTCTGCAGGTGCTGCTGAGTTTCTGCAGGACGTAAGTTTTTTTTTTTTTTTAACTGTTAGGGTTAGCAGCCAGAATTTTATGTGACGGCTGAATTTTTGAAGTAGGTTTGAACAGAAGATTAGGGTTGGAGAAGAAGGATCGATGATTCAGGGATTAGGAATTGGTATCGCTCTGATACCAAAACAGAATAGGAATCGTGATTTTTTTGTTATTAATCACAATAAAAGATTACAGCCAAATATATAAGAAAACTAGTTACACTTTGGTACCCTAGACAATATGAACTTTAATAATCTAAACAGACATAGTCTAATACTGCAAAGGGGATTCTTGTTCAGTTATAACCATCAGTGGCTTCTTTTTCATAACTGATGATGAAATTCCAATACTTCCTTTAATTTGCTATGTGTCTGGTAGCATAAAGTGTGGTTGTATATAGTTTGTTCAAATTATACACGTTTTCTGCTTTGATCATAGATCATTACTGTACAAAAAGATGCATATAGGTGTTGTAATTTTGAACATAAATTGTTCTTGGCTCCTATAAAGGCTATGTCCCTTTGTTTGCTATAAGGGCCTATAGTTTGCTCAATCTATATGGAAGGGGGTGCTTTGCAAGTATATGTCCATTTCCGTTTTTAGTTGTCTTTTATAGATAAATAATTATTTAGTTATGATTACAAATAAACATCTTATTACAATAATAGTTGAATAAAACAACCTAGATGGTGCATGCAATTAAAATAAATTTTAACATATTCAAGCTTTTAGCTAAATTATATGATTTGATCCATTGAGATAAAGCACAAAAGAAATTGACCCGTTGGTATGTAAATGGGTAAAAATTACCACCTCTACTCACATGGAATAAAGAAATACTCTTACCAAAACCATAAGTATATGGAGTAAATGATTGGAGTTTATATGGTGGTTAACAGGCCATTGACGCAAGGCATCCGAGAAGATGGTTGAACAAATGGTTAGCTCTAATCTCAGCAAGTATGGTCTCGGAAAATGTGCAAGCATCATCACTACGGCTACCACCACCACCACCACCGCCGCCGCCGCTGAAGTGAGAGATGTGCAAAACGACAATAAACCTCACAGGTCCTTTGACGAAGATCAACCCAAGAGTCCTACTAGTGGTAATGTCAACCGTAATCTCGTTTATGCACGTAGAAAATCTGAAACAGAACTGAGTAACTCAGACAAGAACCGAACAACGTCATCAACATATCAACAGCACGCAACAGGTGACAAAAAGAAGCCTGATGAATCTTTTGCACCTAACTCTATAGCAGCTGCTACTACTACAATTAGAAGTTTTGAAAATGAGCAAGCTTTGTCTGCAATGGAGCATTGGAGTGCAAGATTTGCTCAGTTGCACAACTACTTGCGCCAATGTGACGCCTCAAATCAGGAGGTTTATCTTCAGAGTGAGTTTCGTTTTGTTAGGTAGTGTGATTTCTATGCATTTACTTGCTCGTCTAATTCATATCTTTCATAATGCTAGAGCTCCGATCATTTTCTCCTGATGAGTGTAATAGACATGCAGTTGAACTCGAGAGGCGTGCCATTCAACTAACCATGCAAGAAGGTAAAATACGTCTTACATTTCCGTAACATCTGAATCATTAGGCTTAACATGATTTGCATTATTTGAGTTGCAGGGACAGAAATACAGAGGGTGAAGGAGTTAAATGTGCTTCTTCAATTCGGGCACTGACTCGTGTATGAGAATTGAGATTATGTTCTGGTGAATGTTTAATTAAAAGATGCTGCTCATGTGATTATCGGCTCTTGGTGCTCGGCCTGTATGGTTAGGGACATGTGTAACTAACTATTTATTGAACCATCCAACTACAACTCTATTGATGAATATTGTTGCAACTTTCTGACCCTGATCACTAGTCTAAATTATCTTTATTCAACTTCATGGCGTCAACCGTGGAAGAACCATAATTTTTTTCCATCGGTGTCGGTAATTTTCAGTGTATGGATGCCTATCACTGGATTTTAGATTTTTCAGTCAGGTTTGGGTAACATAAATGCTTCATAATAAAATCCTACAATTGTTCTCTATTGAGTTTATTGTTTTTAAAAAACAACGGGGGGCTGCTAAACGTACCCCTTTTGTTACTTTTCATACCCCTCTCCATAAAATCATATTTGAACTTATCATATTTACCCCCTATACATGTCATCATTTTTTAAAAGTATTCTTTTTGTTACAAAACAAATTCAAAATTGTAAAATTATTTTGTAGACGTTTTTTTTTTCAAAATTTTTGTTTGTTTTTTATATTAATTTAAAAAAACATATTTCTTAAAAGTGTTCACTTCGATCGAAAGTCTTAAACTGGTTTTAACTTGCTTATAACATACTCCTTACACTAATTAAATTTGAACTTATATAGATTGCTAATTTATAGTTTGATAAAATTATTTTAGTACCTATTGTTTATTTGTTCACTTACATAGATGGTTTGAATGATTAATATTTGCTAGGGCTATAAACATTATTTTTAAAAGAAAAACGTTATTACTTTTTAATAACTAAAAATTGTTAATTATTTTATAAACACATTTAAAGTATTAAAAATTATAAAAGTAAGACCTTTAAAATACAAACTAGACGAGGGAAAAACATAACATAGACCTTTTTTAAAACGAGAGTTCAAAACTTTCTTTATAAAAACTGTTATTATTTATTTGTAAAGATGTTCAATAAAAAAGCATAATCAAAATACTATTTGAGAAAATGTCTTTAAAAACAATATCCAAGAACTTTTAAAAAATTATGTTTTTTAAATAAAAATTAAAAGACAATATTTTTTTTTGAAAAAAAAACGTCTGTAATCTTTTTTAACACTTTTGAATTTGTTTTGTAACAAAAAGAATTTTTTTTAGAATGATAATTTGTATAGGGGGTAAATATTACAAGTTTTAATGTGATTTTATAGAAGGGGGCATAAAAAGTAACAAAAGAGGATACATTTAGCATACCCAAAACAGTCTATTACATTTTAAGCAAATATTTTTTATACAAGTACAATCATTGCTAAAATATTTGTACCAAATCCGTTTATGCAAATCAAACTTAATATACTTCATTGAAGGAAAACGTCTCTAAACACTTCTTGCTAAGATTATGAATCAAAATAGAAAACTTACTTGTGCTAACATTTTGAACATATCATAATAAAAGAGGGTGATGATCAAATAGGAAGTTTATTTTAGCTAGGAAGAATAGGAAGCAATAATAGAGTGACACATGCCAAAGTAAAAAACATAGGAATGGACATTTTAGTCAAACATAAATTAGTCATATAACTCATAACTCTACTTCTAAAAAAAAACCCAGATCATAGTTCAGCCCACCATCAAAACCACCACCACCACCCACCCACCCCTCCGCCACCAGAAGCGGCACAACCACCATCTTGCGCCGTACCTTCGTACCACCACCACGAGCGTCCACTTCAATATTCTCTGACGACGTTTTTCCAATGAACATTCCGATAAGCGATACTAGATCTAAAAATCAAAAAGTGATTCTAACCCATGAAGCGATACTAATCTTCGTGGATATTGATGAGTTTAAAATCGATGAATTTGAAGTTTGTAAGATTGGTAAACATAAGAGTTGTAATCAGGATTTTGCAGGTGAGGTAGGTGCAATAAAATAATAAATACATATTTTACGTTTGCCTGTGAGTTTTGAATCAATTTTCACATTTTCCTTTTTTATTTCTTTATTGCGTTTTATGGCCATACATGTGAGTGTTGAGTTTGTTTTTATTTTATTTTTTGATGAATGGTAGTATAATTTTTTGAATTCTAAAAGTATGCTGTGCAGATGTGAGTTTTGAATCATTTCCACCTTTATCTTTCTTATTTGTTTCTTTGTTGCATTTTAGCACCTCCGAGTTTTGAATCATTTCCACCTTTTTCTTTTAATTATTTTTTTATTGCGTTTTATGAAAATGAGTGGAATCCTTAGTAATCAGGTTTTACAAAAATAATTGATAGTTTTTGTTTCATTGCGTTTTTTATTTGATAACTTACATATCATTTCTTCATTTCTTTTTTCAGTGGCAATTATTATTGGCGAGAAGCAAAGATGGTTTTTTATGATTAAATCATAATTTTAATTGTCATTGCGTTTTATGTGTTTTTTTGGTCCAATGCGTTTTAGAAAAACATATTTTGAAGTGTTTTTAGTCCATTGCGTTTTAGAAAGAACACTTTCTTTTGTGTTTTTAGGCCATTGCGTTTTATAAAAAATAAGACATTTTTATGTGGTTTTTGGTCCATTGTGTTTTAGAAAAACACATTTTGAAGTGTTTTTAGTCCATTGCGTTTTAGGTAAAACAAATTTTTATGTGTTTTCAGTCCATTCCGTTTTAGAAAGAACAATTTCTTTTGTGTTTTTAGACCATTGCGTTTTAGAAAAAAAAAAAAAAAAAAAAAAAAAAAAAAAAAGACATTTTTATGTGGTTTTTGGTCCATTGCGTTTAAAAAAACACATTTTGAAGTGTTTTTAGTCCATTGCGTTACCTCCATTGCATTTTAGAAATAACACTTTATTTTGTGTTTTTAGGCCATTGCGTTTTAGAAATAAGATATTTCTGTGTGTTTTCTGACCATTGCGTTTTAGAAATAAGACATTTTTTTGTGTTTTTTGTGCATTGCGTTTTAGAAAAAACAATCATTTTTTTTACGTTTTTTGTCCATTGCGTTTTACGCAACTGGGTTTTCGAATTTTTTTTCGAAAATATAGCAATAGTATACTCGTTTTAAAGATAAAAAACTCTCGTTTTTTGGTGCAATTTTTATAAAAAAATAATGTCGTATGAAAAAATTATTAACGTTTAAGAACCGGGGGGGGGGGAATTGGAGGAGAGAGAAACCATTGTCCTGGATTGACTAGAATGCCCTTACACAAACTCATGCGTCTCTTTTTTCTCTTCAATTTCACTCATTTAATCTTAGCAATTGATTAAATCAATTGATGGTAAAGATTACTTCCTAACCTTTCTAGTAAAAAAAACTTTCTATTATATCCTAAATCTGATAAAACAATGAACATATTAAGATGGAGAACATTGATGGTTATGACTTAATAAGAATGAAGTTCAAAGTTTTTCAAATTAGATTCATGTGTTAGATAACAATAATAAGCGATTTAAACGTAGATATAAAGGAGACCCTTTTTCATTAAGATTGTTCACAAATAAATAAATATTTATAGTATTCTTAACTTAAAAACAATATTAATACTTCAAAACAAAAGATCGGTGGCCTCATAAAGATTTAGTATTTACAGAATCACATCAAAAGTTACAAGTGATAAAAGAACTTAATGGGTGTTTGGGATTCCTTTTGAAAATGACTTTTGGAGCTAAGAAGGACTTTTGAGAAAGAAAGGAATCCTAAACACCATCTGAGAAGTACTTTTAAAGTTAAAAGGAATTCTAAACACCATGAAAGAAGGACTTTTGAAGCTAATTATGCCTTCAAAAAGGAGAAAAGAAGTCATTATTTCTTACTTATTGCTTTTGAGGATGAGAAGTTGAAAAGGAATCCCAAACACCCCCTTAGTACAAGTGATTTCCGCATGAGATTTAACCGAGACTGAATATAGATTTCTTGTTACGACTTGCCATCTCTCCTTTAGTTGATATTTAACGTTTAAACCCTAAAATTTGTGTCGTTATTTTTCTTTTTTTGCCCAACAAGTCATGACACATGACACACTATCATTTTTTATAACTTTTAAATATGATGTATTATAAAAAATACTGAGTTTAACGTTGCAATATACATATTTTTTATATACGTTTTGATGTAAATTTCATCCAAAACCGAGTTTTCGTGATAACGTGCAAGTAATTAAAACATAAACATACAAGCCATCAAAGTTGCTTCAAAGGTTTCGTTCTTCTCTTACAACTTTTAAATGATGTTTTTTCATAAAATTCACGATTTGTCTTTTTTCTACATGCTTATTTTTATTAGCGCTTCAACATAAAACAAAGAGATATCAGATTTAAATAACCCCAACTTCCATCAATTGGTTGATAACACTCCCAACTTTCGATTTGTACACCAGCACTCCCAACTTTCAACTTATTGGCCGATAACACTCTCTAACTAACTGAACCCTAACCCCGTTAGTTTTTGCTGATGTGGCCTTTTTTGCTGATGTGGCAACTGACGTGGCAGTTGATGTGGGATTTTTTGATGACGTGGCAGCTGATATGGCAGCTAATGTAGCAGCTGACATGACATTTTTGATGATGTGGCAACAACTAACTGTGTTAAGTTTCTGTTAGTTTTTTTTTTTTTTGAAAGGTGTACTTCATTAAACAAACGCGAAGATCTCCAAGCTAGAGATACCCGCAATCACAAAGTTACATCAAATCAACCTAAAAATTACACCAACCTTTCCAATCTGACGTACAATCCTTATAACGACTTCTATACCAAAGATATCCCAACCCCTTGATATCGGACATTATATGCGCAACTTTTGCCTCACTATTATTAAAAGCCTTATCATTCCGAGCCTTCCAAATTCGCCAAGTTGTCAATATAAGCACACCATACACAATTTCCTTCTTCGTCTTTGAGCTTCTCAAACTATCAACATATTCATGAATATCACGAACCGAAAAGAAGAATAAAGGAGGTAACTTACACCATGAAGCCACACCCGCCCAAACTCCATTCGCAAATCTACAAGCCGTGAAAACGTGGTCCGCATTTTCATCCTCTTCCCCACAAAAGTAACACCCCCTTTCTCCTACCACAATATTCCTCCTTCTAAGCGCACTCAAAGTCGGAATCCGATCTAAACTGGCCCTTCACATAAAATGTTGCACTTGCTCGGGATCCACTTGCACCATCCAAACTCTTTGCCACCACCTGTATCAACTTCTTCATTCAACCAATGCCTTGTTTCTTTGACTGTAAACAAATTATGATGCCCTCTATTCCACACCCACTGATCACGACTATCTCCTAACCGAAGAGGAGCAATAAGTCGATGACAATCCACTAACTGAGCCACCTCAATATCCGCAGATGGGTACTTCTTCCATCCCCATTCTTCATTGTTATCAGGCATGTTTTTCATACTTTCATAGTACTCTCAATTTCCCGAGAGTCTTACTTCCCATTTCACCCACACGCCCGCCTGCTACCTAACTCTACCGGACATACCTGTAACCATTATCATGTTCTCACAAACGTCCTACGTTTCTCGTGTACTGGCCAGGTACACAATCCACATAGTAGTTTTGTGCCTTCATGTAATTGTCACCTTATGTCCGTAGACTTAGGTTTCGGCGCGTGTATTACTTCCAGTACTTCATTACTATACGATCATTGTCTTTCATTTTAAAATTTTCTTTCCCTTAATTAATTTTACCATTACTTACACCCACATATTACATTTACGTACCTGGGCTCATTTGCCTATTTATCTTATTACCTCTTTGCCTGCCTTAGTATTCATCCTAGACTGCATTCACGGGTCATCCTCTTCCAACACTTATGCTTACCTTGCACATACAAAACCGTCAGTTTCTTTATACGTATACATAAGTACATACTTTCATTAGCCTTTACCTTTGGATCTTGATCGAGTCTTAGATTGTACGGACTTCTTATCTCAAGAGCACACAAGTTTGAGTTCAAGTACTTACCTTCTCGTACTTGATTCCCTCAAACTAGGGCTCTGATACCAACTTGTAAGACCCTAATTCGTACATGACAAAAGTCGCAGCGGAAAATCGTGCCATGAAAATTTCTTTCGTTACAAACAACTTGACGCACTAAAATTCATTTTTAAGATAAATTCTTTCACAATAAACACATTTATTATACTTATTTTCATTAAGAAACCATAAACTAGCTTCACTTAAATACGTACTCAACACTTCCGTACAATCTATCTTGGGACTCGATCCTCGATCTCCAATCCTTGGATATCCTCGAGACTGGTACTACCTGCGCTCACCACATAAAATTCACACATTAGTACGCATTATAAACATACAAGGTTTGTTCACGTTTACTTCTCGTTTCATTAACTCTTTACATTCCAGCTTTTCCATCCTGTCATACCATCCGTGGTGAGACCTCTTTGCCATTCCTGCATTTCACTTATAACTCCAGGTACACGAATAAACAACGTAAACACTTGATCGTACCAAAAGACTTACATACATACCTAAACTTCATACACACTATCTCCATACATACATACGTACACACATACATGTCAACCTACATGCAAACTTACATATAAATACATATCAATCATTCTATATGTATCTACATATATACATACCTACATCATCACGTACGATCATGTCATCCCACATATATACATTCACACATACATACATACGTACATACATACATACATACACCTTATTACATGCCTTCACACTAACCTACATACGTGCATACATTCGTACATACTCACTTGCGTACATACACATACTACCTACATACACCCCTACATACATACACTTAGGTTTATAAAACATACATACGTACATGCCTACATACTTACTTACATATATATTTATAATCACCTGTTTCAACATACCCAACTCATACTTACCTATTCATATACGTCTTCATATATCCTTATGTACTTGCTTACACACTATAATCTTACATACATTCGTGCCTACACGCTTACATACACTTCTACATACGTGTATAGAGATATACAACATCCATACATACCTATCCACACGTGCGTTTACCCTATTGGTCACAAAACATGAGTTAAACTAGTCATACGCAACTTAAAACGCGTTTAAACGAGTTCCCAAGCCAAAACGGAGCAAACGAGCAACTTTCGCCAACCAGGGGGCGCTCGCGTGACGCCTAGGGCCTTGGCGTCACGCTAGGCCCCTGTTTTGGCAGAACAGGTGCAGCAACTTGCTGCACATTCCCAGCACGATCCCGTTTCACGGAAACGAGCATAACTCTCTCGTTTTTGATCCGTTTTACCCGATTCTTTTTCCTATGCGTCTGTAATTTAATCCTCCACCCTGTGGAGTTAAAAACCAACATCCAACATAATAAAATTTCAGACTTCTAACTCTTCGGCTTATTACCCTTTTTCCAAACTTTGACCCGTTCGTGCATTCATCAACATAACTTGGTTATTTTACCATAGCATCTTATAAATCTAACAATATCCGTGACGTCTATCGTAACCTACTAAATTCTTGGATGTCTTACATCCTCTTAACACATTATCGTTCATATGCTTAACTAGGTTATCACCCGGGAACTTCCCGGGTTGGAGAAATTTAATTAGACATATATTAAGTGTATAAACAAAACAAAATAAAATACAAAAAAGTGTCATGTTACATATACAAAGTGCCAAACTTTGACATCAAAAGTTAGAAGCCAATCATAATGCCAATCATTATAAGAAGTCATATAAGATATTTAAATAAACACACTAAAAATCATGTCAACAAAAGCATCATGCTTTGTTCCATAAATTTATGATTTGCTTGCTTCTACCCTCATGCCTTCCTTTGCACACTTTGCCATCTTCTTCATTAAACTGAAAACCATGAATGATTATATATTAGAAAAAAGAAAATAAAAGGACTTTTTGACAGAGTTGTTTCCAATTGCATGCCTAATTTGTTTCTCAAGAATTGAAAACCTCATACCTTATACATTTGTTTAATTATTTTATTAGTTATGAATCATGTATATTTTTAACCGATGAATTGCTTTGGCATTGAGCTTGGTTAAAATCTCAAACAGTACCATTTCAAAAGGAACATATAATTGACTATAGTATATAGATTAGTAAAGTAATTTACAAATATGTGTTTTGTTATCTACCCGGGTTATAGAATTTAATTTTGATAAGAAATAAAAAAAAACTACAAAGAATAAGAATTATATAAAGCTTATTATAAGTGTAAATAATTGAAATTAAGCATTAATGAAAAAAATGAAATATGTATTAGAATTCACGAAATATACAAACAAATCTCTAAATATCTAAATATTTCCCATATACAACATCGGTTATCACCGGGGATTGCTTCCTGAGATCAAGAAAGTTATTTAGATTCATTATTAATATTCGAACGAAATAATACAAACAAATTTGATCATACGTGTATAAAGAACACATAACTTTTTGAAGAACTCCTTAGAATAACAAACTTATTCTTCCAAGGCATCTCCTCCCACTCGTACCACGTTAACCATCTCCTCTAGTGGTGTAATCTTTGTAAGCAAACCCTCTTTAATTGCAAGATTATATCCGTTAAAAAATTGAAAGATTATATCATCAAATTTAGATTATGCATAATTATAAAACTCAACTTAACTTTTTCATTTCTTGTTAATGAAAAATAAAAGGTACTAACCAGTCGGTCTTCGAACTGGTGTAGATGCATGGATTTGGGGTAAGGTGATTCCTCAGATATTACTTCTTACCTGAATATACTATCAACTGTTATTAAGAATGTCTACACCATGAATAAATCTATTGATATATTGTCAAAATGAGAAGAACAAAGAGACCTTTTCTATCACACAGATATCTACATTGCTTCCACTTCTCAAATCATAAAAGTATGCTAGAGCTTGTAGCCTTAGTTACCAAGTTCACTACTTTATCCCTCTTGTAGAGTTTTAACACTGTTAATCATCACAGATTTGCGGATATGTTTGCTTAACCCAACCGACACATTTAGGTAAATGAATTCGCAGTTTGACGCGAACGTATCCCGGCATATCATTAAACAACAGAAAATATAAGAGCTAATTAGCATCCCATATTGAAGTGTTTGTTCGTGACGACATGAGCAGGAAATCATAGAAATATACATTTTAACAGTAAAAAGAAACTTAGTATACTTGCATAAATATCCTCCAAAATTCAAGTGCTATTATGTCATTCACGAATAATGTTATTTGGTCCCATGAACAACACACCCACTACAAAACCAAAGAACTTAGGCTGTAGCACTTTACCTTTTAACTTGAATCCGATGATAGAGTAGACACTTTGCCCTTGGTGAGATCACATGTTATGCATGTGATTCTAATATGTTATAGTTTTATAGAAATTCTTTTATCTTCTTCCTCGCATTCATCCTTCAGCTTTATAAACTAATATCTTTGTAAAAAAAAAA
Organism: Helianthus tuberosus; assembly: GCA_030545235.1. Lineage (NCBI taxonomy): Eukaryota > Viridiplantae > Streptophyta > Magnoliopsida > Asterales > Asteraceae > Helianthus > Helianthus tuberosus. The sequence continues at coordinate 181,850,799 of CM060381.1, read as the reverse complement.
CTAACAAAAGAAAGTACGCCATCACCTATTCAAAACACTTGCAACATTCTAAATTGTACCTTTTAGGGAGGCTAAAGCGAATTCTAAAATCGGGCCCGTACGCGCAAATCCACTGCTCAACCTTAGTTCGCCCTTAATTTAGTAGAAATTGTTAAGATATATTTAAACTATTGTCATGCACCCATGTATATGTCTAAGATAACTTACTTGATTCTCGTGTAGTTCGATGTTGGTAAGGCCGTAAATTGCATTAGTTGTAAGCCCAGATTATGGAAGATTGCTTGCTCTACTCTCTAGTCCCAAAAACTTATTGCACCACATGTAACAACTGCCACACGTCATAGATAAAAAAAATCCAGTGAGTACAAAAGGATCAGATATTCATTTCAATATATGGAAATAAAACTGCAATTTGAGCATATCATTATAAAGAAAAGGTATTTTTCAAAGTAAATATCAAGTTATGACAGAACGCAAACTTTCAGTTGACAAAAACCGCGCCAAATGCATTTCTTAAGAGCAACTATTAAAAGCTACTTATGCAGTTGTATACAGAGATCATTGCAGTTCAACTTAGAATAAGAACCACAAAATTGAATTTCATTCATCAAAAGTACATCTGATATACCAGCAACAACCAGTCCGGAAGTTAACCCATTTTACAATGGATATAACCCAATTTTATTAAGGATAACACTAATCATATGATTCAGGATATAGCTTAATCATGTGATTAAAGAGACTTGTTGTGTACTTGATAACCAATATATCGGTAGCAATGTAGCATATCCCGAGGAATCAACGAATACAATGTTCATCACCCAAATGTTGATGTCCTTTAAAACACATGCAAACCTGCAATATAGCATTTATAGTTGGTCAAATTTCAAAGACATGTTAAAAAATTGGCAAATCCTTTTGAAAATAAGCTTGGTTTAAAAAAGCGTGTGATGTGCTCCAAAGTAAGGATGAGCATTTGCCATTTGGTACCGGGTACAAGTACTGAATTTAATGGACCAACATCATTTGGTAATGATTCGGTACCCACTTTTTGGAGTTTTCGGTATTGGTACTTTTGGTCCGGTACGGTACCGGAAAATACCGATTTTTACCTTCAAATACCGGTATCGTATTGGTCCCGTACCAATACCCACTTTTGTCGATTTTCAATACCAGTATTTTAGGCACCGATCCGTTACCAGTACCATGCTCATCCCTACTCATGAATATATAGTTAATCACAACCATATATTGGTTGATAAAGACCCAGTTTTTGAAGATATTAACTATAAAGTAAGTTTGATTAATTAAAAAGTTAAATAACTATTAACACAATAATTTTCGTAATTAAGTTTCACACACTAACTATTAATACATTCTCTTCTCTTTAAATGAGACATAAAAACATAAAAAGAGAAAAAACACGCACTTGCTCTTCTCTTTAAACACTATTAAATTCAATGGCAAAGACATAAATACAAATGAGGTTGGCTTACCACACAGTTGCTAACTTTTTTTCGGGATTCAAGGAATGGCAATCTTCCAACAAAATCCGGTGAAGAATAATACCTCAACATAAGCATCCTAGCAATGAAGGATATAAACATCATAGATACATGTAACAATGAAGAAGCTGGAAGCATAAAAAAACAATTTTATAAGCAATCAGCATAAACAAAATAGCTCTGGCGAAACGACTCCGGCAAGATAAAGTGAAGAAAAATGAGAGATTCTTGTTGTGTGTCTAAGTGTGTCTAACTCACTATTGCCCCAAATTACTAAAATGTTCAAGACTATTAGTATATTGTAAATAACTCGAATAGTATAGCTAATTGGTTTACAAAATATAAAATTACCTGCTTAGTGAGGCTGCAAGCACGCTCAGGTGGAAGATGATAATCAACATGTTCTTTTTGCACTACAACAAAACAAAAAAAAATCAAATATAAATCAAAACACAGAAAAACCAAAATTGACCAGCAATATGAAACACATATAAACCTTAAATTGACCAGCAAACAATCATAAAAAATAATTAACATAGCTACAAAACTGTAAATTCAAAGCAAAATCTATATTTGGATCAAACACGGCAAACTTTGTGTACCACAAAAAACAAAAAAAAAAACAAAACAAAACAAATATACCGTATTAATTCACAGATACATAGAAGCACGCCAGGAGATGATTATCATATCAACATGTGGCAGGGATTTAAGAGCGAATCCTGGAGCCTTCTTGGAACTTGTATAGATGATTATCATATCAACATGGTTGAATCAATTGTGTTGTAGAGATTGATGGATTAAAGAGGTTGAAGCAGAAGGAGAATGATGAACAATGGGAAATCTAGGGTTTTCTAAAGGAGGCGTCTGCGATTTTAGGTCGGAAGACTGAAACGAATGAGGGATTTAGGTTTTTTTATCAATTATATACTCGGGTCATAACATGCACCGTGGAAGATCCATATAAAAGTAAAAGTGACCCGCTATTTTTCCCGCCCAAACTAAGCTGAGGTTGCACGAGAAGCTGCCACGTAGCCCAAATTATTCTTATTTATTATATATAATAGATTTGGCCCGTTAAGGGTATTCGCGCATTAATTGGTCTATGACTAACCAAACCATCATCCCTACTTCCATACTTGTCCAAAACATTACTCTAATCGAATAACTTGCTTCTAAACTACTTTTAAGATCGTTTACCCCAAAATACCCATCAAGGGAATTTTGGTCAACTTTAATCCCATCATTTACGACGAAGGACTTTAACACATTTTTGACATCAAGCATCATGTATGATTAATTAAAACACCTTATTACTTAATCGTACTAAGAAGTGATTACGGAAATCACTTACCTTATGCATCCGTGCTCGTATCCGATTCCTCGCCTTTTCTTGACCCGTTATCCTTTCAAGCGTGAGTCCATCTTGACATGCTTCCTATACTCTCTTTTCATCAAGATCACGCTCCTATTAGCATATGCATTCGTACATGTTAACAATCATATAAATCGCATATTTCACCCTTAACTTTCATTAGTCATTTCTAGCATACATAACTCATATGATTATATTCATATCCGTTTAACTCTTGTAATTCATCATATAATCACAAATAACGCATATTGACATAACATGTACCATACGACTTCCTATAATCCTGCCTTTACGACAACGTGTCAATTCTTGTTTCTTACACTTAGTTGACTTTCGAAAGTCAACTATTAACCATATTTACTATCGACTTATCAACATATACCCGTAACATCGTAATCGACCATACGGACGACACTATATTCATTTTATCATACACTTGATGTAAGTACTACCTTTTAAGCATAACTTACAACTAATTCAAGCATGAATCCTCTAAACTCATACATAACTCATCAAATCCTTCTACTAATCATCATATATCATTCCAAATGAACATTAAACATAACATTATCATATTCCTATACTTTTATCTAACAATAATTCATCATACCCACATAATACATCAATCATTCAACAAGACTTGAACATAGGAGGTGATTCTAGTCATCATCTTCACCCTAACTAACGGGTGTCACCTCTAATCATCAAATTAACGCAAACCATTCATAACCCATGTTCTACACGAGGATTCTAACCCTTGTACATGATCAATTTCATATTAACTCACGGATTAGAACATAACCCACTTCACCCATAATCACCAATCTTAGATTTAAGACATACCTTATGATCCCCTCATGTTGGTGATCATTAATCCATGCTCGGTTATGGATTTCAGCTTCATCTTGCCTTCCAATTTGAGCTTAAAGACGATTTAGGGTTTGAGGCTCCATGGGAGCCTCCTGATCTTTCTCGAACACACACGTATGTGTGTGTTTGTGTGTGTTTAGTTATTTTATAACTTAACTTTCATTTGTTCCATTTTAGCCCCTCGGGTTTACCTTTAAAACATAACTGACACTACCCTCATCGTTAGGGCTGGCAATTTATACACGAGACACGAATACACGACACGTACCTACACGACTTTAACAGGTAACAGGTAAGACCTTAACAGGTTTCGTGTACTAAACAGGTAGACACGAAATTACCTGTTAATTTTCGTGTCTAAACAGGTATAATACATGTTTACCTGTTAAGTACCTGTTAGTACCTGGTTATTTTTAAAATTAAATAAATATATATATAATATATATAGTCCATTGATTTATTTAACCCTAATTCTTTCCAGCCGTCACTCGTTCTCTTCTCTCAACTCTTAACTTCTCAAGTCTCTAACTCTCAAGTCTCAACAACACAGCCGATTCCTCCGACTCCGAGTCCGTCACCGGCCGTCACCGCCCGTCGCCAGCCTTCCCTTTCACGCCGGATTATAGGTTAAATTTTTGTGGTTTGAGATTTAGAGGATTATATAGGTTTAGTGAGATTTTTATTTGATTTGGTTTAGTGATATTTTTATTTGATTTAGTATGAAATGATGTTTTAGAATCCAGATCTGTTCGTCCTGTTTTTGTTAGCGAATTGGTAATGTTTTTTGATGTTTATTCAATTGTTGTTCGTCTGGTTGTATACTTGTATGTAATCGATTTGAATCGAGTGAGTGTAGTGATTGATGTAATCGACACTGGTTGTACTGTTCGATTTGATGAATACTTGTTTTCGATCTGCATTTTGTTAATGTTTCAAGTATGTGATTCTACATTTAGATCTAAACTGTTATCGTTATTTCTATTGCATTGATTATCTCAAGTTAATTTTTGTGGTTTGAGATTTCGAGGATTATATAGGTTAAGTGAGATTTTAATATGATTTTAGTATGAAATGATGTTTCAGAATCCAGATCTGTGTTATTCAGAGGTGAACGCACTATTTGATCTAAACTGTTATTCTTATTTTTTGCATTGATCTAAACTGTTATTCGGATCTGGGATATACATATGTGAGCGTCCTATTTGATGTTACTTGTGAATCTATATTGTTCAGTGAACCAAATGTAAGACGTATTATTTGAATATGATATTCTCAGGGCGTGCTACTGAGCAAAGGAAGTCTGCTAAGGGTGCTGCTTTAAGGCCACCGTTAATTCAAGTAAGGCTTTATACTCACATTTGTTTAAATTTTAGAAAGTTTACTCTGATTATCTTATGCTTGTTGTTTAACTACTTACATTAAGAAAGATGAAAAACTATGATTAAACGAAGTGTCTATCCCCTGTAATAGTTATATGATTATTTATTTTTTGCATTGATTATCTCAAGTTAATTTTTGTGGTTTGAGATTTGGATTATATAGGTTTAGTGAGATTTGAAGACGATTCTAGTATGAAATGATGTTTCAGAATTTGGATCTGGGATATACTGATGTGAACGTCCTATCTGCTGCACCCGCTTCAATGTATGTGGGTGTACCGCCGTATGGCGCATCTCTGTTTAATGGAACATTAGTTGTGAATCAAATGCTTCAAACTCGATGAACAATCCTATGGTACCAACTCCAAATCCTTCAATAATATGAATATGTCCAATTATCCATGATTAATATGACTTATTGACTATACTTATTTTGTGTGTAGGTTTGATTGTTTGGAATTGAAGATTTGAGAAGAAAGACCAATTGGAACTTGGAAGTTTGGGACTTGATATTGTTTTCAATATATGTTTTGATTATAATTCTGTGTTTTTGTCTTAAATTTGTTAAGGAGCATGGATTTATGTTTTATTTTAAGACTTTTATGAACTTTCGTCGACTTTTGTTTCGCTGAAAGGTTGTCTAATATGTGTTTCTAAACAGTTATTATCGTGTACTATCGTGTATTATCTTGTATACCAGGTATAAACAGATTCGTGTTCGTGAAACAGATTCGTGTTCGTGTTTGGGTTACAGGTACACGATAAATTTTCGTGTCGTGTACAGGTATACCCATTTCGTGTTCGTGTCTTATCGTGTTCGTGTCTTATCGTGTACGGGTATACACGATATGCCAGCCCTACTCATCGTTTAATACTTTTGACCATACCTTTAACTAGGTTAAATAGCCTAGTTATTTATTTCATGACGTGTCACGTAAAAACATACGACAAATATTAACATTCAGATTTTGGGGCGTTACAATCTTCACTCGATGACCAATTCTGACAATCTTATTCCACATATCGGACCCTTTCTTATTAGACGGGTATTCCTCCCATCGTCGCCCGGAAAAATGAATCGCATCGATCACTTTTCTCCAAAGAGCCTCACGTTCCGTACGATATCTCCAAAGCCACTTCAAAATTAGCGCATTATTACTAACTTCTAGTTTATTTAAACCCAACCCACCATCACTTTTCGCCTTCGTAACCTTTTTCCAAGAAACCCAATGAATTTTATTAACTTCATCGTTCCCTCCCCAAAGAAACCGCTTTATAATTGACTCCAATTTGTTCACCACAGCCACCGAGGCTTTATACAACGAAAAATAGTAAGATGGAAGACTTTCTAGCACTGATTTGATAAGCACCACCCTTCCTCCTATTGATAAAACATTCGCCTTCCACTTCGACAATCTTTTCGTAAACACGTTCACCATCGGATCCCAATTAATAATACGATTCATGTTTGCTCCGACTTGAATCCCCAAATATTTAAAAGGAGCGACACCCGCTTTACAACCCATGGAAATCGCCTCCGAATTAACTTCTTCCAAATTCTTTCCCATGCCATATAACACCGATTTCTTTATATTTATCCGAAGTCCCGAGCATATATGGAATATCCTCAGAATCCTCCTTAACGCGTGGAAGTTAAAATTAGACCAATCACCCATTACCATAACATCGTCCGCGTACAATAAATGAGAAATTACAGGTCCCCCATCTTTTAACTTCACCCCATCGAATGAACCAATATTGCATGCCTTCCGAATAATACACGAAAACGCTTCCATGACAATAACGAAAAGAAACGGATATATCGGGTATCCTTGCCTAAGACCTTTCTCACACCCGAATTCAAACGTTGGCGACCCGTTCACAAGCACCGAAGATCAAGCCGACGACAAAATACCTCCAATCCATTTACACCATAACTCCGGGAATTTCATTTGCCGCATCACAGACAATAAAAATTCTCAATGCACGTTATCATAGGCTTTTTCAAATTCAATTTTAAACAAAAATAATTCTTTCTTATTACTCTTTGCCCACGCAAGAATTTCACTAATGATCAATGGCCCGTCCAGAATATACCTTCCCGAAAGGAATGCCGATTTAGTCTCATAAGTAACTGAACCCATAACCGTCCTCAGCCTATTCGCGAGAACTTTAGAGACAACCTTACTAACGACACCAGCTAAATTAATAGGCCGATAAGCTCCCAATTCAACCGGATCACTAACCTTGGGAATCAGTGTAATAAACGAGGTACCAACCCCCCTACTAATCGAACCCGAATCATAAAAATCGTTCATAATCGACATGAAATCCGAGGATAAAGAAGACCAACATCTTTTAATAAACTGAAAGTTAAAACCGCCTGGACCCGGCGCTTTGTCACTACCACAATCGAACACTACTTTAACTTCACTATCCGCAAATGGTCTAATAATGTTCGCCGCGTCCTGCTCATTCAATTGTTTCAAATCGCTACAAACCAAAGAAGGGTGGTTGTTCATATCTTCCACAAACTTAGCTTTGAAAAACTGGAGCACTTCTTTTTTAACTAACGACGGCTTAGCAACCCACGACCCATCTATATTCAAGCCCGGTAAAGAATTAGACACTGTTCGCTTGTTGACCACTCCATGAAAAAATCTTGAATTCTCATCGCCTTCCTTCGCCCACCGAACTCTAGCTCTTTGCCTTAAATCCTTATCTTTAAACGCTTTTATCTCTTTAGTCCTCACTTTGGCTTCCTTGTAAACCCATCTTTCCGCCTCTGTAAGGTCTCTTTCTTCAATGGTAGAATCCAAAGCGTTAACCTCCTGTATAAGGTTTTCATCCTCGTCACATTCAAACGCCTTAAGATGCGCAACCCATTTAGAAATGACCTGCCCGAGCAACTTAAATTTCCCCATTAGAACCACTTCCGCCTTACCAAAACCTCTAAAATCTGCCAGAGCCTTATTCACCACCTCGTCGAAACCATCCCGGTGAAGCCACGAATTAAAAAATCTAAATGGTTTGGCACCATAATTCCGATACTCCACTTTCAAAATAAGAGCACTATGGTCCGAACCTTCTCTAGAAAGCGCCCTATACTCCGCATTCGGCCATGCACTAAGAAAATTCCACGAAACAAATACCCTGTCTATACGACTACATTTGTTACCGGACACAAATGTAAATCTACGACCCCTCAACAAATACTCATGAAGCTCCACATCGTCTAAGAAGTCGTTAAATTCATTGGTTTCAGCCACGTTAAACTTTGAATTGCGTCTATCACCACGATCACGAACGCAATTAAAGTCACCCCCACAATCCAATAGCTATCATCTATAGTTATGATCCGTCCCAGTTCAGCCCACAAATCCCTTTTATCAATTAGTTTCTGAGGTGAATAAATATTAACAAGAGACATGCCCATACACGAATCTCTATCCGTGACTTGAACCAACAGGATTTCCTATGCTTCACCACTCTAGTCTTAACAAACTTCTTAGGATACCATATCGATAAAAGACCACCCGATCGACCGGAAGCATTAACATGCTCCGATATGAACTCCCCATCCCCCCAAAATCTCCACAAATCCATCCCTTCTAGCGATTCAAACTGTGTCTCCTGTAACATCATGAAACCACTATCGTTGTGCGTACGAACTTTACGAGTCAAATCACTTTTGCAGTGATTTCCCAGCCCTCTAATATTTAGTGACATCACATTCATTCTTCAACCGGTTGAAATGTTACACCCGTAATATTTAAATGGGACTTTAATAGAAAATACACATATTTATAAGATAATACTTTATTACCTAAAATTATACAAAACGGAAGTTTACAAAATACCATTGTTAGTTGCATTTTTAGGCATATTTTATCATACTTTTAACACGTATTTCCATTGCATATTAGGCATTTAGGTCATAGATATCGCATACTTTTGAAATACACACGTTTTTGTGGAATGGAATCTACTTTGGGCGCTTTTAATGTTTTTGTAGGCGTGGAGTGAAAGCGATGGATAGTCGATGGTTTTAGAAGGATTCATGTTGATAAAAGAAGCTTAAAATGGCCGTGCTTTCAAGCCATAAAAGGATGCTCGGGTTCTAAGGTTGAATATGAATCGACATATGAAAGAAATATTGCAATGATGATTCTATGAAGAAGGCTCTTTGTACCACATAGAGTTAAAACAAATAGAGAGATTGAGATGGATATTGATGACGTTGGAGCTGGCAAGTATTTAAAAGAATACAAGATTTGGTTGGGCTATAATTATTTAAGAGGATCATACAATTAAAAAAAAGGGAGCCCAACAATTATGATCATGGGCCGTATGTTTCAAAGAAAAAAAATACATCTCTTCATCAACAAACAAAAGAGATAATTGGCAAATTTTAAGGAACATTGGTGGACGGCAGTTAGAGCTGGAAGAAGGAAAGAAGACATATTTGGGTTCTTGTTTTTTTTTTCTAGAACATCAACTACTTCTACAGGGATTGTTTTCGTAAGTTGTTTTTTTTTTTATGATTAGTTTTCTATTTGACTTGATTATTCTAGCCATTATGTCCGGCTAGAACCGTATAGTTTCAACATTAGGGTTTATTTTCTTTGATTTGGTTTATAAACTTATGTGAAACGGTTATGTTAGATTCAATTATTTTAGTAGTTTGTTTGTGTGTTTCTTGATCTTAAATCCGGATATTTTTACCGGATATATATTAGTTTGTTAATGAAACTGGCCACTTTGTTAATTATTCTAATAAAGTTCATCAAGTTTTAAAACCTTAACCAGTTTTGATTTTTGATAAAAGGAACAAATAACGGGCTGTGTTTGTCTATGAACTCGGTTTCGTTATAGAATCATACAATCTAGTTAAACATACCGAACGGCGTGTGTGTTTGATTATAATAGATACTTCTATCCCGCAACCCGCACGCTAAAATCCGAACGGCGTGAGTTTAGAGTAGCGGGTTGGCTCTAACCGACGAACTGCGCTTGGTTAGACATTAGATGGAGTGGATGTCCGAACTGCGTGACATCTAGTATTGATACAAACTATTATTTAAAAAGATCATTGCACCGTGACCGTTAATGATCGTAAGTCGAACCGAATCAAGAAATTGCCCTGGTGTTGAAATTAGTTTTTCACATCTGAATTTTTCCAACCACTTTAATTAGTTTTTTTCTTTTTAATCTAAAAATTATAAATTGTTTTTACATTTTAGTTAAATTAAAACCCCCTTTCAATACAATCGTATCTGTGTTCAAAACAATTTTGGCATAATTAGTTAACCTGTATCCCTGTGGACACGAACTCTACTTCCACTCATACTAGTAGTTTTCTTATTATTTTATTTGCTGGATTCGACACCCAACAACCATATTCGTGTTAACTACCAACTAAGTTTAACATCCCAAAACGACAATTTAAGTGTCTACAACATAAACATTGTTTTTAACTGAATTAGATAAGCACGGAAGCTTCAAAGGATAGTGTTCGGTTCTTGAATTGTTGCTTGATCGTCATCCGGAGCATGACCAACATCACCTAAGGTCAAAACCACATGAAATGTTAGTTTTGATAATGTTAGAATGGCTATAACAAGTTTCATGAGTCAAAACAACAAAAATTAAACAATTTCAGAATTTGGGGGGGGGGGGGGGGGGGGCGTCGCGCTACACCTAGCCCCCTTTTTGACAGCAAGTTGTTTATTTGTTGCTGCACTTTCCCAGCTCAACCTTTTATCAAGTCCAAACTTAAAACCACAATAACTTTTGATCCGTAAGTCCGTTTTAGGTGATTCTTTTTCGTACGCGTCCGTAATTAAATTACCAATGCATCTATCAAGATTATTATATAAAAAATTGGATGTACAGGCTGAAATTCTATAAATGCCTTATGTATTTATTTGACCCATTTAGCTTTTTCGTTAACTTAACCACTAACAAATTTTATGTCCGCAAGACGTATTTACCCAACATCCGGGGCTTATAATCACCGGCGTTTCATCACCAAATCTATGGTTTCGTGCTCTTGTAATCCGTCATTGCCAAATGCTATTCTAAACACACTTTTACTACTTACTAAACAATTATTCGACCCGTTTGGCTCATTTATGGAATCCTCCATTTCTAATGACTACCAAACGCTTTCTAATCTAATTTTAACTCATTAAATAAAGTAGTGAACATTGTCACTTCGACTAATACCAATCTTTATTCTAAAACACAACTCTGAACGAATACAATATCTAATTTGCATAATGTAATGAAACAAGTTACATACTTGCATGATTCATCAACATTGGTTTCTAACCATAATTACCCATTCCCGGGCTTGTCAACCTTAGCGTATCACGTCCGTTCCATGGTTTACGCTTTTATAACTCAATTTTTAAGGAGTGACGTTTTAGTCACTTCAACACTACAATTTCAACCATTGTTCGACCCGTTTGGTTGTTTAATGGAAACCACCATTTTACAACACACCAAACTTATTCTAACCAATATTTTAATCCGTTTCTTTATCTAGTGAATTACATCACTCTATTTTTATTCTAACGTGACTAATTACACAATATTATCAACCAACGTATCTAATTAGCTACTTTGACTCGTTTGGTTTGTCGAGTGAACTTCGTCACTTCTATGACATACTAAACTCGCATTTGACACTACTATCTCGTATAGTACCTGCACTTAGCCTTTTTGGAAAATACGTCAGTTTACACTGGTAAATACAACTTAACTGACTCATTTTGAAAAGAGTTTGAAAATTGATTTGAATGCACTTCAGCAAAAATATCTTTTATAACTTGGGACAATTATTCAAAAATAATCTTGTATACAGTTTTACTTATTTGTCGTCCATCAGGGCCGGTTTGTAGGGCCGGTCTAGATTAACTGACACGCCACAGGTATAATGCCCACAAGGATTATTTCCTTTAAGTGGATTACCAGTTTTTACATAATGCATCTGTCAGGTGTACGCCTACACCCCGTGCTTAGGTCGTGGCCATTTCTTTGAATGAGGCCAAGGATATCCGGGACATAGTAATTTAACCCCCAAAGGCCATACACTAAATAATACATATTAAACGGGTCATGCAAATACATTAATCACAATCCGATTTAAATGACTACACACACCCGACCAAGCGGTACTTTTATAGTACCGTATCCCAAGCCCGTATAGGGAAAATAAGTTAAGAGTATTTACCTGAGCAAAGTATAAATCAAATACAGCAAGTGCACGTAGCTTTTACTGGGCTCCTAATCTGGAATGAAGGTTTTTAATAACCTATTAGAATCCTAACGGGTCTTTAATTAAGCTTAGACTTAGACCGGTTAGTTTTCAGAAGGAAGATACGGTTCAAACGCATGATAAAGCGAAGACCGGTTTAGAATGTGGTTTTGACCCGACAAGCTTGTATGCTTGTTTAATATGGGTAACTTAAACACATTCTGGATTTTGAGACAAAAATGATATGGTTTGACCCGTTTCGGCTAATATATGCAAACTAGTTACATAAACCGATCCGAACGCGAAAAGTGTGTAACGAGTAACCATATGAGTCATATGCAGGTTTCCTAAGTGAATATGCCTTAAATTTGTTGTGACATCAGTAAGATATCTTCTATTATGCCCAAAACGGATTTAAACTCAAATTATGCCCCGTAAGGGCATTTTGGTCATTTAAAAGGTTATAAAAGAGTTTACATATAATTCTGAGTTTCGGGTCTGATGTAATCAGTAAAACTACTTAATTTACTAAGTTATATCAGTAGGGTATAACCTATATGTGAAAGTCATCATTTCTAACCATACTATGCACCGAAAGGGCATTTTGGTAATTTCACCTAAGGTTTAAAGGTCAAATCTGGAATTTGACTTCAAAAACTTTTACTTACTGCTAAATTATAGAAATTTATTTAAAACATTAGTAGGTATCAAGTCTTATATATCTAAAATGGTTTTAATACATACTATGCGTTTAAAACGCGTAAAAATGCTTAAAAGGGTGATTTTAAGCTATTTCCGGGTTCTTAAAGGAAAGCTGATATTTTTATTATTCCAGAAGGCTTAAAATATTCTATTTATCATATTAGATCAGTAGAAAAAGGTTTGGTATCAAAAGGTTTGGTAAAACTCATTTTATAGCTTAAAAGGGTAAAACCGACAACTACCGAATTAAGCTTAGAACTCTAGGTTATGTTCAGCCTAAAAATAAATAAAAATCTCCAAAAATCCCAAAATATTATTTTACATCAGTGGGTATAAGGTTTGGTATCAAAAATCGGGTTTAGATAGGCTATATGCTAATTACGCCATTTAATTGCTAAAAAACTTTCTTATTACGCTATTGAGCGTAACTCTTAATCTAGACCTCAAATTGATGTCAAATTTTAGGTACAAGCTTATAAATCAGTAACTAAGATGTCTACTCTTTTACATATTCAAAAATCATGTTTTAAGGTCATATGGGCATAATAGTCAACATTTAGGCATTTAACGGAAATATGCATATGAATCGGATAACTAATGAACCAAGTTGAATAATCACTGAGGGTTATACTTACATGAAACCTGGTCCAAATAAGGCTATAAGGCATTTCTAAAACATGCTCTAATGGGTCAAAACTGAAAGTCAAAGCAGAAGTCAAAGTATGCGACTTTCGGTTCCAATCCGAGCTTAAACTGAAAATTGTCGAGTTGAACATGTTTAGACATGTTCTTACATTAATTACCAAGTTATATTAATGATAAAACAGGTTGCATAGCTTCTACATTGCTAATTATGCATTAATTTGAAAATAAGCTTTCTGTTGACTTTTTAAGATCAAGTTTGACTCGACAATTGACCTAGTTAGAGTGAGAATCAGAGGGTGCCCTTTTAAGGGTTTATTGCCCACATAATTACCAACTCATAGGTACTTTCAATTTGAAATTTGACTGGACAAATTAAGATTAATGACGAAGTCAAATCTTAATTACGACGGTTTGACTTTACGCTAATTAACTAAGCTAAACTGAATTAAGGAAGGTTAAGGACACTTACAAGAGTCCTAAGCACGACTAGGGATCCTAAGAAAGCTTGTTGCTGATCAGGGGAGCTCCAGAAACGAAGTTGTGAACTTTGCAAATGAATGAGTTCAATGTTGCAACATTGGAGTTCTTTATATACCCATTTTGATGCAACAAGATCATGACAAGGAAGTCTATGGGATGATTCCTGATCATCCCAAGTGTCCCTAGGGTAGTAAAACCATCAAACAAGTCCATAGAATCGAAAACAAGCTCCCTAAGTCGGTTAAACCGGCTGAACAGGCAGCTGTGATGATTTTTCTGCATCTGGGAACCTTAGGCGGGCCGCGTAAGGTTCTGGGCAACCCTTACGCGCCCCGTGTGAAGGTCTAGTCCGGTCAACAAGTTTCCCATATTTGCAATTTTGGTCCCTGGTCCTTCCAAACTCGTTTTTAACATGGTTTCTTGCACTTTTAACCCCCAAACTTGACTTTTAATGACCCCAAGTCATAAATCAACTTTGTTAAGTCCCCGGTTATTCATACGATCACCGAAAAGTCTTAAATTTCAACATTGACGCTGTTAACCCCTCGTATACGAATATTGTCATAACTTTCTCATATTTTATCGAAACCTTGTGAATTTTTTATCACTTATTCTCGTGAGTATAATTAATCATTACAAAGCTTCGGGTTCGCTAAAAGGTCACTCAGAGGTATATTTTAAACATGTTGACACCTTTAACCCCTGTAATTTGTAATTCCTCACTTTCTTTCACAATTAGCTTCGTATGATCCATGATTTATTCGTTTAAGGGTATAAACATCATGTAGGGTTATTGTAAAGTATATTTATCCATTGTTGACATTTTGAACCCTTATATTCACATACTTTCCTTGTTTGTCAACTTTAGTCCCTCTAAATCAATCCTTTACACGTTTTAAGTCCATGACATGTGTTGATATATTATTGGACATGAATTTTCGAGGTGTTACACTATATCTTCTAGTATTATCCATTTTCTAATTTCTCTCATAATACTTATATTTGTTAGAACGTCGTTTCTTAGTAATACTGAATTTTAGTTTAATGTTTTTCTTTTTAAAACACGTCAATTAATCATATCAAGAAATTGACGACAAGAATTATTCTTCTCCGTTATCATTTTATGCGGGAAATCATATCTGGTTCCCATGCTTTATATTATCGACTCGTAAGTCCCTTTACTTAGCCTCGTAGGCTATTTTATTAGGTCTTCACCCTTTTAAGGTGAGACCCTATAGTTTGTTCATTTGTATTTGCGACCCAATGGTCATTTTGGTCCCGTAGTCCTTTGTATTGTTTATAACCCGAAGGGTATAGCGATCCCGCAGATCATCTTCTACTCATGTCTTTATTTAATTATATATATATATATACACACATATGGCGTCTAGGTACCCCTTTTTGTGTTTAAAATAATTTGTTTTCGCTTTTAAAACTCGTTTGACTTTGACCGTAGTCTAAAGCTACAGTCGTTTTCTTTCGGATTATCTTTCCGACTCTATGACTTCTTACGTCGTTTTCACGTCGGTTTATCCCACTCATTTCGTTATTTGGTTTATGCCCCTACTTCCTTTCAACCCGTTACCCGGGTTCTTTATCTTAATGTTTTTAACACTTCGGTTTCATTGGTTTGCATTTTCCTTTCCTTAATCTTTTACGACCTATCACATAGATTCACTAATATTTCGCACTTTCACTATTCGGTTTGCGCTTACTTGGAATATCAAGTACTATACTTTATTTCAGCCCGTCCAACATTGGAATAGTTGAACATAACTATCGAAATTTCTGTTTTGCAGAATTTCTTCGTCGTTTAGTCATAACTCTTAATCTGAGTCTTTTGACTTTTAATCTGGGTCAGCGTCTCTTTTATCAATGTCCCGAAGGTTCATTTCTTAGGCCTTGTTTGGTAAAACCATTGCTATCATTATATGGCTCTTGGGGTTTACCCGTTTTCGTTCTAACGCTTCTAATATGTTTATTTTACTAATCTTTTATTCAACCACACTCATCAATGTGATCATCGTTCTTCCTCATAAGGGTTTTATTAATAACATTCTACTTGGGTATCTACCCATATCCGAGTTTTTAAATCCATATTTATCGATATTTCATTATCTATAGCTGCGAATAATACGTATTATCCATTTAGCTTCTCTCTCGAGGATATTCTTATGCAAATCTTAATCTCTAAAAAATATATTTTTTTATTTTTATTTTTTTTAACCTTAATCCATTGTTACAATAACAAAATTAATTCATTTCACGTTATTGTTTCATATCGTTGTATGGCATTTATCCACATTGTTTGTTGTCGTAAACAATGTTTCTACACGTTTCATTTGGTTTGGCTTAGTCTATAACTATGCCCTTGTCATCTATTACTATTGCAAATTTCCGGGTTCGGGTGTCATTGCACTCCTCCCTATTATGACGCTTATCTTTCATTACGTTCTCGGGTTCAAGTGTGCGCGCACCCCTTCCCATGGGAATATTTACCGTGATTACTTTTGCTTCGATTTCTCATGCTCACCATTGTTTGTTTTCTTATACATATGTATATATATTTCTTTTACGTAATTTACTCGTTTTACTACTCATGTATGCCCATATACAATTAGTATTCGCGCTCGTATTGAATAAATCTATGCTGAAACTAAATTTATAAGAAATAACGGAAACGACATCAGGTTCAGCTTTAGCCTCTGCGGCTGTCGTGTGGGAAGACCCTACCTTCTCTTTCGGGGTATCAGGCTTTGATTTCTTTACAGGTCTTAGATCCACATTCGACTCTCTCCCGTCGTATTTTTCTTGTGAGAGACTATCTTTTAATTCAGTCATCATATCCTCCACTACTAGTAAAATTGTGGTTTGTAGTCTCTTGACGAACTGCGGTATACTGGCTTCTACTGCCTTTCCGACTTCCTCAGAAATTTTAGCTTCCATCTCTTCAGTTAATTGAGATGCTAATTCGTCCCCGGTTACATCGAACATTTCTTTCATCTGTTTAGTGACTATCGGCACCGTATTATCATCGCCTTCATCAGTCATCTTGAGTATGAAATGTTTATGCTATTTATAACATATGCATCATTCGCTTTGGTTTAGCCAAGTTCACCACTTGCTAAACCATTCATGTTTAGTGCACCTTCCGGGTTTGAGTGTGTTAACACGCTCTTCCCGTACACATCAAATCAAATTCCTTTTTCTAAGATTCTAATAAAATTTACTAAATGATTAATTCTTACCGGATGTTTGATCAAGCTTGAACCGAACACTTTGTTGACAACCTTGAGCTCTGATTACCAACTTGTAACACCCGTAATATTTAAATGGGACTTTAATAGAAAATACGCATATTTATAAGATAATACTTTATTACCTAAAATTATACAAAACGAAAGTTTACAAAATACCATATTCGTGTTAACTACCAACTAAGTTTAACATCCCAAAACGACAATTTAAGTGTCTACAACATAAACATTGTTTTTAACTGAATTAGATAAGCGCGAAAGCTTCAAAGGATAGTGTTCGGTTCTTGAATTGTTGCTTGATCGTCATCCGGAGCATGACCAACATCACCTAAGGTCAAAACCACATGAAATGTTAGTTTTGATAATGTTAGAATGGCTATAACAAGTTTCATGAGTCAAAACAACAAAAATTAAACAATTTCAGAATTGGGGGGGGGGGCGGCGCGCTACACCTAGGTGCGTCGCGCTACACCTAGCCCCCTTTTTGACAGCAAGTTGTTTATTTGTTGCTGCACTTTCCCAGCTCAACCTTTTATTAAGTCCAAACTTAAAACCACCATAACTTTTGATCCGTAAGTCCGTTTTAGGTATTTACTCAACATCCGGGGCTTATGATCACCGGCGTTTCATCACAAAATCTATGGTTTCGCGCTCTTGTAATCCGTCATTGCCAAATGCTATTCTAAACACACTTTTACTACTTACTAAACAATTATTCGACCCGTTTGGCTCATTTATGGAATCCTCCATTTCTAATGACTACCAAACGCTTTCTAATCTAATTTTAACTCATTAAATCAAGTAGTGAACATTGTCACTTCGACTAATACCAATCTTTATTCTAAAACAAAACTTTGAACGAATACAATATCTAATTTGCATAATGTAACGAAACAAGTTACATACTTGCATGATTCATCAACATTGGTTTCTAACCATAATTACCCATTCCCGGGCTTGTCAACCTTAGCGTATCATGTCCGTTCCATGGTTTACGCTTTTATAACTCAATTTTTAAGGAGTGACGTTTTAGTCACTTCAACACTACAATTTCAACCATTGTTCGACCCGTTTGGTTGTTTAATGGAAACCACCATTTTACAACACATCAAACTTATTCTAACCAATATTTTAATTTGTTTCTTTATCTAGTGAATTACATCACTCTATTTTTATTCCAACGTGACTAATTACACAATATTATCAACCAACGTATCTAATTAGCTACTTTGACTCGTTTGGTTTGTCGAGTGAATTTCGTCACTTCTATGACATACCAAACTCGCATTTGACACTACTATCTCATTAATATTTCTAAGACTTTTGTTTATGCACAATGTAACAAAACCGAAAGTCACGTACCTTTCAAAGCACCCCTTTCAATCGCGCGTCACCAACGGCTTGTCCACTTGAAGCTCTGGTTTCCTTTCCTATAGAGTTCAATCACAACCCATTTAGAACTCTTTTGTTTACATGTAACGCAAAATTTTCCATAACTATACAAACACGCTTTTTAGCTCAAATTTCCAGTTTTTAATCTTCTTTTAGGCATTTTCACAAACACCTTAAGGGCATAATTTCACACAATTTATAATTAAGTTCAACATTTGCCATTTAGCCAAAGATAAACATCAATTTAGGCAAATTCGCATCAATTTTCACATTAATCAAATCTGAACTTCTTTCATAGAACTCAATTTACACTAAGAATACATTATAATCCTAGTGTTCAACATGTTTCTACAAAACCCACTTATCACCTTCAATGGTGATTATGAATTTCACAAGAAATAGGCAAAATTTCAACAAGTAATTTACTAGGGTTTATCCCTAGACACTATTTCATTCCAAACAACTATCATGCAACATCAATTCTGATTTTCATGAATTCACTAAAAAATTTAGATGGAGATTTTCCATGGAAATTACATACCTTATGATCCCTTCAACAAGGTGATCACTAATTCGTGCTTCAAAATCGATTAGGTACTGATTTGAACTCTCAATTTGATCAATTTTGACAAGAGCTAGGGTTTGGTGGGGAGCCTTGTGTCGCCCCTGTGTTCTTGTTCGACCAGACACACCTAAGTGTGTGTTTGGTGTGGGTTATTTTGATTTTTAATCACCCAAGTTTCTATTTCAGCAACTTAGGTCCCTCAATTTTATTTAACTTATATTTTTGGTGTTTTAATCCTATTATATGTTACCACATAATCCGTAACTAACTGGGTTATTGATTCCTAGTTTGTATATTCTCGTTTATTTAATACTTTATAATTCTAATATAAAGTTTTATATTTTCGGGGTGTTACATGAAAGCCTTCTTCGCTCACCAACTTAGTAAGTGACTGTTGAAATTTATCCAAATTATCTGCTCCTAACGCCTTGGCCAAAAGAATAGTTTGCTCAACCTCAATTCCCACTTCCTGACCAACTACACCCGACCCACTCTCCTTTTCACCCTCCTCCACCGACCGTATTGACATTCGATGACCCATCAATAAGCCCACTTTCTTTATTAAGAACCGGTGTTGCGAAATCAATAGCCCTCCCCTCATTACTCTCCGGTACTAAATTCTCCACCGGGCTACCACAATTCGGGAAAATAAACCGGTCTATGTCAAAAGGATCCTCTCCGTCTCGTTGTCTTTTTTTAGGCCAATCTTGTCCCAACGACTCAGGCGACCCATTGCTATTAGACTTCCTTCTTGCACATTCTCTCCTTTTAGATTTCGATTCCAACCCCTTGTTACCATCCTTAAGGTGCTTTAAAAACACCTCATCAAACTGACGATTATTACCATGAATGACGCCTCCAAACTCGGAATGATGATTTGTGCCATTATTATCCGAACCTTCCAACATCCCATCGTCTCCCTCGTTACTCCGATCACCTGAGTCCTCCACCGTCATTTGGTCATCTAAACTACGGACATCACTTACCTCATCATCCAAATCCACCAAATAATCGGGAATCCATTCCCCAATCTCCTCCTCCACCAAGACAGCAAAGCTCCTATTTTTCCATTAAACCTTGCATCACTGATAGAAACGATCCACTGACTTAGATAAAATACCAACACAAGCATAAGACAAATCCCCATCTTGCTCATCCAAACAAGCCGACTGAATGACAGACCCGAAACGAGACGCAATATCATCAAACACTTTCGTGCATGACAAACTCAGCGGCACACCATGCAATTTTATCCAAGCGACTCTCTCTGTCTCTAACACCTGTCCACCCCATACCTCAGCATGCACAAAAACAATCGACCATGCATCTTTATTTTCCAAGAACCTACCTCTTTCAACCTCATCACCAAATAACAACATTACAAAGAGACCACCCACATATTTGATACTTACTTGCCCATCGACCATCTCCTTAATATGTCTCCTCAAATTCTTGAGTACTCCGGAATCTTTAACCTTAACAATCACTGATGCGTGCGAAGTGTTACTTATATTAGGTGTATATTTAAGCCCTTTTTAACACTTATTTTAGCCAAGTTTTAAATTTATAAAACACGATATTTCACTAACACTAAACACACATATGGGCAAGTGCACCCATCGTTGAGTGTAGTATAGCGTTGGTAAGATACCGAGGTCGTCCAAGGACACAAGAGCTTTTAATACCGGTTTATCCTCAACGTCTAACCAAAATAAAAGTTTAGAAAAATGTTTTAAACTAAGAAAAATAAAACTAACTAAAATGCTGAAAATAAAAATAAAAATAAAAGAAAAACAGATAGACAAGATGAATCACTTGGTTCCGACTCGTATCTAGTATAACCTTTGATTATTTCCGCACTTTTGCACATAATTAAGAGATTATCTTAGTTATTGTAGTAGGCCCCTCTTTTGAAGGCGACGTTACCCTCACCCCAGTAGTTTGAGTCAGCAGGGATACAATCCTAAAAGGGTGGATTATTGGAAGATAATGAATTAAGTTATTAATGCAGTATTGTGGTAGGCCCCGCTTTTGGCGGTGACGTTACCCTCGGCTAAGTAGTCTGAGTCAGCAGGGATACAGTCCTAAATAGCCGGGTTATAGTATTAATAGTAGTTAACTTATGAGGGGATCAAAGAGTTTGGACCCCCGCCATCCAATACCGTGAAGTATTGAAGGAGGTCCTACTAAATTTGACCCAGGTCCATTGCAGGACCTCTAAACGCTGAACAATGGCAAGACCTTTACCAAACCGTTCCCTTAACCCCCTACCAGGTAGCCAACATACCTCCATATAGACCGTGGAGATATGAATGGTGAAAATCCTATATTTTATATAGACAGTAAAATAATGCCAAGACACCACGGACAAACGATAAGGAAAGATCACCTTCAACATAAGTAACTAGTTATTAAAGTCATTAATACAAAACCAAATAAAAAGTGCAAAAGATTAGAAATAAAAAGTATTATACTAGACACTTTGTCTTCACCAAGTGATGTAAGAGACTTAGGCAAACATGGCCTTGATTGTCAAGAACTCTTACGATCAATCTTGGATCCCGAGACAACTCACACACTCTACGATGGACAATGGACGATGGTGTTGTGATGGTGGTGGGTGGTGGATGAAGTGTGAGAGAGGTGGTGTGCCAAGGGATGAGATGAAATGAATCCAAGCACTCCTATTTATAGGCTGAACAGAGAGCTGGACACGGCCCCGTGTCCGCTGGGCACGGCCCCGTGTCCGTCTGACAATCTCTCTCCTCATTAATTGTAATTCGCAATTACAATAAATGCGCCTGCTGTACTTTCGACACGCCCCCGTGTCCGCTGAGCACGGCCCCGTGATGGGCAATAGAAGCTTCTATGGATTTGTCTTTTCTGCTGCTTCTTGGGCACGGCCCCGTGCTGGCTGAGCACGGGGCGTGTTCAGCCTTCTGTCTTCTCCTTTTTGCTTTGGAAGGTGCCGTTGAGGGGTCGGGCAGTCCACTAATGTTCCTTTCCTTGTATTTATGTTGGATTTAGCTGTCTTTTTGCTTCTTTTGCGTTTTTGAGCTCATTTAATCCTGAAAATACAAAAGGAAGACAAAAACACTCTTTTTCCAATATTAGTACTTAAAAAGGGTTAGTTTTATGCCTCATTTGATGTAATTTATATGTTGCATTTTACACACATCAATCACCCCACGGTCAAACCAATCGCCAAACGCTTGCACATTCGGATCCACCGTAATCTCCTGTATCCCGTCAGAAATCTCCGTGTTTAACAAAGTATCACGAAACGATCTCGAACCCGAAGCATTTACATACACTTGTTCATTCACTATCTCTTTCTGTTTTGACCCTGAATCCTCCTTAGTCTCGTTCTCGATCTCCTTCTCTTGCCCTTGTACCAGTCTCCATTCCTTTTCCTTTTCTCTTGGAACCTTCTGTCCATCATGAATAACTTGTAGCTACCAATCCAAACATCTTTAAGTTTACTCTCCATCTCCATTGGATTCGTAATGTTTTTGAACGTAAGGAACCCAAAACGCTTGCCAAGACGATCGTATTTCCTTGCTATGTACGTGCCTTGAACATCCCGAAACCCCTTTAAAATGGACCAAATCCGCCGATGAACATCTTCCCGGAAGGTTTGATACGAAAAACTTAGTCCCTGGATCATTGTTATTGGATCTGTATTGAGCGTTGTTACCCCTCCCTTTCTTTGCCGGAACATCATACCATTGTCCAACCTTGTAATTTTGCCCGCCCACCATTGTTGAAACGAAACCCTAATCGCCAAAATTCGCCCATCATACCATTGTTAGTTAGAGAGTGTTATCGACCAGTAAGTTGGAAATTTAGGAGTGCTGGTGTACAAATTGAAAGTTGGGATTGTTATCGGCCAATCGATGGAAATTTGGGTTATTTAAATCCAATATCTCTAAAAAAAAAACTCCCAGAGTGAAAAGTAATGTACAATTTGTCAAAACCGAGCCTTACAAATTTTAACATCCGACGTAACTATTTATGTGAATTTTAATTTTTGGGAGCTAGGTTTGAGAGAGTTAAAAGTTATGTGTTCAAAATATAAAAAGAAATCTCTAATTTTAGGGTTTCTGTATTTTTTTATATTCATTTTTAAAACAAACAAGAGGGTTTAGGGTTTACGATTGTTCGTCCCTGTCGGTTCCTCCAAGCCTCTTCAAGGTAATTGTCATTCATATTTAGCAGTTAAATCGTGGAATTTTAACCTGTATAAAGCGAATTCATGTTTATATTCAGTTCGATTGATTATTTTCATCATATTATGTAGATTAAGTTGAAGAATTTTGCATAGTTTTGATACGTATGGAGATTAATTTGAAGAATATAGCATTTGATCTTGATTTTCATCCATCAAATCAGCTTGTTGCTGCTGGTTTAATCACCGGCAACCTTTTTGTGTAAGTTTTCTATTGATACGTTACTAATTTTCATATATTTCGTGATTGTTGTCTAACTAAAAGCGTTGTATACATTATAGATATCGTTACGCTGAAGATTCGGAACCGCAGAGGTTAGTGTATGATTTATGACATGTATGTCTATGTGAGAAAAGTGTTTGATTTTGTTAAAAATGGTTAACTGTGCCGGTAAAGATCTCGATCACGTCAGTTTTGTTAGTTGAAAAGAGTTTTTTTAAAAGGAGTGAAGATTGTATATCTGCACACATCGTCGTACATCCAGACCACTCAACCGTAAATTAATAAGTGTCTTTATGCCGTGAACGTTGAATCATAGTTGTTAAAAGCCATCGCCTCTTGCGCCTAGGCCCGTTTTCCAGGCGAGGCGAGGCAATTGCGCGCTTTCTTGCGCCTAGGCCCATTTTCCAGGCGAGGCGAGGCAATTGCGCGCTTTAATTCTCTGCAGGTGATGGTTTAGGTGCACGTTCCGGCTAGATTCCTAGATTTCAGAGAGTACCCAGCCAAATTGTCTAAATTCCGGCAAGATTCCAGCTAGATTTCTACTTTTATATAAGAACTACTTTTCTAAACTAATGCACTAATATTTTAGAACATTTAGTACTAAATAGATGATATTAAATGTTATATAATAGCTTTTGTTTATTATATTTGAAGAATAGTATTATTTTTTTAAATAATGTATTTTTAATTTTTTTTTTCCATTGTGCGCTTTTCTTTTCTCAGGCCCGCGCTTTTTTTGCACTTTGCGCCTGGGCCACATGCGAGGCCTACGCGCCTTGAGTGCGCCTAGTGCCTTTAATAACTATGCTTTGAATCAATTCTCGTTAAGTTTAGAACATGAAACTAAATTCCATACAGAATTACAGACAAAAGCCTTGAAAAAAATGTTAAATTTTCTTATATTTATCTTCTTATGATGTTAAGTCTGGGTTATTTTAGGGTCTTGAAGGTTCGTGCTCACAGTGAATCTTGTAGAGCTGTTAGATTCATCAATGAAGGACGTGGTAATGAACATCATTGTTTATATACTATGCAAAACTGATTGAATACTGACTTCTTTCATTCCAATGAAGAGCTTAATGTTGTTTATTGTTTGTTTATTCTTATTATTATCAGTGATCCTCACGGGTTCTCCAGATTGTTCCATTCTGGCCACTGATATCGAAACAGGATCTCCAGTTGCGCGTCTTGAAAACTCCCATGAGTAGGTGTCCTTGTTTTCTACAATAGATTTGAGGATGTTTTGGTTATTATTAAGCTTTGATCTTTAGCATACAATGATCATGTGTGTTGCAGGAAAGCTGTCAATCGCCTGGTTAATCTCACAGAAACAACGATTGCTTCTGGAGGTGACGAAGGGTGCATAAAGGTTTCTTACTTGTTATCTTTATCTCAATCAAATCTCTGTTCATGACTTTGCTCATATCAGTCTTAGTCGACTTCTATATCTTGATTCTTGTATAGATCTATTCTTTTAACTGATGCATTTAGAGGTCTAGATTTGAAATAATCTACCAGATGTTGATGTTTGGCCGTAAATCCATACTGGAGATTGACATAGCTGCTACATTTCTCTTTGTAGGTATGGGATACCAGACAACAGTCCTGCTGCAATTCATTTCAAATTCATGAAGATTACATTACTGATATGACCTTTGAACCCGATTCCATGAAACTTTTAGGAACAAGGTACATTTCTCTCTTTATTCTTTGTTTTGGTTAAGCTTCTATTAGTAGACATACTAAATTATGATATCGTTTTTTATCTTATCAAGTGGAGACGGGACTCTATCTGTTAGTAATCTGCGAAGTAACAAGGTATGTGTTTAACATGATTTATGATACAATAACTTTTCTTTTCTACACTTGTATGTTCCTACATTTAATCTTTACTTATTTTCACAGGTTCAAACGCAATCAGAATTTTCTGAAGATGAGCCGTTGTCAATAGTGATAATGAAGGTATGTATATGATGTAAAATTTGCAATACTCACACCAACAGTTAGAAATAAACTTAATTTTAGATAAGCATCACTGTAAATAAGTTCATCAAAGATATATTTACAACTTTGCCTCTCTTTAGAAAAGGGCAAATGATCTCTAAATCTTGGAAATGTTTCTCCATGTGGTCTATATTTTGGAATAGGGTGTTAATAGAAGAATATAATAGAGCTAGGTTAATTGTTATCTGTTAAGTGCATGTTTGACATCATATTGCTTTCTGAATTTGACAGTAATCTGTGTTCTTTGATTTAAATACTCAGAACGGGCGAAAAGTTATATGTGGGACTGAAAGTGGAACTATGTTATTATACTCTTGGGGATTTTTCAAGGATTGCAGGTAATGCTTAATGCTAATGGATATTTTTTCTGGAAATTTGAGGTTTCTCGTCAGTGCAACATATAATTGGTTTTGTGGCAAATGTTATTTAATCTATTTATATTTTCAGTGATCGCTTTACGGCTCTCACTCCAAACCCTGTGAACGCCCTGCTAAAGGTCAGTTATTTTGGGTTAAAAGTTGAGACCAGCCTATCAAAATTGATAAGTTGCACACGTTATCTTCATTCGGGTTTTAGTTACATAATAATGATTTGCTGTTTGCCATATGCTTTAGCTTGACGAAGAGAGGGTTATTGCTGGAACTGAAAATGGTCTCATCAGGTGAGAAGGATTTTGTAATTATCTTGTTTAATTCAGGTTTTTTATGAGTTTTAAACTTTTTTTTTTTTGCAATGTGTTTAGTTTGGTAGGTATATTACCCAACAGAGTAATTCAGCCAATTGCAGAGCACTCGGAGTATCCTGTTGAGCGTCTCGGTATGCCTCGTTTGTAGTATGGATATACATATACAAGATATTTGTCTCTATATATGTATATCTGTGTGTGCTAAGAATAGTCAATTTCAATCGGTTTTACTAAAGAAAAGGTCAGTTTGGGTGGTGTTCTTGCCAACGGGTTAAAATAAGCACAGCTAAAACAGAAACGTGTCAAACCAGTTAGCGTTCTTCAATCGTGATAAATTTGGATTTACACCTAAACTTCAATGTTAAGGTTGCTTGCTACAATCTTGTCCCTAAACTGCGTTTTGTTCTTGTTTCAGCTTTTTCCCATGATAGAAAGTTTCTCGGAAGCATATCCCATGATTCGATATTGAAGGTGTGTTCTTTGTGTGTGTACGTTTGTTCATGATTGGAAAAGTTACTAACCATCAACATATTCGTTTGTAGATGTGGGATATCGATAGTCTACTTCAAGGTTCTGGAAAGAAAGTAGAGGGTAAATCGGGTTCTGACAGTGATGATGATGACATGGATATGGATACCGATAATGCTCCTCCAAAATCGTCAAAAGGTAGTGTGTTTTCTTTTCTAATGTAAGCAGAGTTGTGATTTTTGTTTCACAATGAAATCGAAACTAAAATTTTTTGCAAGCGCTTGTTTTCGTAGAAAATTATGAACAGAGGTGTTCATAGATCATACACCATAATTTCCATGAAGATCTGTTTATGTGTTCCCTTCTTGCGATGCGTGTATCCAACTTTGCTTAATTTTGTTTCTTTTTTTAGGTACAAAGAGGAAAAGCAACGGACGTGCTCAAGGCCTCGATACCACAAGTGATTTCTTTGCTGATTTATAGTTTTATGTTTGTGGTAAGATGGATATCCATGTGAGTGTGAAAAAAGTACGCGCATTGTGTTAGAAGGGCAACACAGTTTTTCATGTTTCTTACAGGCAAAACACTCCACCCCCTATTGTGATTTGGATTGTGGTTTTTTATGATCAAATTGTCTGTGGATGTAGTAGGCATTCTACTCTAGGCATTTATGTTTGTTACATTTTGTTCGGTAGGTACTCAAACTACTTTCGACTACACGGGTTGTATCGCATGTGTTGCGCATAAAAGCGTAAACATGGATTTAACCCTAAACACAATGTTGGCCTAGAATCGTGTATTACAAAAAAAAAAAAAAAAAAAAACAACAAAAAAAAAAAAAACAAAAAAACAGGTATTTTGTGGAAATTTCCACAACCCTTTTCTATACTATGAAGAGCGAAAAGTACACTAAGACTTGCTTATTAGGGCCGACCCATGAGAGAGGCAAAGTGGGTGACCACCCAAGGCCCATTTTTCTGGGACCCAAAATATTACAATTACCTATATTTTACATATAGTTTTTTTAAACAGAAGGCGATATTTGAATTAAAGCACCATTTGTTAACACCATTAACATTTTTATTTAGTTTAGACTCAATAAACAATAACATACGAACTCATTTGTTAAACTCATTAACTATTTCATTTAGTTTAAGCTTATTAAATAACTAAACTTAATTTTCAAATAAACCCTACTAAAATATATTAACACCGGTCACTGGTGAAAAAAAGAGACAACTTGTGAACTCACAGTCTTGAAACTTACGACGACCAAGAAGCCAATTTTAAACGGTGATTAAAGAGGGTGAAGCCAGTCTTAAACATGACAAATGGTGATTAAGGAGGGTGAACCATGAACTTGGTCTTACGATTCTTTCACCTATTTGTATTAGATCATTTTGCGACAATTATGTTTCTTCTTTCACCATTATCGTTGTATTATTGATTTTTTTATATTAAATTTATATATTTTAGGTGGCTGTTAGGGATGACCTTGTTGCTTATATCTACAGTTTGACGGTCTTGAAACCTACGACGACCAAGAAGCCAATTTTAAACGGCGATTAAAGAGGGTGAAGTCAGTCTTAAACATGACAAATGGTGATTAAGGAGGGTGAATCATGAACTCAGTCTTACGATTCTTTCAACTATTTGTATTAGATCATTTTGCGACAATACTTTTGTTATGTTTACTTCTTTCATCATTATCGTTGTATTATTGATTTTTTTTATATTAAATTTATATTTTAGATGGCTGTTAGGGACGACCTTGTTGCATATATCTACATGGCTGTTAGAGACGACCTTGTTGCATATATGATATATCTACAATCTTAAACTCAAACAGTCTTTTATCTTTAAAGTCTCTTTTATCTTTAAACTCTTTTTAACTTTAAATTATCTCATCCTTCTTAAACCTATGGTGGTTGTTGTTTATCCACTTATTTCAATATTAACTTCATCACTAAAAATTTAGGCTTTGATCCCACGTGATGAGAGATACAAAGGTTTTGCCAGAAAACAAGAAGAATGTAGAAGAGACTATTTGGGAGATGAAGTACAAAGTACAAACTAAACCTTAACCCCTTGGGCATTTAGTTGGATTACATACATTAACAAAATCATCAAGCTATTTAACATACAAATTTATAAATTAAAAAAAAAAAAAAAACCCTTAGAAAAACCATAGACACTTGTAAAACTGATTTTCATTTTCTACTCAACCAATAACATATTTTGGCTTCAACTAATTACTAATTTACAATAAAAGATACATTCATTCAAATAATCAAAAAGCAAGGCCGGCCCTGAGGGTGGGCGGGGAGGACCATCGGCCAGGGCCCGATATTTTGAGGGGCACGTTTTTTTATGAAAAAACCCGATATGTATATGTAAAATATTTTTTTAATAGGGTACACTCATACAAACACCAATATAGGCCCCCTTACAAAACTATTATTATGGTTTAGATTAGTTATTAACCTCTTTGGCATTAGATTTAGACCTTTAGTGAGCTCAATACCCAATTTCGTTAAGGCCTATGGGCACATTTTTTTGAGCTCGAACAGGGTACACGAATTCTCAGGGTCGGCCACAAGGTAGAGGCAATAAAACATGGTAAATCATTTCATTTCCTATACATTTCCAACACCATCTATCTATCCAAATCCAATGTTAATCAAAGGTTGAATATGTCACATAATTACCAAAAACAAAAACAAAAACAACTACTTCTCATCCAAAGAATTTCTTATAAACTCTAAACAATCAGCGATCGCTTCAGCGTAAAATGAGTTTGATCTTCCAAACGATCTTACGTCGACTTTCGCTTTCCTTGTCGGGCTGCTCCAATCCCTTACCTTATTACTTCTTCTTCTTCTTGATTCACTTTTGGAATATGAACCACAACATGACTTCCATGATCTTGCAACAATCCGAAAGAAATTCAACAACTTTGCGCGCAATCTTTGAACGTAAAATCTTTTCGAGTTGACCCGAAAACCTCTCGTGCGGATGGTGGTGTAACTCATATGCTTCATTTCAATTTTCTTTGAGGTTGATGGTACTAATAAGGTGTTGACTGTTGTAGTTTATATAGAGATTGAACACAGGGGTGAAAGTTGTCATTTTTTTAAAGTAAGAGGTGACACTTGTAGTTTTAAGTATGAAAATAATTTTCAATGGCCATTGTTCTTGAGAGGTGGGATTGAATATAAAAAATGTTAATATTTCTTTATTATCAACTTTGGGACGGAGAGTTTTGTTTCGTCTCTCTTGTATATATACATACATATACACATGTACACACGCAACACACACATCTATGTATATCTATATATAGCACATGTATTTTTGAAAGAAAAAATAAAATGAAAACCCACTTGAGTTCACGAAACATGTTAAACTCTAGTGTAATAATCAAATAAAAATTTTTTCTTTTGCATTTTCTTACATGAAACGTCCCGCTTGCGGTATGCTTATATAATGTATATATGTGTGGCCGCTCGGAGGGGGGGGGGGGGGACAAAAGTGAAAGTGCACTAATTTTAACGTTAATTTACTAATTTCGTGAAAATAACGTTAAAAAGCGAGGGACGGTTAATCATGCATCATGTGGTGGCATTGATAGCCAAAAGACAAGGTGCTACATGCGCTAATCGGCTTTTGTCCCAATTGCTGAGTGTTATGTGTCTTATGTCCAAGGCTTGATGCAAAACTACTATCAAGCCGGGGTTTCACTGGAAGCAACCTCTCTATTCCTACGGGGTAAAAGTAAGGTTGTCTACATCTTACCCTCTCAGACCCTATCTTAGCTTTACTATTAGTAGAATTTACTGAGGATGATGATGAGATAAATAAAAACACAATTTGTTTGTTTGATAGGGTTTAACTAGTTTCATTAACTCAAAAGGATTTCCATTATATCCATCACCTATATATAATATATTTTATATATCTCTATATAAGAAAGGATTATACATAAACCACTATCAACCAACAACTTTTCTTATATGTTATTGATCTTTGTGGGAAAAAATATTAAAAATAGTTGATTAATAGTGTTATGAATTATATAAATAAGTTGTAGATAAATTATTTTTGTTCGAATGCATATATATGAAAACATTTAATAATAAATAAATGAATCTTTTTTTTCTGGTGATATTAGATTTGCTTTTATTATAAAAACCCAAATTGTGATTCTATCAACATTTAAAAAATCATGGTCATCTTTTCCATGAATCTGAATCGTACTTTTGTCGATCTGAATCGTACTTTTGTCGTATAAATAGATTATCTGTAGATTTTTACACTTAAAAAAAAACTTTGATAGGTTTTCATCGGCTCACGACTTTATTTTTTACAACCAGATGAAAACTTGTTTTAGGAGGATATTTATTCAAATATTACAATCGCTTCCTTGTTATGAAAAATTTAACAGGGCAAATGAGCCGAGTCATTCACGAGCTACTTGAAATTGGCTAGTTAAAAGCTCAAACTAAACTGAGATTAAAGGCTCGAACATGGAGCTCAATTATTAAACAAGTTTGAGTCTAAACTTTTATTATCGAGATTGACTATAATCGTGAGCTAAACGAGCATATTATATATAGTTGGTATTTGAATTATCAAATATATATGAGTAAACTGTCAAAATCGTCCCTGAGGTTTGGGTATGTTTGTTATTTTCATCCAAAACAACTTTTTTGTACCATATAGTCATTCACTTTTGGGATTTTTTTATCATTTTCATCCAAACGTCTGACTTTTTTTTTTGGCCAAAATCGTCCTTGAGATTTGGGATTTTTTGTCATTTCCATCCAAATGTTTGATAGAAAAAATAAAACAAATTAGATGTTTAGAATCAGAACTCAAAATAAGCCAATATCAAGTTTATACATATTTAGACTTGACTTGTCTTGTCTCGTCTCGTTTACACCCCTGTAAAAAATAGAATAGTTTATGTTTAAGTGAAAAAATAAAACAAAAAACTGGCAAGAGAGTATTATCCATGACTCGTATGATTTATGTAAAATGTTATATACACAATAACAGTAAATAATTTAGAACTAGACATAACTAAAAAGTAACGATGAAAATTAAGTTAATTAAATGTATTAAGGATATCTTCAACTTTATTTAAAGGAGATTTATTCCCACCTTTATTTGCTTGGGGAAAAGGGATGTGAATATGAAACATCCTCTGAGCAAACTTATGTTTGAATTATATATTAAATTAATTAAAAGTATCTCTTGAAGATATCAGTACGTGTACCATTTCTAATCACTCGACAAACATTATATTAAGAAAATTGGTAAACAACAATCTGTTCCCTTTTTCGTGTCTATCTGTGTAGATACACATACGTGTGCGAATATATATACACCCCTTGTATATATTTATATTTTTATTGATTAAATACACAATACTTTTTACCTAAAAATTGCAAGACGTAAAATGTTAATATATAACTACACATGTATGGTTACTTATTTGCACTTTGTTATTTACATATCAACACTTTCTCTTCACTGTTTTTAGAATAAAAGTATTGTGTACTATCTATATTTTTTTTATAACTATACAAAATATATATTCATAATAATTCGGTTCACAGAGCTTGTTTTGTCGCAATGAAACGTCACAAACAATCAATGCAAAATAAGTTAAGCAAGTAACCCATTCGCAACGAAGTTGAATCATTAATAGCGGTGATGAAGAAGGTAATAGCATTGTAAATCGGCAAGCGAATCAGAGAAGGTGTTATAGGAAATGTGGTTGATACGGGTATGAATGTATTATAAAGCTAGGAATTAAGAGTTCAAGTAATAAAATTGATGTATAGTTAATGATCTTATCATATTAAGTTTTAAATTTTGGAATTATGTCATATATGTGATGTAAATTGATGTGTAATGTAATGTCGTTTTCAGTTTTGTTAATCAACCTACTATTCATGTATTTTACTATCAGTATTCCATTAAAATTTTACTTGTACATGTGCGGATGCATAGTTGATTAAAGTTTACATTGTACATGTGTAATGCAAGATAATATACGAATAGTGTGATTCCTTCGTTAAAGATGTTTAAGTACGTTGTTTCTCTCTATCTAACCGCTCTTCTTTCTCCTCTCATGTCACATATGTCTTGTCAAAATTTTCTGAATTTTATCACGTAACATGCACATGTGCATTAGTATATTTACATACGTGCACGTGGATTCACAACCCATCCACATATCAATTGTGGGGCTACTATATTCTTTTGTGAAGTTTTCCTTAAGCTCTTTGATTGTGCATTCTACGCTTTAAGCGCTGATCTCCTTGTTATTTTTGTATGGCTTTAAGCGTATGGCATTGAGAGGATACATTGTGAACGTATTATCATTTGTAAGAGTAACATTTCCATTATATGTTTTTTTATATTATTATCAAGCTAGTGCATTTATAACAATGATCCATGCATACACTAAAGGGCCATAGTTTATCTCAAAAACCAAATTTCATGGTTCGAGCTCACATCCCCACTTACACTTAAGGATTTTAATTCTATGGGTAGAGAATACTTGTAACGGAGGGGTGTCCCTTACAAAACAATTGTATAGCTATGAAAGAAATTTCTCAAACCAACATGGGACTCTCTGTTGACTTTCTATTGGTACCCTCTAAATATGTAGAGAATCACCCACATTCTCTCTTTCACCTTTAAAAATACAATGCAATGTAAAGTTTCGTATTTTCATACTTTCTATTTTTAGAAAGTCTGTATTCATATTTCATTTCAATCCTTATAACTTCGAGACCTTGATCATAATGAAAATCGCATTTTTATCATACGTGTTTATTCATACATGCATAATACATAATCAATTACGAAATACGCATTTATATTTGAAACCCGGTCCTTACCAACTTAAACCCGAGTAAGTAAATGATGGAGGCATTAGGACTAACCCTTTTTATTTCTACACCATTATTTTTTTTTACCACCTACCCAAAATCCCCCTAGTTAACCCCTTTGAGCCTAAACCTTTTCATTTCTTAACCCAAACCAAACACCCTTTCACCCATCAAAACCTTTTTATTTTTAACCCTTTGTTTTAGTAACAAGCTCGGTTTTTCGTATGACTTTCAAAAAAAAAAATTGATGATGAAGCAAAAGAAATAAACAAGCAAGTTCATCAAAAATAACTTTGTTTGAATTATGGCTTCATCAAAATAAAAAGTTGAAAAAAATAGAGAAAGTCTTACGAAAACCGACGCTTGTTGCGCTTTTCGCCCTTTCACTAACCACTAACCCAACCACCTACCTTTAACCCAAGCCTAACCCTTCACCCAAAAAGTCCACTTGATATTTACAAAGGTATATAGTTAAAAAGGAGAAGGATTGATTGCTTGGCAAGCCTATGGTAGGAGTAAGTTCCATGCCGCTCTTGAGTGATTCACTAAAATACATCTTCGGCTGAGTGTTGAGTGATCCTCCGTGAGGTATGTGAACTTGTATATAAATGGAATTTTAAAGAGGCATGTTATGCCCTAATAAGTAATTTATCTTATGAAAAGTTTTAAATAAATCATGACGAATATGATTGTAAATAAATAAAAGAGTTAATTACTGTTTTCGTCCCTGAGGTTTGTCAAAAATAACGATTTCAGTCCATTAGTTTAAAAATTGCGATTTCAGTCCATTAGTTTCATTTTCGTAACCATTTCAGTCCACCAACTTAACTCCATCCATTTATTTTTGTTAACTTTGGGTGAAATTACCAAATTACCCCTATGGTTAAATTAAAAAAAAGGCTAGTCATAGGTTTCGAACCTGTGACCTTTGCTTTGAAAGGTAACTGTTAAACCAATTTGCCATGTATTAAGATTGTGAATGTATTCAATTTATTTTTCTTATAACATAGCTTACTCATCATCTTCTTCCCTAAACCTATTCATCATCTTCCACAAACCTTTCATTCACCACCATTAACAACCCACCACACAACAACCGACACACCACAACCACCTCCGCCACACAACAACAACTTCTGCCACACACAGCCACCGCACCACAACCACCTCCGCCACACACCACCACCATCCTCGTCACACACCACCACACCACAACCACCTCCGCATAACACCACCACCATCCCCATCACAAACTTAATACATGGGTTTCTAATACATGAGTGGTTGCCATTTCACCACCTTCACCAGCTAAAAGGGTTTCTAATTCACGTGCACGGTGCCACTCACCTCTTTGTTTCCATGTTCACCGCAAAAACAAAAATCACTGTCGCTTCCGATTTCCGAAACGTTGTTGTTCTGCTCGTAAATTCCGGCGACCTTTAATTGCTGGAACACCACTGTAACTCCGGCGAACTGCTGCTGTTGTTGCTCCGAAGTCTTTGTTCCAATCGCTGGTGTTAATTACCCCTGGTACGCAGGTGCAGATCTTATTTAATTAATCCAATAGGATTCTAGATAATTAGTTACTAATTAATAATTAATGCTGTTATTTAATTAATCCAGCATTTCCTTCACGCACATGGAAATTGTTTTTAATATGTGATGATGGTTGTTATGGGTGTGCTATTGAAATTGTTTAAATTTTAAGTTAATTACTGTTGTTAAGAAGAGCTACAATAGGGGAGTGGTTGGGTAGGGTTGCCAGTTTCATGGCTGGAGTATCTTGTGATCTTTAGCGAGTTAATGAGTTTTTTTATGTAAGTTGCAGAGGTTGAAGGTGGTGAAATGGCAATTAGCCTGCAATTACCAAAATGAAAACAATATGATGTAAATCACAAACTTAATACATGGCTCAATGGTTGAGTGGTTGTTTTCAAAGTCAAAGGTCATGGGTTCGAATCCTGTGAACTGTATTTTTTATTACAATTTGTTAAGTTAGCAGGGGCAGTTTAGTCATTTCACCCAAAGTTAACAAAATAAATGGATGGAGTTAAGTTAGTGGACTGAAATGGTTAGGAAAATGAAACTAATGGACTGAAATCGCAATTTTTAAACTAATGGACTGAAACCGTTATTTTTGACAAACCTCAGGGACGAAAACAGTAATTAACTCTAAATAAAAATAAAACGTAATAAAGAATCTTGGAAATTCCGACACTCTATGACAAGCCCAAAAACCTTCTCTTCTACCCATTCCATTTGGGAGTGTAAAGTCACATTATAAAGAGTTTTGCTTGAGGACAAGCAAAGATTCAAGTGTGGGGGTATTTGATGTGTGCAAAATGCAACATATAAATTACATCAATTGTGGCATAAAACTAACCCTTTTTTTAGTACTAATGTTGGAAAAAGTGTGTTTTTGTCTTCCTTTTGTATTTTCAGGATTAAATGAGCTCAAATTAACAAAAGAAGCAAAAAGGCAGCTAAATCTAACATAAATACAAGAAAAGGAACAAACGTGGCATGCTCGACCTCCCCGAAAGCATCTTCCCAAGCAAAACAAGAGAACAGAAGGCTGAACACGCCCCGTGCTCAATGAGCACGGGGGCGTGCCCAAGTGTCAGCATAAAAGACAAAGTTGTAGAAGTTTCCATCGCCCACCACGGGGTCGTGCTCAGCGGACACGGGGCAGTGGTCAACTATAAGATTCGCAGAATCCAGGTAAATCTTGATAGTACAGATATGCTTCTGCACACGGGGTCGTACCCAGCGGACACGGGGCCGCGGTCAACTAATGCAGACAAAATCAATTAATGAAGACAGAGAAGGATGTGGACACGGGGCCGTGTCCGAGCTTCTACTCAACCTATAAATAGGAGTGCTTGGCTCAAGCTCAAACCATCCATTGGCACACCACCTCTCTCACACTTCACCCACCACCACCATAACACCATCATCCACCACCATCATCCATTTGTTCATCATAGAGTGTGTGAGTCGTCTCGGGATCCAAGATTGATCGTAAGAGTTCTTGACAATCAAGGCCATGTTTGCCTAAGTCTCTTACATCACTTGGTGAAGACAAAGTGTCTAGTGTAATACTTTTTATTTTTAATCTTTTCGCACTTTTTAATTGGTTATGTATTAATGACTTTAATAACTAGTTTCTTATGTTGAAGGTGATTCTTCCTTATCGTTTGTCCGTGGTGTCTTGGCATTATTTTACTGTCTATATAAAATAAAAGATTTTCACCATTCATACCTCCACGGTCTATATGGAGGTATGTTGGCTACCTGGTCGGGGGTTAAGGGAACGGTTTGGTAAGAGTCTTGCCATTGTTCAGTGTATAGATCCTGCAAAGGACCTGAGTCAAATTTAGTAGGACCTCCTTCAATACTTAACGGTATTGGATGGCGGGGGTCCAAACTCTTTGATCCGCTCATAAGTTAAACTACTATTAAAACTTTAACCCGGCTATTTAGGACTGTATCCCTGCTGACTCAGACTACTTAGCCGAGGGTAACGTCGCCTTCAAAAGAGGGGCCTACCACAATTTGCATTAATAACTTAATTAATTATCTTTCAATAATCCAACCCTTTAGGATTGTATCCCTGCTGACTCAAACTACTGGGCTGAGGGTAACGTCACCTCCAAAAGAGGGGCCTACTACAATAACTAAGATAATCTCTTAATAAAGTGCAAAAGTGCGGAAATAATCAAAGGTTACACTAAACACGAGTCGGAGCCAAGTGATTCATCTTGTCTATCTGTTTTTTACTTTTATTTTTCAGCATTTTAGTTAGTTTTTATTTTCTTAGTCTAAAACATTTTTCTAAAGTTTTGATTTGATTAGACGTTGAGGATAAACCGGTACTAAAAGCTCTTGTGTCTTTGGACGACCTCGGTATCTTACCAACACTATACTACGCTCACGATGGGTGCACTTGCCCATATGTGTGTTTAGTGTTAGTAAATATCGTGTTTTATAAATTTAAAACTTGGCTAAAGAAAGTGTAAAAGGGCTTAAAATATACTTAAATTTATATACACACTTCACACGCATCAGGTTTTTGGTGCCGTTGCCGGGGACACAAGGATTTTAAGAAAGCTTAAAATCGACGGCCTAATCAGTTTTTCAAAACCTTTTTAAAACGCGCGCACATTTTTCTGCATTTTAGTTTAGTTTTGCATTTACAGTA
This sequence comes from Helianthus tuberosus, assembly GCA_030545235.1. NCBI lineage: Eukaryota > Viridiplantae > Streptophyta > Magnoliopsida > Asterales > Asteraceae > Helianthus > Helianthus tuberosus. The sequence continues at coordinate 181,812,654 of CM060381.1, read as the reverse complement.
ACCTGAACACGGGCCGTGCTCACTGAACACGGGGCCGTGCTGCATTTTTTTCATAAAACACCCAGTAACAGTAGCTTGAACACGGTCCGTGCTCACTGAACACGCCCCGTGCTCAACGAAATCAGTAACTTTAATTAAAACGCCCAGATACAGATTCTGTACACGGGGCCGTGTCCACTGAACACGGAGCCGTGTCCAGCCTCTGTTTTCGTTTTTATTTTTGTTTTCTGATCTCGAGACTTGGTTGTGGTCTGCTGAGTGATTCTTATGGATCAATACTCAGGAGGTTATAACTACACCTATGAGGAGGAGGATGATTATAGGAGTAACTATTGCACTAATTGTGGTGACCCGCACTCGGTTCAATATTGTCACTTATATCAACCATCCAATTCATGCACCTACTATGAGGAGCCCAGGTACGAGCCATCAACTTCATACACATCCTATGAAGACCAAAGGTATGAACCTCCTCCCTCATACTCATATTTTGATGAACCAAGGTATGAGCCTTCTTACTCATACTTTGAGGAACCAAGATATGAGCCACCACCTTCGTATGCTTATTATGAGGAACCATGGCGTGAACAACCCACCTCATATGAGTATTATGAAGAACAAAATTACGACCCTTATCCATCATATGCTTACAATGAAGAACAATGGTGTGAACCATCTACTTCATATGGGTATTATGAGGAACAAAGGATCGAACAACCGGATTCAAGCTTTGAAATTCCCGATCCTTACTCTATCACCGAAGTGACCGATAGGATATTAGAACACCTTAAAGTTATCGATCGCTATATAAAAGAATCTCACGCAAGGGAAGAGGAGTCCCGCGCAAGAGAACAATTAAATAAAGAAGAGATAACTGAAAGTGTAAAAATGGAAGAACAAATAAGTGAAGAACCGACACATGAGTTAAACAACGAAAAAGGTGAGTCCGACAACGCTAAAATACAAGAAGAGTCTAATTTTGAAGAAATTAATCTCTTGTCACCTTCTTTTGAAAATCATTGTTTAGTTCCAACTCATGCTAAGTTTTTAAAAGAATTAAACACTAACACTAAAATTGATGAAACGGTAAGTGTTAAGTTAACTAATGATCAAACCTCACTAATAAAAGAAGACCCATTTGAAATTAACATTACACCGGTTCCATGTTTCTTTCAAAATTCATTTATTAGTAATGTCACGATCGATAAAGATCTTTGTGTTTACATAATGCCTAACTACATTTTCGAAAAATTAAGTATTAGTGATTTTTCTCCACTTCAAATACCCATTTTCCTATCCAATCGGAAGGTAATAAAATCAATCGGTGTAGTTGAGGATGTCTTGGTTCAAATAAATCAAATGGTAGTCCCCACCGACTTTGTCATCCTCGATGACGCTCCTTTAGTGTTGGGACGACCCTTTGTAAAAACTCACGAAGCTTTGAAAAACCGGAAGTTCAACAATCTACCTCTTCAATTAGGGGCATTTAAAAAGAGTGTCGATCTTAAGCGGTCAATGAAATATCCATTCGGCAATAATGACCCCCTAATTGAAGATGAAGATGAACCACCCGATACAAGTGAAAAGTTTGACCACTTTGTTGAAGAAGAGGTCGCCATAGAACAAAATTTTAAGGTTCTTGATCAAAATAAGCAACCAAATAAGGAGTCTCCTAAAGACCCACATCTTGAGCTCAAAGAACTTCCAAAAGGTTTGGAATATGCTTTTCTAGACAAAGATGGTAAATTACCTGTAATTATTTCATCTAAATTAGATAGTTTAGAAAAAGAAAAATTAATTAGTCTTTTGAAAAAACATAAAAATGTGATCGCTTTGAAACTTGTAGACATAAAAGGAATAAGTCCTTCCATGTGCACGCACAAAATTTTAAGGAATGATGATTACAAATCGGTAATACAACCACAACGTCGAGTAAATCCAAATGTTCAAGAAGTAGTTAAAAACGAAGTCATCAAATTACTTGACGCCGGACTTATTTATCCTATCTCCGATAGTCCTTGGGTAAGTCCCGTCCAAGTTGTTCCAAAGAAAGGAGGTATGACGGTAATAACTAATGAAAATAATGAACTAATACCAACGAGAACCGTCACAGGATGGAGAGTATGTATATATTATAGACGATTAAATGAAGCGACAAGAAAAGATCACTTTCCTTTACCCTTCATTGATCAAATGTTAGAAAGATTATCCGGTCATAAATTTTATTGTTTCTTGGATGGTTTTTCAGGTTACTTTCAAATCCCGATAGCACCCGAAGACCAAGAAAAGACAACCTTCACATGCCCCTATGGAACTTTTGCCTATCGACGCATGCCGTTTGGTTTATGTAATGCCCCCGCAACATTCCAACGTTGCATGGTAGCCATCTTCCACGACATGATAGAAAAGACAATGGAAGTCTTCATGGACGACTTTTCTATCTTTGGGTATTCATACGACCAATGCCTCGATAACCTTGAACGAATGCTTTCCCGATGTGAGGAAACTAACCTCGCCCTTAACTGGGAAAAATGCCATTTCATGGTAACGGAGGGAATAGTACTCGGTCACAAAATCTCAAGCGAAGGAATGGAGGTGGATCGAGCCAAAATAGATACCATTTCTCGACTACCGCCCCCATCCTCCGTTAGAGCTATCAGAAGTTTCCTAAGGCATGCCGGATTTTATAGGCGATTTATCAAAGACTTTTCTAAAATCTCAAGACCTCTAACAAAATTACTTGAAAAAGATGCTCCTTTCATCTTTGACAAGGATTGCAATCAAGCATTTCTAACCTTAAAGGAAATGCTAGTCAATGCACCTATCATGATAGCGCCTGATTGGAAATTTCCTTTCGAAATCATGTGTGATGCTAGTGACTTTGCAGTTGGAGCTGTCTTGGGACAAAGAAAAGAAAAGCATTTCCACCCAATTTATTATGCTAGTAAAACACTTAACGATGCACAAGAAAATTACACAACTACTGAAAAAGAATTACTAGCTGTGGTATTTGCTTTTGATAAATTTCGTTCTTATCTTGTTCTTTCTAAAACTATAGTCTATACAGATCATGCTGCCATTCGATATCTCTTCAAAAAGCAGGACGCAAAACCACGTTTGATTAGGTGGATTCTACTCCTCCAAGAATTTGATATTGAAATCAAAGATAAAAGAGGAGCAGAAAACACCGCAGCAGATCATCTTTCACGCTTAGAAGACCCAGCTTTGGAGGCAACCAGGGACGAGCAAATCAACGAAAAATTTCCAACGGAGTCCCTAGAAAGGGTGGAATACAAGGAAGAACCATGGTACGCCAACTATCCTAACTACCTAGCTAGCGGTATAGTCGCTAAGGGTTGGCCAGATCATCAAAGAAAAAAATTCTTTGCCATTGTGAAACACTATTTTTGGGAAGATCCATATCTTTTCAAAATGTGTGCCGACCAACTCATAAGACGATGCGTACATGGTAGTGAAGCACGAAGAATTCTCCGCCATTGTCACGAAGGTCCATATGGAGGACATCATGGTGCCGCAAGTACCGCACGAAAGGTATTTGATTCAGGATTTTATTGGCCAACCATTTACAAAGACGCCCAAAGTCTTGTTAAGACATGTGATGCTTGCCAAAGAACAGGTAATATTTCTTCCAAAAAACGAAATGCCACAAAATGCCATTCTTGTTTGTGAAATTTTTGATGTGTGGGGACTCGACTTTATGGGACCTTTCCCACCGTCAAAAGGAAACAAATATATACTTGTGGCAGTAGACTACTTGTCTAAATGGGCCGAGGCCGAGGCACTTCCAACAAATGATGGAAGAGTCGTGGTAAGATTTCTGAAGAAATTATTCTCTCGTTTTGGCACACCTAAAGCATTAATAAGTGATAGAGGTACCCATTTTTGCAACCATCAACTTGAATTTTTTTTAACAAGATATGGGGTCTATCACCGGGTCTCAACAACATATCACCCTCAAACAAATGGACAAGCCGAAGTGACTAATAGAGGTTTAAAACGAATACTCGAAAAAACCGTAGGGTTAAATAGAAAAGAATGGGCAGATAAATTAGATGATGCTTTATGGGCTTTTCGGACTGCTTATAAAACAACAATAAGTACAACCCCATATAAGCTTGTCTATGGAAAAAGCTGTCACTTGCCAGTAGAAATTGCACACAAAGCCTACTGGGCAATTAAAAATGTAAACTTAGATTTAGAATTTGCTGTTAAAAATCGATTTTGCCAATTAAATGAATTAGACGAGCTTAGGAATTATGCATACTCAAACTCAGAAATTTACAAGGAAAGAATGAAAAACTTGCATGACAAACATATTAAACCTAATGAATTTCGAGTGGGAGATCTAGTTCTTTTGTTTAATTCACGACTTCGATTGTTTCCTGGTAAATTAAAGTCTAGGTGGTCAGGACCTTTTTCAATCACCCATATTTTCCCACACGGTGCAGTAGAAATTAAATCTCGGAATGGACCTCCATTCAAAGTCAATGGTCAACGGCTGAAACTCTATCAAGGATTTATTGAGGATGAAGAGGAAGAAATCTCGCTTCAAACGGTCGATGAGTAAAGGCAACAACATCATACCTGGTAAGTTACGAACCAACGGGATGACATCTTAATCGGTAAGTCTTTCAACCAAGTTTTTGGGAAACAAAGGGCACTCACACGAGCACTATATAAAAAAAAAACTTTGCTCGGCACGAGGCTGTGTCCGCTGGACACGGGGCCGTGTCCGCGCTACTGTCGGGATATATTCCCCTTTTCATAACAGTTACTTCATTCCACACGCCCCGTTTCCCCGAAAACGCTCTGGTTCCAGGCGATTTTCCGCAGATTTTCGACGTCTCCTATCATTCTAACAACATCAAGGTATGATTCTATCACTATTATTAGTTAGATTAAGCATTTGCATGTAGTTAAAACTCCAAAAATTTAGGGAAAAATCTAGGGTTCATGAACTCCATCCGGATTGAACTTAAAATTTTTGCCTAAATCTGTTAGCATTTAGTTAGATTAGTGTTATAGGAAGTAAACCCACTTGTATTGTTCATAGATTCGCCCGATTTCTCACAAAACCACAAACCCTTGTTTTTGAACCGAAAAAGATAAAATTGAATGGGTAAAAGGGTTGTTTTGGGAAAAACGGCACTTAGGGTTTCATTTTCGGGGGAAACCGCACCTATTGGACCAAAAATTTTCAAGTTTTCGAAACCGGGTCGAAAAATGATGTTTTTGAGTAACAGACGCCTGAACACGGTGCCATGTCCGCTGAACACGGGGTCGTGTCCAGCAAGCTGTTTGCAGTTTTGTCCGAAAATTCCACTTTTTCGTGCTAACTTTTGGTGTATTCTTTCAGATGTCTAGGAAGTTCACGAGGTTTAACTCAAATGAGCTCGATGCTAGGGCTAGATACGAAGTACTTCAAACAAGACCGGAGGAATACCCAAGACAAGCATGTATGGATTTGTTAGCATTGGTGAACCAACTTGACCGTTTCAACAACCTTGTCACCGGCCCATTAAGAGTCGTTTTAACCACTCGACTTCATTCCGTCCACGAGTGCACTTTGGAATTCTATAGCACCTTCACGTTAAATTCAAGGTGTGACCCATTTGACAACGATGGGGTAGCATTCCGATGTGGTGGAACTAGGTACTCGATTTCAATGGCACAATTTGGGCCGATTGTCGGGTTGTATGCGGATGAAGATGCGGGTAACGAGGAAAATACTGGAGGGATGCGAGAGATAGATGAGAACGATCGCCAAGCCATGTGGGCTCAGATTGGTGAAGGGCATTACAATCCGAGCAGCACTAAGAGCACTAAGTTGAGGGATCCGCTCTACCGATACATCCATAGGCTCCTCGGCTACTCTCTTAGCCAAAGGCATGATAGCGGTGGCGTTGTTGGGTTAAGATATTTGGTTGTCCTCCACTGCATCCATAACCGCAGACACCTTGATGTTCCATTCCTCCTGCTCCGAAACATGCATTTGAACCGACTTGCTACTTCACCAACCCCTATCTTCTTTGGAGGATGGGTATAGCGTCTCTTCAAGCACTTCACCAACATACCTAGGTCATTCGAAAGGAGCCCATGGTCGGGAAGGGTAGACATACACATTTGCCGCTCAATGAACCTAATTTATGAGGCTGAAGACGGGACGGTTAGCTTCCAAAGGATGCAGGGGCATCCATGGAACCCGCAAGAGGCACTTGTCCTTCACGCTCCACAACATCATCAGTACCAGTACCAGCCCCACGATGATCCGGGCCAATCCTCCTCAGGAGACGGTTTTCCTAACTTCCAAAGTTTACATGATTTATTGCAGGAAAACCTTATGTGCACCAGGAACACCCATAACATGGCGAGCAACACGTACAACCGGGTTGGAGGAATCGAGAGAAACATATCCGATATCCAAGATGATATTGGAAATATCCGGGAGTACATTGCGGGGCATGGTGGAGATGATGATGATGATGATGAGGACGAGGACATGGACTAGGCGGGAGGAGCGGATGCGGAAACGGTTGGTTGGTGATCCCACAGGTTAACCCCCTTTTATCTTGAACAATTTTCTGCCTGCGTGCCGTGTGTTGAACAATTTACTTTCTTTTAACTCTTTTTAGACAAAATGACAGTGCACGTCCTTTAGGTTTACCTAAAAGTACAGTGCACGTCCTTAACGTTTAAAAGTTGCACTGCAAATCCTTTACCTTTAATTTTGTTGCATTGCAAGTCCTTTATGGCTAACGGTGTTAACTTTTACCATTAAATCCCCCACGTGCCTCCCACGTGAGGGGTATATCCGTTCATTCCCTTCATTCTTCCCCTTTAAAACCCAGTCTTCAACATTTCACTACATCCCCTTCCTCTCTGTTTTAACCCTAACCCCAATATTCAGAGAATCGGTGCCACCCTTCCTCACCTGAAGAAAATAATGGAGAGATTGCATTCCGGCCAACAAAACAAACCACCTTCCCTCTCAGGTTAAACCGCCGGCAACCGGAGCCGGTATTCTGGCGTCGGACCTCCTGCCATTTCCAAAACAATCTGACGAACACCCTCCTTTCTGTTATTTACAGCCCACACCCACCTCAGGAATTAGTAGAGTCAGAGAGTGAAGCAGAGAGAAGCTTAGAGAAGCTGAAGAAAGAACACGGTGGAGCCGGCATCGAGCTCCGGCAAGGTACGGCGATGGCGGAAGAACCAGAGAAAAAAAGAGAACCGGCGAAGCCGGAGCCATCTCCGACGATAGCGGTACTTCAGGCGATGGGGTCTGTAATTCCTCCTGACGAGTCACCGACGGTGGTACAAATCGGATCTCAGTAAACAAAATCGGCAGGTATGACGGCGACAACATGCATTCTTTCAGTTCATGACTTCATCGGTTCGGGTATACTAACCTCAGATTTCTCGAGTTCTCTGTGACTTTTGATTGGTGAAATTATGTACATATGCTTGGTGATAAATTGCTGATATGTTTGTTGGTTTGAGTTCTATTATAAAGGGCTGCGTTCCTCGAGTTTAGTAGGAATGATTGTATGATTGATTGTGTCAATAGTAATATTTAAAATGTATGCTTTGATGTTTTGGTGCATTTACAAGTACTAACGGTTTCAAGATGACTTAAAGATTATAGATCTAGTTGAATGATTTCATGTCATCACAGTGATAATCTGATTTGTTGCAAGATGATAATGGATTCATGAATAACTTTGATGATTTTCGATGAAGATTAGGCTAAATCTGTTTTTGATATGAGAAGATGGTTTTGTCTGATGATAAATCTGATTGTGTACAAATAAAACGTTATTAAAGATTCATATCTGTTAATGATAATCTTGGAATGAACTGTTTTAATCTTAGGTTTTAAAGGGGGGAATGAAGGGAATGGACGGATATACCCCTCACGTGGGAGGCACGTGGGGGATTTAATGGTAAAAGTTAACACCGTTAGCCATAAAGGACTTACAATGCAACAAAATTAAAGGTAAAGGATTTGCAGTGCAACTTTTAAACGTTAAGGACGTGCACTGTACTTTTAGGTAAATCTAAAGGACGTGCACTGTCATTTTGTCCTCTTTTTATTTTCTGCATTTCTTTTTCTTTTTAACTTTATGACATGGATGTTGAACTTGGTAATTTAGGATGTTTGCAATGGTTTGGTGTAGTGTTTATTGCTAAAACAGGTACATACGAGGCTTAGAGCACTAAACCTTAGTGCTACTAAAGCCGGGACAGGAAAACTAGAGCCAGAAACCTGTTTTTCAACCCTGCAGATTGTCTACACGGGGTCATGTTCAACCGACACGCCCCCGTGCCCACTTCCCCAGACGTGCTGTTTGTCTTAATCTGTAGACTTTTGACAGACACGGGGTCGTGTCCAGCCGACACGCCCCCGTGTCCACCTTCTGTAAGTTTTCGTTACTGGCACCTGAACACGGGGCCGTGTCCACGCGCCCAGTAACACAAATTTTTGCTTTTTCACACCTTTTACACATTTAATCAACCTAGAAACTTATTTTTGGGACACATTGAGGACAATGTGTAATTTAAGTGTGGGGGGGGGGGGGATGCTAAAACCTTGAATCTTGCAAGTCCTAAATACAAGCCTTACACAAAACTCTATTGGAATCGCTAATCGCCCCAAATTTTTTTCAAAAATTTTCATTTTTTTTTTACTTGTCTAGGTTTAATTTGGGAATTTCAAAATTCTAAAAAGGTTATATTTTTACAAATTTACAACCGATAGCGTCGTGATAAAAAGAACCAACATAAGAAAATTATGAAAATGCATGACAAGCTTAGTTAAAATCTAATTATATATACTTGATCACATAAAAACCCATTCCCACAAAAGTGAGTTTTAGCCTTTATTGAGCATACAAATACATATCTTTAAATTAAATGCTCATTTTTCGTTTCTTGTGTGAATAGCCGCTTGGTTCTTACAACTCTAGAACTTGCCACGACGATACATTCCCGGTCCTTACCAACTTAAACCCGAGTAAGTAAATGATGGAGGCATTAGGACTAACCCTTTTTATTTCTACACCATTATTTTTCTTTTTTTTTTAACCACCTACCCAAAATCTCCCTAGTTAACCCCTTTGAGCCTAAACCTTTTCATTTCTTAACCCAAACCAAACACTCTTTCACCCACCAAAACCTTTTTATTTTTAACCCTTTGTTTTAGTAACAAGCTCGGTTTTTCGTATGACTTTCAAAAAAAAAATATTGATGAAGCAAAAGAAATAAACAAGCAAGTTCATCAAAAATAACTTTGTATGAATTATGGCTTCATCAAAATAAAAAGTTGAAAAAAATAGAGAAAGTCTTACGAAAACCGACGCTTGTTGCGCTTTTCGTCCTTTCACTAACCACTAACCCAACCACCTACCTTTAACCCAAGTCTAACCCTTCACCCAAAAAGTCCTCTTGATATTTACAAAGGTATATAGTTTAAAAGGAGAAAGATTGATTGCTTGGCAAGCCTATGGTAGGAGTAAGTTCCATGCCGCTCTCGAGTGATTCACTAAAATACGTCTTCGGCCGAGTGTTGAGTGATCCTCCGTGAGGTATGTGAACTTGTATATAAATGGAATTTTAAAGAGGCATGTTATGCCCTAATAAATAATTTATCTTATGAAAAGTTTTAAATAAATCCTGACGAATATGATTGTAAATAAATAAAAATAAAACGTAATAAAGAATCTTGGAAATCCCGACACTCTATGACAAGCCCAAAAACCTTCTCTTCTACCCATTCCATTTGGGAGTGTAAAGCCACATTATAAAGAGTTTTGCTTGAGGACAAGCAAAGATTCAAGTGTGGGGGTATTTGATGTGTGCAAAATGCAACATATAAATTACATCAATTGTGGCATAAAACTAACACTTTTTTTAGTACTAATGTTGAAAAAAGTGTGTTTTTGTCTTCCTTTTGTATTTTCAGGATTAAATGAGCTCAAATTAACAAAAGAAGCAAAAAGACAGCTAAATCTAACATAAATACAAGAAAATGAACAAACGTGGCATGCCCGACCTCCCCGAAAGCATCTTCCCAAGCAAAACAAGAGAACAGAAGGCTGAACACGCCCCGTGCTCAATGAGTACGGGGGCGTGCCCAAGTGTCAGCATAAAAGACAAAGTTGTAGAAGCTTCCATCGCCCACCACGGGGCCGTGCTCAGCGGACACGGGGCAGTGGTCAACTATAAGATTCGCAGAATTCAGGCAAATCTTGATAGTACAGATATGCTTCTGCATACGGGGTCGTGCCCAGCGGACACGGGGCCGCGGTCAACTAATGCAGACAAAATCAATTAATGAAGACAGAGAAGGATGTGGACACGGGGCCGTGCCCGAGCTTCTGCTCAGCCTATAAATAGGAGTGCTTGGCTCAAGCTCAAACCATCCATTGGCACACCACCTCTCTCACACTTCACCCACCACCCACCACTACCATAACACCATCATCCACCACCATCATCCATTGTCCATCATAGAGTGTGTGAGTCGTCTCGGGATCCAAGATTGATCGTAAGAGTTCTTGATAATCAAGGCCATGTTTGCCTAAGTCTCTTACATCACTTGGTGAAGAAAAAGTGTTTAGTGTAATACTTTTTATTTTTAATATTTTCGCACTTTTTAATTGGTTATGTATTAATGACTTTAATAACTAGTTTCTTATGTTAAAGGTGATTCTTCCTTATCGTTTGTCCGTGGTGTCTTGGCATTATTTTAATGTCTATATAAAATAAAAGATTTTCACCATTCATACCTCCACGGTCTATATGGAGGTATGTTGGCTACCTGGTCGGGGGTTAAGGGAACGGTTTGGTAAGAGTCTTGCCATTGTTCAGTGTATAGATCCTGCAAAGGACCTGAGTCAAATTTAGTAGGACCTCCTTCAATACTTAACGGTATTGGATGGCGGGGGTCCAAACCCTTTGATCCGCTCATAAGTTAAACTACTATTAAAACTTTAACCCGGCTACTTAGGACTGTATCCCTGCTGACTCAGACTACTTAGCCGAGGGTAACGTCGCCTTCAAAAGAGGGGCCTACCACAATATGCATTAATAACTTAATTAATTATCTTTCAATAATCCAACCCTTTAGGATTGTATCCCTGCTGACTCAAACTACTGGGCTGAGGGTAACGTCACCTCCAAAAGAGGGGCCTACTACAATAACTAAGATAATCTCTTAATAAAGTGCAAAAGTGCGGAAATAATCAAAGGTTACACTAAACACGAGTCGGAGCCAAGTGATTCATCTTGTCTATCTGTTTTTTACTTTTATTTTTATTTTTCAGCATTTTAGTTAGTTTTTATTTTCTTAGTCTAAAACATTTTTCTAAAGTTTTGATTTGATTAGACGTTGAGGATAAACCAGTACTAAAAGCTCTTGTGTCCTTGGACGACCTCGGTATCTTACCAACACTATACTACGCTCACGATGGGTGCACTTGCCCATATGTGTGTTTAGTGTTAGTAAATATCGTGTTTTATAAATTTAAAACTTGGCTAAAGAAAGTGTAAAAGGACTTAAAATATACTTAAACTTATTTACACACTTCATAGGCATCATTTATTATCATTAATTTTGATGCATTTACAACGATAATAACCCACAGAATGAAGGGGTTATCCTTTATTTTCACTCGTCATCAACAAAATTCTATAAGACCGTCCATAACGGGGTGGTATATATGACCGAAAACGATGATGGCGCCCCATAGCGCCCGCGTACACCGTTACGGTCGGCGCTATGGGGTAAGTTTTTTGCCTCCCCACTATGTATATCATGGCGTTACCATTCCTTCCTCACTCACACAAAGAAATAGTTCAAGCAAGTCTTTGGTTTCTTTAGAAAGTAAGAAATGAGAATTTTTTTTTAATATTCTTCAAAGAAGACCGGAAAAACCCTAGTGGAGAACTGGAGATCAAGGCGAGTTCGTTTGTTTGATTAAAAAGTAGAGTGAGACTTAATAGGGAGTGGAATGAATGATGTAATTTTTTAGTTAGTTTGTAATGTGTTGACATTCCACATCCTAGCATCTTTGAAATGTACTTATATTTTGTGTCTAACAATATACTTTTGGTAATAAGTATAAAAAAATCCTATAGCTTAGTGACATTTTGAGATGAGGATAAGACTTTGAAATTACTAGAGTCTGAGTTCGATTCTTAGAAAAGGGTTTTTCTTAGGCTAGGGGGTGTGGTATACAGTCACTGGCCACCTCAGCGTCGTTAGAGCCCCTTAACACCCCCTACCCATCCCATGCTCGCCAAAAGGGAGGCGCCATCAATCCTCCGCCAGCCTAGTAACGAGCGTTAAAGGGAGGGGCTGGTGGGACCCATTGTTTTCAGCCAATTAATTTTTTTCTCTTTATATTTTTTTTTTGTATTTTGTTTAAGAGGGGGGGGGGGGGGGGGGGTTATGGCACTATAAAGCCCCTAGGGGCTTTAAACCCCACCCCAGTCTTAGATTTATCGAGTTTTCTCCTGAATTGATGTATATGCATTATAGCCTAATAAAAATGGATATAATTAAATGATTTCGCTTGTGACACGATGATATTTTTACGGTCTGTCAGTAATCTAAATTTACAGTTAAAATAAAAAGGAGACACAAAAGAAAAAGGCTAGTTGTGGACAGTGTCATAAATCTGAATAAGATAAAAATGAATAAACAAATAATAAGAGACAACAAAACATAAGTGTAGATATTAAAGAATTGTGTGTGTGTGTATGCGAATACGGCGGATTGTTACAAGACAAGGTGCATGGAACCAAAATGAAGGTTACCACGTGAGGCCGTGTGGCGGTAGGTTGGTAGGTGTGACATGCATTTGCCTTTATATGCAACATACGACTTATCTTTTTCTTTTTTATTCTACATTTGGCTTATAGGTAAACGTAAAAGACAATCTTTTTAACTTTTTTTCTAGGTTGGGAGTTTGGTTTGGTTTGGTTTATAAATATGGGTATTGGTAATCTAAATATTGTAAAAAAGATGCCACGTGTTTTCTCATAAAATTTGAAACATGTCATAGACTCATAAGGCTAGACGGTATGGGGATTGTCCCTGCCCCGTCTTGGCCCGGCACCGCCCTGTGCACCATTTTCGGAGCCCCGTCGTCGTCGCATTCATCTGGGGTGGGACGATGAAGACGGGCACAAGAAGACAAAAGGCCTCTCACACACACATAGGCGGATCTTAGAAGGGCTGTGGCAGGGCCACGGTCCGGGCAAGTTTTTCGGCCGTAGTGCTAATTTTCCGCATTTCGATCGAAATTTTTTATATATACTATGTTTGGCCCGCGCTTGCCCGGGCTTTTTTTAGTGCCCGTGTCTTTCGACCCTGCACACACATATACATACGACACACACACACACATATATATATATATAGTGAAAGTGTAAAATACAATATCCCTTAACGTACAATACGTACGATATAGTGAAATCGCATGCTATAAAATTGCATGGATGAAATCGCATGTGATAATTTTGATGAAATCGCATATTGGTTTTTTATAACAATTTCGCATGTGATAATTTTGATGAAATCGCATGTTGGTTTTTTGTAACAATTTCGCATTTGGTAATTTTGATGAAATCGCATGTTAAAAAACCAACATACGAAATTGTTACAAAAAGCCAACATGCGATTTCAATGTCGGATGAAGATCTGACGGCTGAGATGAGCGCGTACATATTGTACGATAAGGGATATTGTACGTTAACCTAACCCTGTATATATATATGTATATATATATATATATATATAGGGGAAAGTTCATTGGGAAACAACACGGGGAACCGACTCAAACGAACTTCGATTAGACTCATTCCAGCGGCGTTGGAACCGGCTCGTCGAACCCTAACTAGGATCTCTTAACCCTAAACCCTAAATCCTAACTCCTAAACTCTAAACCCTAAAGTTAAAAATAAGGCTAAAACCTAAGTTAAACCATAAAATCTAAACTATAAACCCTAAAAGCTAGCCCTAAAGGCTAAACCTAAAGCTAAACCTAAAGCTAAACCCTAAACCTAAACCTTAAACCATAAAGCTAAACCTTAAAGCTAAACCCTAAAGCTAAACCCTAAAAGCCAAACCCTAATATATTTATGATTTAGGGGTTATGATTTAGGGTTTAGGGTTAAGAGATCCTAGTTAAGGTCCGACGAGCCGGTTCCAACGCCGCTGGAATGAGACCAATCGGAGTTCGTTTGAGTCGGTTCCCCACTGTTCCCCAATGAACCACACACACTATATATATATATATATATATATATATAGGTAGAGGATCCTGTAAAAAGTGCTCTAAGTGTGAGAAGTGTATTATAACACTATATATAATACTATATAACACCATATAAACACCGTATAACAATATGTAACACCATATAATACCATATAATACCATATAACACTATGTAACACTATATATCATTATATAACAAATATAACACTATAGGTTGTCTGATAGCATGTCTGTGATAGATGTATAGTGCTATATTTGTTATATAATGTTATATAGTGTTACATAGTGTTATATGGTATTATATGATGTTACATATTGTTATACGGTGTTTATATGGTGTTATATAGTATTATATATAGTGTTATAATACACTTCTCACACTTTAGGCCCTTTTTACACTATCCTTACCCTATATATATATATATATATATATGTATATATATATTAGGTCCATCCCCCATTTCCTTAGGTCCATCCTCTTTGCCCCATCCTCACACTCATCCTACGTGGTGCTGACGTGGAGGCCCATCCTCCATCAACCATACCAAGTAGCCTAAGATTTGAAACAAGTCATAGAATTCTAAGACCATGTGTAGTCATAAAGCCTCTTGGGGGCGTTATGCGACAAGTGGTGAAACGCGTAAAAGAAGGGCTTTTGGTTAGTCTGCAGTTTGGTTTAGTGATTCTGCAGTTTCTACAAATGCATTTACAGTTTGGTACAAACTTTGGCCAATTTTGATTCAACTTACAGTTTGACAGCAGTTTGGTTTGGTGATTCTGCTGTTTCTGCAAGTGCAGTTGCACTTTGGTTCAAACTTTGGCCAATTTTGCACCTAGTTACAGTTTGACAGCAGTTTGGTTTGGTGATTCAGCTGTTTTTGCAAGTGCAGTTGCACTTTGGTTCAAACTTTGGCCAATTCTGCACCTAGTTACAGTTTGACTGCAAATTGGTCAAACTTTTTCGGTACAAACTTTGGCCAATTTTGCTTTACACAATTTGTCAATTTTGGTTCAAACATTGACCATTTTGGCTTCATATGCAGTTTGAGTCACTTGCAAGTATGGTCAATATGTACATAACTTAGATGTCCAGTTGAGTCAAAGTAACAAAAGCATAACTTAGATGTCTAGTTGCAAATTCCATTTCATAACAAGTGGGCACAAATGGTTACAAACACTAAATACGACAGCAGTTCAATAAATACTAATTCCACAAATACAACAATATTGCAATTGCAATTAAAAAGGTTAGCACATATGGTTTCTTCGACTTCGTCTTTGTGTCAAATCTCATTGCTTTCAAGTTCTTGTTCTCTTCTATTAATAACATATTGTGTAATTAAAGGTTCTTTATCTTCAGGTCTTTAAACGACATTGGAGTTGAGGTGCCGTATGAACGTTCAACGAACATCTTATCAACATCTTCTTTCCACAAGAAGAATTTGCAATCCCCTCTCTACAAAACACAACAACTATAAGGAAATTGCAATGGACTATTTACAAAACACCAAATTGAACTTACAGGCCAGTGAGAACAGCCGTAAAATTCTTCACCATGTATTTCACTTTTAAGTCCAGCTACTCGAAGAACCGCAACAATGTCGTGATGACAGTACACATTTCCATCCAAATTGACCTTTGAAGAAACACATAACTAATTTTAAGGTTAATTAGTTTGGTTTATGTTTCAAACATGAGGGTTAATCTTCTTGATCTTTCCAGAGCTCCGACGTGATCCGTTCTTCCTGCAAAATAGCAACACCGTTAGCTCGTTAAGAGGAGAATATGGGGGTTTCCCTCTTAACCAGGCTCCGACGTGAGAATAAGTAACTGTTTTGAGGAAATAAGTGTGTGTTAAGAGTGAGAGTAGAGAGAATGGAATGTTTAACCTGAGTATGGAAGCCTCTATTTATAGCCGGAGTAATGTAAGAGGAGATGGGCTGATGGGCCTTGGGCCGAAAGGCGACAACGAGGAATATCTTCCTTGTCTCACTGGTCTCGACCGTTAGTGGTTTCTAAAAGTTCTCTGGTGTTGGCGCACCTTGATTGGAGCCACGTGTCCTAGTTGTCGGCCTTGTTGTCCCTCTGCCATCTGCAGGTGAGTGGAGATCATGGGGCAGTTGTCGCCGCCTCCTGATTGGTGCCACGTAGGCGTCCTTGTGTACTCTCTGTCTTCTGCACGTCAGTCGATCGTGGAGCACGATAGAGCACAGCCTGGTGGACGCTGATTGGCTCGTTTTTCTGCCACTCGTACCTTTGGTACTTTCTGAAGTGGCCCTGCGCCGTAACCCTTGTGCGAACCTTGTTATGCACGTAACTAACCAGCGCAGGGTTATAGGAGTTGAAGGCTCTTATTCAGAATACTAAGTGTGGAACTGATGTTATCTCTTGCTTGGGCCTCGCGCGAAGTCCTGGTTTTACTTAAGCAGCCCGCGCGAGGTCCATAGATTAATCAGCTTCTTGAGTAAGGAGTATGGTCCGGCGCGGGACCTGAATGGTCTGTGCGGCTTTTTGGGACCATACCCCTTCAAGTCCCCCCAGTCCAGTGCTGCTTCCATGCGCGAAGTAAATGGTTGGAGCTCTGGACTTAGAAAAAAGGAAGTCTGTTAGCCTTTACAAGTGCTTGCTAGGTCTTGGTAGACGGCGCGCGTGTAAGTGGTTGTCAGTTACTACGGCGCGGCTACCAGAATTGCTTGTTGCTAGTTTTTGCTTTTCAGTGTTGACACGTAACCTTATGGATAATCATGAATGCAGCGCGGCCTTTGCTAACTTCTACATGAAGTTTTGTAGTAATTCTGAGTGGGAAAAGTCTCGAAATTTGAATTATGACAGGTTGGTGCAAATGTCGTTGATGGCGACGCTTGAGTTGACTGCTGACACGGCGATCATCATGCTGTCACTGACGGTTCGGCTCTCCCTCAGGAGAGTGAGGCCCACGCGCGCGTGGTAACCGTCACTCCGAGAATCCCGCCTTACGTGGCGGCTACTGATTGGTTACGCGCGCGGTGATCCCGACACGTTTACCCATCGCATTAAATGTGATGGGTATATATATTCGACGAGAGGAGAGAGAGTTGCACAATCTTTCTTCTGCTTTCTCTTTTTTCTCTCTAATCTTCAAAGAGTCTTCAAATCTTCAAGTTTCTAAAGGTGATCTTCATGTTTTTCCAGAAATTTAGAAGATCTTCATCCGATTTTCATTATTTTTATATACATGGCTGAAGAAGAAACCCAAGTGGAGGAAGGTCCTGTCCCTGTCCTTAAGTGGGATCAGGGGCTGTTTGAACAAATCACCAGGGGTTTCCGGTTTCCACCGGAGTGGGATGCTCAATATCCCCGGCAAGGTCAGACTACCGCCGACGCACCACCGGGGTACATAACCCTTTTTGAAGACTTTTTCTTGCAAGGGAATTTCCGACTTCTGGCAACAGATTTCATGGCATCCATACTTCATTTCTATGGCTTTCACATATCTTAGATGAGTCCAGCCGGCATGGTGAGGGTGAGACACTTCGAGTTCTTATGCCGATCTCATGGGATAGAACCCTCCGTTGAGAAGTTCCGGGTGTTTTACCAGTTGATCAGGAATATCGGGTTCTATTCCTTTGGCAACCGAGGCTCTGCTAAGAAGATTATTCTAAATCCTCCAAAAAGCTTTCACGACTGGAAGATGAAGTTCTTTTTCATCAGAGAAGAAGTTATGCCGATCGCGATGATCTTTCGTGAATCAGACACGATTGAGAAGGAGGAGCATCCTATTCCTTAAGGAGCTGATTGGTATCTGAAGCTTACTACGACGCCTAATCGGATTTTTGGTGAAAATGTGTTGGTTGCTGTAACACCCATCTAATTTCGCTTGATTTTAAAGATATAGATTAAACCATTGTAAATAAAACTTGCTAAATCAACATAATTTCTACACAAGAGGTTCATAAGTAAGTTAAACTTTAGTCAATCCCGACTAAATAAAAACATTTCAAAAGTTTTTTTTTAGAAATCATTTACAACCCATGACCCAATTCTAGTAAAGATTTAAACATTGCGGAAGCTTGAAAGTAGTGTTCGGTTCTTCAAAAGTTTGCTCGACCATCCTCCGATTTGTTTCCTTCATTACCTAAGATCAAACCCCAACAAAAGTTAGTTTTGATCAAGTTATAAGGGTTATAAATAAGTTTCATGCATCAACATTTAAGAAAAAAAATAAAATTTTGGAACAAGGGCGTCGCGTGACGCCTAGCCCCTAAATTCACAGAATGTTTATTTTCTGATGCTGCACTTTCCCAGTTCCAAGTTCAAATCAAATTCCAAATTTAAATAGCCATAACTTTTGACTCGTAAGTCCGTTTTAGGTGATTCTTTTTCCTATGTGTCTGTAAATTCGTTACCGACATGCCTATTATGAATTTCATACCGAAAAACTTGATTACGGATCGAAAGACTATATGTCCATATACAATTACTCGACCCATTCTAACTTTACCCATTTCACTACCATTTAACTATTAAACCTATGGCGCCTTATGCCCAACATCCGGGGCTTATTATCACCCACATTTCTTACCAACTTCTTGGTTTAATGCCTTTGTGATTATTATCGCCATTGTCGACTACTAGAATGTTTAAAACTACAATTTTTCACACTAATATATCAATTGTCTCATCTTGTGGAACCATCCACTTATGATGACTACCAATTAGGTTCGTTTACTATACCAAGTCTATCAAATTCACATTCTAACCATAATCGATATAAATTCTATCAATAACACATAGTTTATCCATATTTCAACGAATGTAACGGATCAAGTTACATACCTTAGCGTACGCCCTTCAACCGCGAATCACCACCGGCTTGTCCACTCGACGTTCCGGTATCTTTTCCTATAGAGTTCAATTCAAGACATGATTAGAACTCTCTTTAGACCTCACTTCGCATAATATACCGAAACATCATAATTATACGTTAAAGCTTTAAATTTCTATTTTTAAGCCTTCTTTGAGGCATTTTCACAAACACCTTAAAGGCAGATTTATCACAAGATTATATGACAAGTTTCTAGCTTATCATTTAGCCCTAATTTCACTTCAATCAACGTTTTACATGATTGTTAGCTTCTAGATTTCTGAAATCACTTCCAAATCATCAAATTACACAAAATCAACATCCCATATCCTAGTATTTATCAATCCACTCATAACCCATTAATCACATACAATGGTGTTCATGGATTAACCAAATTTTTCCTATGATTTCAACTTCTATTGGTCTAGGGTTTATTCCTAGACACTATAGTTGTTCCTTAATCATCATAACATATACATGCAACCCTAAATTCCGATTTTTCCCAATTTCATGAGAATTTCAAGTTAAGAATTTTCACTAAATTTTACATACCTTGTAATCCCCTTGCGATGAGGATCACGATTCTAAGCTCGGATTTTCGTTTGGACCAGATTTGCTCCTCCAATTTGAGAATTTTAGTAGAATTCTAGGTTTTGTTGAAGGTGGGTGTCGCCCCCATGTTGTTCTGGTCGACCTGAGCTCCAAAGTGGGGTGTTTGGTTTATGTTTTATTTGTTTATTAAAATTCAAGTTTCAATTTTAACAACCTAAACCCCTCCACTTTGATCAACATTGATTTTGGTTACTTTTAACCCTACTTTAGGTTATTTCTAGACTTGTAACTAATTAGGTTAAAATTCCTAGTTAGTAAATTCTCGTTTATTTATACCTTACAAATTCCAATTTAAGGTTTTATATTTTCGGGGTGTTACAAGTCCACCCCCCTTAAAAAGGGTTTCGTCCCCGAAACCGTAGTACGTACCAAATAAAGTAGGGTGAAGACGTCGCATCTCCTCTTCGGACTCCCATGTAGTGTCCGAACCTTTCCTATGCTCCCATTTGACTTTGACTTGATCAATTTGTTTATTTCGTAAATGTTTGACCTTTCGGTCCAAAATCTCCACCGGTCTCACCGCATAATTCAGACTATTATCCACTTCGATATCAGCGTAATGGATATAGGCCGTTTCGTCTGCTAAGCACTTTCTTAATTGTGACACGTGAAACGTGCCATGTATCCCACTCAGTTCCTCCGGTAACTCAAGGCGGTAAGCCACTTTGCCAACCCTTCCGATAATTTTAAATGGCCCAATAAACCTCGGGCTTAGCTTCCCCCTTTTTCTGAATCTAATAACGCCCTTCCAAGGGGAAACTTTTAGCATGACCATGTCGCCAACCTGGAATTCGATTGGCCTTTTCCTTTTATCAGCATACGCCTTTTGTCTGTCTTGAGCTGCTTTCAAATGTGCCCGAACTTTTGCAATCTTTTCATTCGTGGCTCGTACTATATCTTGGTGAGCGAGTTCTCGTGGACCCACTTCACCCCAACATACCGGGGTTCGACATTTCCTACCGTAAAGCATTTCGTACGGTGCCATCTTAATACTAGATTGGTAACTGTTGTTATACGAAAACTCGACTAACGGTAGGTGAACATCCCAACTGCCCCCAAAGTCGATTATACACGCCCGTAGCATGTCCCCCAATGTTTGTATTGTTCTTTCACTCTGTCCATCCGTTTGAGGATGGTACGCAGTGCTAATGAACAATTTGGTCCCCATTTTCTCTTGGAAATCTCGCCAGAAATTCGAAGTAAACCGGGTATCCCTATCAGACACGATGGACACCGGCACCCCATGACGTGCTATTATTTCATTGGTGTAAACTTCTGACATCTTTTCTGACGTATAAGTCTCACGAATCGGAATGAAGTGAGCACTTTTTGTCAACCTATCCACCACTACCCATATGGCATCAAAACCACGATTCGTCTTAGGCAACTTGGTTAATAGGTCCATTGTGATATGTTCCCATTTCCAAACCGGAATTTCTAAAGGTTGGAGTTTGCCATATGGTTTCTGATGCTCCGCCTTGACTTGTAAACATGTGAGGCATTTTTCCACATGTTTCGCCACATCCCTCTTCATTCCGGGCCACCAATAATTTTGTTTCAAATCATTGTACATCTTGGTCGCACCCGGATGGATTGAATAACGGGATTTATGAGCTTCATTAAGTAGAAGCGCCTTCACTCCGCAAGTATGTAGGACCCATATTCTTCCGGATCGAGTCTTCAACCCGTTATTCCCATCCGATAAATCTTTCAACTGACCGATGATTCTTTCTTTCTTCCAATTCTCTTCTTTCATTGCTTCTAATTGCGCCCCTCGAATACGTTCAAGTATACCCGAGGTCACCACGAGTTGCATCGATCTTACTCGTATTGGGACATAATCCGCCTTTCTGCTCAAAGCATCCGCCACCACATTAGCCTTTCCGGGGTGATAATGTATTTCACAATCGTAGTCTTTTACCGTTTCCAGCCATCGCCTTTGTCGCATATTTAACTCTTTCTGATCGAAAAAGTATTTCAAGCTCTTGTGGTCGGTGAATATGGTTCACTTTACCCCATACAAGTAGTGCCTCCATATTTTTAATGCAAATACCACCGCAGCCAACTCGAGATCGCGCGTGGGATATTTCTTCTCGTGTATCTTCAATTGTCTCGAGGCATAGGCTATTACCTTGCCCCGTTGCATCAACACGCAACCGAGCCCCGATAGTGAAGCATCCGAATAAACCACCATGTCTTCGACGCCGTCCGGCAATGTCAATACCGGAGCTTGAGTTAACTTTTCTTTTAGCGTTTGAAACGCTTTTTCTTGATCGGCACCCCAATTAAACTTTTCTTTCTTTTGGGTTAGCTTTGTTAGCGGTGACGCAATCTTGGAGAAATCTTGAATGAATCTCCTATAGTATCCCGCAAGCCCCAAAAAGCTTCTAATTTCTGACGGGTTCTTCGGGGAATTCCATTTTGACACAGCCTCTATCTTTGACGGATCCACCAAAACTCCGTCGGCACTTATGACATGGCCAAGAAATTGTACCTCTCGTAACCAAAAGGCACATTTAGAGAATTTTGCATATAGTTTCTCTCGTCTAAGTGTCTCTAACACTTCTTGTAAGTGGTGTGCGTGTTCAGCTTCACTTTTCGAATACACCAAGATATCATCGATAAACACGATGACCAACTTATCCAACATTGGCTTGCAAACCCGGTTCATGAGGTCCATGAAAGCCGCGGGTGCGTTTGTTAGCCCAAATGACATCACGAGGAATTCGTAATGTCCGTATCTCGTGCGGAAAGCCGTCTTCGGCACATCTTCTTCTTTGACCTTTAGTTGGTGATACCCCGATCTAAGGTCAATTTTCGATAACCAGTTCGCGCCTTGTAGTTGGTCAAATAAGTCATCTATCCTCGGGAGCGGGTATCGGTTCTTTACCGTGAGTTTGTTTAACTCCCGGTAATCGATACACATGCGCATGCTCCCGTCTTTCTTTCTCACAAACAACACCGGTGCACCCCAAGGAGACACACTCAGCCTTATGAATCCCTTGTCAAGCAGATCTTGGATTTGGGACATCAACTCTTGTAATTCCGAGGGTGCAAGTCGGTACGGGGATTTTGCTACGGGTTTCGCGCCCGGAATCAATTCGATCCCGAACTTTATTTCCCGTTCAGGCGGTATCCCCGGTAAATCATCCGGAAACACATCTTCATAATCTCGTATTACCGGTACATCTCCAATATTTCGTGATTCTTTTTCGGGCTCATTAGCGTATATCATAAATGCCTTGCATCCTCGCTTCATAAGCTTGTGAGCTTTCAACATTGAGCATACTATGGGGTTGCCTCCTTTTTCGCCATAAATGGTGACGTGTTTTCCGCTCGGAGATGTTAGTTTTATCTCTTTACGAAAACACACGACCTTTGCATGGTGTTGAGATAGCCAATCCATCCCAACGACTACTTGAAATTCTCCCATCGACATCGGGATTAGATTTATCAAATATTCTTCATCGTCAATGCTCAGTTTACAGTTTTCACATACATCACAAACAATAAAACTCTTGTGTCACACCCCGAATTTCCACGTGTCACCGGTGGGGAGTATCGTGACGTCATGGTTGGCAACATAATAGTCAAACAACACAATATTATTAAGCACAGCGGAAGCAATTGAAAATATAATACAACCGAATTTATTATTGTAATATCAATTGTCACAATATTCGGAAGTTTATCCACAGAAGGATCGAACATAAAATGGAAACAATAGTTCAACAGACTTTTAGGCATCTTAAGCTTGCGAGACTTCTATTGATGCTAAGTAGACATATCCAGCCAATTTCGTATAGTACCTGCATTTAGCCTTTTTGGAAAATACGTCAGTTTACACTGGTAAATACATTCAACTGACTCATTTTGGAAAAAGAGTTTGTAAATTGTTTTGAATGCACGTGGCACAAAATATCTTAACACATTGATTAAAATGCACAGAGGCAAAATTAATCTTTTTAACTTGGGAGAATTATTTAATATTATAATCTTGTGAACGATTTACATGTTACTTATGCGTTCAGTAGCCCGGAACGTGTCCGGGTTAAAGATCAATAGACACACCACAATAATGAGTTATACACCGACAGGTGTACGCCTACACCCCGTGCTCAGGTCGTGGCCATCTCGTAAGATAATGCCGAGGATATCCGGGACATGGTCATTAACCCCCCAAAGGCTTTAAAGTAAACAAATCTGTTTAAAACGAGCCGATCAAATTATTCAACTACCCACTAAGCGTGGAAATTTGATGCCCGATCAAGCGGTACGCTATGTACCGTAACCCAAGCCCGTATAGGGAAAATAAGTTAAAAGTATTTACCTGAGCTAAATATAAATTAAATCCCAGCCGTATATCAAATCAGCAAGTACAGATAGCTTTTACTGGGCTCCTAATCTGGAACGAAAGATTTTAATAACCTATTAGAATCCTAACGGGTCTTTAATTAAGCTTAAGCTTAGACCGGCTAGTTTCAAAGATACGGTTCGTACGCACGATTAAGCGAAGACCGGATAGAATGTGATTCTGACCCGACAAGTTTGAAGACTTGTTTAATATGGGTTTATTATTCACATTCTGGATTTTGAGATAAAACCGATAAGGTTTGACCCGTTTCGGCTAATTTATGTAAACTTGTTACATAAACCGAACCGAACGCGAAATAAGCGTAACGGGTATCCGTAAGAGCCATATACAGGTTTCCTAAGTTAATATGCTTCAAATATGTTGTGACATCAGTAGGATGTCTTTCGTTATGCCCCGAACTAATTTAAACACAAACTATGCCCCGTAGGGGTAGTTTGGTCATTTTAAAGTTTGTAAGAGCGTTTAGATGTTTAACTGAGTTACAGGACTGATGTAAACAGCAAACATACTTAATTTGATAATTTATATCAGTAGGCTAAAGCATATATGTGAAATTTATCATCTTTAACCAAACTATGCCCCGTAGGGGTATTTTGGTAATTCCACATCAGCCGAAAAGCTCAAAAACGAAGTCTGAGTTTATCAACCTTTGCTTACTGTTAAAATATCATAATTTGCCTCATATATCAGTAGGTATCAACCCGGGTATGTCTAATATGATATTAAGACATACTATGCGTTAAAAACGCTAATTATGGCCATTAAAGGCCATTTCCGGGTTCTACACTTAAATCTGATATTTTTATATTTCCAGAAGGCTTAAAATAATTTATTAATCATATGTGATCAGTAGTAAAAGGTTTGGAGTCGTTTAGATATGTAAAACTCATTTTATGGCCCGTAAGGGCAAAACCGACAATTTCCGGATTAAGCCTACGACTCCTAGTTATGCTCAGCCTAAAATTAATTAAAAATCTTTAAAAATCCCAAAATATTATATTACATTAGTGGGTATTAAGTTTGATACCAAAAAGTAGGCTTAACTAGGCTATACGCTAATTACGCCATTTTATTAACATAAAGCATTAGATTTGCGATATTGAGCATAACTCTAAATCTACAAGCCAAACTGATGTCAAACTTTGCATACAAGTTTATATATCAGTAACTAAGGTTTCTACACTTTTACATTTTCATAAATCATGTTTTAAGGTAATAAGGGCATAACGGTCAACATATGAGCAATTAACGGAAATATGCATATTAATTGGATAACTAGTGAACCAAGGTGAATGATCACAGAGGGTTGTTCTAACATGTATCCTAATCCAATTAAAGCTCTGAGGCATTTCTAAAATATGCCCAAACGGGTCAGAACTGAAAGTCAACGGGAAAGTCAAACTATGTGACTTTCGGTTCCGAACCGGGTCTAAACAGGAAATAGTCGGGTTGAACATGTTGGGACATGTTCTTACACTTATTTCTAAGTTATAACAATGTTCAAACATGTTATATATGTTCTAGATAGCTAATTATGCATAAATGACATTTTAAGCATTATGTTGACTTTTTAAGTAAAGGTTTGACCCGACATTTGACCTGCTTAGGATGGTGATCAGGGGAAACCCTTTTGGGGTTTTATTACCCACATAAATACCATCCTATAACTACTTTTAATTCGAGATATGACTGAGCCATTATAGACTAATCTCGAAGTCAAACCGTAATTACGACGGTTTGACTTTTAGCTAATTAAACAAGCTAAACTCAATTAAAGAAGGACTAGTACACTTACAAGAGTCCTATGCACTAGATATGATCACTTGGAAGCAGGTTTGAGCTCCAAATTCGACCAGAAGTGCAGATGAAGTGTGAAGAACAATTGTGAACTTAAAGGGCCTTTTATAGTGATTTCAATCACCACAATTGCTTGACACATAGCCCTATGATCGACCACAACCATTCAACATGTGTCTCTAGTGTCTTAGGGTAGTGTAGGGGTCGTCCAAAGTGCAGAAAAACCGGCCAAGTGGGTCAGATTCGCGTAAAACAGGCTGCTGCCTGTTTTTTCTGCTTCTGATGCTTCCACGCGGGCCGCCTCATGTTTTAAGATTTCTCACGCGGGCCGCCTGGCCCTCTGAAATCAGAATTTCCAATTTTTCATTTTTGCAACTTGTCTCTTGGCTTCACGAAGGGGCAACTAGGGTTATTTCTTGCATTTTGACCCCCTTATATTTACCCACAAGGGCTTTAGGACTTATACCCACTTTGCCAAGTCCCTGAACACTTCCGGTTAACCCGAAAAGTCATAACTTTCAACGTTAACACTTTAACCCCTCGCACACGAATTTGATCATAACTTTCTCATACGATAACGAAACTTTATGAAATTTTAATCGTGCATTCTAGTGAGCATAATTTATATTTACAAAGCTTCGGGTTTGTCAAAAGGTCACTCAGAGGTATATCTTTAACATGTTGACACATTTAACCCCTGTAGTTTGTAATCTCTCACTTTTAGCTTCGTATGATCCATGATTTATTCGTTTGATGTTATGAACATCATGTAGGGTTATTATGAAGTATATTTATTCACTGTTGACACTTAGAATCCGTATAATCTCATACTTTCCATGTTTGTCAACTTTAGTCCTTTTATAACATTCTTTCACACGTTCAAACTTTATGACACGTGTCAACACATTATAGGACGTGAATTTTCGAGGTGTTACATCTTGTTATTACCTATCTCTACTTCTAAGGGCACAGGTAATTTTGTTAGAACAAATGAAGGATGTCGAATAAATCCATATGAAACAAAGGATTTATTCGCACCCGTATCAAATAACACGCGTGCAGGAATCGAATTTACAGCAAATATACCTGAGACCACGTCAGGTTCAACCTTCGCTTCTGCGGCGGTTAGTTGAAAAGATCTTGCCTTTGCTTTTGGGGCTTCACTTTTTGGGTCCTGCCCATCCTTCTTTCCAACCAGTTCCGGACATTCCGACTTTTTGTGACCCGTTCGATAACAATTGTAACAAACCGTCACTTTCTCCGGGCACGATATAGCCATATGTCCCGTTTTTTTGCATATGGGACAAGGCTTATCCTTATAACGGCATTCGCCCTTATGACCCTTTCAACAGATTTTGCAACTTGGCGACCCGCCTTTCGTATTAGATTTCTTCGCGGTTTCGTTTGTTCGTGCCTTCTTAGCAGGGCTTGGGTTTACATCTTGTGCTTTCCGTTCACCCCTTTCAATGCTCTTTTTCAGTTCGATCTCCCTTTCCCGAGCAGCATTTATGATCTCGGTAAGGGTCTCGTATTTGGAAGGGGTGATAAATTCCCTATACTCAGCACTCAGCATGTTGTGGTAATAGTATATCTTTTGTTCTTCATTCGTCACTAAATCATCGCAAAACTTCATCTTATCCATAAACGTTGCTGTAATCTTGTCTATGGTCTCATTCTTGTGCCTAAGTTGCATGAATTCCTCCTTGATTTTATTCATAACCGCCTTGGGGCTATGATGCTTAAGAAATGGCGTCTTGAATTCTTCCCAAGTCATGACCTTAGCAGCTTCAATACCGATCTCTCTTTTTTTGTTATCCCACCAATCTTTCGCTTGACTCCTTAGTTGACCCGTACCATAGGCTACGTAGTCATCTTCATCACAATGGGTCCTCTCGAATACCCCTTCGATATCACTTAGCCATCGTTGGCACACAATTGGATCAACCTCCCCATTATATATTGGTGGTTTACAGGCCATGAATTCCTTGTATGAACAAGGCTTTCGTCCTCCATGCTTCTCCTTTGCTAAATTTGAATCATCTTCCAATTTCTTGATTCTATCTTCTATCTTCTACTATTGATAAAACTGTGTTTTGAATTTTATCAATAAAGCCCGACAAACTGTTTTCGATCGCCTTTCCAACCTTCGGCAATCACTTCCCTCATTTGTTCGGTGACTCTTGGCACCGCATTATCATTACCTCCATCAGCCATCTCTATTTCTGAAATGTTTACACAGGTTGTTAAACATTTCATTTATAACACATGCTTTACTTGTTTTGATTCAATCAAGTTCATAACTTGATTTAATCATTCTTGTTTCAATTCAATCAAGTTCATAACTTGATTTAATCATTCTTGTTTCAATTCAATCAAGTTCATAACTTGATTTAATTATTCTTGTTTCAATTCAATCAAGTTTATAACTTGATTTAATCATTCTTGTTTCATGCATTTCTTGTGTTTGAGTGAGCTTACACACTCTTTTCATGCATATTTGTACATTTCTCATTCTTTGCGTAATACAGAATTTATTAACAAAATAAGTTAATTCTTACCGGAAGATCGATCAAGCTTAAACCAAACACTTTGTTAACAACCTTAGGCTCTGATTACCAACTTGTAACACCCGTCTAATTTCGCTTGATTTTAAAGATATAGATTAAACCATTGTAAATAAAACTTTCTAAATCAACATAATTTCTACACAAGAGGTTCATAAGTAAGTTAAACTTTAGTCAATCCCGACTAAATAAAAACATTTCAAAAGTTTTTTTTAGCAATCATTTACAACCCATGACCCAAGTCTAGTAAAGATTTAAACATTGCGGAAGCTTGAAAGTAGTGTTCGGTTCTTCAAAAGTTTGCTCGACCATCCTCCGATTTGTTTCCTTTATTACCTAAGATCAAACCCCAACAAAAGTTAGTTTTGATCAAGTTATAAGGGTTATAAATAAGTTTCATGCATCAACATTTAAGAAAATAAAATAAAATTTCGGAACAAGGGCGTCGCGTGACGCCAAGGGGGCTCGCGCGACGCCTAGCCCCTAAATTCACAGAATGTTTATTTTCTGATGCTGCACTTTCCCAGTTCCAAGTTCAAATCAAATTCCAACTTTAAATAGCCATAACTTTTGACTCGTAAGTCCGTTTTAGGTGATTCTTTTTCCTATGTGTCTGTAAATTCGTTACCGACATGCCTATTATGAATTTCATACCGAAAAACTTGATTACGGATCGAAAGACTATATGTCCATATACAATTACTCGACCCATTCTAACTTTACCCATTTCACTACCATTTAACTATTAAACCTATGGCGCCTTATGCCCAACATCCGGGGCTTATTATCACCCACATTTCTTACCAACTTCTTGGTTTAATGCCTTTGTGATTATTATCGCCATTGTCGACTACTAGAATGTTTAAAACTATAATTTTTCACACTAATATATCAATTGGCTCATCTTGTGGAACCATCCACTTATGATGACTACCAATTAGGTTCGTTTACTATACCAAGTCTATCAAATTCACATTCTAACCATAATCGATATAAATTCTATCAATAACACATAGTTTATCCATATTTCAACGAATGTAACGGATCAAGTTACATACCTTAGCGTACGCCCTTCAACCGCGAATCACCACCGGCTTGTCCACTCGACGTTCCGGTATCTTTTCCTATAGAGTTCAATTCAAGACATGATTAGAACTCTCTTTAGACCTCACTTCGCATAATATACCGAAACATCATAATTATGCGTTAAAGCTTTAAATTTCTATTTTTAAGCCTTCTTTGAGGCATTTTCACAAACACCTTAAAGGCAGATTTATCACAAGATTATATGACAAGTTTCTAGCTTATCATTTAGCCCTAATTTCACTTCAATCAACGTTTTACATGATTGTTAGCTTCTAGATTTCTGAAATCACTTCCAAATCATCGAATTACACAAAATCAACATCCCATATCCTAGTATTTATCAATCCACTCATAACCCATAAATCACATACAATGGTGTTCATGGATTAACCAAATTTTTCCTATGATTTCAACTTCTATTGGTCTAGGGTTTATTCCTAGACACTATAGTTGTTCCTTAATCATCATAACATATACATGCAACCCTAAATTCCGATTTTTCCCAATTTCATGAGAATTTCAAGTTAAGAATTTTCACTAAATTTTACATACCTTGTAATCCCCTTGCGATGAGGATCACGATTCTAAGCTCGGATTTTCGTTTGGACCAGATTTGCTCCTCCAATTTGAGAATTTTAGTAGAATTCTAGGTTTTGTTGAAGGTGGGTGTCGCCCCCATGTTGTTCTGGTCGACCTGAGCTCCAAAGTGGGGTGTTTGGTTTATGTTTTATTTGTTTATTAAAATTCAAGTTTCAATTTTAACAACCTAAACCCCTCCACTTTGATCAACATTGATTTTGGTTACTTTTAACCCTACTTTAGGTTATTTCTAGACTTGTAACTAATTAGGTTAAAATTCCTAGTTAGTAAATTCTCGTTTATTTATACCTTACAAATTCCAATTTAAGGTTTTATATTTTCGGGGTGTTACAGTTGCGGTGCAGATGA
Source organism: Helianthus tuberosus (assembly GCA_030545235.1). Classification (NCBI taxonomy): domain Eukaryota; kingdom Viridiplantae; phylum Streptophyta; class Magnoliopsida; order Asterales; family Asteraceae; genus Helianthus; species Helianthus tuberosus. The sequence goes on along the minus strand of CM060381.1, from coordinate 181,782,126 downwards.
GCGACAAATGGCCGGAGACCAGCAACGAAGTTCCAGTTCTGAAGTTTGAAGATAGAGGTATGTTGTTTCTATTTTATCTTCCCTTATAATTTATTTGCGCTTAACTGTTGAATTTTATGATAGAGGCGCACCTTTATCAAGCTGCTTTTCCCACGTTTGGTGGGTCTATGGGCGTGCGCCCACTTCGATCGGGTGAGCCTTATTGGTATGAGCAAATCAAAGGCAATTTCCTCTATCCCCCTGCTGGAGTTTTTGCCAATCCTCCTTCTGCGACTGAAGGTACGCAACTTCCCAAACCGAGACCTTTGCGCGGCGTGACTTCTACTAGAAAGGAAATCTTATTTCTTTCCAGCAAGGAGTCCGTAGGCTCGTCGCAAGAAGAGTTGATGGTCTAACATCTTTGCAGGTGTATTGGGCGACTTGGGGATAGACCCAGAAGATAAGCCAAAGAAGGCTGCCAAGAAGAAGGTCAAGAGGGTAACCGTAGACACTTGCGCGACCAGTAAGAAGGGTGGATCTAGCCGGGCGGCTACCACATCGCAAGATAAAGGTACTCTTCGATTTTGGCAGAGTAACCTGGAGGATTATGTTGTTGCGAGTGACTCACTGGAGGGTTTGTCCCGTATAGGTGAGAAGAAGACCAGCGCAACTGGTTCAAAAAGCTCTGGAAGCGCGGGATCAAGGATCCCTGAAGCTGGCACTACCCCTTCCTCGATCGCCCTGGATGAAGAGGAAGAAGAAGAACAGGAAGAGGAAGCTGCTGCTAAGTTAGTAAGCAAGAAGAGGTCAAGGGAAGAGGTTGCTGCTGGGGCTGGGCCGGCGCAGAAGGCTGAAGGGGTTCTAGTGATAGGGAAGCAAAGTAGGCTGCGCACCCTATACAAGTTTTCCCCAGGTTAGGGCTATGCCACATTTTATGTTGTGCTTATGCCCCTCATTTTTTGCTTTCTTAGTAAATTTTCCTAACACTTGATTTCTGCAGAGGCCTTGAAGAAAACCCCTGAGAAGGTTAAGGGTGTAGAGTTGAAGGATCCAAAGGAGCCGGTGCCGAAGAAGACCAAGTTCATAATCAAGCCTCCTAGGACTATTGAGAAGGAGGTTGAGAGGGTGGTTGAGAAGGAAAAAGAGAAGGTCACCGAGACTGCTGTTGCCACTAAGCATGATACGACGCAGGGTCCGGAGGTCATGCGCATCACAGGGCTCGACCAGCCCTTCAAGGAGAAGGAAAAAGAAACTGCTAAGCCAAAAGGGCCTGAGGTAGTTAAACCGACAGAAACTGCGCAGCCAGATGCCCCCACCCAAACTATGCAAGTGACATCTGCTGCTGGGGGGTCAGCTGCTACTGTACCCGAGCAAGCGGCGCATAAAGATACTACTATTGCTGCGGGTGGTGCAGGTGCTGGGGGTTCTAGCGGTGCTGGAGGTTCTGGTGGTGATGGAAGTGCAGGCGCGGCTGGTGGTGCTGGAGGCCAAGGGTCAATGCCACAAGCTCCCATTGATCCTAAGGATACTTTGGGAGATATCTACTACAAGACATATACTGAAGAGGCTCGCGACAATGCTCCCCATCAACCTGTTTGGGGTTTAAAGCAGAAAGACACTTTTGTGGAGTTTGGGGCCTGTCGGGATTGGTACTTAGGCTCCTTCCCTCCCGGAGATTGCAATGGACTATCTACAAAACACCAAATTGAACTGCAAATTGAACTTACAGGCCAGTGAGAACAACCGTAAAATTCTTCACCATGTCTTTCACTTTTAAGTCAGCTACTCGAAGAACCGTAACAATGTCGTGATGACAGTACACATTTCCATCCAAATCGACCTTCAAGAGTTTAGGTTTTCGAATTAGACCAGAGGTAGAAGACGAGGACATGTTGACTCAATGTTTCAAGGGGCAATTAGGGCAAGAACGGCTATGGGGAGGAATTAGGGCAAGAACGACGATGGGGATTACTTGTGTGCGATTGATCTTCCTCTGCAATTTGGGAGAAGATGAGTTTGTTTTGAAATTAGGATTAAATTGATGTTACAGAGATGATATAACAAGGCTCTGTCCACGTATGCTTCCAAGTCATCATCTTCATGCCACATAGGCTTAAAAAACTAACTCAGTTAGTGTTTTTTTAACGAAGGGGTGATAGTGACACCAAGTTGTCGAGTAGTGGGTGGTGGGAGCCAATTTGAAAGTTGAGAGTGGTATTGGCCAATTTTGCATAGTTTAGGGTGATACAATCCATTTCCCCTAATATTTTTGAATAGCAAAACTAAATATTTTAAAAACTATATTCATAGATCTCGGGGTTTATTAAAAACTACATTAGAGTTAAGTGCCATTTACGTCCCTTTCGTTTGTTCACTTTTGCTATTTCAGACCAAAATTTAAAATTGCATCGTTTTCCTCCCTAACATTTTGAAAACATGCCATCTTAGTCCAAAAATTAACCACAGTTAAAAAATTCAGTTAGCAAAGGGGTAACCACAGTCAAAATTGCAGCTGGTTGGGATCGAACCCGTGACCAGCTGCTTAGAAACAAACTAATTTTATCCCTAAGCTAACTGAATGTTTTAACTGTGGTTTTTTTTAGACTGAAATGACATGTTTTCAAAATGTCAGGAAGAAAAATTGTACAATTTTAAAATTTGACATGAAATGGCAAAAGTGAACAAACTAAAAGTATGTAAATGACACTTAACTCACTACATTATTAATGTTTTTTCTATAAATTTTCTGAAAATTGAGGATGGCCGGTAAAGGATACACAAGAGAGACATGGAAGCTTTGGTTTTCGAAATCTGGCCAGTTTTGTGGTCGGGCGGCATATTTTCGCTAGTGTCGGTACTTTCCATATATATGTTCCAAAATAGGAATAATTAAATAAGCATATTTTTACTTTATAAACTATTTTAATAATTTAAAAAATTGTAGGTTATTTCACTATAATATATATTTAATTATAAAAACTAAAAACTGTGTCCCCAAAAGTTATAGCAGTGATAATCGCTTAACATGCTCATCTAACTCTCTAATTTTGTCACATTCAAAAACCAATAATAGATAATTTTTATTTTAACTTGATTTACAAATAAGAACAAATGAATTGAATTTATGTTGGTATATAGGCTGGGAAATAAGGGAAAAATTGGACAAGTTGATGCATCTTTCTACTAAGGCAACATATATAGAAAGTTTGAAACGATGTATACAGAAAGAGTGTATATAATGCCATAATTAACACATTTCAAATGCATAACTAGATTTCTAACTACCTACTTTACTGGGCCGGCCAGAGGAGGGGTAGGGTGGGCAACCGCCCAGGGCAGGGCCGGGGAGCCAAATTTTTCAAAAAAAAATTATATATATTTTTATTTTTTTATATTTTAAGCCTTCTTTAGATTTTTTTTAATAAAATTATATATTAGGAGCCTGCACTTCTGGATTTTCGAGGGTTCACTTCTGGATTTTTGAGGATTCTCAGGGACGGACCTTACACCAACTTTCTAAACATGTGTTTGCAACTTGAATAAAACATTTACAACATAAATATAATAGGCTTTAGTCAATAGAGGACACTTATGGCGATTGCAACTACCTTTTTCCATCAAAAGGGAAAAGGGACATATTTTATGCTAAGTTGTGTAGAGAAAGTGTAGAATACAATAGTATTTTCGTGCGAAGATATGCGAGCAAGAGATTGAGACGCGTGCCACTCTGATCACACAAATAACGTGCGTAATTATGCATATAACATGCGTGATTAGGGTTAGTCATCCGTGATTTAGGGTTAGTCATGCGTGAACATGTGTGTTTGTTCATGCGTGAGTAGGTAGTTATGCGTGATTTTTATGTAATTTTTGTTAATGCGTGATTTTGAGTTTACCCTATGCGTGATTTACTCGCGTATGCTTCGCACGTTAAGGGGCTATTGTACGTTAATGATGCAGTTTCGCGTGCAATCAAATGGCTCAAGAACGATTGATTAAACAAAGACTGATAAAAGAACCAAAAGGTTCAAGAACATAGTTCTTTCAATTCAAAATCAATCAAAAACTAACTAAAACATCAACCCTAGAACCTAATTTATAATGAATAAAAAAGAGATAAACTAGGAAATATAAATCCCTACAAAATAGGCAACTAAATAAAAAGATTAAAATTCAAATTATGAGATAATCTTGCATCAGTTAACCTTCCCCAAGTTGTGTAACTAACTATAACTAATTTTTCATACTATTGCAATCCAATTAAAAAAACACATTAGTTAAGTATTTATATGATATTATATGTTGAGAAATACATAAAGACTAATGTTACATAACTCACAAAGGCTCTTTGGTCAATCCTATTCCATTAAAAAGAGAGGGAATGTATGATAGAATGCCATAAAGATGGACGTGAATCCGATTCCATTTGGTGCCAACCAACACGAATTTCTAGTGGAACTCTTCCAAATTATGATTCCAGTGAAATATGCTAACTAGACAAGGCTCGGGATTATGTACATTGCCCATTTATGGTCAACGTAAGGCCATTGTTCGTCGAAGTACGCAAAAGATTGTTAGATTGCCTAACTGTTAGCTCGATCAAGCAAAAATATGTCTAAGCGTCTTTACACGCTAACTCATATAAAGTCGGCTTTACATTGGTAAGCGCAGTTAGATTATTTGCCTAAGTGATTTACACATCGGTCATTTGTTGATCAACCCCCAATAAGGTTGTAAATAGTTTTAGAAACTACACTTCCTAAGTTGGTGTCACAAAAACATAACTCTTCTACCAAAGTCAAAAGTGAAGAAAAGATATGCCTGTATAGTTGTTGTAGATCTGTGTACAAGTTTACATGGCATCCCTAAGACCATGCGAAATGTTAAATGTTTGAATTGAAAAACTTTTTGGAAGTCAGTGAGTGAAGAAGTAAACCATGTAAGATGAAGCGATGCTAAATATCGACAGAATATGATAAATCTTCTAAGTTTGTACAAACCGAACCAAGTTGCATACTTTTTAAGGACATCCGTGTACTGCTGTCGATAGTGTGCCATTTGTTCACATAATTCTTAACTGAAGATTAGGATAACCGGCTCTCGCTTTATGCCTCTCGAATAGATCTTCAACCGCATCCACAAACTGCCGGTGTACTTCTGAAACCTGCAACAAGCTTTCATAATCAGTTTCAAAAACCAAACACGGGTTTCTTTTTTAAAGCCAAATTATTAACTATAATACCTCTTCCATGGTGGGCGTTGTATTTTTCTTGAAATGTATCGGTCTACCAACCACCACATGCATTGGTTGCCGGAAGGGTATAGGAGACCTAAAATAGCATAGACCACATTCCGTAGTTAAATGATGCGTGCATAGTACTACACACCCGAAAATAGTAATATTGAATCAAGGGAACGCACCCGAGTATACCCCAGAAGAAAACCGGAGTGAACCTTATAGCCCGAGACAATTTCAGGAACAATTTCCCACGTGGCTTCCACCACTTGTAAACATAGGACTGCAGCATGCAAGAGATTTGGTAGTAAAAAAAAACCAATGCATGAAAGCAAGTGCATCAAAATACAAGAGTTTACCTGACCGAAACCAAAAACTGGAACCAAGGGGGAATTAGTCTCCATTGCAAGGCGTACAAATCCTTTTCTTGTTCTCAGAAAGGCGATCTATAGTAAAGTATTGTGTTAGATCGTCTCAAGGTTAATCAACCCGCCATATAACAAAACGAATATAGAAAGTATATTGGTATGAACACAATCACGATCAAGAGCGTAGTTATGTGGAAATGGGCCCTGGACCAAATTTGTTAACAAGCAGCCCAAGTTTGTGTTTTGATAATTGTAATTTTTAAATAAATGAATTTCAGCCCGTTCACTCATTCATCTCGCGCACCTCTTTTTAGCTCTATCAATGGATATCTGCATATTAGAGGTGACAATCTCGACCCATTTATAATATATGGGTTGATTTGGGTTGTGTTTTATCCGTTAGCCGCCAAATATGTTAAATTATGGTATTGTTTTTATTTTGTAATGACGATGGTTAAGAAGGTATAACATGTTACCAGCACAAAGAGAAAACATTAAGTTATCAACCAGCCTTCTTATGTAAATGTTGAAGACAGAACATCAAGTATTTCTATCTTAAGATCATTGGTAAGTTGCTACAGTTAAATACAACATTCAGGTGCTTGAACAGAAAAAAAAATCCTATATAATGCTTTCTGAGAATTGTACCTCAGAATCATGATCCATGTAAAACGTCTCCTGAACGCCACCTGGTATGACTATGCAGCTATAACCAGCTTTTAGGAGAGAGGAGAAATTTTTCCTTGTTGCAGCCGTTAGTCCAAGCCATGTCCATATATGCCTCAGAAACGGTGTATAGAACACCTGTGCGAATATTAATTATATAAGAGATGGAAGTGGAGCAACGTTAGAATCAGAAGCGGCAAAACGGCTGTGTTGCTAACAGGTTTTTGGTGCAGGTCGAAACATGATGGGGCGGGTTGACCCGCCACAATAATAATAGGAATAGCAATAGTGGTAACAATAATTATAGTAACAATATTAATTAATAATGATATTTGGAATGTGTACAACATCAGGGGTAGCAAGTCTTACCGCGGTACTGGCAAGGACCTTTATTTTAGGAAGAGGCATGAATCCCGTAAGATCTGCCAGAGCGACAACTCCAATAGGCCAGACCGAATGAGGCTCATACCCAAAAACTGCACGGCCAATGGTATTATAACTTATATGTATCATGTTATGAACAAAGAGGACTACTGGTCAAAAGCTATTGGAAATACAGCTGAAACCAATACATGAATGTGTGAATCACATTTAATCATGATTTAATTAGTGTTTTAGAGTGAGAAGTTAAGTTACTACTTCCAAGAGTAACATTTGTCCTCTTGTACGCCTGTACTGTTTATCCCAACTTCACCTTAAGATCAGGTGTTAGATGTAGAACTTTAGGTGTTACAATCCATGTTATAGAAACAAAAGTAATACACATTGTGTCTCAAACACGATAAACTAGGGGTGTCAATCATGCCAGGTTGAATCGTTCAACCCAAACCTGCGCACACATAAAATGGTGTAACCTGAACACGACTCATTAAACCCATTTATCTAAACGCGTTGATATGTTGTAAACGTTCTAAACAGGCTAACAGGTTGGCAGGTCAACCTCTTTAATTATATGTGTTGATGGGTCAACCTGTTCAATTAAATGGGTTACATGCCAACCCAAACACAACTCATTAACTAAACGGGTTAGATATGACAACCCAAAACCCGATTATGTATGTGACAGTTATTAAAAGCCATCACCTCTTGCGCCTAGGCCCATTTTCCAAGCTAGGTGAGGCCGTTGCGCTTTAAGTCAGGCATTTGCGCTTTAATTCTCTAGGTAATGGTTCAGGCACAAATTTCGGCGAGATTCCTAGATTCCGGAGAGTTTCCGGCAAAATTCTCTAAATTCCGGCAAGATTTTAGCCAGATTTCTGCTTTTATATAAGAAAAACAGAAAACTACTTTTCTACACTAATATTTTAGAACTTTTGCTACCAAACAAATGATATTAAATGTCATATAAGAGCTTTAGTTTATTTTATTTGAAGAATAGTATTAATTCTCTAATACATAAAATATTTTAAACTTTTTTTCATTGTGCACTTTTTTCTCCTCAGGCCCCCGCCATTTTTGCGCCTTGCGCCTAGGCCTCAGGCGAGACCTACGCGCCTTGAGTGCGCCTAGCGCCTTTAATAACTATGGTATGTGTCATGTTTCAGGTGTGTCAAGAACTGCCACTCATAGGATAAACTAATTTTCCAGATTGCTCACACATACATATGTCTACAGTCTAGAACCACTACTGTTCACAGTTAGTTACCACAACCATTTCATCTCCAATATCCAATCAATTCATGTCAATTCTCAACCAAACTAACGTAATACAGACTGTATATCACTAAATTCTCCTATATGTATTGTCAAAGGTGCAGGGCACACACTCAAGGCGCAAAGGCTAAAACTCAAACTCTATCAACAAAACTTAAAATAAAAAAAATAAAAAACACAATGTACTCAATTACCATAGGCCTGATCAGGAACAAAAGCTTTATAATCCTCCACATACAGCGTAACCGGAAAAAAACCGACAGCATGCTTGCATATGTATCTGAAAATAACTAAGCCAGATCAAACTTCATTTGTGCAGTGCTATAATAGTAACAATTAATAAGTTCTATATCTCCTAAATCAATCCTAATTTAGGTCACAGGGGATAAATATAAAAAATCCATCCAGTAACCATCAATCACAATATCTAAATGCACATTAATTATATATTCATACTAAAATTCAGTTCAAATTAGGTATTATTATTCACCTGCCTAAACCTCTTCCCCATCTACTCCTCTCATTAATCGGAATCACAATTAAGATCACAAGCATTCCAATCACACTGCAAAACACCACAACAATTAGCAAACAAACATATCAAAACAACAAATCCAATAACAGCAATCGCAAATTTGCATGAAAACTATACACGAAGAATTTGTGAATCGGAAGAAAGAAAAACGAAGCGAGAAAAATAAAAACGTTGAGATGAATCGAGCCGAGCCAAGCTATCATTGCGAGTGCTGTGTGGATGAGCGGCTGTGGTTTTCCGGTGAACTCTACCGGCGTTGGTATGGACATCGGTGGCGGTGGTGGTTGTGGTGGCGAAGTTCCGTTTGTGTTCTCCGTCGTGGACATGACGAGTTGTACGAAGAGCTTTGGGAGTTGTACGAAGAGCTTTGGGAGTTGTACGAAAGGTAATTAAGTTAGAAGAGTCAAGAATGATCGATTGACTTGGGTGACACACTCGATGTGTACCCGCCTGTTTTCGTATTCTTATTTTGGTTTTGTTTTGTTTATTTATAGAGAGAGTAGGTGTGAAACATTGTAAGAAACGATCACATATTTTGTCTTTTTTTGTGTTTTGTTATTGTTGTTGGCATCTCATATAACAACTACTAACTACTATTCATAAATTCACATCAACTATTGTTAAGTGTTGTAACATCCATAGTACAAATGATTTTAATGTGATGGTTAACCTTACGGTGTGAATTGATATAGAATTTTAGGTACTGGAGTATACTTTAACTCTCCTTAACTACACTTAGGTGTCACGTCACTTACTTTTTCCCATTTCACTTCACCTCATATCAAGAAAATGGTTTAGGTGTTGTTTGTTTTTGCGGACATAAACTGTCTGCAAGCTGATTTCATCTGTACACATGTCTGCAACTGAAGATGTGGTCTGAAGCTCTGCAAGCTGAAAATATAAGACTGTTTGTTTTTATAAATTGATAATGTCTGCACAAACTTTGTTTATGCACATACTTTCCCCTCATCCCTTTCATTTTAAACCCTATCACACCAACCACTCTCTGCCTTCTCTCTATACTCCGATGACCGGAGCCATTTTTCCGGCCAGTAGGCGCCGGTTTTCCGGCCGGCCACACCCACCAAACCTCCCATTTTCTTGTACCCTCTCACACACACGCAGACTAGAGAGATCCAGAGAGAGAGAGAGAGAGTTCAGGAGAGAGAAGGAGATCGGAGAGAGAGAGAGAGAGATCAGAAGAGACAGAGAGAGATGGCAGAGAGAGAGAGAGACGCGACGGTGGTGAAGGACAGCCGAGCCGTCCCTCCGGCGACCCGAAAAGCCGCGACGGCAGCAGAGAGTGTTTGGGCGGTGGGTGAAGGGGCGGTGGGGTTTGGTGGCGGTGGATAAAGGGGCGGTGGGGTTTTGGTGGCGGAAGAGAGGACGAAAGGGTTTTGTGAAGATGTTTGAAGAAAGGGTTCCATAGCTTTTTTTTAAAGATGAAAGAAGCCATTTTTAGATCTGTTTAAAAAAACAGTCTTCAAGGGTAATGTCTGCGCGCCTGCAGACATCAGCTCCTTGGAAATGTTAGAAGAAAAAACAAACACCCCCTTAATCTCACTAACTCTACTTAACCATGTTCTTTTAGTCGTTTGGGTGTAAAAAAGGAAAACAAATTAAGATAGTCTCTTAACATTTCGTTAACATTTTAACAAACAACCCCTTTAACGCCCCTTAACACAGGGAGTGAGTGGTGTGCAATGAAGGCTAACATGTCTTGCCACTATTAACACCCTATATGTTAGGATACACCCCAAAGTCTACGTTACAATATGGTTGCCTCAGCTTTAATTAAAGATACCAAAAATGGTCAGATTTTTTTTAAATTTATTATAATAAAACGTTAAAAGACCATTTTGCCCTTTATTAAAAGGGAGAAAAAAAAATGGATGTTAACTAAAAAATCTGAACAGATTTTGATTTTTGATGAAAATGACAACAAAATTGAAACCAAAGGTACCCATCTAATTTGCTTAATAAGATATATTTATTTAATATTAATTAACTATATTTTTTTGGACGGCTAGATCACCCGGTTAGACTTTTGGCCTTTGACCAACCGTGTCACGAGTAGGAAACCCGCGGTTGGCATATTATTGCCAGTTTGAACCGGTGCCATAGTTCGCTCTCGCAAGATTCGATCCTGAGACTTCCCGGACATGAACCCTATATAAGTGGGTAAACCTTCCCACCTTCCCAAACATAATTAATTAATTAACTATATTATATTTAGAAATTTAGAAAGTTAATTAATTAAAGTTACCTAGCTTTTTAGCATTATTACTATAATACAATTTTATTTGTTGGTGAAAACTCAAAGTAAGAAAGTTACATGAATAGTAGTATTTTTAAAGTTACCTTGCTTTTTAGCATTATTACTATAATGCCATTTTATTTGTTGGTGAAATCAATCTACTCAAAGTAAGTTTTGTCCAAATAAAAAGTAATTATATATAATAATAATTTACGCCAATCTTGTGAACAGTATGTTAATTAGACAAATTTAGGATGTTAATTACAACATTGCCACAGGCCTTGTGAAAAAGAGAACCGGAGAAGTGAAGCGGTTCACATCCTTCAGATCACCGCCGCTGAGAAGCTTCTGTTTGGCATTCCGGTCGTGGTGACGAAAAACTTTTCTCTCATGCTCTCTGCGACACGCGATATCACCGGCACCACACCTCTTTTCTTCTACGGCCAAATTCATCGACTTCAAGCCGAATGATGAAATATGCCTTAATCGTATGGCGGTTGGTTGTTTGAAGACCGACATGCGACAAAGAGAGGAAAAAGAACAGAAGGTGAACATACAAGCCATCAAAGTTGTTCAATGTTTCGTTTTTTTATTGTTTTCTCTTACAACCTCAAAAATACGGTATTTTGTTAAATTCGGGATTTGTCATTCTATGTGCTTATCGTTATTAGTGTTTCAACATGATTTTTTGGCGAGGTGAATACTAATTGTAAGACCCTTATTCATTTTATACAATATTTCATATAAAAGCGTGTTTATACGATTACACATACATATGAGAATACGAATTTACTAAAACATTTTAGCATTTTGTGTTTATGACGTTGTTTAAACGTGGCAACTAAAATAATGCGGAAGCTTGATTCTTGATTGTGTTCGGTTCTTTGATGTGCTTGATTGTCATCCGGAGTTCCAAGTTATACCTGCATTTCATAAACCATGAAATGATTAGTTATACGAGCTTAAAATGAGTTTAGAACGAGTCCGGATACGAAAACGGACAAGAAAAATGAATTTGCCAGCTTTGGGTTCTCACGCGGGTCGCGACAGAGACACCCTCGTCTCACGCGGGCCGCGTCGTACCGTCGCGTGTCGCGACGTGTTTCCGGTCACCTGTCGCGTGGCGCGGCAGGTATGATTTTCCAGCGAGTTCAGGTCTGGGTCCTGCATTTTCAGCTATGCCTGTTTTTACGGAAACGGCCATAACTTCTTTGTTATTGATCCGTTTTACGTGATTCTTTTTCCTACACGACCGTAATTTAATTCTCCATCTAATGGAGTTGAAATCCAATATCATACATAATAAAATTTCAGACTTTTAACTCTTCGGCTTATTACCCTTTTTACCAAACTTTTGACCCGTTCGTGATTTCATCATCAAACGTGTTTATTTGGTCCTTTTATCACATACACTTCTTCAATAAATGTTATCTACCGTATTAGATTCTAATCACCGGTTTATTACACAATTTAAACCCTTTTTCGCTTGTATGTTTATTTTGACCCGTTAAGGGTATTTAAGCGCTTTCGAGCCTAAAATCGCTTTCGATTACTTCTAGCATTTCATCACCACCTTTCTTATCCTATAATCTCCCACCACAACTGTATTTAAGGTAGGTTTAATGTGGTGATCTTATATAACCCAAATTTTACCTCTCGAATCATTATTTTACGGCAAAACTCAAATAGTGCCATTTAGCTAATATAGTACCTCTTTCAGCTTCTATACTTATTCTGAGTATTTACCTAATTATAAAACTCGTTTCCAAACAACTTTTAAAGGTTGTTTGTTCGAATTAGCCAACAAGGGCATTTTAGTCCTTTTTAGTCTTTCAATTTCGAAAGAGTCCTTTGAGTGCATGTTTGACCTATAATTCTTCTTTTGAATTATGATCTTGTTCGAAAAGTCATTATGCTTTTCGAAACGCCACGACCCTCTTTTAAACATTCGATTTACCCATTAAGTAACCCATTGTCTATCTAAGACTTCATCTAATGCTCAATGAACCTTATGTTCTAAATGAGTAATTACTCTATTACACATACCTGGCTCGGATCAATATATTGACCTGTTTTAATGCCTTGCTATAATATTCGCTAAATAATAGCGATGCAATTATCATTTCTACATTTATTCCTGAAATCATATAACTCGACAAGAATCATTAGTCGCTATTATCAAAAGGTGGTATCTCCACCTTTTGACCCGTTTGGTCTAAATGACCGATTATATTAGCGAGATGACATGTATTTTCATCTCGACTATATGACTCGCTCCGATTTACATCGTGCGGTCGTTTTACTTATAATTCATTTCTTAACACCTTTCGGCCTATTAAGGCTTACTTCATAAGTGTCTTTTAAAACCAATAGTTATGGTCGACGCGTGACTAATTTACCGTTTTTCCCTTATTGTCTGTTTTGGTTTACCCTATAAGGTAACCATTTAAAAATTCATTTTCCATTTGTCATAAAATGATCAAATTACCGATTTAACTCCTTTTAAACCATCAACATGGTTTCTTGTCATACTCGACTATCTTGTTCCGTACGTCTACACGCCGAAACATCATACCTTAACTATGTATTTATCTTATTCGTGGCTAATACGATAAGAAAATATTCTAAATATAAGACTAGTGTAAGCCATACTTACCTTACTCCCGAATTACGCTTTTCCGTCATTCTTGCTTCGTTTGACCCGCTTCGTTCCCAAGCTTTCACCTAGCTTGTTAATCGTCAAACTATCATTGTAAATTGCAAGATGGTTAGATTAGTCATAATTATTCACGACTATTCCACCTCACTTATTTCATAAGTCGAAACTACTATTCGACTTCATGATTAGTTAACTTAGCTTATTAAAGTTAACTACTTTCTATCACTTGGTTTACAACATTTAGTCTAAATCAACATAGTATTTAGAACCCTTATCACTTCACATCACACGTAATTGCCATATCATTCAAATACGCGTTTTCACTCTAAATTTCAACACTTTAGTTCTCATTTAGGCATTTTAACAAACACCTAATGTGCATAATTTTACATATTTACTAACTAGTTCATAACTAATTATTTTCACCAAGATTTACATCAAAATCAAACCTCTATGTCTAGTGTTCATGAACTACATCAAGAACTTATATCATAGCAACCAATATTCATCAATTTAACACCCTAATCCGAGTGTTCATCATATTGTCAATAAACCCATTTAACACACATATAAGTAATCACCAAATCATTCAAGTCATAGCATCATTTGCATAATTTTTACTTAGGGTTTAGTTCCTAAGCATGTGTACATCACTAACTTAGCCATAGCTCCTCTAATCCTTACATAATTCGCGAATTATGATGCTAACTCAAATTTTGCAACTTCACGAATCATCAAATTTTTACATACCTTATGATCCCCACGACTAGGTGATCACGAATTTGTAATCATGCAGACGATTTGGGCTTGATTTGAGCTTCAATTTGGAGGATTTTGTGAGAATCAGGGTTTGTGGAGAAACCTGGTTCGCCCCCTGTGTTTAACATCGACCAGACACACACTACATGTGTGTTTGGTGTGGTTTATTTTTGTTTTAATCATACAACTCTCACAATTGTCCCTTTTTAGTCCCTTGTGTTCAGTGTTGTAGAAGGCGCTAGGCGCTAGTCGGGCGGAGAGGTACCGCCTAGGGATTAATCGGGATTAATCGGATTGGGATTTTTATATGTATTTTTTCAAAATTATATATATATACCCAATAATATAAAAATAATACTTCAAAATTCACATAAATACTTCAAGTTTCAGATAGTATGGTTCGATTTTGACCGATTTTGACTGATTCTGACCAATTTTGACCGCCTAGGACCGCCTGGGACCGATTTTGACCGATTTTAACCGATTAATATAGGCCGATTAATCCGATTTTTGACCGCCTAGGACCGATTTTGACCGACTTTGACCGACTCCGATTAATTGGCCGACTAGCTCAAAATTAGTCAGTAACTAGCCGCCTAGCGCCTAGGCGCCGATTAATCGGCCGCCTAGGCCGATTTTTGCAACACTGCTTGTGTTTTATTTTGATCAAATGAAACTATAATTCATTATTTATTATTTAATTACCCATTACTAACTAGGTTAATTTTACCTAGTTAACTTAGTGGGTTCCGGGAGTTAAAACCCGTTTTATTTTAAGTCCCGTTGACTCGGGCCCTTATAAACTCAATTCCTTAATTCTTTGATTCGCTTGTAATTAATCATTAGGATTTCTTATTTAAATCCAAATATTAACCGGGTTATTTTTACTGCTAACGGTACTTTACCCGTCTTTTAGTATTAACGGAGTTTGATTACCAAACCCGTTTTCGGGGTGTTACAAGTCTACCCCCCCCCTTAAAGAGGTTTCGTCCTCGAAACCTTTTCTTACATAATTCATTGAGTTTAAACTCAATGTATTTGAGCCGAGAAATCTTTTAAACATTACTTATACTTTTATCCAATTGTTAGTATTACCAGAAAAGTATGGTAACATCTTTTTGGTTATTATTTGTCTACATATCTCCTATGACATAGTGCAACTCGAAATAACGTAATCTCGTTATTTCCACTAGTTTAGTTACTTAGCGATTTTCATCACTTTCACATACTATCGAATTCTTTATGGATCCGTTACTTTGACCCGTTTAAAGGTCTTTAGTGAAATCTTTCACTTTTAGCAACAAATTCTTTTGTTTTCAAATTTATTTATTCGGTTCAGTTATACCGAATCCACCGTTTTCGAGCAAACCAAATTTCTTGACTTGAATTGTTGACCTTAACCGGTCTCACTAACTAGACTTATTAGTCTAGTTACTTTTTACCGCTCGCTTGGTTATAATGTGATTCTACTTCACATTGCATCTCTTGACCGTGATCATGTCACATCATGTTTAATTTATATCAACCTTTCATTTTTGAAAATATCACTTTTCGAATATATTGTCTTGCGCCTATCAGTGTCAGGACTTGTATCTTTCATGCTTATTATTTAAATTCCTATCAGAATTTATGTTTGTAAAAACGTTATTTCTTACTAAAACCGAAGTTTTAGTTTTAGGATCTTCTCTTTAACTTTTGTCAATTATCCATTCCGGGATATTGACAGTCCAAAATTTATTATTTTACAGTCTTTGTTTTATGCGGGGAATCATAACAAGTTCCCTCATCTTACACTACTGACCCGTAGGTTCCTTCACTTAATCTCGTATACTATTTCCTTAAGCTTTCACATCTTTAAGGCGAGGCCCTTATTATCCATTTGCTTCAATTTATGACCCGTGGGTCATTTTGGCCCCGTAGACCCTTACACTAATTAATATCCCGTAGGTTATGATGATCCCGTAGATCATCTTTTACTCTAGTCTTTATTCAATTGTCTATTTATACATATATAGCTTTAAAGCATCCTTTGTTATGTTTGGAATCATTTAATTTGCTTTTGAGCTTTAGTTGACCTTGACCGTAGTCTAAGGTTTCATTTGTTTACTTTCGAATTATCTTTCCGACTTCTTGACTTCTAACGTCAATTACACGTCGGTTTGCCCTACACTTACCGTTACCCGGTTCTTACCTATGCTTCTTTACGTCCCATTACCCGGGTTCTTTTATCTTAATGTTTTTAACATTTTTGTTTCGCTAGTTTGCGTTTTTCCTATATATATTCCTTTATGAGCCATCACGTAGGTTCATTAATGTTTCGTGCTTCCATTATTCGGTTTGCGCTTACTTGCACTACCAAGTTTTTATACTTTATTTATCTCGTTTGACTTGTTCGTGTGAAATTTCATCACTTGTGAACATCAAAATCTATTCTTTATTCGACCCGTTCAACTTTAAAATAGTTGAGCGTAGTTACTAACATTTCTATTTGCAAATTCTCATTGTCTTTTAGTCATGACTCATATTCCGAGTCTTTTGACTTTCTATTTCGCGCTCCCGTCTCTCGGTTTACGCATTCTTTCCAAATCCTACCCGTTCATCGGGTATCTTTACCGTAATCGTTTTCCAGTAACCATTCTTATATGGTTTCAGACGTTATTTTAATTTATTTGGTCGTCTTAGCGAGATCCATCGCTTTTATTCTAATTAATCATTTATTCTTTATTCAATTCGTTTGACTTGTCCATGTGAATTTCATCACTTGTGATAGTAAAACTTTTATCCCTATGCCTTAGCATTCCTATTGGTCGGTCTGTATTTTTCTTTTTTACTTGATCCTTGTCCCTTCTCTCGGGCTCGTTATCCTTACGTAATACGCTTCCGTCATCCGACTTACGTTTACGTTTACTATCAAATATCTTACTTAATTGATTCATTTGGGTACCATTTAAGTTAGTCCCATTCACCCCACCCTTACTACATCGGACATAAATGTGTCCATCATAAGAAGCTCATGGTACCACGTGTTCACTACTTACTTGGCCAGAGTAAGCGATCAACACCTGGTATACATGACCTTTTTATAATTTTCACATTACACCCCATGTAAGTAATGCCTCTCTTTGTTTCTCTTGGAAATAATATCCCGAATACATTTTCTATTCGGGTTTTTCCAAGTTTTTAATCTACATATGCAACTTTCAATTTCTACATATTTGTTGCATATTACTATTTGTGCAATTATGTTTAAAATGTGCACCTGGTAATGCTTGCCCCGACGGGCGTTCCTTGCCATTAACCTTGTTCGCGGTCGTTACGTGATTTGGTCCTTGGTGAGCATGTTCCTCTTGTTCAGACCGTTCCTCTTTCATATCCGAAATTCGTTCAACTCTCGTCGTCTTCAAACGCGAGTGTCCTTCAATTACAACATTCACAAAAGTTAGTAACGTCAACTTCAATAATCGCCCGTATTATAATACAAGGCATTTTCTACTATACGCGTCAACGCGCGTATTTTCATCAACTATATCAATCATTTTAATTGGGGTAACGTGTATCACACGATAGCCCTATGTGTTGTTTACAACACTTTAGCATGCTAAACTATTAACATACATGTACTTACCGGATTTGCGATCAAGCCTCGAACCGAACACATTTGTCAACAACCTTGAGCTCTGATACCAACTTGTAAGACCCTTATTCATTTTATACAATATTTCGTATAAAAGCGTGTTTATACGATTACACATACATATGAGAATACGAATTTACTAAAACATTTTAGCATTTTGTGTTTATGACGTTGTTTAAACGTGGTAACTAAAATAATGCGGAAGCTTGATTCTTGATTGTGTTCGGTTCTTTGATGTGCTTGATTGTCATCCGGAGTTCCAAGTTATACCTGCATTTCATAAACCATGAAATGATTAGTTATACGAGCTTAAAATGAGTTTAGAACGAGTCCGGATACGAAAACGGACAAGAAAAATGAATTTGCCAGCTTTGGGTTCTCACGCGGGTCGCGACAGAGACACCCTCGTCTCACGCGGGCCGCGTCGTACCGTCGCGTGTCGCGACGTGTTTCCGGTCACCTGTCGCGTGGCGCGGCAGGTATGATTTTCCAGCGAGTTCAGGTCTGGGTCCTGCATTTTCAGCTATGCCTGTTTTTACGGAAACGGCCATAACTTCTTCGTTATTGATCCGTTTTACGTGATTCTTTTTCCTACACGACCGTAATTTAATTCTCCATCTAATGGAGTTGAAATCCAATATCCTACATAATAAAATTTCAGACTTTTAACTCTTCGGCTTATTACCCTTTTTACCAAACTTTTGACCCGTTCGTGATTTCATCATCAAACGTGTTTATTTGGTCCTTTTATCACATACACTTCTTCAATAAATGTTATCTACCGTATTAGATTCTAATCACCGGTTTATTACACAATTTAAACCCTTTTTCGCTTGTATGTTTATTTTGACCCGTTAAGGGTATTTAAGCGCTTTCGAGCCTAAAATCGCTTTCGATTACTTCTAGCATTTCATCACCACCTTTCTTATCCTATAATCTCCCACCACAACTGTATTTAAGGTAGGTTTAATGTGGTGATCTTATATAACCCAAATTTTACCTCTCGAATCATTATTTTACGGCAAAACTCAAATAGTGCCATTTAGCTAATATAGTACCTCTTTCAGCTTCTATACTTATTCTGAGTATTTACCTAATTATAAAACTCGTTTCCAAACAACTTTTAAAGGTTGTTTGTTCGAATTAGCCAACAAGGGCATTTTAGTCCTTTTTAGTCTTTCAATTTCGAAAGAGTCCTTTGAGTGCATGTTTGACCTATAATTCTTCTTTTGAATTATGATCTTGTTCGAAAAGTCATTATGCTTTTCGAAACGCCACGACCCTCTTTTAAACATTCGATTTACCCATTAAGTAACCCATTGTCTATCTAAGACTTCATCTAATGCTCAATGAACCTTATGTTCTAAATGAGTAATTACTCTATTACACATACCTGGCTCGGATCAATATATTGACCTGTTTTAATGCCTTGCTATAATATTCGCTAAATAATAGCGATGCAATTATCATTTCTACATTTATTTCTGAAATCATATAACTCGACAAGAATCATTAGTCGCTATTATCAAAAGGTGGTATCTCCACCTTTTGACCCGTTTGGTCTAAATGACCGATTATATTAGCGAGATGACATGTATTTTCATCTCGACTATATGACTCGCTCCGATTTACATCGTGCGGTCGTTTTACTTATAATTCATTTCTTAACACCTTTCGGCCTATTAAGGCTTACTTCATAAGTGTCTTTTAAAACCAATAGTTATGGTCGACGCGTGACTAATTTACCGTTTTTCCCTTATTGTCTGTTTTGGTTTACCCTATAAGGTAACCATTTAAAAATTCATTTTCCATTTGTCATAAAATGATCAAATTACCGATTTAACTCCTTTTAAACCATCAACATGGTTTCTTGTCATACTCGACTATCTTGTTCCGTACGTCTACACGCCGAAACATCATACCTTAACTATGTATTTATCTTATTCGTGGCTAATACGATAAGAAAATATTCTAAATATAAGACTAGTGTAAGCCATACTTACCTTACTCCCGAATTACGCTTTTCCGTCATTCTTGCTTCGTTTGACCCGCTTCGTTCCCAAGCTTTCACCTAGCTTGTTAATCGTCAAACTATCATTGTAAATTGCAAGATGGTTAGATTAGTCATAATTATTCACGACTATTCCACCTCACTTATTTCATAAGTCGAAACTACTATTCGACTTCATGATTAGTTAACTTAGCTTATTAAAGTTAACTACTTTCTATCACTTGGTTTACAACATTTAGTCTAAATCAACATAGTATTTAGAACCCTTATCACTTCACATCACACGTAATTGCCATATCATTCAAATACGCGTTTTCACTCTAAATTTCAACACTTTAGTTCTCATTTAGGCATTTTAACAAACACCTAATGTGCATAATTTTACATATTTACTAACTAGTTCATAACTAATTATTTTCACCAAGATTTACATCAAAATCAAACCTCTATGTCTAGTGTTCATGAACTACATCAAGAACTTATATCATAGCAACCAATATTCATCAATTTAACACCCTAATCCGAGTGTTCATCATATTGTCAATAAACCCATTTAACACACATATAAGTAATCACCAAATCATTCAAGTCATAGCATCATATGGATGATTTTTACTTAGGGTTTAGTTCCTAAGCATGTGTACATCACTAACTTAGCCATAGCTCCTCTAATCCTTACATAATTCACGAATTATGATGCTAACTCAAATTTTGCAACTTCACGAATCATCAAATTTTTACATACCTTATGATCCCCACGACTAGGTGATCACGAATTTGTAATCATGCATACGATTTGGGCTTGATTTGAGCTTCAATTTGGAGGATTTTGTGGGAATCAGGGTTTGTGGAGAAACCTGGTTCGCCCCCTGTGTTTAACATCGACCAGACACACACTAAGTGTGTGTTTGGTGTGGTTTATTTTTGTTTTAATCATACAACTCTCACACTTGTCCCTTTTTAGTCCCTTGTGTTTTATTTTGATCAAATGAAACTATAATTCATTATTTATTATTTAATTACCCATTACTAACTAGGTTAATTTTACCTAGTTAACTTAGTGGGTTCCGGGAGTTAAAACCCGTTTTATTTTAAGTCCCGTTGACTCGGGCCCTTATAAACTCAATTCCTTAATTCTTTGATTCGCTTGTAATTAATCATTAGGATTTCTTATTTAAATCCAAATATTTACCGGGTTATTTTTACTGCTAACGGTACTTTACCCGTCTTTTAGTATTAACGGAGTTTGATTACCAAACCCGTTTTCGAGGTGTTACACTAATGTACAAGTTGCCAAAACTGAGTCTTACAAATTTTACGTGCCTATTGTAATCAATGTCTAAACTATGTATTTTTGTATTTTATTATTATTCAACTACTACTGTTGTTATTATTTTATTTTTATTGCAAGTGTTCATGTGTACTAGAGGGATTCCACACACGACGCGACAAAGTTTGGTTTCAGTCGATACCAATTTAGTTTGTTATAATACGATTACTCGATATAGCAACTAAAAAGAGAACCAAAAACCTCAAAAAACAAATCGTGATATGCCCAAACCAGTATTACGTACCATTGTCTTTACTACTATCGACTAGGTCATACCTCAATTGTCACACCCCAACCGATGGCGGAAACATCGGAGTGAGACAAAAACGAGATTGCTCGAGACTTCATAACACTATTGCGACAATATCTAATTCAAAACTGATTTCATTCATTTATAACAATTGTCGATTACAATACGTAGAAATCAAAATACAACATTTGTTTCAAAAGTACAACAACATTACAAGACGTAAAGTACAACGTTGTTCAAAATGATACAACAACATATGTCAAGTACAACAACATAATTTAGTATTTCTAAATGTGTATCTAAAGCATCCCTACTAGATTTCATCGACATCAACATCATCAACATGCAACATGTTTGAAAGTATAGTTCAATACAAAATGTATTGGCGAGTATACAAGTTTAATAATAGCATAAGTATAAAAAGATTTAAACGAATCCACATGGCAAACTTAGTTATCAAGATTAACGTAAAACTGACATGCGATTATACAAGTCAATCCTCTGATTACCGCAAGTTTAAAAGACTTAACATGACTACAAGACTACGGTCGGTGCGTTACTCCTATAGCGCTATACATGTTAAGGGGAGGCTCGTACGAAGTTAATGACAAGTTTATCACATAAGAATGTTCCAGAAACACGAATCGGGTATAACGTATTGGCATGCATGTGTGGATTGTTTGTGTGATTGCATAAAATGTAAGTGTAACTGTGTAGGTTGATAAGTAAACACAATGCACCCAAAAGTGTAAAATGGGAAAAGGGCGTTCGAGTATACTCACGGTTTTGCTAATATTCGTTAGTTAATCCTACGAGTTGTTGAGTTGTTGACGAGAGCACTAGAACATTGAGGTTACCCTACATGTGGGTAAACGAAGGTGTAGTTGTTGGAGTTTGAACGGAGGATTCAGATTCGGTATTTAAAGTACATAAGTATAATGGTACGAACGTATGATTAAACATAAAGTATATTTCGTCTAGGCATCCGTTATGACACTAAGTTACTGTGATTTCACGGGTCCTGATTTGCCCGATAGAGTCAGTAACGAGAAATGTAGAACTGAAATAAACGAAAAACGAACATTGCAACTCCGTTCGAGCGAATGGACGGTTCGCACGAATGGACACCGTTCGCGCGAGTGGCATCTGTTTGTGCGGACAGAACTTTGTTTCGAACGTTTTAACTATTAAACAATCACGTTGTGAGTTTAGTTGAGTTATTTAGTTATATTATATAGTATAGTAACAGTCCTATAGTCATATAGATCATAGAAGTCATGTATGGAGGTAATAACCTCATTATAGTTCACCAAAGCACAAGTTCATTAACTAAGTTAACGAACCGGTTGGTCATGAATAACAGAAAGTAAATAACAGAATTTAAATACCAAACAACCGAACAAGGACAACCCAGGTGTGTCGTCTCAACATGGAAGGTGTGAACCAAGTGTTGGAGGCTGGGCGGGGTTAACTTATTCTAGGTCTAGGAGATTGTTTGGGTGTTCGTTTGCAATTTCAAGTGAGGCGGTGGAACTAGATTGGAAGCCAAGGCCACCACAGTTCACACTATGTTATCACAGAGTCGTCCATATTGAAGATGGAGATCCGAGTAACAATCAATACTTGGAAAAATGTCGGAACAAGATGGAACAGGGCCTTTTGTGCGAATGGCTGGCCCAGTCGCGTGAAGAGTGTATCCCTTCATGCGAATGGTCTACCATTCGTGCGAATGGTGCTGCTTCGGGATGAAAACGGTTCGGTTTTATTTGAACAGTTCACCCTCTTGGCTGGAATCGACCTCAACTCTAATCCACAGCCACTGACTTAGTTTGTGAGCTTGGTGGGCTTATGATTCTACCAAGTTCAATAATAGAAGGTTGTTTTATAAAAGTTTGAAAGATAAACTTCAATCTTTAGCTTGGTCCTCATTATGTTTGAGAGTTGTCATCAGATTGCCAAGGCAAATATGTGAAACCAAGCTGTGAAGATTAAAGGAATGTAGAAAAGATAGTAGAAAAGTAGAAGAACTGAGAGAAAATGTAGGTTAGTGAGCTTAGAATTCACTTAAAATGATTCTGGAAGTGTTCAGCTCGGAATGTTCGATTTAAGTAAGTGAGAGAGATTTTCGGAGTGTGGAAGGTGAGAAACGAGGGTGGGGTTCGTATTTATAGGCTTAAATGGGCTTAGGAACGAATGGGCTTGAGCGATTGGGCCTTTCGGGCCACTAGAACTTTGGGGCGGATAGCCCCTTCGTGCGGATGGGACCCCATTCGCATGAATGGTCTAGTTGTTCGAAGGTCCGAGTTTGTTTTCGCATTTCTTGCCGGTTTTAAGCGTGTAAGTGCAATGCATAAGTGTAATGTATGAATAAAGGCATGTATAAAATGAATTTGCATGTATAACAAGTATGTAATTGCGCATAAATGTATTAGAATCAAAACCTAGGAGTTTAGAACGGAGATAAAGTAACCTATGTTCATGACATATAATCATAACCCGGTTAACATCAAAATTTCGGTTAAATATATACATTATATGATATTGTATAAGTTAATATTTATCCATCATATAACATCATAGAATTCATGTAAGTCAAGCATGGAGGTATGTATACCTCTTTATATGATTCACCAAAGCACAAAGTTTACCAACTTAGTTGGTAATCCCGGTTGGTCATGAATGAAAGTGAAATGCAACTAATCCACTAACATACTAAGTAGCGAAATAAGAACAACTCGAGCGTGTCATACCCAACATGGCAAATGTTAGAGGCGAGGCGGGGTTAACTTACTTTAGGACTAGAAAACTACTTAGTGAATATGAATAAAACATCAAGTGAGGAGGTGGAACAAGTTTAGGATAGCCAAGGCCTCCAAGGTTCACGCCTTTACCAAAACACAAGTCTTGCCATATGAACTATAGTAAACTTGGATGATTGCATCACTTGCGGGTTGTCTTAAATCCTGTCAAAACAGAAAGTTTAGAGGGTGTTTGCAGCTCTAAACTCATAAGAATCAAACTTAAATAAGTCCTACAACCATGGATGGGTTTAGGAACATGTAGGCACAAGATTCATGTAAAAAAGTATGAGTTTTATAAAAGTTTACAATATAATCTTCCAAAACAGAAAGTTTGGACCTCAAAATGGTGATGTTCCACCTTAGTTTACCATAGTAAACTTGTGGAAACACTCATAGAGGTGTTCCAAGCTTTCATAAGGAAGAAGAAGTGAAGAAAAGATGAAGAAATGTGAGAAAAATGCTCACTTTGGCACTTAGAATATTATTCTTTTTCTTGAGTTTGCAACTGATTTGAGAGAGTTTTGAGAGTGTAGAGGAGTTGGGAAAGTGAAAATGGTGAGATGGAGGCTTGTTTATATAGAGATGAGGTAGGGTTTTGTGTTAAAGGAAGTTGAATGGTGATTGGGTAAGAAGAAAGGTGAGGGAAATTGGCCAACCAACTCAAAGGAAACAACTTTTTGTGGATAAGGGGGCTTGGCGTGCCGCCACGGTAAAAAGGGGTTAGGCGTCGAGCCACACCTCATTTGGCAGATTTTTTGTTTTATTGCAATTTAGTCCCTGAACTTTATATGTTCCTCATTTTATGCCAAAACTTTTTAATTTAACATGTTTTCAAGTATGAAAAGCGTATGCAAGTATAATTCGTGTATCGTTGATAGTGGCAGCCATTCACTTTCAGATCTGAATCTTGGTCTTTTTAATAGGTAGATCTTTTAAAAAGAATAATAACAAAGTGATCAAACACTATATATGCAACAAATGAGGTTTAATTTTATGTCAAGTATCAATGCAATGTGTTTTAACCTATGATTCGAACAAGAATTGATTGAAGACATGAATCATGATTTAAGCCTTAAGGACAACCTTGTTTTCATTCTACTATTTGAGTGTTAAAAGTCAACTTGATAACCATTAAACCCGAACCCGATTAACGGTTAAACCCGAAGCCGATATAGTTAATTGGGTTGGTTATCGAATAATATTTTCACCACGAAATTCCCGAAAAATCTGACCCGAATAACCCGAATAACCGAAAAACTAACCCGATGAACACCCCTATTCGCGTCAATATTTAACTATTTATTTTTCTTTCTAACTTAATATATACTTTTTATTTTATTTCTATAGTTACAAATTTATACATAAATTTTAGAGGGAATGTCTCAGCTCAAACCTAAGCAACATAGAATAATTTATGATTAGGGGATGGTTTAAATGAAAACCACTTTTATTGTGAAAACTAACTAAAAAAAGCCTAAAAACACACCAAATTTTTTTTTATAAAAAATCGCAGGTTTTTATATATAAAAAAACTTTTTTTTAAAAAAAAATAAAAAATTTTTGTATTACACATGTGTATGTATGTGTACTACACATGTGCACTACAAATTTTTTTTTTTTTTTTGAATTTTTTTTATATACATAAACCTACGAAAATTGGTATGCAAAAAAAAATTTTTTTTGGTATATTTTTTTGGCTTTTTTAATTAGTTTTTGAGTTTTCACAATAACTAGTGGTTTTCATTTGAACCTTCCCCTTTATGATTATTAGTGTAAATAAGTAATATATTTTTTTAAAGTTATTAACACAACTTATTAATTTGTGATTGAAAAAACTTTTAAACGATTAGTTATTTTTTTATACAGTCAAGTAAGGTAGCCAAATCTTCAACAACAAAAACCTTTAAATATATTTTAATTGTCGATCATTCATATGTGATGTGTGTGTTTGTCAACCGTAAACAAAGTAATTGCCCCCACGTTAAATGAGTCTGCAAACTTAAATACAATGTATGGGCATAAAATTTACATATATATTTTAGACACTTGTCAAATTTAATATAAAATAAAAACGATTTATCTTATGTTTTAACTTTGTAACCAGCTGTAAGAGTTTATAACAAGTTCATTTGCTGAAATAGTAATGTAGTATTCTTACGAATGGTTGAGATTAAAAAAAACAGTTAACCCTAAAACAAATACTGAACTCAATTAACTATCAACTATGAATCTTCACTTAGTTGTATAATTTCTAAACTAGTCACTTGATTATTGAGAAACTAACTCGTCTGTTTTTATTTTGAATTCCCAATTAATTAACTGAAGAAACACAAGTCTAATTCGTCGGTTTATCCCGATGCTCAACCGGGTGGAGAGTAATCTGATCTTCACAAGCTCTAATCCTTGTTCGAATCTGTAAAACAAACAATACCGTGAGCTCGTTACGAGAGGTGGGGGGTTCTTCTCGTAACCATCCTCCTGCGTGAGAATAAGTATTGTTCTTTCTAGAGAGAAAAGTATAAGTTTGGAGTGAGAGTAGAGTGAATGGAATGGTTTTACGTTTGGAGAAGTGTGATATTTATAGCCGAAGGATTGGACGAGACGTCGTTGTCAAGGTAAATCCTTTGGGCCCCTCTGCCATGACAATTAGTGTCCGCAGAGGTGGAGTATGTCCGTGGGCCACACGTCACTTTCTGGATGTACTTGTTGTCTAGTCTGTTGTCAGCCGTTAGTGGAGGTTTAATGATTTGTGGGTTGGCGTCTTGTGATTGGCCAGACGTCGCTTTTGCCTATGCCTCATGTCCCCTGCATGATGGGCGTTTAGCGAAGATTGCCTGGAACAATGCCTGATGGACGGTGATCGAGTGCAAGTTCTTTTCCGCTTGTGGTGGTAGTTAAATGTTTGAAAGTAGAAAGTCATCAAGGTCATAGACCAATGGCGGCGGTGGTAGTGGCAGTGGTGGTGGTGGCTGAGTGGTGATGGCGGCGGTGGAGGTGGTTGTGGTTTTTTTAAAAAATTGGTATGTTTTTTTAGGTTTTTTTCACAATGAAAAGAGTTTTCGCTTGAACCCTCCCCTATATATATATATATATATATATATATATATATATAGGGTAAGGTTCATGCGAGAACCACCCTTATTGCGAGAACCGCGAGAACCAATGTGAACACAAAATAAAATCTAAAAAAAATCTAAAAAACACTCAAAAAAAATTTAATATATTTTTTTTAAAATCGCTATATTTAGTTACCATAAAAAAAAATCGAGTAACAGTTATCCATGCACATGTGCATATGTATCATTACTTCGACAAATTCGGTAATACGTTATCAGGAATAAACAATTGCACTTTAATTTACAATACCATTAGTAATACACTACTTTTTACATTACCAATATTCAAAATGCATATGTGCATCATTAGGTATAACCATGATATAACGTGTTTTGGTACAAAAAGTTTGTGATTTTGAATGGAGAAGTAGGCCCATATACATGTTTTTTGGTTAGTTATATCTAGTGGTTGATGATTTGGTTATAGTTGTCAATTTTTGATGTAATATGTTGATTGGATGGTATAAATGGTGTTTACATACATGTAATAAAGTGAAAATATTGTTAATGGTATTGTATTATGGATGGTAGGAGGTAATGGTATTGCATTATGGATGGTAGGAGGTAATGGTACTGCATTATGGATGGTATGATAGATGAAAAGGAAAGTGTATTCAAAGTAGTGTAACAAAACACCTTATTTCATGTTGATACATATAAATGCACATGTGCATTTCTAATATTGGTAATGTAAAAAGTAGTGTATTACATATGGTAAAAAAAAGGGTAATGCACGGTACCCTTGACCGCGGAGGGGATAACCCCTCCCAGGCCGCCACCCGACAAGCCTGAGCCTGGCAGTAAATACCCTTGCCGAGCCGACCCTTTGAGGGTACTTTGTTCGCCCCAAGGTTCGAACTCGGTACCTCTTGGTAAGAGGTGGGTGTCGGTGGCCAACTGGGCTACCCCAGCTGGTTTGTATTACATATGGTAGTGTAAATGAAAGTGCAATTGTCTAATATGTGTAATGAATTACGGAATTTGTCAAAGAAATGACAAAAATGCACATGTGCATGCTTGTGTATTATGGATGGAATGATAGATGAAAGAGAAAGTAGTGTACTAAAACACCTTATTTCATGTTGATACATATAGATGCACATGTGCATTTCTAACATTGTTAACGTAAAAAGTAGTGTATTAAACGTGGTAGTGTAAATGAAAGTGCAATTGACTATTATTTGTAATGAATTACGGAATTTGACAAAGAAATGATACATATGCAAATGTGCATGGATAACTGTTACTCGAATTTTATTTTATTTTTTTGAAATTTTTTTTGTAACAAAATATTGCGATTTTTTCAAAAAAAATAGTAAAAAAATTTTTTTTTGGGTGTTTTTTAGATTTTTTTTAGGAATTACTGTTTGTGTTCACACTGGTTCTCGCAATAAAGGGTGGTTCCTAACGGATCTTTGTCCTATATATATATACAGGATAAGTATCATTACAGAACACTAATTATTGCGATAACAAAAAGAACTCTAAATCACTAAATTTTGGGATTTAAGGTTCATATTTCTTAAATTTTATGTTTCTTACATTCATATGTGCATTACATATACATAAAAAAATCATATATTTTCCTCTACGCATAGTCTACATACATGTAGGTAATTTAGGCTACATAACCTACATGTGTGTAGGTTATTTAAAAACTGAAGATTTTTCATATTTTGTTTTAAATTCTAGTGTGAGAAACAATAAATCTTACATTTATAAACATTTTATTTCATTTTTAGGTTTTTAGGATTGAAAAAATGAGTGATTTATTTTATTCTGCGTGTTCTCGCAATATTTAGTGTTCTGCATAGAACTTTCCCCTATATATACATATAAGAACTTGCTAATAAAAGGTTATGAATGGGTTCTCACATTTGCCAAAGTTGCGAAGCCGTATTGATCCGGTTTACGTCCTCATGTGTTCGTAAGGAGGGAAACCTCGAAAAGTCCAACCAATCAACCGAAGAAAAAGAAAGACAGTAGCATGCTTGATGTTACCAACACTCTGGGCGGCAAACATTAACTATCTCAAAGGTAATGTTGGTGATATTTGCTAAATTAGTCCCTTAATTATTTGAAAGTTATTATATTAGCCTTTTTAAAGAAAGATATATCTATGTACATGATACATGTTTATTTCATAGATTTTGTTTATATAGAAATACTTCTAGATGTGTATATATATATATATACATATGTAATTGTATACGCATAAAAGTGTATTATACGACAATTTCGATCGAGATGGTTGTATAAAATAAAATTCGAAAATTTTTAAACGGGCCGGATTTTGGGAGCCCATTTCGTCGGATGTTACAACCCACTACCGTCCATTAGGGATGGCAACCAAACCCGAACCCGCTGGGTAAACCCGAAATCCGACACATTTGGGACGGGTTTGGGGTCGGTTAATCGGGTTTGGAACGGGTTTGGGAATAGTTTTTATTTTTTTCGCGGGTTTGGGACGGGCTTGGGATTTAGTGATATACCCGTTTACCCGACCCAATTACCCGATAAAGTGTACCCGTTTACCCGATTCTATACCCGATATAATTTCTTGTATATTATTAAATATGTATATATATGATACATCCATTTTTTTACAAATATAGGTATTCTATTCCGTATACATTGTAGTTATTTGATATATATTTTTATAATGACAATACAAAATGTAACCGGTTAGTAGTTACCCGATAAATATCCCATGGGTTTTGAGATAAGTATACCCAACTGGTAATCTTTTTAAATTAATGGGTTTACCCGAAACCCGCGGGTATACCCGATACCCGATGGGTATTTACCCGCTAGAAACCCGACGGGTTTTGGGACGGGTTTGGGACAAGCTTATCTAACCGGGTTTGGGATTACCTAAACCCGTCCCAAACCCGACCCATTGCCATCCCTACCGTCCATCACCACCACTGTCCACCACCCACTACCGTCCATCACCACCACCACCACCACCGTCCACCGTCTACCACCATCACCGTCCAGCACCACCACCACCCACCCACCACCACCGTCCGTACACCACCACTAGTATATTTTAGAAGTCTGCATACGTTAAAAAAACAAACAACCTTCTTCTTGCAGACTACAGATGTTTGGTCCATCTCTTATTCTACAGATGTTTGGTCCATCTCTTATTCTACAGATGTCTGTAGATGTGGTCCGCAGACTGCAGACATTTTACCTCTTAACAAACAGCACCTTAGTGGTGGTAAATAAACCCTAACACGGTGAGTAAACCCAAAACCGTAACATCTAGTACGAGTATTCGAATAAGATATCATGGTATAAGACGGGTGTCATATTAGGTGACAGTGTTGTCTTCGAGGATGAAATAAGAATTTTGGGGCTCGCGCGAGACAAAAAAAATTGAGCACCTCCCTATAAAATAAACTTATCAACTATATATCAAAAAACCACACAATAAGACGATATATGATTAATTTCTACACAAAAAAAAATCAAAGTTTAAAACATGTAAGTTTCATCTTCCAAAATTATAAACATCGACGACATGGATTAAAAGAAATTTGTTGTTCAAAAATAAAAAGTTTTAATCAAAATCAGTACACAACCATACTTAAAGTTTAAACACATTCTAAAGAAAAAATAAACGCACTTTTTTGTGTCATACTCCGAATCTAAATAAAAAAGACGCTTACAAAACTACAAAAACAATCAACACAATAACACATCTAATTCACTTCTGAATCCATAAACGACCAAAAACTCTAAAAATCATCATAACAAACGCGTTACGATTTCCATCAACAATCATCCTACTCTGAATCAAGAACAACATGCTCACAAAACTCACAAGTCACAATCATCGATTTTACGAATATACGATTCTCACACTCTGAATCTAAAACAACAAACTCACAAAAGATCTAAACAAACAATCAACGATTCAGTTTTTAGGACAATATTTTGGGTTTAAACTAGGGGTGTCCAAACTGCTCGGCTCTCGAAGATCGTTCGATGATCGTTCGAAAAAGCTCGGAAATTTGCTCGTTCGATTCCTTGCTCGGTTAAAACCGAGCCGAGCAGCTCGGTTCGGTTTAAAAACGAACCGAGCACGAGCAAAGGTACGCTCGCTCATCGCTCGTTCGGTTTCGATCGAATTTATTTTTATTATTATATATATTATTAAATATAATAAACATGTAACATATCCATCCCCTAGAATCCTCATATCTTCAGTTCAAAAAAAAAAAACCCTAATCTCTCTCAACTCTTCTGTTCAAAAAAAAGAGGGGTGTTTTATGGGTTTGAATTGATGTTACTGTATCAAATTTTATGTTTTGAATTCAATTTTTGATTGAAGATGTCCGGAATGACTTCAATGCGTGTTTTTGAAGTTATTTTGCATTTTAGATGTTCTTAAACATTAAACATTTGGATGACATTTTGTGTTTATTTTTGTGGGACTTTTTATGTTTGTATTTTGTTAAATTGTTAAAGTGTGTGTGAGACATATAAGTTGGTGAATGAATGGCTGTGTAGAAATGCTAAATAAAACTGAGCAAAAGCGAACCGAACCGAGCGGCTCGGTTCTAAACCGAACCGAGCACGAGCATAAGATTTCCGCTCGATTTCCTAAATCCGAACCGAACCGAGCGGCTCGGTTTCAAACCGAACCGAGCACGAGCAGACCTCCGTTCGGTTCGGTTCAGCTCATGAACACCCATAGTTTAAACATGTGGGCGGTTGGGTTTGGGCCTCCGTGGTCAGTTTTTAGGGCCTAATAATCAATATTTTGGGCCTTTTATTTATATACATACAGTTCCCAACCAGATGTGTAGTTCCTTCTTTTGATCGGTTAAAAGAGAAGGTGAAACCCGTCTACGAATTCTCTAAATGCCTTACTGGAAAAATTCATCACATCGGGATAAACTCGCCGTCGAACCACGGAAAACTCTCACCTGAGGCCGAAGCCCGTGAACACTTGCCTGAAGTCACGGCAGTGCGGTGAGGTAAAACTCGCTCAGTTCAAGAATCGAACTAGCGATCGTCTACCGAATTGTTAACAAGCGTAGTGGATAGGGACTTATGGGTTTCTAAGCAATGTTTGACCAAATATTTCCCTTTGCATTAACAATCTGGAAATCAAATTATATACTACCATTTTACTTTTAGTAAAATTTGTTGCATGTGTTCTAACTAATTTATTAGTAATATTTTTTAAACTTTTTTAAAATATGTGTTATCCATGTTACTTTATTGTATGAGCTGAACCTTATATTATGTAACTAACTTTTTTTATTAAAGAACATAATTTATTTTCTATTTCATATTTCATGTGTTAAATTTTCTCTCAAATTTTACTAAATAACAATTACTATTTATAATAGAAATTTTTTTATTCATATTATCTGACTAACTTTTTTTTATTATTTAACTTAACTTTTTCTCCATATGTTAGTTTTATTTTTCACTGATTAATAATTGAACTTATAAAGATTTTGTTTGTTGGGTTTATTTAGATCTAAATAGCAAAACCCGTGGCGAAGCGTGGGGTGCATCTGCTACTTATTATACATAATATGGTAGGTGTTTATGTTAATTATAGGTTAATATTCGCAAATCACGCATTTTAAAAACAATTTATATACTTTATAAAACCACATGGACATATTTTGCTACATATTATATACCATAGGGACGCATAATGAAAGTATTTTATTTGAATTTGGCGGGTAAAAAGCTGATGCGCACAGGGACTAAAAGAAAAATAGGTTTTAAACCATAGGGACACTAGTTGATATAGAAAAGGGGTAAAATGGACATTTCAATTAACTTAACTGAGTTGGCTTTAGGTACTCAAATCTAGTGTTGTTCATAAGCGAGGGACTCAACCATCCAACATCCCGTTGCGAGGACTCTAGTTGACTCCACCTGAAATCCTCTAGAACACAAATTGCATTTTACTATAAAAGGGTACTTTCTTCTTCTCTTAAAATAACAACCGTTAGTAAACATGATTTTGACTACCTAATATGGTTTATGGTATATGAAAACCTTCATTTTGGCTAGTTTTGATCTTTTACATAAATGATTAGGTTTTGAGAGCACACGTTCATTGATAAAAAGAGAATCAAGTGTGTGTACTCGAGTTAGGTTGGGTGGTGTGAAATAAAGCCCATAGGGCTTTAAGACGCCACGTATGTGTGACGTTAACGTCACGTAGACAGAAGGGCTTTGAAGCCCCCACACTTAACTAGCATAGTGTGGAATTACGCCCCTTTAACTTAATAAAAAAAGAAAAAAGAGAAACAAAAAACAAAAAATTTTGATTGGTTTATGCACAAGGCCCTCACTAATGTCTCTCTCTATCGCCCATTAAGGGCTTGACGGTGGCATTGATGACGCCCTTTTTGACGCAGTATGGAGGCCACTACCCGGATGAGATGCTGGGTGAGGAAGGGTACCCCACACCGGGTAGCCATAGTGTGTCGTGCATGTAAGCTAAAATTGATTAAAGGTACAAGGAAGCATGGGCGAAGCTTTTAAGGGGCAGAGGTGACGGCCGACCCCTCGAACTTTTCGCTTAGTAGTGGAGAGTATGTAGTTTTCGTATAGAATTTTTTGGGTATATATGTTTTCGACCCCCGGTTTTATAGAAATTTTTAGGTCCGGTAACTTCCGCCCCCGGTCGGAAATCTCAAGCTTCGCCACCGTAAGTAATATTATTCATTTATGGACTTCGAAGATGTTCTATTTAATCAGATGATCTGTTATGAGTATCACTATGAAGACTTAGTTACCACTTCTTTTCAATGTCGAATTTACACAAAACACATGAATCATGTGTTACCATAATCTAAGTTGGAAAAATAACGGAAAAAAACAAATAAAATGATAGTATATATCTTGTCATCAACGAAATAAAAGTAGAAAAATTATAATAATCAACATGTGGAAATTTCCTACCGGAAAATTGTATTATTATATCCCACAGCAAATACATTCATTTATAGTGTTTTTTTTTTTTTTTTGGTTTGTTAATAGGAACAATAAGATTCATTTGAGTTGGTTTATTGGTTGAAAAACCTGCTCAAATTCTTGTAATTGTTTTGCTTCCGGTTTGTTATTTTTCTCGGTTACTATTTGCATGTACTTTCGTTTGCATTCTATCTCTATTTTTGGTTGGTAGCTATATTTAAAAATACTATTTTATAGTTTTAGGTAGAATTTCATTTTATTTCTCATAATGAAAAATGGAACAAATTGAAAACTTTAACCTAAATCGATTATCACGGCTAGAAAAAAAAATAAAAATAGAAATAGCATAAAACTTTAAAAAACTTGGTTAACTCACCCGATAAGTTTTTTTATTTATTATTATTATTATTATTATTATTTTTTCTTAGGAACGGCGACTTTCTTGTGTTAGGTCACCGCACTCCCCAAATTAGAACAGTTGACTGCCACTTGACAGACATTGTGCCACCACAAGAGATCTGATTGAAGATATTGCGTTAGAAAAGGATACGAAGTAACTTCCGAAGATTGAAAGAGAGGCAATCACAGTTCGATGTTGGTCTTGTTGCACTTCTTCGAGTTCATGACGGATAGCCCGCTAGGGACTGCTTGGCTTGTTAGCGAGAAAGCGCATAAAAGAATACCGATTGATAAAATAAATAGGCTCAAGTACATTAGTCCGTAACTACCATTTTGACTAGGTGGATGTTGCCTTCTAGTTGACTTCTTTCTGTGTGTTAGGCCACCGCACTCCCCAAATTGGAACCGTCAACTGCTACTTGACAGACGTTGTGCCACTATAAGAGCTGAACACTTTCTGGCGTAACACACAGTTGTACGAAAACCCGGGTGGGCTCAGGATAGAACCTGACACCTCTGTGAAAGCCCGGGTGAGCTCAAGATTGAACCTGACACATCTGTAAGAAGGCTAGGCTCTAACCATCATTGTCTAATCTACCAAAGTGACACAAATTGAGGATTGAACTTGGATATTCAATGGAGTATCCAAGTCTTTCTATCACTAGGTCACAAGTGATGGATGACAAGTTTTTCTAATATTTTTTTAGTTTTTTACTTTTTTTTATCAATCGAATAAAACCCTAATTGAACTATTTTCAAGTTAACGGATGCAAATTTATCCCTAAAATCTGATCGACATAGAAATATAAAATAAAAAAAAATACACAAAGTCAGCAAACACCGTTCAATATTTTATTTATACTTTTTAAAAGGACAATCGAATTATTATAATTAAAGTTAAAACGAGGCATGTAAAATTTACATTTTTATTTGTCATTATTCCTTCAACAATTAAATCCACTAAGAGAAAACAAAATGAAAGAGGCTTATTTTCTTCTTTTATAAAAAAGTTATATATATTGCTTTAAAAATTAAATTTGTCATTATTCCTTCAACAATTAAATCCACTAAGAGAAAACAAAATGAAAGAGGCTTATTTTCTTCTTTTATAAAAAAAGTTATATATATTGCTTTAAAAATTAAAAGGCCATTTTTAATGTATATGTTAAAGCAACAAGAGTATGGCAGAGGAAGGTCCAGAATCAACTCCAAAAGGTAACTCCTTGGTCGGAATCTGCAATCAAAGAACACCGTTGGTCTTAACGCGAGAGGTGGCATCCCGCGTTTGGACTCCGACGTGAGAATCAGTGGATTATTCTTAAGAGTCTTAGCGTATTAAACTTTGAATTTTCTCAAAAATACCCCTGAATTTATAAAAAACAGGGTTATTTCAGTAATTTCGTCGACTAATACGCATCGTACAGGCCTATATGATGCATATTAAACTATGAATTTCTCAAAAATACCCCTAAATTTATCGAAGCTGTAGAATGAGATCCTCCACTGTTGGGTTATCATCTTTCAACCCCATTTTCCCTAAATTTATCGATTCTGTTTTTCAACGGGGATGTAATGCAATGATTCATCTCAATTGAATAGACAGACACTTGCTTCATAGGAGTCACTTGAATTGTCTTGGATGTAATAACAGTACGTGCATCCGTGCCTGCTTGAATTGTAGAAAGCAAAGGATAACGAAGATGAACATTGTATTTATCACGAAAGTACTAAACAACCGAGATAACAACTCCGGTTTCATCAGCTGCATTTGGAACTAGAAGTCCAACAATTCGTTCATTATCTGTTGTTGTCTCAACAATATGAATGCACGCAACGAATTTGACAACTGTGATAGCTTATTAAAAGTTCCTTAGGCTCATGGCAACCGCACTAGTAAAAAAAACTGGTATTGTTGGTTGTTGTTCTAGAAATTGAAGGAAAAGCACTCAAATACACAACGGTTCTCCAATTCCAGATCAGTAATGTAAGGAGAAACGTTGAGATAACGGACATCCATCAAGCTCAAAAAGAAAACTTGTGTTTCCCATAGCCACCATTCCCATAGTCACAAACGATTGCGATTTATATTTCCCATAGCCATCGTTCCCATAGTAAAAAACTGTTACGGTTTGCAATTCTCGATTGTACCACGAGTGGGTATAAGATCCGTGGGCCCTATTCTCAGATCTGTGACTCCATGGAAGATGTGATTAAGGTAAGCGTGCCATAAAATTGCATCTTTTAGAGAGAGACCTTTAAGTACGGATCCTACAGTTGCATTTGGAATAAGAAGTCCAACAATTCGTTCATTATCTGTTGTTGTCTCAACAATATGAATGCACGCAATGAATTTGACAACTGTGACAGCTTATTAAAAGTTCCTCAGGCTCATGACAACCGCTTATTATGCGTTTCAAATCAAGGGTCCCATCATTACAACCACTTGTTTGAAAATGGCCAGGAGAGTTGATAAACTACAATTGGAATTGATCTTGGAATGATTCCTCTCAATTGAATAGACAGACACTTGCTTCATAGGATCCGTGGGCCCTATTCTCGGATCTGTGACTCCATGGAAGATATGATTAAGGTAACTATCGAATCACACCAATTCGTTGAAACCACATGTTCGTGTGTTGCAGTTTGGAAAGATGACTGAATAGCAATCTGAATAAGTTTCTGGAATTGGAGAACCGTTGTGTCTAATCATATCAACTACCGCCTTGGTAGTTTTTATCATATCCATTATCCCCTTGGCAATTGTTACTAGCGTATGATAATTTTATAAAAATAGCCCTAATTAGAGATAAAATACATACAACGTAAACAACGGCATCAAAATACAGAGCTTCATCTTTATTTCTGTAAATTGCACAAACAAGCTTGCCTTGAACGAGTCTAGAACACTCGTAATCCTCAACCGGCTTTGAAACCGGACGGAATCTATGAAGAAACTGATTCGATTTCACGGTGAGTGGAGAAATTAGTGACGGAGAAAACTTCATCGTAGAAACTTTGAACAAGATAAGAAGGATGAGATATCGACAGTTAAAGATAAGTCAAGAACAAAGAAGAACACTTGAAGAAAAAGCAAGAACTTGGAAGTATTACCTGAGTAGTTGTTACCACATGACGCATGATAAAAGCGCTTCTCTAGACAATCTGAGATTATGTTTCGTTTTAGGAGAACGTGTAATCCAGAGGTCGGTCTCGAGTGGGCATAAGATCTGTGGGCCCTATTGTCGGATTTGTGACTCCATGGAAGATGTGATTAAGGTAAGCGTGCCGTAAAGTTGCATCAGATTTTTTAAACATTTCCCACTGACATAATATTTTACAAATTGAGAACCACATATTCGTGTGTAAAAGCTCGGAAAGATGACCGAGTAGAGATCTGAATATCGAGCTTTCCACCAAACACTTGGAGTGCTCAAACATACGCATTCCATTCTCCATCTGAACTATGCATTCTCTCACAATGTCTAACAACTGAATTTTACTTTCTTGTAGACTGGTGGGCTTGAATGGTTTTAATATATTTCATCTTGGACTATCTAGTCTAATACTTGAAAATGGATATGATCGTGTCAAGATCTTTATCTATCATGTCATCGACCAACTGCTCGAAATCTCTTTCGTTTCTCAGGCTCGCATTCGAAGATCCTTGCATTGGACACAACACACCAAAAATAAACTTCAAAAATTAAAAAAAAAACAATACGATACACTATAATACGATACTTAACGATAAAAAAATAATAAAGATTTTAAAACTCATTAAAACAAAAATAACCAATAATAAACACCAACAACAAACCCAAAACACCAAAAACCAAACACAACACACCAAAAAATAAACTTCAAAAATTCAGGGCCTTAATACGCATCGTATAGGCCTATACGATGCGTATTAGGCCAGCCACCAGACAACACATGCACCTGTCATTCTGCCATGTCTTTTACTTTATTCAATGCGCAT
Source organism: Helianthus tuberosus (assembly GCA_030545235.1). Classification (NCBI taxonomy): domain Eukaryota; kingdom Viridiplantae; phylum Streptophyta; class Magnoliopsida; order Asterales; family Asteraceae; genus Helianthus; species Helianthus tuberosus. The sequence continues at coordinate 181,743,534 of CM060381.1, read as the reverse complement.
CGTATAGGCCTATACGATGCGTATTGAATTGAAAAAGTGTGTTGATAGACAGAGCAGTGTGCCAATAGAATTTCCGTTTCTAAAAAGCTACAAAGTATATTTTGATATATTACAGTGACTAAATAGTTACAAAGTATATTTTGATATATTACAACCAGTGGCGAAGCTTGAAAATTTACACTGGGGGGTAGGAAGTCACCAGATCTAAAAATTCTATATAAGTAATTTTTTTATAAAACCGGGGGGTCAAAAACGTATATACCTAAAAAATTCTATACGACACGTACATACATAACACTACTGAGCGAAAAGTTCGGGGGATCGTCCCCCCTCCCCGGCCCCTTTGTACGCCCCTAATTACAATGACTAAATAGTTGTAAGAAGAATAATGTTCCACAAAAGAGCTTAGTCAATGCATGGTACGATCATAGATCAACCATAATACATTAATACATGTGCAAACTTTTGAAACATTTTTCTCACATTTATTTAACCACTTTTATTCCCACACTTAAGTTTAGCTCTTCTTTAAAAGAGTCATAGATTTTGGACACATCTTTAAGTAATACTTTACTACAATTTAAGTTGCAGGGGAGAAATGTAAAGAGGCTAAAGTGTAAGAATCAAGGATGACTAAAGAATTAGGAATGGGATAATTTTGGTATTTTTAAAATGTAACCAATGTTGTCTATTTTCTCCTATCGGTATCTCATGGATATGTTTTTCATTGTCGGGTGGACTCTTCTCACTAGGTCACCCGTCCTAATACTAATCTCACTCGAGCACACTTAATTGTGGAGTTCTTTTATCATCCACAACCATTGCGCCAAAAACAGGTTGATGATATTTGAGGCAAGGAATTCTTTATGAATCCAACATCTCTCTTGCCCATTACCGATGTGGGATTTTACTAGGGTTTTATAATCACCCCCTTATAGACTTATCGTCATCGATGATGTCTGTCCCCAACATCCCAAGCAGGGACATGGGATTTGGCTAAGTTGCCCCTGTGAACACTACTAGGGACTTATCATTGTTGATGAGGTTTGCTCTATCATCATGAACGCAAAATGAGTGACACTGATACTATATTCAACATTGTAACACTCTAGGAAAATTCCACACTGGTCGTGGATGAGAGAGATGTTGGGTTCGTTACGAATGCCCCACCTTAAATATTACCGATGCGTTTTGGGCGCAATGGTTATGGATCCCATCAAAACTCCACAATTAAGCGTGCTCAGGTAGGAGTAGTACACGAGGGGTGACTTTCGGGGAAGTCACTACCTAGGAAATAAAAAAAATACGTGAGCTCTTTGTAGGCAAAGCGGACAATATTAGTGGCACAACAAGCCGAATATTACATATGGTATCAGAGCAACTCATGTTTTGTTTGGGATGGTAAGGCAGACCTCATCGAGTGTGATGAGTCCCCTGGGTTAGTGGTGCACAAAATACCCAGTTCCGCGCGGAACTAGTTCTGGTTCCTACCCGATGGTAGCAAGAACCGGTTCAGACCCTGTAGTACCTGGAAGTTCCCACTCGGTTCCTATTTTTTTTCAATTTCAGTTTTTGTTAGTAAACTGTATAAAATAATTGAACACAATCTGGACAGAAAGTAATAAAATTGGAGAAACAGTAAACGAGTGAACCGGGCTTGTGTTTGACACAATTCCCTTAAACAGATTCGTCGTCTATTCCCAGGTTACGCCGGTTCGAAGCAGCACCGCGCACTGCTGGACTTGAGCACTTGCCTGAAAAGAAAACTGGAGAATGCTGCAGAGAGATCGAGAGAGAAGAGATTGTTTTTGGTGTGTCTAAACTGAATCATATGGTTCGGTTTTATAGCCATAAAACCTTAACTATGTTCTCATCATCATTGCTGTAAATTAAAGATCAGAATAATGGTCATTATTGCAATTATTGTATCAGTTTTAAAACTGAAACATAATGATCATTAAAACGAATAATCATAACAGTTTAAAAACTGAAAATAATGATAAACGAGAATAACAGTTACGAGTCTGTGCAAAAACTGGCCTCACGCGGGCCCAGGTTTTCGGAGATGCATTTGTGTCCGCAGGACGTGCAGGCACGCACGAGTTCAACCAAATTCCAGTTCCGAAACTCAATTTTTTGCACCCCCTGCGCGCGCGCGGGAAGGACTTGTGGTAAAACATGTCATAAGACTACAATTGCTTGGTCAAGCTTTTGCCTTATAAATTGCCTTTTTCTTTTGTTCCCATACCAATGTGGGACAAGGTGGTTTTACCACTTGAGACTTTCCATTCACACCAAACTTCCAACAATCCCCCACATGAATGGAGGTCAATCTCAGAAACAACATTATTCTAATTTGATTTCAGCAGTTGAGTTTTGCATACGATAGGTAGGTGTTACCCTTTGAACCTTCGCTCATGAAATGCACTTAGCCAACTAGCTCTGAGTAGAACTTGATGTCTTTGAACTCGTCTGCCGTTTGTGTAGACGACAATGCACTTCACACAACACTCTCCCTGACAAAGTCAAGTCCTCATAGTTATGTTCGTTATGGTCATGAACATGAGCCTGGTTCTGCGAGAGCCATTAGGTATTGTGCCCCAACAACACCCTTCGAAGCGACCCCACTTCTCTCTCACATAGGTGATTCACTATGTATGGTTACCTTAGTCAAATCATTAAAATCCATAGGCTTAGCCTCACACTTGTCACTTTTAGGAATGGACTAGGAAGTTTACTAAGCCTTGCAATAAACTCCCTTATATATATACGTAGGGTTATCCCCCACAATGACCTTACTAATTCATACAATTAGGTTTTCCTATTGAACTCAGCTCTTGGGATCTCCAGTCTACTGAGTTAGGTTTCCATCATATGAACTTATATTTTCAAGGGCTTCAGTCCTATTCCCATGGACGCCTTCTGTACTAACTCTCTACTTAGGCCTTTTGTTAGCGGATCCGCAATATTATCCTTTGACCTCACGTAGTCAACAGTGATAATTCCTGTAGAGATTAGTTGTCGTATCGTATTCTGTCTACGTCTGATATGTCTGTTCCTACCGTTATACATTGTGCTACGAGCTCTGCCAAGTGCCGATTGGCTATCACAATGTATACAAATGGCCGATGCCGGCTTAGGCCATTTTGGTATATCCTCAACAAATTGACGTAGCCATTCTGCCTCTTCACCTGCTTTATCTAAAGTGATCAACTCTGATTTCATCGTGGATCTAGCGATAACCGTTTGTTTTGATGATTTCCACGATATAGAAGCACCTCCAAGTGTGAATACATACCCACTTGCTTCTCTGGAATCATTCTTGTCAGATATCCAATTTGCATCGTAGTGTCATTCTATAACTGTTAGATATCTGTTATAATGCAACCTGTATTCTCGGGTGTATCTTAAGTAGCAAAGCAACCGAGTGATACAGTTCCAATGTATTGAACTTGGGTTGCTCGTGTACCTGCTTAGCTTGCTCACAACATATGCTAAGTCTGGTCTAGTACAACTCATAAGATACATCAAGCTACCAATAATTCTTGAGTATTCCAACTGGTTTACAGGTTCACCTCTATTCTTGGCTAGATGTTGACTCGTGTCAAGTGGAGTTCTAGCTTCATTAGAGTCATTTGCATTGAATTTCTCAAGAATTTTGTCCACATAATGGGATTGACTTAAAACAAGTCTACTTTGGGTTCGCGTGATTTTGACCCCTAAAATCACATCCGCAAGACCCATGTCTTTCATGTCAAACCTTGCTTTTAGCATGTTCTTTGTAGATTTTATGATTTTGTCATTACTTCCAGCAATGAGCATATCATCTACATATAGACACAAAATGACATATCCATCAGACGTGTCCTTCACATACACACACTTGTCACATTCATTGATTTTGAACCCAACATCAAGCATGACATGATCAAACTTTTGGTGCCATTGTTTTGGAGCTTGTTTCAATCCATACAATGATTTTACAAGTTTACACACTTTGTTTTCTTGCCCAATAGCTGTGAAGCCTTCGGGTTGCTCCATGTAGATTTCTTCCTCTAGAATTCCATTCAAGAAAGCTGTTTTCACATCCATTTGGTGAACTTTCCAAATTTCTAATGGCGGCAATGGCAAGCACCAACCTGATGGATGTTATTCACGTGACTGGCGAATATGTATCAAAGTAATCTAAACCTTCTCGTTGTTTATATCCTTTGATACCTTGCTTTGTATTTATCGATGGTTCCATCTGGTTTCCTAGTGGTTTACATCCTTGAGGAATATCCACTAGTTCCCAAGTATGGTTTTGTAAGATAGAGTCTATCTCACTTTTGATTGGACAACATTTGATTCCCCGACTTGCTCCACAAATTTGTCAAGTAGCTCAAACACCTTTCCCCTGTCTTCATATAAGAAGAAGCATCAGTCGATTCCATAAAAAACGGTTCCTTTAGAACTATTGACCAAAAAGTTGATCAATGTTCTACGCCTCCGATCTGTCCAACCATCCGACATAATCGAACACCCGGTTTTTTACCACTCCACCTTTTGCTCTTCGATCCACTTTTCCACATTGTCTACCTCGTTCTTTAGAAGTGGAACTCACAACTCATGATAAGAAGGCGGCTTGAGATTTGGCACATAGTTTCCGATAACCGCGATCATCTCTTTGAAAGCATCTAACTTAGCGACATTGAATGCTATTCCCGCTTGGTAAAAAAACGCAGCTATTGTTTGAATTGTTCTTCCTCGGAGTTCTTTGTCACAAGCATCATTTATGCTTGTTTGTCTCAGACTTGTTGAGTTTCCTTTACTTCTTGTTACATACATGTTAACAAGATAGGAACAACATTTAACTAACTGCAGTCAGAATTTAACATTAGATGCAGTCAGAATTTAACAACATTTAGCCAAGTTCGGTAAAAAAAAAACTAACTGCGGTCAGAATTTAACAACATTTAAAGTCAACTACAATGAAAAGGAAACTAGGAACAACATTAAATGTTAACAAGATAAAAAAAATCGAAAACAACTCACCTGATTAAATGTTGTAGACGACTTGGGTTCTTGAGTTTCTTGGAGAAGAAGAGAGCATTTGGGGTTTTTAATTTTAAGAAAAAATCAAGGGTTTCTGGTGGCTGATAATTAGGGTTAAAAAGGATAAAAGAAACAAATCTTTATCCAGTGGTTAAAAGAAATGGGTTACAGCTGTAAAAACACTTTAAAAAAATAACATAAAAACAGAAACTGCACATGATAGAACAAAAGCCCGCGTTTTTTATTCGTTGCGCCTTGTTCCGGGCGCGCGCCTGATCACCGTTTTTACAAAAAAAAAGCCCATATTTGCGCCTAGGCTACCACCAGGCGCTACAGGTGCGTCTCGCTGCGCCCAAGCGTCTAGGCGCGTGCTTTGCGCTTTTGACAACATAGGTTTTGACCAATCTTAGTGCGAGTATAAATCTGATGCCTTATTCATTTTTAGCTAAGCTAGGTTTAGGTGAGTCTTCACCTACACACATGAGTTTGCAATTAGCTGACACGTAGGGGTGCAAACGAGCCGAGCCGAGCTCGAGCTCAAGCTCGGCTCGATTCGAGCTTTATTTCTGAAGCTCGAGCTCGGCTCGAAGGTAATTTTTCAAGCTCGAGCTCGGCTAGGGCTCGACTCGTTTAGTATTTTTTTAATTAATTTATATTAATTATAATTATTATACATATAATTTAGTTATTTTTTATATTTATATAAATGGTAATTATTATATAAATATATGTTTAATATATTAATAAAAAATATATAAATAGAAAGCTCGATTAGGCTCGCGAGCCGGCCCGAGCTCGATAAGCGAAGCTCGGGCTCGTTTACTAAACGAGCTTGTTTTTAGGCTCGGGCTCGAGCTCGATTAAGCTCGGCTCGTTCGAGCTTTTTTTCGAGCCGATCTCGAGTAGCTCGGCTCGTTTGCACCCCTACTGACACGCCAGTTAAGTAGTAGAGAATGTTCTAGTTAAGATAGGTAATTTATGTGTTCATGTATCGAATGTCTGTAGTGATAAAATATGTTATCACATACAAACATCATAATAGCTATAATTAACTCATAAAAATGATTACTTTTTTGTAATCTTCAAATAAACCATGAGTACTTGCATTCTACTTTAGCAACGGTTGTTTAGTAACTTATGGAAACATTTTTCCCAATAATTTTAACCCTAATCATTCATCTGCTGTACCTTATACAGTATACACACAATCACATTTTGAGCATATTCTTAAATGTACATGACACCATCTGCCAACAACAATACGCCACAGCATCCCTGTGACCCATCTCCCAATTCCTTTTAATTCTTCATGCGAGACCTCTTTATTTACTTCCAAACTGCCCCCAAATTCTCCCTTTATTCAATAAATATTAAATAACATTTTCTTTAAAAAAAATCTACACTTTTTTGCAGGTGGAAGAACAGTTTCTAACCTGCAGAAATGGGTTCTTCTCACAATATCTTTTTGGGTCTTTTCTTATGTGTTTTGCTGGCACATGTTACTACAATCTTCACTTATGCTAAGGTATGTTTTGTTGGATCTTGTTCAAGAACAGTTTTTGTTGTTTTTTTGTTGGTAATGGTGGTGTTGTTAACTGTTGTTGGTGTAGGTTTATGTGGTGTATATGGGTGGTAATGATAGTGATGACCCAGATGAAATCTTGATGAAAAATCATCAAATGCTTGCTTCTGTTCATAGTGGAAGGTTAATCATTACAGCCCATTTGATTTCTCATCTGGGTTTTGTTAAAAATTGAATCTTTTTTAACTTTCTTTAAGATTTACTACTTTTGAAACAGTATTGAAGAAGCACAGGCATCTCATTTGTATAGTTATAAACATGGGTTCAGAGGGTTTGCAGCCAGGTTAACAGATGATCAGGCTCTTCAAATATCCAGTAAGTTTATAAAAAAAAATTAAAAAATGTTTTTTTTTTTTATTATTTTTATTGGTAATTTGATGATGGGGTGTTGCAGAGATGCCTGGGGTGGTATCTGTGTTTGAGAACAAAAGAAGAAGTTTGCATACAACACATTCATGGGATTTCATTGGTCTTGTTGGGGAAGAAACAATGGAGATCCCAGGTGTTTCAACAAAGGATCAAGTTAATGTAATCATTGGTTTCATTGATACAGGTTTGATATTCATAATTCCTAACAACAACATTAAACATGAGAATCTTTTTTTTTTTTTTTTTTTTTTTTTTCAGCTGTTACCTAACCATTTGGGTCACCAAAACAGTCATTAATGTTTGTTTTAAGCCCAATTTATAAATTAAAAAATATATATAAATTGATTATGATATTATCTAGTATTGGTTGTATATTACATCCATGGAAACAAAACACATGCTCTCTCTCTCTCTAGGACCATTGAAACAGATCTTCATATCATCTTTATTTCAGGAAAACAATTGAATAATCTTTCTGGTTTTTAGTTTTTATTTTTTATCATAATTATAACCAGGACTGTCTTTTTATTGTCTAGAAACTTTCCATAACCACAACTTTCTTGAATTATGCATTCTGTATGCTCATATTGATCTATACAAGCCAAAACTACAACTTTTGGTACTTTATATATGTCATTATCTGTGTAGGATTCATGCTGTTATTAATCTAAAGTTACAGTTTTCTTTTTTTTGTTTTTTTAAACAAAAATGTGGGTAATTAACAGGAATTTGGCCAGAATCCGCAAGTTTTAGCGATACCGACATGCCCCCTGTGCCAGCTGGCTGGAAAGGAAAATGCCAATCAGGGGAAGCATTCAATATTACACATTGTAACAGGTCTTCAATTATTATTCAGCTATTATTACCTCCATGATTGGTTTTTCAGATTTGTTTTATTTTCTTATTTTTTATAGACCGATGATACACTGTTGTTAGTTCATGATCTAATCTAAATTTTGTGCTTACATAGGAAACTGATAGGTGCTAGATATTATCTGAGCGGATACGAAGCCGAAAAACAAGATAAGCTTGACTATATCGATGATCCAAAAAACAAACGCTCTTATCGATCAGCAAGAGATAGTAACGGCCATGGGACCCACACTGCCTCCACGGCTGCAGGGCGGTACGTGATGGACATGAACTACAAGGGTCTGGCTCAGGGAGGTGCGAGAGGTGGTGCACCGATGGCTAGGGTGGCGGTCTACAAGACGTGTTGGGATTCAGGCTGTTACGATGCTGACATATTAGCTGCATTTGATGATGCCGTAAGAGATGGGGTGCACATTGTGTCGTTATCTCTCGGCCCTGATGCCCCTCAAGGAGATTACTTTAGTGATTCGATTTCGATCGGCTCGTTTCATGCGGTTAGCCGTGGGATAACGGTTGTTTCTTCGGTTGGTAACCAAGGGACCACGGGGTCTGCCACTAATCTCGCTCCATGGATCATCACGGTTGCAGCCACCTCCATTGACCGAGAGTTTACAGCTAATATTCAAATGGGAAATGGCGTTAACTTGAAGGTATCGCACTATCGCGTCTTTAACACCTCATATAACATGACGCGTATACGGTTAACGGGTCGTTTTGATGCTCGCAGGGTGAAAGTCTAAGTGTACTCAACATGACAACTCCTGCAAGAATAATTTCGGCTTCAATAGCAAATGGGGGTTACTTCACTCCCTATCAATCCAGGTGAAGCAACAGGTACTTTTGTCTATTGTTACAAAGTAGACGATTATAACGCGTGAAGTGAAGTGTTAAAATCTTTATGTTCTCGGTGCAGTTACTGCTTAGAGAGCTCGTTAAACTACACCAAGACACGAGGGAAGGTGTTGTTATGCAGACACGCAGAGCGTTCATCAGAGTCAAAGGTGGCTAAAAGTCAAATAGTCAAAGCAGCTGGTGGAGTCGGGATGATTCTTGTAGATGAAGATGTTGATGTTGCAATCCCGTTTGTGATCCCGGCTGCTATCGTCGGGAGAAAAGTAGGAAAACGGATTTTATCGTACATTAACAGCACACGGTTTGTGCCTTTTACTTTGAGTGCTTGACTTAGGGACAATCGTAGTTGACTTTTTTACTGAAATGTAACCATCATTCTTGTATAATGCAGGAAGCCAACGTCACAGATTCACTCATCGGAGGCTGTTATAGGATCTCAACACGCACCTCGTGTTGCATCCTTCTCATCAAAAGGTCCCAATGGATTAACCCCGGAAATCCTAAAGGTATATATGCTTAATTGTTGCATGAAACTTTATTCAATTTCGACTAGTTTTGACGAACATTCTAGGCCGACAGTTTGAGAAACAACAAACCAAACCAGCCAGTTTTAACTGTTCGGTTTTCACAGTTTTCACAGTTTTAACAGATTTTTTTCTTTTTCAAAATAGTTAGTTTGTGTTTACATGTAAAGATTATAATGATAAAGATAGTTAAATGAATATAATACAAACAATAATTAAAAAAATAAAGTTAAATGGTCGGTTCGATGTGCCCGGCCAGTTTCAAGTTCCAAACCATCGGCAAAATTGTTAAAACCACCAAACCGCCAAAACTGAACCATGAACCAACCATATAAATCTGAAACTGGCAGAACCAGCTGACTTGCTATGGTTTGGGTGGTTCAGTCGGTTTATGCTTGACCCGGTACGAAAGTGGTCTGTGAGCCAATGGTTGTTGACTGTTTGAAAGAAACCGATCTAAGTGGTTCAACTTCAATTGTAGCCGGACGTTGCAGCTCCCGGATTGAACATCCTGGCGGCATGGTCCCCGGCAATCGGGCAAAAAATGAAGTACAACATTATGTCAGGAACCTCCATGGCATGCCCTCATGTAACCGGAATCGTAGCATTAATAAAAGCAGTTAATCCCTCATGGTCTCCTTCTGCAGTTAAATCTGCTATCATGACCACAGGTAAACATTTATTTTATCACCTTTAACTTATCACTTACAGAATTTAATACGCGTAATAATCTATACAGCTTCGATTTTCGACAAGAGTGGAAAGCCAATGCGGGTTGACCCAGAAGGACGACGGGGAAATCCCTTTGACTACGGTTCTGGGTTCGTTGACCCAACAGCAGCTCTTGACCCAGGTCTAGTCTATGACACGACACCAGCGAACTACAAAGCCTTTCTTTGCTCAATTGGCTACGACGACAAGTTACTTCACCTCATCACCCGAGACAGCAGCACTTGCGAAACCCAAACGTCGTTCTCAACGCCCTCCGCCCTTAACTATCCTTCCATCGTTGTACCCGATCTCAAGTCAAACTTTTCAGTCACTAGAACTTTAACTTGCGTCGGGAAGCCGCAAAAAAGAACCATCTATCGAGCCTTGGTGTCTCCACCACGCGGAGTTGAAGTCGATGTAGTCCCACAACGACTAGTTTTCAACACGTACGGCCAGAAAATGAACTTTACCGCCACTTTTAGATCCTCTGCGCCATCTCAAGGTTACGTTTTCGGTTACCTACAATGGAAGAACGGGAAGTCGCGTGTGACTACGCCACTGGTGGTCCGGACCGCGCCATCTGACGTGTGATTGGGTACATAAGTTATAGATTCAAAGGTTTGTGAGAATACCTACACTAAAACAGCCTTAGATGAAGATATGGGTCAAATTTGTTTACTTAATCTCTTTGTGTAGTTATCTTGATTATATTAGTAGATTGGCTTATGGCTATGAGATTTGTACAACTGTTATTTATTTTTGTTATCCGGATGATTCAGTGTTTTGTAGATGATCCTTAATAAAGTTGTGATTTGAGTGTAATGAAAGTGTTAAATTATTTGCTAGTCTATTATTTTAGGGGCTGTTTGGCAACTTCTGAATGATTAAGTGCTGATACAGTAAGAGGTCTGAACCATTAAGTGCTAAACCAGTAAGAAGTCTGAACCATTAAGAGCCCGTATAATGCTTAACCGTTCAGAGGCAAATATCTGACCAATTCAGATTAGAGGTCTTAACCATTCAGACTCTATATAATGCTTAACCATTCAGAGGCAAATGTCTGAATCACTCAGACATCTGCTCGTGAAACAAACAGTCTGAACCATTAAGTGTTGAACCAGTAAAATGTCTGAACCATTAAAGTAAACAAACAGCCCCTTAGTTTGGTGTTATAAATATCACTTTCCTGCTCTTTTAATTTATTCAACACGTTTTATTTTTTAATATATATTACTTTATTCTAAACATTATATATTAATTAATACTATAATATTTATAAACCCCATAAAGGTACACCGTACATCACATGTAGAAGTAGTTTATAAAGTTGGCATGGCATGTTCAAGTTATAGGTTTTGACAATATTGTTAACTATAAACACCTTTTAATAACGTATAAATAATTAATATACTAATAATAAATATAATTATCAAAATAATTTAGGGTACAAAATAAAAGTGATTAAAGTTTGACTTGTTAGTTTAATATAATTTTTGTTGACTATTATATAAATTAAAGTTTGGCAAACTTTAAGTTATTATATAACAGTATATATCTTAAAAAACTGACATACTTTCTTATTTTTCATAAAATAAGTCTTCTAACATATTTTTAACATATAAAAGTCTTTACACATAGTTGGAAAAATACGAAAAAAACCAATCAAATTAATTTTGTTATGTAAAAATTCTTATACTTGTCTAGAACACATTACTTGTAAAGAAAATATTCTAAAATAATATCCCAATCACTTTTTACACTAAAAAAAGTATGAAAAATGTTGTCTAGAATGCTTGTCAACTTTGTTGTAAAAAAGTTATATAACCTATATGGGAACCCGCATCGGTTGCGGTAACCGCATGCGCCCCTTCCACCCTACTATAACAAAAGTTGAGCGATTTTTCATGAATAATACGAAAGTATGTTGGTTTTTATGATATGAATCTATATAAAATAAGCATAAAATTAGTCTTCAAAGTGAAAATTGTAGAACTACAAAAGCATCATGTACAACAAATGAATACAATAACCCCTTTGCTAAACTAGTAACCATTCCACTAAGAGCCATCTTAATCATTCCAAAACTCATCAAGAGCATCTACAACACCTTCAAAACTCCCAAACTTCCTACTCACCACATCCACCCTCACCCCAAGCCTCTCCGCTCCGGCCGCAGTAACCGGCCCATGCGTCGCCACAACCACCCCCGGATTCCGCTCCACCACCTTCCCCCAATCGACCCCCATCGCCCTCAAGCTCTTCAACATCCCTTCCACTTCACCCGTACTCGTAAACACCACCGCATCCACCACACCCCCATTGTCTCTCCGTACCATCGCCTTCGCACACTCCACCCCCATCCACCGCGTTTCATACGCGTCCACCCTCACCGCCACCCACCCGTTTGAACTCAAATCCCGTATGAAATTCGGAACCACCGGCGGCTCTTCCAACTCCACCACTACCGGCACCGGACACAACACTCTCCGCCCGCCTCCAAACCCTAGCTCCTCCACCAATCCCGCCGGCGTTGAAATTCTAGGGCTCAAAACCTGTAAGATTACGAAAGACTGAATTGATTTCCAATAAATTAATTACAATATACAAAGATAAAAGGAAACCCTATATACCTAACTAGGGATGAACTCGGTATTGGTACAAAATCGAAACCGAAAGTATCAATTCCGAAAAACATAAAAAGTGGGTACCCGTAATGGTACTGAAAGTGACCGGTACAGTACCAGTACCGTATTAGAAGGTAAATCGATCAAAAATACCATACCAGTACCGAAACGAAAGTACCAATCCCGAAAATAGCTCGATATGGTACCAGTACCCAGTACCCGATACTAAATACTCGTCCTTATACCTAACTAGGCCCGTGAACTCAATACTAATGAACCAATTATTAACCAGCCTGTGGAGTCATACTAATAAACCCTAAAAATAATAATGATAATAATAATAATAATAATAAACGTTCCTTGATTCTTTCACTGTTGTTACAGATTCTACCAACGAACGAGTTATCGACAAGCTCAGTATCCTTTCCAAGAGCGCATATTATGAACTGGTCGCCGGAGGGGAGTAACGGCGGCGATCGGAGGTCCGATAAGGCGTCTGAAAAAGCAGAGATGCCGGAGCGTGAAGTGAAGGCGAGGGCGGAGAAGAGGTTGATTTGGGGGTTTGGTGGGGAGATGTAATGGAGGAGAGAGGATTTGGTGTGGGTGGTGGGTTCGACGGTTACGGTGGGGCACCAGAGTGGTGTCCAGCCCTTGTGGTGGATTAGGGGGGTGAGACGGGCGGCGTAGTTTTCCGGCGTGGTGAAGGCGATTAGACGGTGTGAAGTGGTCATTTTTTACTTTTGGGATTTGGGTATTTGATTAATTGTTTGTTTATTGTTTTGTATCGGTAGGGGGGACTAACATTTTGAGCCACTTTAATTTGTAAACTTTTACATAAATAGCCCTGTCTATAATTTAACCTTCATGTTTTAACATCGAATTTTACTCCTAATCACAAACTGAAACGGATCCGAAAAGCATTATTACAGTTTGTATTGGCAAACATTACCCGTTTTATTAAACATGTTAACTCAAAAACAATCTATTTACTATATTTAATAAGTGGGTTTACCTTTCAATTTGTTTAAGGGTTTTTAGAAAAGTTTATATTTGGATTTTAGATATGAAATATGATAATAAAAGTTAAAAGAGTAAATTACAAGTTTTGTTCTTTATGTTTACACCAAATTGCAGACGCTGTCCTTTAGCGCAAAAGTTGACAAGTTTTGTCCTTAATGTTGCAAAATCTTGCACGTTATGTCCTTTAGGCCAAACCCAGTTAATTTTTTTGGTTAAATCTGATCACCCAAGGGTACCTTTGTCTTTTTACCTATATATTTAATATTGTTATTATTAAAAAAAATACTATTATTATTATTACTATTATTTATATATATAAAAATCATACAGATTCTTCCTAATCTCCTCTCTCTCACTACAAATCTAGCTCTCTGCCTCTCTCTCTCTATCTCTACCAGACTACCACCATCAACCACCGCCTCAGCGCTATCCACCACTGCAACCACCATCCCCACCGGCCACCCCTGCAACCACCATCCACCACCCCACCAAACTCTTCGCCGGAGAGTTAACAAGAACCTCCAAAAGTTGGTTTCTGTTCAATTTCCCTAATCCGCCATACCTAGGTATTCCAGATCTGAAATTTGAAGACGAGAAAGAAGAGGATACAGGCATGGTGTCGAAGGCGAGCGGCGTCTCTTTCACGTTTGTTGGCGTTCTGGTGGCCTAATTTCTTCATTAAGTAATGGTTAGTAAGATGGCTGGGGTTTTGGGATTTGGGGATTTTGTATGGGGATAGATCCCAAATAACAACGGTAGATGGTAGGAGGAGAGTTTATGGAACAGAAGGAGAGTTTATTGTACAGAAGGAGATGACTTTTTGTTGTCATAAACCCATGATCGTTACAATAAAGTAGTTGTTAATATAATTTTGTTGTTGATATGGTTTCTTTCCTGTAACAACCTGAATTAGGTGGTTTTAGCAAAAAACGTACACGACTGTGACTATAACAAATAGAATGAGAAGCGTTTATTGAATAAAGAGTGGAGGACTCGCATTACGCGAATTATGGAGGGTGATGGAGTTTATATAGATTGGATAGTGGTTGGATGACTTTTATTTAAGGCTTCTGTTGGTAATGGTGGTGGCGGTATTGGTGGTGGTGAAAGGCTAGAGAGAGAGAATTGGGGTTGAAGATGAACAGGGGTCTTACTAGGGTTTTAAAAGGGGGAAACACAAGTGGGGGAGGGGAAATGACTGTTCTACCCTCGTGTGCAATGCACATGACATAACTTAACCAAAAAAATTAACTGGGTTTGGCCTAAAGGACATAACGTGCAGGATTTTGCAACATTAAGGACAAAACTTGTCAACTTTTGCGCTAAAGGACAGCGCCTGCAATTTGGTGTAAACATAAAGGACAAAACTTGTAATTTACTCAAGTTAAAAATTATAGTTTTTTTTTTCTTCTAATTATTATCTTATATAAAGTTAAATTAAAGTTTCTTTTGGACAATTTTATAATTTTATTAAACTCTCTTCTTCCAAAGTATTTATTTTATTAGTTAACTACTTATTATACTTATTCTCTGTATTTTCATTCCTTCTTCTGAGATCGAGTTAAATATATAAACTCAAGTTTGTAACTAGATATGGAATATTTATAAAGACACAAAAACAATTAATTAATTAAACTACACTAATTAAAAAGAGTAAGAAACAATAACAATTAATTAAACCACACTAATTAAAAAGAGTAAGAAACACCAATGGGGTGGTGGTCCATTAGCAAAGACAAATCCTTTAAAAACACCTAGGTTGGGAAGGGAAAGGTCTTGGGTTCAAGTCACACAAATAACAAGGGATTAAAGAAATTAGCCGTTCAAAAAAAAAAAAAGAGTAAGAAACAATAACAATTAATTAAACCACACTAATTAAAAAAAAAGTTTCACTTGAGTAAAACTAATTGATTATTTAAATTGTTACATAATCATTATTTATCACTCATGGCCAGCACAGCTGGTAGGAGGTGGGAGGGTTTACACCTTAGGGTGGTTCCCGCCCGGGCTAGGTCTCCGGTTCGATCCATGACTCCACGAAAAAATTCCCCGTGACAGTTTGAAAGGAGGACACCGGTGTGTGGGTAGGGATTCGAACTTGAGACCCGGGGGTTGTCTAGAATTGTCTTCACCACTAAAACACACATTTCAAAAAAAGAAGAAGAAAGAAACATGAAATATGTCAACACCAAAATGACCCGAACACAAGACGATGTTCAATTAGTTTGACACTACATGACACGAAATATGTTAAGAAAAGAGGGAATGAAATGGGATCTAAACCAAGTGAAATGAGTTTTTGTAGTTGAAATATGATATGCCTTTGTTTCCAATCTCAAGTTCTCAACCACCTCAAATAAAAGTTATTAACTCTCACATAAAGTGTTGTGTGGGGGGTATACATGTTAGCTTGGAGAGTAGAAAAAAAAGGAGTGCTCGACGATGACGGAATAATCACGATTAGTGTGCGAGGTTGGTCATTCAGATTCGTACTGTGATCTTGACGTGACCTTTCATCCTAATTTGATCATTCCTTAATCCATTCGCCTTCTGGACATCCTTCTTCTTTCGTTTTGTTTTCGGTTGCGCCTTCGGTGTGTGAGGTTCAACCCGGATCTTGATTGCTTAGTAGGTCTGTTATCGATCGCGGCTATGGTGTTCGCTTAGCTTGATTGATACGAATCCTATTAACCTTTTAAAGCTCTGTGGTTGTGGCTTCATGGACAATATGAATAATATTACCAAGTTCTTTGTTTCCAATCTTCCTAAAGGTTGCACTCCGTGGGATCTTAGGAAGACTTTGGAAGGTTTCGGGGATATTGCAGGGATGTATGCGGCGAAGAAGAGAGACAAAGCAGGGTGTAGGTTTGGGGTTGCTAGCTTCAAAGACGTCAAAGATAAACAAGAACTGGAGAATATGCTCAGGGGAGTTAAGATGGGTGATAATAAACTGAAGGCCAATATAGCTAGGTTTGCTTTGTAGAATTCAGGGTTTACGGAACAGCCTGAGGTAAGGACTCAGGTTCCTAGGGCCGCTGGACCAGTTGATGGTAACAGAAGTTTCAATTTCAGGGATTTTAGGAGTTATAGTGATGTTTTGGGGACGTCCAAAGGTGTGAGTGGTGGGAACAAAGAATCTGAGGGGAACTTTGTGGGGGAGGAGAGGGAGTTGGTTAAATCTATCGTCGTGCCGGACAGAACAGGAGCCTTCAAGGAATTGTATGGAGTAGTGGTGGTGGGTAGAACGGTGGACTTGGAAACGTTGGTAGAGTTCGATAGGCTTCTAAGGATTGCTAAGGTTGGTTATACCAGGATCCAATATTTGGGTGGTCTGACTATTCTTATTTCCTTTCACGACGAGGCTTCGGCAAGTAACTTCTTAGAGTCCAAGGTTTTATGGGGTCCATGGTTTACCAAACTCGAAGCGTGGAGTGGACAGTCCCTACATTTTGAAAGGGTGGCATGGCTAAAATTAAGTGGCACTCCTATCCATTTACTTGATCCTGATATCCTTCGTCAGATTGGAGAATTATTTGGGAAAGTTTTACATGTTCCCAAATGCCTGGAGGAGGATCAAGATCTATCAGTGTCTAGGGTGGAGCTAATAGAATCAAAGAGGTTGTTGCGTTTAGGTAGAAATACAGGTCTTTTAGAATCTGGGTGGAGGAGGAGCTAGACGATTGGATACCGGATTGTTTGGGGGTCACAGATTGTTTGTCTCCAGATGGTTCATCGCCGATGGTGTCATCTCCGGTGATCGGGATGTCGAACTCCGAGAACGAGGATCACGAAGAGTCGCAGTAGGATTTCGAAGGAGTGGGGGGCGACGATTCGTTGATTAAAGAAGTTGGATGTCCCCATGAAGTTGAGGTTCCCATGCATGAGGTAAGAGAAAATATCGGCGTAGAGGAGAACAAGGGAGGTGAAGGGGTGCCTAGGGAGTTGGAGGGAAACCAGGTGGATTCTGTTTTTGTGGGGTCCGAAGTTATCAGTAAAGAAGGAATGTTACCCCAAATGGGTTTTAACTTTTTGTCTGGTGAAAACAATAAACGGACCCACAGGAGATCCTTTATTGGATCCAAACACAGGAAAATCAAGTCCCAAAGTAACAAAGGGATTTCGCCCATGGACCAAAGGCCCCAAACAAGATCTAGGCGGTTTGTTGATGACTTCGTACCGGGGTTTGGGTTTGTGGGGTTTACTTCAAGGATCCAAAAAGAGATAGAGGGAAGAAATTTCCAGACGGTGGAGATGACGGAGGCATTGATCTCAATATTAGAGCAGCTCCGGAGGGATCAAGCGGTAGCAAGGCGGATGTCACACCCCAAAATAACACATGCGAAAACACGGCGGGACGTGTGACGTACCAGGATTCGAGCCACTAATCATATCGAACCAACTATTAATATTTAAATAAAACATTCGTTTCACTGCATAAGATAAATCTAAGTCAAGGGTTAAAACCAAAGAAAACATTCAGCGGAAGCATAAGGTAAATTGTTTAACAGCGGTTGCAAAGTAAGTGTTTATTAACCAATGCATCAAATATCCAAGAGTCTCGATCCATGACTACTCCAGCACTCCCAGATAGCAAGTAAATATCAAACACCTAACGACCTGCAAGCATGCAGACAAGTGTGTCAGACGACGCTGGTGAGTTCAAAGTTTTGTTAACGCGCTTAGTTACCAGATATGTGTATAAAACAGTTCAACGTTATGTTTTGATAATGTTATTAATTCGATTACCGTATGTGGCTACTAGATGTGTTTGCCCAAACCCCAATGCCTCTATCAAAGCAATGGTCAAGGTAAATAGTTCACGCCCGTCCATTCCGGCCCGGTGTGAGGGTGCCAAACCTAATAGCGCTATCAACTAAATACCTCGTTGCCTTCCCGGCAACAATCGGTAGATGTAAGGGGTCTTATATGATAGAAACTGAGTAATAACAAACATCCCTTTAACCTGACGTATTGGTTGTATATTACATCCATGAAAACAAAACACATGCTCTCTCTCTCTAGGACCATTGAAACAGATCTTCATATCATCTTTATTTCAGGAAAACAATTGAATAATCTTTCTGGTTTTTAGTTTTTATTTTTTATCATAATTATAACCAGGACTGTCTTTTTATTGTCTAGAAACTTTCCATGACCACAACTTTCTTGAATTATGCATTCTGTATGCTCATATTGAACTCACCTTGGTTTGCTCGGTTTGATTAATTACTTGTTAACACTTAGACAGTCACAGCCTATGACATTCATGTACGCATAATCAGTTTCACATTCACAATGTTCACGTATACGTTCCAAAATAATGCTTAACAGTTGTGTGTGTACCATACTAGGTGTATGAACTAGATTATGTCACTTATCATAAATACACATTATTAATAGTAAGCATCATCATTAACCATAGACATCATTATCAATAGACGGCAGATATCCTTAACAGTAATTATTGTGATTTCATCTTCTAAAAATTCACGTGAAGATATAACATGTAATTATGAAATCACATGTTCAATTAATAACCATCACTAATCCCCATTTACTTGAGTCCAATTACACCCATCGAAGTCTTGGGCCCCTTACCCAATCCTTGTAGCCGGCCCATTAACAACCAAAAGTTTCAGTGCATGAATTTGATGTACATATTGTGCTCAAACAACAATTAAAGCATGCAATTCAAAGGGCATATAAGTCATGCATATCCTAAACAAAATTCACGTGAAGATATAACATGTAATTATGAAATCACATGTTCAATTAAATGGATTTGTTAATTCACATGTAATATGGCCGACAAACAATATTCAGATTATTATTCTATTGGGCCATACACCTTAACGTCACATGCAGTCTTAAAAAAATATATTGGGCTATTCAATCAGGACTATAAGTGATCATGTAACAATGCAACTTAATTGGGCCAACATTACAGTCAAACGACGAACTCCTAGGGTTTTCGTCGGCACAAGAGGTGCCGAAATCTAAAGTGTTTTCGTCGGCACGGGAGGCGACGAAATCAAAAGTGTTTTCGTCGGGACTGGGTGACGAAATCAAAGTGTTTTCGTCGGAGAACAGTTACCTCCTACACAAACAAACCATAGTCACGTTTACAGCCTTTCATATCATCATTAATAGTTTGAATTCAGCGGTTTAGTTAAATCATTAATCATTCATTTAATCCCTCTAGATCATCAGCATGTTAATCATATCTTAAACCAGTCCATCTAGTTTCCGATCCAAACCATCGGGAACGATTATCCTTTGACAACGAACACATATGCTAGAATCCACCAATTAACAACATCAAATAATACATGCAATCAATCAGATTCAATATCAACAATATCATGCAATTCTGAATAGCAACAGACAAGAACCACTAACCAAGATTTAACGTATAACAATGAGAACTTCGAGAGGGAATGGGGCCTGCCGTCGGCTTCCAAGAAGTGTGAGAGGGATTAGGGTTTTCGTATGAACTTGATGAGAATGCTAAATTATGAAAACTACCTCTAATTTTCTGTGTGTGCGTGAACCTATACGTGACCATCAAAGGCCGGCCCAAATGAAATGTATGGCCCATGTGTGATGTGTGTGCCGAGGTGGATGGGGCCCAACATGTGGTGTGTGCTAAACCACACCTGTGTTGTGTGTAGCCCACCTTTATGTGTGGCCCACTAAACCTAACCGTGCCTAAACTGGTCCACTACACACGTAACATATTCAAACATATTTTTCTGTTTAGCAAGTTTATTAAGGTTACAAGTGTTCCACAAAATTATCATACTTTAAGTTTAACGAAGTTATAACAACACAAGACGTTTAACAGAAATTAAGCTCACAAGATTAACCGCCACCAACCTCGAAAGTTTGGGTTATCACATCATCCCCAACTTGAAATAAATTTCGTCCCGAAATTTGACAAGCAGTACGGTGCTAGATTAGGACGACTGTGCATTCTCCGCGGGTGCCACATCATCCCCAACTTGAATGGGAATTTCATCCCGAAATTCACTAGTCGCATTAGAATTTCATCTCGAGTTCTAGCGAACACTCACAATCGGAATACGGCTGTGCTTTCGGACCTTGACCTCCCGGTCCATAATTTCTATTGGTTCTTCGATAAACTGCAACTTGTCATCGATTTTCAGCTCTTGAAACGGTACGACCAGTGTCTCATCAGACAAACACTTCTTCAGCTGCGATACGTGGAAAACATCATGAACGTTACCCAACTCAGCAAGTAACTCTAACTTGTAGGCCACTTTACCAATCCGCTCCAGAATTTTGAATGGCCCTACATAACGAGGGTTTAGCTTGCCTCGTTTCCCAAAACGCACCACACCCTTCCAGGGTGAGACCTTTAACATGACGCGATCATTAACTTCAAATTCCAAAGGTTTTCTACGCTTATCAGCATAGCTTTTCTGACGGTCGCGCGCTGCTGCCATCCGATTCCCGATCTGAACAATCTTTTCTGAAGTTTCCAACACAAGTTCAGGGCCTGTGACCTAGCTGTCACCCACCTCAGCCCAACAGAGAGGCGAACGACACTTTCGTCCGTATAATGCTTCGAATGGAGCTGCCTGAATGCTGGTATGGTAGATATTGTTGTAAGAAAACTCTATCAACGGTAAGTGTTTCTCCCAACCCTTGCCAAAGTCAATCACGCAGGCTCGTAACATATCCTCAAGTGTCTTGATGGTTCGCTCACTTTGACCATCCGTCTGCGGGTGATAAGCAGTGCTCATATCAAGACGCGAGCCGAATGATTTGTGCATCGACTGCCACAAATCTGAGATGAAACGCGAGTCACGGTCAGAGATAATAGAAGTTGGCACCCCGTGCCTAGAAACCACCTCCTTGAGGTATTCAACTGCTAATTGTGAGAACTTATCCGTTTCTTTGATCGCGAGAAAGTGCGCTGACTTTATGAGACGATCCACGATTACCCAAATTGTATCATTCCCGCTTTGAGTTCTCGGCAAACCTGTGACGAAATCCATTGCGATTTGCTCCCACTTCCACATGGGTATTTCTAGTTGTTGCAGTAATCCAGACGGTTTCTGGTATTCTACTTTAACTTTTGAACACGACAAGCATTTACTAACATACGTTGCGATGTGAGCTTTCATCTTCGGCCACCAATACATGACTTTGAGATCCCGATACATCTTATTCGAACCTGGGTGAATAGAGTATCGAGACTTGTGCGCTTCGTCCATCACAAGTTCTCTAAGGTTACCAAACAACGGAATCCATATCCACTCCATAAAATAGTAAATGCCATCTGACCTCTTCTCGAGTCGCTTCTCCATACCCCGTAAATACTTAGCTTCATAGTTTTCTTCTTTTAACGCCTCGGCCTGAGCCGAACGGATCTGATCAGGCAGGTTAGAGTGAATGGTGAGCTGCAAAGAGCGAACACGCTTGGGTTTTGTTTCCTTTCGACTGAGAGCGTCTGCTACAACGTTGGCCTTTCCTGGATGATACTTGATTGCACAATCATAATAGTTCAAAAGTTCTACCCAGCGACGCTGTCGCATATTCAAATCCTTCTGGTCAAAAATATGCTGAAGGCTCCTGTGGTCGGTATAAATAGTGCATTTAGTACCGTACAGGTAATGCCTCCAGATTTTGAGCGCAAATACTACAGCTCCCAACTCCAAATCGTGTTTCGTATAATTCCTCTCATGAACCTTCAATTGGCGAGAGGCGTAAGCTATCACCTTGTTGCGTTGCATCAACACGCAGCCGAGACCCTGAATAGATGCATCACAGTATACATCGAAATCTTCAGTACCTTCTGGTAGAGACAAAATTGGCGCACTGCGGAGTTTCTGTTTCAATAGTTGGAAAGCCTCTTCTTGTTTCGTTCCCTAAGAGTATACAACACTTTTCTGTGTCAATGAAGTAAGAGGTTGAGCGATCTTCGATAAGTCTTTAATAAATCTCCGATAATACCCAGCGAGACCAAGAAATTGTTGCACCTCAGAAGGAGTCTTTGGTGCCGCCCAATTCTTAACAGCATCAACCTTTGCAGGATCCACGTGTATCCCCAATTCATTAACAATGTGCCCAAGAAAGTGTACCTCCCGAATCCAGAAGTCACACTTAGAAAACTTCGCATAGAGCTGCTCCTTCCTTAGAAGTTCCAAAATAAGGTGCAGGTGCCGCTCGTGATCTTCCTTGCTCTTAGAGTAGATCAAAATGTCGTCAATGAATACTATAACGAAATCGTCGAGATACGGTTTGCATACGCGGTTCATGAGATCCATGAAGACCGCTGGCGCATTCGTCAATCCAAACGGCATAACCAAAAACTCATAGTGCCCATAACGCGTTCGGAAATCCGTTTTCGGAACATCCTCCTCTCGGACTCTCACCTGATGATAGCCCGATCTTAAGTCGATCTTTGAATAAAAACTTGACCCTTGCAACTGGTCAAACAAGTCGTCGATGCGTGGCAATGGATAACGGTTCTTGATGGTCACCTTGTTGAGTTCCCGATAATCAATGCACATGCGAAAGGACCCGTCTTTCTTCTTTACAAACAAAACTGGGGCTCCCCAAGGCGAAGAACTGGGTCGGATAAAGCCTCTATCCAATAACTCTTGCAGTTGATTAGATAACTCTTGCAACTCTCCAGGTGCAAGATGATAAGGAGAACGAGCAATTGGAGCTGCTCCTGGTGCAAGATCGATCTGAAATTCTACTTGACGGTGAGGAGGTAAACCAGGTAGCTCCTCAGGAAATACATCGGCAAATTCACGTACGACTGGCAGATCCTCAATCTTTCTCTCTTCAGACGGAGTATCAGTAACTAGTGCCAGAATTGCAGGATACCCCTTTCATAGACATTTTCACGCCTGCATAGCTGAAATGATGCCAACCATCGCACCACTACGATGCCCCTGAACCAACAATGGCTCCCCATCAGGGAGAGGGATACGTACAATCTTTTCCTTGCACAGAATCTCAGCTTGGTGTTTAGACAGCCAATCCATACCAACTACTATATCAAAACTACCAAGGGTAACAGGCAGGAGATCAATATCAAACACTTGATCCACAAGGTCTAGTTTACGCCCAAAAAGGACATGCGAAGCTTCTATCGTCTTACCATCGGCTAATTCTACTACATGTTTAACCTTTAAAGGTGTTGGAGTTAACCCTAATCGCTGACTAAACTCTAGGGACACATAACTCCAATCGGCACCGGAATCAAATAACACAGAAGCAATAAGGTTGTTCACAGAAAACGTACCAGTCACGACATTGCCGTCGTTCCTAGCATCACCGGCACCAAGCACGAATCCCCTTCCCCGAGCACCATTGCCCCCATTGTTGCCATTATTGTTGTTGTTGTTTCCGGCATTGTTGTTATTATTCTGACGGTTGTTGTCGTTGGTATTCTGATTTAACTGAGGGCAATCTCGCTTAAAGTGGCCCTCATCCCCACACTGATAACACCCTTTCTTGAAACCCTGATTTTGATGGGGTTGCTGCCTTTGTTGTCTTTGATACTGCTGATTTTGCTGCTGCTGCTGCTTTGGCTGTGGGGCTCTACAGTCTTTGGCCTCATGGCCCACTTTCTCGCACCTTCGACAAGCCCGAACACACTGCCCATAATGATGATAGCCACACTTGTTGCACTGCGGCTTCTTCCCAACATAAGTGCCCTGATTCTGATTACTGCCCTGGCCTTGATTAACTGAAGACGACTGACTGAAACTGCGGTTGGTGCTGTTGTCAGGATTTTTCTGAGATTGGCTGACACTGGTTGACTTGTCAGCGTCGTTCCATTTCCGTTTGTTATCGCTAGCCGGCGTAGGAGCGGTGGTTGTAGCAGCAGTAGTGGCAGAAACACGCGGTGGAAAAGAACCACTCTCCACCTCCCGATCGGTGATTTTGTGAGCCAAACGAACAATCTGAGTTAAGTTGTTGAGATTCGCTGCAGTAACCAAGCCTTTCACTCGAGGAGCTAATCATTTGATGAACAGTTCAATTCTCCGATGCGGAGGTCGGGACAAGTTCGGGCACATGATCGCCAACTCATGTGACCGTTTCGCATACGCTTCAATCTCTGATCCCACCATCTTGAGATCATAATACTCATTTTCTAGTTTTTGAATCTCATCCTGGGGACAGTACTCATCTCTTATCAGTTCCTTAAAATCGTCCCAAGTGGTAGCATTAGCCTCTTCGATGCCCAACAGCTGAAACTGGGCATTCCACCATGTCAGGGCACCATCCTCAAGCGTGCCCGTAGCATACTTCACTCTGTCCCCAGCAGGACAGTTACACATTGCAAACACTGATTCTGCTTTCTCAAACCATCGCAGAAGTCCTACAGCCCCTTCAGTCCCACTGAAGGTCTGCGGCTTACAATCCATGAATGTTTTAAAAGTACAAGCAGGCTGGTTGTTCGGATGCGCTGGACGAAAGAAAATACAACACAGAAGTAAGAGTCGTGTTCACGACACAAGATTAAAAGTATTTTGTGCATTTCGTACCAGCTTGGTAGGCTGCCAATGCCTCAGCCACATGTGTGTTGATTAAGTTTGTCAGCTCAGCTTGGGTCATTGCGATGTGACCACGTCCATGACCTCGTCCACTCATGTTTCTGTATAAGGAGAGGGAACATATTTAGGTGTCAAGATGAGGTAAAAGTCAAGTCTCATGTTGATATTTACAACTACCAAGTTTACACACAATAGGGCAGAACCCTTCTCACACTCGTTAAGCCTCACTGGAACTTACATGCACCTCACGTTATTATTATGTGTGCACCCATAATAATAAGGCAATTTGCATGCTTATCTCAGCGCCTCTTAACTTGCGCTAGAAGTTCCCCCGCATTCAAATAACAAAACAGAAGGTATTACAGGATTACGAATCACAAGAGTCGAAGAGTAGTGTCATGCTATCAAGTCACCATAGTATCTAGTATGTTGTTTCATGCAAGCTGTGAGTGTGTGACTACTAAACAAGTAATGCATAAAGTAAACAGAAGACGAACCTTGCAATCTGGAGCTGAGTGTCATGATCGATTTTCGAAGGTGTTCGGTTATAGTCTGGTTTTACAAAAACGTTTTAAAACCTAGTTCACTATAACCAGTGGCTCTGATACCAAACTGTTACACCCCAAAATACCACATGCGGAAACACGGCGGGACGTGTGACGTACCAGGATTCGAGCCACTAATCATATCGAACCAACAATTAATATTTAAACAAAACATTCGTTTCATTACATAAGATAAATCCAAGACAAGGGTTAAAACCAAAGAAAACATTCAGCGGAAGCATAAGATAAATTGTTTAACAGCGGTTGCAAAATAAGTGTTTAATAACCAATGCATCAAATATCCAAGAGTCTCGATCCATGACTACTCCAGCACTCTCAGATAGCAAGTCCATATCAAACACCTAACGACCTGCAAGCATGCAGACAAGTGTGTCAGACGATGCTGGTGAGTTCAAAGTTTTGTTAACGTGCTTAGTTACCAGATATGTGTATAAAACAGTTCAACGTTATGTTTTGATGATGTTATTAACTCGATTACCGTATGTGGCTACTAGATGTGTTTGCCCAAACCCCAATACCTCTATCAAAGCATTGGTCAAGTGGTCAAGGTAAATAGTTCACGCCCGTCCATTCTGGCCCGGTGTGAGGGTGCCAAACCTAATAGCGCTATCAATTAAATACCTCGTTGCCTTCCCGGCAATAATCGGTAGATGTAAGGGGTCTTATATGATAGAAACTGAGCAATAACAAACATCCCGTTAACCTGACATTCTTCCCTGAAAACGTTACCCGATATCCCTTCCCGGGTTGCATGCTTGGAAAAGAGCAGTGAACTCACCTTGGTTTGCTCGGTTTGATTAATTACTTGTTAACACTTAGACAGTCACAACCTATGACATTCATGTACGCATAATCAGTTTCACATTCACAATGTTGACGTATACGTTCCAAAATAATGCTTAACAGTTGTGTGTGTACCATACTAGGTGTATGAACTAGATTATGTCACTTATCATAAATACACATTATTAATAGTAAGCATCATCATTAACCATAGACATCATTATCAATAGACGGCAGATATCCTTAACAGTAATTATTGTGATTTCATATTCTAAAAATTCACGTGAAGATATAACATGTAATTATGAAATCACATGTTCAATTAATAACCATCACTAATCCCCATTTATTTGAGTCCAATTACACCCATCGAAGTCTTGGGCCCCTTACCCAATCCTTGTAGCCAGCCCATTAACAACCAAAAGTTTCAGTGCATGAATTTGATGTACATACTGTGCTCAAACAACAATTAAAGCATGTAATTCAAAGGGCATATAAGTCATGCATATCCTAAACAAAATTCACGTGAAGATATAACATGTAATTATGAAATCACATGTTCAATTAAATGGATCTGTCAATTCACATGTAATATGGCCGGCAAACAATATTCAGATTATTATTCTATTGGCCCATACACCTTAACGTCACATGCAGTCTTAAAAAAATATACTGGGCTATTCAATCAGGACTATAAGTGATCATGTAACAATGCAACTTAATTGGGCCAACGTTACAGTCAAACGACGAACTCCTAGGGTTTTCGTTGGCACAAGAGGTGCCGAAATCTAAAGTGTTTTCGTCGGCACAGGAGGCGACGAAATCAAAAGTGTTTTCGTCGGGACAGGGTGATGAAATCAAAGTGTTTTCGTCGGAGAACAGTTACCTCCTACACAAACAAACCCTAGTCACGTTTACAGCCGATCATATCATCATTAACAGTTTGAATTCAGCGGTTTAGTTAAATCATTAATCATTCATTTAATCCCTCTAGATCATCAGCATGTTAATCATATCCTAAACCGGTCCATCTAGTTTCCGATCCAAACCATCAGGAACGATTATCCTTTGACAACGAACACATATGCTAGAATCCACCAATTAACAACATCAAATAATACATGCAATCAATCAGATTCAATATCAACAATATCATGCAATTCTGAATAGCAAGAGACAAGAACCACTAACCAAGATTTAACGTATAACAATGAGAACTTCGAGAGGGAATGGGGCCTGCCGTCGGCTTCCAAGAAGTGTGAGAGGGATTAGGGTTTCGTATGAACTTGATGAGAATGCTAAATTATGAAAACTACCTCTAATTTTCTGTGTGTGCGTGAACCTATACGTGACCATCAAAGGCCGGCCCAAATGAAATGTATGGCCCATGTGTGATGTGTGTGCCGAGGTGGATGGGGCCCAACATGTGGTGTGTGCTAAACCACACCTGTGTTCTGTGTAGCCCACCTTTATGTGTGGCCCACTAAACCTAACCTTGCCTAAACTGGTCCACTACACACGTAACATATTCAAACATATTTTTCCGTTTAGCAAGTTTATTAGGGTTACAAGTGTTCCACAAAATTATCATACTTTAAGTTTAACGAAGTTATAACAACACAAGACGTTTAACAGAAATCAAGCTCACAAGATTAACCGCCACCAACCTTGGAAGTTCAGGTTGTCACAGCGGAGGACTCTGTCTCTTCGGGGACGAATGGAGTGGCTCCGACTAATATCTCAGTGGATCCGAGCAGTCAAGCAGAGAAGGAGGTTGAAAGTACCATGTCGATTGGAGCCAAGCTCGGAGTCGATATAAGGAATCACATTGTCTTGGTCAGGGAGTCTATTCTCAACACAAGTATTAATGAGGTTCCTAAATGAATTTCTTATCTGTGAACATCAGAGGGTTGGGGGCGGTCACAAGTCAAATTGGATTAAGGAGCTCAGGCGTGAGCACGGGATCAACTTTGTGGCTATTCAGGAGTCCAAACAGAGCAACGTTTCTCGCTCAGAGGTTAGTAAGTTCTGGGGGAACGTTTCTTTTGGTATGGAAGTTGTCAATTCCTCAGGTCTGTCAAGGGTTTGATTTGCTTATGGGATGATAATTTCTTTCAAATGTCGGGGTCTACTAAGATCAGGAATTACATTCGCCTCAGGGGTAAGTTGATTGGTAGTAATATGACATTGAACTTCTTGAATGTATATGCTCCTCAAGGGATCCAGGCCAAAAAAGAGTTATGGGATGTGTTGGCTACGCTCATTCTTAATAACGATGGGCTATGGGTAGTCAAAGGTGATTTTAATTCGGTTCGGTATCGGGAAGAGAGGAGAAATTGCTCCTTTAGACCAGCCTGTGCTAATTACTTTAATTCGTTCATCTTTGACGCTGGCCTGATGGAGTTTGACATGAGAGGAAGGGCCTACACGTGGCGTTTCGAGAATGGGAAGAAGGTAAGTAAACTCGACAGGTTTCTTGTCAACTCTGAGTTTTTCAATTCTTGGTCGGAAGCTCGTTTGCAGGCTCTACCGAGGTTATGGTCGGACCACTGCCCTATTATTCTGTCCTTGAAATCTGTGAATTTTGGGGCCCGTCCTTTCCGTATTTTTAATTCGTGGTTGAGCAAAACTGGATTTAAAGAAGTGGTTGAGGAGGCCTGCAAGAGTTTCGCTGATTCGGGCTGTCCTCCGGATGTTTTTTTGATAAGAAAGCTTGGGTTTCTTGTCACGGCCCCCGCCCCGGTGGTACCCGGCCCAGGAGCCGCGGGACAGAAACCCGTGGTACTTATTATTTACGTTGACAACGGAAGTTTAACAGGGTCTTTTAAAACTTGAAATGCCCAATTATTTTATTACATAAAGTGGGGAATAACACCCATAATTTACAATAAAGGTGATTTCACTGGAAAATCCCTGTTTTTACAAAAACATGTTGCTTTATTTTATTGAGCCACCTACTAAAGCTTGTAATGCTACATGGCACTTTTTCCTGAATCACAGCAGATCACCAGAAACATGTTTTAAAAATATTTTATCAGCGGGGAAATACTGGCGAGTCATTCAATTTGCACAAAAGACACATTGTTATAAATTTACAGCATTAAGGGTTTTTATATTTGCCCCCATCATATAATTATCTGGTTCAACTGTCACTCGACCGAATCTATGACTGTGGACATATCACTAATTAGGCTCGTCCACCTAAAGTGATAAATCGTTAGTAGTAATGTGCACAAAACCCCCACATACTGCCAGTAATTAAAGATTAGCAAAGACTTAATCACTGCAAAATATAACTGGAAAACATTTAGGGTTTTGCAAAGCACTTTGATAAAAAGAGAATGACTCACATTGCAAGTTTAGACGGGCATGGTTTAGCCTACTGATTTAGCCTTGTAACCAAATTTAGATAGCAATGCATACGAAACTAGGTCAGTAACTTAATACAACATTTACGATAACTCACGAAATCAAAACCCTCACGACGAATGACAAAGGCGTAGTCCAATTACAGGCAGCACTTAAACATCCATCTGATTGGTTTCAATCAATCGGACATTGAATCGTAGCAGTGATCGAGTTAATACCCTGTATCGTAGCAGCGTTTTCCTACCTTTAACTTGATTTTCGAGCAGAATAAGTGTGAATTTGAAAGTTTTCTCGAGCACAGATGAACTGCGCATGGCCAACTTATTTATAGCTGATTTTTGGGTTTTACGCGGCCCGCGTAAACCCCGTCTTGAACTTACGTGGCCCGCGAGGGCCACCTAGTCTACATCTAGGGCTAGCGTGTCACACCTAGGTCTGCCACGTGTGTGACACGTGGCCCGGAACACTTATCCGGTCAACTTTGAGTTGACGCGGCCCGCGTAAGCCTATGCTTCCATTTACGCGGCCCGCCTAAAAACCAATTTTCTAAATTTCTTGGTTTTTCATGCACATTAGGGTTTCAGGGGTCCGAGTTTTTACTTACGGGTCGTTTATGGATATTTTTGCAGGTCCTTACATCCTCCCCACCTTATTAAAATCTCGTCCTCGAGATTTATTGAAATAAGTGAGGATATTTTCGCTTCATTTCAGATTCCAGCTCCCAGGTGTATTCAGGTCCTCTCTTCGAATCCCACTTGACTTTAACAAGTACCAATATTTTGTGTTTGAGAAACTTGACCTTTTTGTCTTCTATTTGGAGCGGTTTCTCCACGAACCTCAACTTTTCATTCACCTGTATGTCTTGAAGAGGGATTATTAGTGATTCGTCCGATAAACATTTCTTGAGGTTGGATACATGAAACACATCATGTACCCCAGCTTATTCTTCTGGTAGTTGTAAACGATAGGAAACCGGTCCTATTCTCTGGATTACTGGGAATGGTCCTATGTAACTTGGACTTAACTTTCCTTTCTTACCGAACCGAACTACTCCTTTCCAAGGAGAAACTTTCAAGAGTACTTTGTCTCCAATTTGAAATTCTAGCGGCTTGCGTCGATTATCTGCATAACTTTTCTGACGATCTCGAGCCGTTTTCAGTCTTTCCTTGATTTGAGTTATCTTGTCAGTGGTTTCTTGTATAATTCCAGGACCTGATAACTGGCTTTCTCCTATTTCTGCCAAGCAAACTGGAGTTCTACACCTGCGTTTGTACACTGCTTCGAACGGGGCAGCTTTGATGCTTGAATGATAACTATTGTTATAGGAGAATTCAATTAAAGGTAAATGGTTATCCCAGTTTCCTCCAAAATCTATTACACATGCCCTGAGCATGTCTTCCAGGGTTTGAATCGTCCTTTCACTTTGTCCATCTGTTTGGGGATGGTATGCAGTACTTAAATTTAATCGTGTCCCCATTGCTTCTTAGAAACTGGTCCAGAAATGTGAAGTGAAACAACTATCTCTATCCGATACAATGGAGAGTGGGACTCCATGTAGGGATACTACCTCGTCTACATACAATTTTGCAAACCTTTCCATGCTAAAGGTTTCTTTCATGGGTAGAAAATGAGCTGATTTGGTTAATCGATCCACAATTACCCAAATCGCGTCATTACCTTTTCTGGTTTTGGGTAACTTAGTAACAAAGTCCATGGTTATTAGTTCCCATTTCCATACAGGCATTTCTTATTGTTGTAGTAGACCTGAGGGTTTCTGGTGTTCTGCCTTAACTTGTGAACAAGTTAAGCACTTAGATATATATCTAGCTATATCCTTTTTCATTCCTATCCACCAGAAGTTATTCCTTAAATCTGGGTACATCTTATTATTTACAGAATGCATGGTATACCTAGATTTATGGGCTTCTTCTAAAATCTTATCTCTAAATTCTCCTTGCTTAGGTACCCAAATTCGTTTCTTATGGAATCTCCAAATTCCACCAGGCCCTTGCTCTAGTTCTTTTATTCTTCATTTCATTCCTTCAGCATCATCCTTGATTGTTGTCTCTTGAATATTCTTCAGTTGTTCCATTAAGTCTAATTGCAAACTTAATCTAAGAGCATGAACTCGCTTTTGCTTTTTGTAATACTTACGACTTAAGGCATCTGCAACTACGTTTGCTTTTCCTTCGTGATATTGAATATCACAGTCGTAGTCACTTAGAATTTCCATCCATCTTCTTTGCCTCATGTTCAATTCTTTTTGCCCAAATATATATCGTAAACTCTTATGATCTGTATAGACTGTAAATTTACTTCCATACAGATAATGTCTCCAAATCTTAAGGGCAAAAATTATGGCTCCTAATTCTAAGTCATGAGTCGTATAATTTTCCTCGTGCTTTTTCAATTGCCTTGAGGCATACGCAATTACCTTTTTGCGTTGCATTAGCACACATCCTAATCCTAGCTTAGAAGCATCACAGTAAACTTCTAAATCTTCTGTCCCTTCTGGTAAGGCAAGAATTGGGGTGTTGGTTAACCTTTGTTTTAAAATCCTAAAAGCCTCTTCTTGCTTAGGTCCCCATTCAAACTTAACTGTTTTACAGGTTAGCTTAGTTAATGGCACAACTATCTTAGAGAAATCCTTAATAAAGCGTCTATAGTACCTAGCTAATCCTAGAAAACTTCTAACTTTCGTAGCTGATTGTGGGACCTTCCATTTGGTGATTGCTTCTATCTTGGAGGGATCTATGTGAATACCTTCGTGATTCACCATGTGACCAAAAAATTGCACCTCCTGTAGCCAAAATTCACACTTCGAGAATTTGGCATAAAGCTTTTCTTTTCTTAACAAAGTTAAGAGTGCATGTAGGTGCTCACAATGCTCGTCTTGACTTTTGGAATAAATGAGTATATCGTCGATGAAGACAATTACAAATTTATCCAAGTACGGTTTACAGACCCGATTCATCATGTCCATAAATGCTGCAGGAGCATTTGTTAGTCCAAAGGGCATGACTGTAAACTCGTAATGACCATACCTAGTTCTGAAGGCAGTTTTAGGTATGTCTTCTTCTTGTACTTTCAATTGATGGTATCCGGAGCATAAATCTATCTTAGAAAAATATCTAGCTCCCTGAAGTTGATCAAAAAGATCATCAATCCTAGGTAATGGGTATCGATTCTTAATTGTAACCTTATTCAATTCCATATAATCGATACACATTCGCATCGACCCATCTTTCTTTTTCACAAACAACACTGGAGCTCCCCACGGGGATGAACTAGGTTGTATAAATCCCTTGCTTAGCAATTCATCTAACTGTTTTTTCAATTCTAACATTTCGGTGGGTGCTAACCGATATGGTGCCTTAGCTATCGGTGTAGTTCCAGGAATTAGATGAATTCTAAATTCTACTTTCCTATCGGGTGGTAATCCAGGTAGTTCTTCTGGGAATACATCTGAGTATTCTGATACTACTGGAATTTCCTTAAGTTCCTTACCTTTAGTGTTAATGATTACCGAAATCATATACACTATTCCTTGTTTTCTTGAATAACTAGCCACTTTCATTACAGAAATGAACTTCATTGGCTTTCGTGGCTTATCTCCTGTAATCATTACTACTTCTCCTGTGGGTGTGTGTATTTCTATTGAATTCTTATCATAGAGAATTCGAGCATGGTTGGCTACTAATCAATCCATTCCTAATACGATGTCGAATCCAGCCAAATTCATAGGTAACAGGTTTGCAGAAAATTTATGGCCTAAGAGTTCTATCTTTTCTTCTCTCAAAACCTTATCTATGTTAACAGAATTACCATCTGCAGTTTCTACCATAAAAATTTGTCTAAGGTTGGTTAAGGGTAGGTTAAGAGCTTGGCAGAATGAAGTATTTATAAAACTTTGGTTTGCACCAGAGTCAAATAATACTTTCGCATAAACGTTGTGTACCAGAAACGTACCAGCTATTACGTCGGGAATCAATTCGGCTTCCTATGTGGTCAATTGGAAGGCTCTTGCGTTCTTCTTATTAGTTCCTTCGGCAGGTTTAGCCTTGTTATCTGCTGGCTTGACCAATTTAGGGCATTCGGGTCTGAAATGCCCAGCTTCCCCACAGTTGTAGCAGATTTTTGATTTCTTTTTGCATTCCTCTTCCCGATGGCCAGGAATTTTGCAGAAATTACAATTTTCCCTACATTTTCCAAAATGTTTCTTTTTGCAATTTCCGCAAAATGACGGGGTGGAAGAGGACCCAGTTCCTTTCCTTTTGAAATTAGTATTATTACCCACACGAAGTCCTTGGGTGATCTTTTGAGACAATTCCTTCTTTCTGTTTTCTTCTCGCGTACGCACCAGTCCGTCGGTTAAAGTATTGGCTAATTCCACCGCATCATCGATTGTGCGGGTCCTTGCAGCTTTAACGATATC
This sequence comes from Helianthus tuberosus, assembly GCA_030545235.1. Classification (NCBI taxonomy): domain Eukaryota; kingdom Viridiplantae; phylum Streptophyta; class Magnoliopsida; order Asterales; family Asteraceae; genus Helianthus; species Helianthus tuberosus. Next base: position 181,709,252 of record CM060381.1, on the reverse strand, counting down.
ACGAATCTCACTAATTAAACCCCAAATATAGCGAGAGATAAGTACCGATTCTGGCGAAGCCAGAGTTGGTACAATCCGACCATATACGAAGAACTTCGAAGTATACCCTCGACAGTCAATATCCACCATTCGGTGGCTTAGGAACTTATTTGCCATTTGCTCTTTTTCATATTCAGGGCAGAACTTCCTTTCTACCAGACGCTTAAATTCTTCCCAACTCATGGCATAAGCCATGTCACCCCCTTTGGCCTGTAATACGGTATTCCACCATTGTAATGCCTATTCCTTAAAAAGGTGAGAAGCATGCATGACCTTATCCTCCTCGGCACATTTACTTATTTTGATTACTGCCTCAGTTTTCTCCAACCAACGTAGTGCAGCAGTTGCCCCTTCATTGCCTGCAAATTCAACAGGTTTACATGCAAGAGATTCTTTATAAGTGCAACCAGGTGTTGCAACTTTCATTTTCTTAAGTACCGGGGCTTGAATCACATTGTCATTATTGCCGCCTCCATTAACACTATTACTGAAATTATCGTTGCTTGTGCGTTTACTGGGGTTAGCTTGTAAAGGCTCAGCAGGACCTTTAACAGCAGCGACGATTGTTGGGATAGCATTAGCTATTCCCTGGGCAACGATGTTTTCTATATCTTGCCTATTAAGGAATTGGTCTCCATTGTTTTGCTCAGATTGGTTAACTTCGTTAACTGGTTCATGGAATGTTCCATCTGGTAATTAATATATATAAGTTATTAGCACCAAATAAATAACAACCAAACACAATAAAATAATTGCACATAATCATGTCAACATGTATAGCCAAAATTGTCGATTTTTCGACTTCCATATTTTATATATTTTAATATGCGTCCGTACATTGCCAGATATGTTACAAAGTTTTATTTTTAGTTATTTTACATGGTTATATTTTTATTATTATATTATTATTAAACACATATCCGCACAACCACATACGATCCCGTCAGCTGGCACTTCAGAAACGACGTTCCCTCTCATCGTATTTCCATGATATCCTCTCCCCCACATCTCGAATTCTATTTCCTGCATCCACCAGCTCCTCGCCATAGTGGCGGAGTTCAGCCAAGTTTTCTGTGCTCATAGGTGGGTGTAGTGGAGGCTCAGGGTCAAACTGAGGGAAAAAGGTATTAGGGTTATTAAGGAGATTCTGGAACTGCCAATCAGTGGTCCACCATTCTTCCAGCTCTCCTAGAGGTCAGGAGTTAACAAGAGGATCTGGAATAGCAGGATCCAGATTGACTGGAAGTTGGACTTCAGCTGGGTAATTGAAGAGAGTCTCATCGGCAGGTCCGATGAGGTCGCTATTTGCCAGTTGGCGGTCCAGCTCCTCCCAAGGTGGCATCTCTTGGGCTTGCTTTGAACTTTCTCCGATCTCTATTCCTTTGCCTTTATCTTTGGGATCCCCAGTCTTTATAACTTTTTGTGTTGCTGGCCTCTTCCTACGCACACGCCTCTAGCCTACAAGTCTTCTTCTCTTTTTCGGTTTTGGTTTTTCCTAAGGTTGGGCTTGGAATACCATTGGCTCTTCAGTGTCAGCCTGGCAGCTGGGGAAGGTACCGGTGGTATCCATATCTGAGCTATGGATAGAAAAGTTTTGAAGTGCTTCTGATAGTTCATTCATGCTGTGAGTATACATGAAGAAACACACAAAATTCTAAGTTAAAATTTTGCAAATTAAATTTTTCACAGAATCACAGAATGGCAATTAGAAAAATTAAGTATTTCTAAATACTTAATTGGCTTAAATCAGTGGCTCTGATACCACCTTTTTCTGTCACGGCCCTCGCCCCGGTGGTACCTGGCCCAGGAGCCGCGGGACAGAAACCCGTGGTACTTATTATTTAAGTTGACAACGGAATTTTAACAGGATCTTTTAAAACTTGAAATGCCCAATTATTTTATTACATAAAGTGGGGAATAACACTCATGATTTACAATAAAGGTGATTTCACTAGGAAATCCCTGTTTTTACAAAAACAAGTTGCTTTATTTTATTGAGCCACCTACTAAAGCTTGTAGTGCTACATGACACTTTTTCCTGAATCACAGCAGATCACCTGAAACACGTTTTAAAAATATTTTATTAGCGGGGAAATACTGGCGAGTCATTCAATTTGCACAAAAGACACATTGTTATAAATTTACAGCATTAAGGGTTTTTATATTTGCCCCCATCATATAATTATCTGGTTCAGCTGTCACTCGACCGAATCTATGACTGTGGACATATCACTAATTAGGCTCGCCCACCTAAAGTGATAAATCGTTAGTAGTAATGTGCACAAAACCCCCACATACTGCCAGTAATTAAAGATTAGCAAAGACTTAATCACTGCAAAATATAACTGGAAAACATTTAGGGTTTTGCAAAGCACTTTGATAAAAAGAGAATGACTCACATTGCAAGTTTAGACGGGCAGGGTTTAGCCCACTGATTTAGCCTTGTAACCTAATTTAGATAGCAATGCATACGAAACTAGATCAGTAACTTAATAAAACATTTACGATAACTCATGAAATCAAAACCCTCACGACGAATGACAAAGGCGTAGCCCAATTACAGGCAGCACTTAAACATCCATTGGATTGGTTTCAATCAATCGGACATTAAATCGTAGCAGTGATCGAGTTAATACCCTGTATCGTAGCAGTTTTTTCCTACCTTTAACTTGATTTTAGAGCAGAATAAGTGTGAATTTGAAAGGTTTCTCGAGCACAGATGAACTGCGCATGGCCAACTTATTTATAGCTGATTTTTGGGTTTTACGCGGCCCGCGTAAACCCCCTCTTGAACTTACGCGGCCCGCGAGGGCCACCTAGTCTACAACTAGGGCTTGCATGTCACACCTAGGTCTGCCACGTGTGTGACACGTGGCCCAGAACGCTTATCCGGTCAACTTTGAGTTGACGCGGCCCGCGTAAGCCTATGCTTACATTTACGTGGCCCGTGTAAAAACCATTTTTTTAAATTTCTTGGTTTTTCATGCACATTAGGGTTTCAGGGGTCCGGGTTTTTACTTACGTGTCATTTATGGATATTTTTCCAGGTCCTTACATTTCTTCGTAGTTAGATAAGAGAGTGGAGAGATGCTATGATTAAAGAGGAAGGGGAGAAAGTTTGTATTGCCAAAGATGAAGTGGAAGTCTTAGAAGAGACTCTGGACTTGAAGGAATTGACTGAAGAGGAGGAAATGGGTCTTAACAGAAAATAAGAAAATCATTGTTGAGGCAGAGTTAGCTAAAGTTATGGATCTTAAACAAAGATCTAAGATTAGATGGGCCAAAGAAGGAGATGAAAACTCCAAATTCTTTCACTCTCAGATTAACTGTAGGAAAGCTAATAATGTGATTCACGGTCTTAATGTTGGAGGGGTTTGGGTCTCTAAGCCATCTTTAGTCAAGAAGGAGGTTTTCATTTTTTTAAAGCCAAGTTCGAGGAGGATTGTGAGGTTCGTCCGCCCCTAGTCTGTCCCAATTTAAAAAGGATCTCAGAAGTTGATGCTTCTTGGTTGGAATCCCAATTCTCGGTGGAGGAGATAAGAAACTCCGTGTTCGAATGTGGGGATGATCGGGCCCCCGGTCCAGATGGGTTTAATTTTCATTTCTTCAAGATTTTCTGGGAGGTTTTTAAGGAGGATTTTGTGAGACTTCTGTCTAATTTTTTCGAAACGGGTAGGATAAATATGGGTTGCGGGTCTTCCTTCATCACGCTCATCCCCCAAAAAAGAGACCCGTCGGGGCTAAATGAGTATCGTCCGATTAGCTTGGTTAGGGTGGTTAACAAGGTTGTTTTGAAAATTCTTGCCAACAGACTAAAGAAGGTGCTTGGTTCGGTTATTTCCGTCTCTCAGTCGGCATTTTTGAGTGGTAGATTCATTCTCGACGGGGCATTAATAATTAACGAAGTGTGCTCGTGGCATAAAAAATGCAAAAAAGGCGCTTCTGTTCAAAATCAACTTTGAAAAGGCCTATGACAACATTCACTAGAGGTTCGTGGTAGATGTGCTTCGTCAAATGGGATTCGGGTCAAAGTGGTGCAACTGGATTCAAGGGATTCTTTCGTCGGCTTGTGCGTCGGTCTTGGTCAATGGGTCCCCTACGTTTGAGTTCCAGTGTGGTAAAGGAATGAGGCAAGGGGATCCGATCTCTGCGTTCTTATTTGTGGTGGTCATGGAAGCGTTATCGTGCTTAATTGACAAGGCGGGTGAGGTAGGTGTGCTTTCAGGGATTGATACGTGGTCGAAAACCGGTGTTCATTAATGTTTAAGTTCATGTATTTGCTTAACTTTTAATCTCAAATAGCCTACTTTTAATGGGATTTGTGTTTTTCAGGTCTTACGGAGTTTAAGGAGCTATTTGGGAGCTTTACGGAGCACCGGGACGAATGTGATCAACCGGGGATGTGAAATGAACAAAACCGGGTTAATCATGAAGATTGGATGTGTTTTGGGGGATGTTAATGGATTTAAAATGAAAAAAATGGAAGATGGCATGATAGAGGGCTGAATTACGAGTACTTGGGCGAAAACGGTGAGTTAAACGGAGCTATAACGAAGAAGTTATGAAGAAAACAAGAAATCCGCACCTACAGGGGGAATCGGGGACGCCCTAAATGGTCGTCGGCGACACCCTCCCTGTATGTGTGTCGCGAATTTTGTTGTTTAATGAGTTGGGGATGGTTTTTAGGTGAGGTTTTGACCAATTTTCGGGGGTTACGAGTTGGGGAAGCTGAAAACACCATCTTGGAACCATTCTTGATCATCTTCTTCACCTCTAACCTACCTGTAACATTCCTAACCTCTAACCCATCACCATCCACAATTCAAAACCCTAGTTCCCCATCACCATCATCTTCATCCATTCTCCACCATCCAAACCCTAACCCCTACCCTCAACTCTCCTTCAAGACTCAAGATTATGGTGTGGTGTTCGTGTTCGTGTTCGTCATCCGGTAATCGCGGCCATTCAACCATGAGCGGCTAGTCTACTCGGTTTCACCCCGGTGTAGATTGTTGTAAGATTTTCTAGGGTTTATGCATTTGTATTTTGATTTGATTTTGTGATAAGTTGTTTAGTATTTGAACCCTTTGATAATTGTCGTGCATTTGAATTGAATTTGTGAATTGTCAAATGATTATAAAATTTTACTTTTCAAAATGAATTTGTGCACTTATGCCTTATCTTAGGTTAGGATTTACATGTCCGAGGTAATGAAGTGCATTACGGTCCGTTGTCTATGACGTTGATAGCAATTGGCACCTAAGCTTTGTGATAGAAATCCGTTAATCACTATATGCAATTGAATCAAGTTAAAACATGTAGGAACCCTAGGTCTTACAATTATCGAACCGGGTGTGATCCGTTTCTCCAATTCTCATTTTCAATTGAGTAATTTAGCGTTGCAATCTTAGTTAGTAAGTAGTTGTTTTCGATAATATCAATTTGTCGATTCACTCTGAGTTCTTTTCAAAAATCAAACAAACAACTAAAAATTAGCAAGCTTCATAATCACTTTGTACATTTTTGTAAATAGTCTAACTAATCGAACAGGTCGTGCGATACTGACCGCATGCTCTTCGTGGATACGATACCCGACTTACCCTAGCTACTTAGGTTTAATTGGGGTTTTTGACTGATCGGGACGACACGGTCACGTCAAAATGGTGCCGTTGCCGGGGAGCTAGTGCGCTTAGTATTTCATTGCTTGTTCGATTTTAGTGTTAGTTTTATTTCTTGTATTTTTGTGATTTTACTTTGGGTGGTCGAGCTTGTTTGTGCAGGTACATGTTTTGTAGGTAGCATCCTTCAATATGAATTGGGTAGATGATGATCCGTGTGAGTATTGCTGAAGCGGAGAATATTTATTAGAGGATTGCTCTGTTTTCTACGAAAAAGTTCAAGCCTACAAGGATCGAGAAGACTACCTCAGCGGATTGTATGTATATAGGAGGGCAAATTATGAAGATTTCAATGGTCCATCCTCACATTATCCATACGATAGACCGCCACCACCACCAAATTATCAAGAATATTACTATTCAGAGATGGATTACCATTATGAGCAAGAGCGAGGTTATAACTACTATGAACCCGAATTGCGACATTTCTCAAGTTACCGGGAGGAGTATGATGATTATTATAATGAATACCCTCAACCGGCATCCGAAGAACCTCAAGATTTATTAAGTTCCAAGCTCGATGCAATCATGAATGCAATCTTTACTTCAAATCAAGAGATTAAGATGGAACTGAAGAAGGAACTTGAGGCGAGAGATAAAGCTCATGAAGCCTTGGCAAAGAAAGTGGGTCAACTAGCCGAAGAATTGGCTCAACTTAGACAAGACCAAGAGATGTTGGCTAATGGTACAATGGTGGATGGTAATGTGGTGGAAGAGATTATAGATCTTCCAGAGCAAGAATATGAATGTTTGAACCGAGCGGAAGACATGACATCGCGAGATGAGTCAGATCCGAAAGAAGCCCATGTTCATATCCATCCTTCTCCCATACTTATCACTCCAACCAACAAAGTTGGGGATGCGGGTTCGGGTATAAGGATTCGAAGGGTGGCGTTGCAAGACCTTGGCCAATTTGTTAAGAAACGACCCCAAAGTTGCTTAATACGCATGCCGCGTAAAATAAAAAGAGAGTGGATTTGGCATGCCAACTACCGAGCATATGTTGGAAATTCGGTAGGCAAATGCTCACTTCGACCACCATGAGAGGCAAATTAGGTATGATTGTTGTAGAGTTTGTATTATTATTCGTTTTATTTTATTTTATTTTTCTAGTTAAATAAACTTTGTGGGTGTGTTCCCTATATAACCCTCACGAGACCTACTCGTCCTCCCGAGCTATAGGGAGGTTTTAAAGGGCTTGTTGTATACGCTAAATGCAACCGTGATTTCTACGAAAGTGAGTTAGGTTTGTTGTTGTTGTAAATTATTTTTCCACATAAATCAAAGTAAATTAACGTATGACTTGGTAATATTTTCATAAAAGTGGTAGAACTAGGTAACTAACAAGTTTTAATGGTTGTGAGAAGCATGCTTCTACACAAGGGTTGAGATTTGTAGGTACATTATGTTCGTGAGACGACCGCTTTATTGAAAAGATGAAGAGCACACAAGGAACTAGCGAAAACTAGGTGCATACGTTTCTTTTTATCTTTGGTTTTTAGTTAGCGAATAAGTAGAATGTAATTTGTATTTTATTTTATTTTCCGGGGTGAAATTTTGGGGAAGTTAGCCGTGTCACATCCCTTGTGCGTTTTAAAAACTCTAGTTCTTACACATTGAGGACAATGTTTGCCTCAAGTGTGGGGATGGGGGAGTAAAAGTGTTTCGATTTTTTACCCGTTCATTTAAACACTACACATTGAGGACAATGTTTACCTCAAGTGTGGGGATGGGGGGAAAATTTCAAAAAATTTTCAAAATTTCTTTGTTTGAAGCGATCTTAAAAGCACAAGTAACTAAGTTAACGAGGGATGGCACAACCCATTTGGTCTTTTGTCATGGCCAAGTTCAAATTAATAGCATGACGGGTATTTAGTAGGTGGTTATTTGGGAATAATCCGCTTAAGAAACTTGCAATTTATGTGTATTATATTCCATACCCTTATAAGTGAGATTTTGAGCCACTTGTATACATTATATATACACATATTTCGTTGTTTGAGTGGACCATTAGTCATGTATTGTAGAACTTGCATCTTTTGATACGTTTGAGACCATAGACCGAATACAAGCACAAGAATGATTAAGGCATTAGGTAAACCTTTTCCTTTTACACCATTAATCTATACTTACCCAAAATCTATCCCTTAGTCGCCAACTTTGAGCCTAAACCTCTCGTTTGACAACCCCCTTAGTCCATAACCATAAGCCTTTTCTTTTTAAACCCATGTGATGAAAATTCGATTATAGGAGTATATGTTTTATAGTTGTGATTTGTTTATATATATATAAAAAAACAAACTCAGAAAATGTTGCGAAAAAATAATGAAGAAGCATTGAGAAAAGCACAAAAAGATGTGTTAGTAGTTTATTGAATAAAAGGCGAAAGTAGTTGCCTCATAGTTGATGTTTATAGTTAGTTTTGTTTAGTATATTAGTTTGTAATAAAAATAGAATTTTTATCACCTTAGCCACTTTAAAAATATCCTATTTCCTACCCTTCGCCTAGCCCCATTACAACCCTTTCAAAGACCTTTTGACTTATGCTTAGTATTCGTGTTCGGTGGTGGAGAATGATTGAGTTGCAAGCCTATGTGGGTACATGTTCTATTCGGTTTGGAGCGATTACTTTAAAAGTGCTAATACATCATTAAAATTAGCCAACTTGTAAACCGAGTGGAGTGAACATTGTGAAGGATATGTATGAACTGCGAGTTTTAATGGCGGGTTAATCTTGGATAACCATTTGTACATGATTAATCATTTATTTTGCTAAATATGTCAAAAATTGTAAAAAGTTTGAACCGGGCATGACAATAGACCTTAACCTTAGTCTCGGGAATGGGGAGTGTGTTTTTCATTTCGAACCATGTGAAAGTGAAAAACAGATTAGCTTGAGGGTAAGCAAACGACAAGTGTGGGTATGTGATACGTGGTCGAAAACCGGTGTTCGTTAATGTTTAAGTTCACGTATTTGCTTAACTTTTAATCTCGAATAGCCTACTTTTAATGGGATTTGTGTTTTGCAGGTCTTACAGAGTTTAAGGAGCTATTTGGGAGCGTTACGGAGCACCGGGAGCGAACGGGATCAATCAGGGATGTGAAATGAACAAAACCGGGTTAATCATGAAGATTGGATGTGTTTTGGGGGATGTTAATGGATTTAAAATGAATATATTGGAAGATGGCATGATAGAGGGCTGAATTACGAGTACTTGGGCGAAAACGGTGAGTAAAACGGAGCTATAACGAAGAAGTAATGAAGAAAACAAGAAATCAGGAAATCCGCACCTACATGGGGCGTCGGGGATGCCCTTAATGGCCGTCGGCGACGCCCTCCCTGTATGTGTGTCGCGAATTTTGTTGTTTAATAAGCTGGGGACGGTTTTTAGGTGAGGTTTTGACCAATTTTCGGGGGTTACAAGTTGGGGAAGCTGAAAACACCATCTTGGAACCATTCTTGATCATCTTCTTCACCTCTAACCTACCTCTAACATCCCTAACCTCTAACCCATCACCATCCACAATTCAAAACCCTAGATCTCCATCACCATCATCTTCATCCATTCTCCACCATCCAAACCCTAACCCCTACCCTTCAACTCTCCATTAAGACTCAAGATTATGGTGTGGTGTTCGTGTTCGTCATCCGGTGATCGCATCCATTCAACCATGAGCAGCTAGTCTACTCGGTTTCACCCCGGTGTAGATTGTTGTAAGATTTTCTAGGGTTTATGCATTTGTATTTTGATTTGATTTTCTGACAAGTTGTTTAATATTTGAACCCTTTGATAATTGTCGTGCATTTGAATTGAATTTGTGAATTGTCAAATGATTATAAAATTTGACTTTTCGAAATGAATTTGTGCACTTATGCCTTATCTTAGGTTAGGATTTACATGTCCGAGGTAATGAAGTGCATTACGGTCCGTTGTCTATGACGTTGATTGCAATTGGCACCTAAGCTTCGTGATAGAAATCCGTTAATCACTATATGCAATTGAATCAAGTTAAAACATGTAGGAACCCTAGGTCTTACAATTATTGAACCGGGTCTGATCCGTTTCCCCAATTCTCATTTTCAATTGAGTAATTTAGCCTTGCAATCTTAGTTAGTAAGTAGTTGTTTTAGATAATATCAATTTGTCGGTTCACTCTAAGTTCTTTTCAAAAGTTAAACAAACAACTAAAAATTAGCAAGTTTCATAATCACTTTGTACATTTTTGTAAATCGTCTAACTAATCGAACAGGTCGTGCGATACTGACCACATGCTCTTCGTAGATACGATACCCGACTTACCCTAGCTACCTAGGTTTAATTGGGTTTTTGACCGATCGGGACGACACGGTCACGTCAAAATGAGGGATTGATCTTCCTAACGATGGGCCGAGGTTCTCTCATTTATTTTTTGCTAACGACGCTCTTAGCATTGGGGATTGGGACGAGGAAAACGCGTTGAATATTGTTAGAATTCTTAAATGTTTCCACGCATGTTCTAGTCTGAAAATTAATCTTGGTAAGTCTAATCTTTATGGTATTGGGGTCGGAAATGCGAAAGTAGGGGTGATGGCGGATGTGGTCGGTTGTAATCCAGATTCTCTTCCGTTCAAATATCTCGGTTTAAAAGTTGGGGCTAATATGAATCGAGTCAATAACTAGAGACCGGTATTCGACATTTTCGAGTCAAGGCTAGCTCTATGGAAATCTACGTTATTATCTTTCGGTGGGAGAGTCACGCTTATTCGTTCGGTGCTCGAGAGTCTCTCGACTTATTATTTCTCGCTTTACAGGGCCCCAATGAAAGTCGTGTCGGATCTGGAACGGCTTATCAAAAAATTTCTTTGGGGTGGTTCGAGTGAGGTCAATAAGATTAACCGGGTGTCGTGGGATAGAGTAACTTCTTCGAAGAAAGCCGGAGGTCTGGGGATTAGCAAGTTATCAAATGTTAATCGTGCCTTGTTATGCAAATGGGGGTGGAGGTACAAGCGTGAAAAGGACAACTTGCAGGTTAAAGTGGTGGATGCTATCCACTTTGGTGGATCGGGTTGGTCCTTCCTCCCGGTAAAAAAGACGTTCGATGGTGTTTGGCATAGCATCGTGTCCGTTATTAATAAGCCATTTGCTGGTAACCGTATTCATCGGAGCTTTTTAGGGGAGTTGTGGGCAGAGGAGATCGTATCCTCTTCTGGCTCGATCCGTGGCTGAATGAAGTTCTGCTAAGAGAGCTTTATCCTAACTTGTTTTTATTGGATGTGGTGAAGACATGTTCTGTTTGGGACCGGCTGCTTGGGGAGTGGCTTTGGAAGCATGATCCCGAGACGGCTGACGAGTCGAGAGAATTGAATTCTCTCCTTTCGGCTCTGTCATCTGTTTCATTGGGAAGTAGGGACGACAGAAGGAAGTGGATGGGAGATCAGTCCGGGACCTTCTCGGTTTCGGTTAAGAAAGTAATGCTGGGTGCGGTGGAAGATAGCGGTAGGTACATTTTGGACTGGTGTAAATGGACTCCGTGTAAGTGTAACTTGTTCGTTTGGAGGACGGAAATGGACTGAATCCCCATTTCGTACGCGCTCGGTAAGAGGGGAGTTGCGGTCGGGACGGGCTGTGCACTTTTTGCAAGTCCGAGGTCGAGACGGTGGAGCACCTCTTTACTTCGTGCGGTTTTTCCACTGTCTTATGGCAAAAAATTAGTCAGTGGTTTCGTATCCCTCCCATTTTCGCATTCTCGTTCAGAGACCTTCTGGAGATTCCTAAAGTGGGGTACATCAGAACCGGGGTGAGGCCGGTTGTCCAAGGCTTCTTTATTGTCTCGTGTTGGTTCTTGTAGATGGCTCGGAACAGGGCAATTTTTTCTTCGAAGGAGGCCAAGGTGGATGACGTCTTTAGCGAAGTTAAATCATTGGGTTTCTTATGGTTTAAATATAGATCGAGGAACAATCATATCTCATGGTTGGATTGGTGTAATTTTGTTTTGATGTAAGGTGTTTTGTGTTGTTCCCTGCTCGTTTTTCGGGCTTGGGTGTGTTCTAATGAAGTTCTCGTTTAAAAAAAAGAAGGAATGAAATGTACGAGGTAATGAAATGGACAAAAGAATGAAATGGACCATTACCATTCTATGGTCTTGTTTTGGTTACCATGTTTGAATTAAATGAATCATTACTTTGTGTTGTTTGGTGGGCAGGAAAAGATAGAGGAATAAAAACGGTTGTGGGTGGCGGTAGTGAGTGGTGTGGCGGTTGGTGGGTGGCGGTAATGAGTGGTGTGACAGTGGGTGATGGTCGCGGTGGTGAGTAACGGTGGTGGTGGGTGGTGGTGGTGGCGGGTGGTAATGGTCGGTGACGGTGTGTGGTGGTGGCGTGGCGGCAATGGTGGATGGTGGGTAGTAGCAGTGGCGATGGGTGGTCGACAATGGCAGATAGTGGTAGCGGACTGGCGACGACGATGGGTGGCGCGTGGCAGTGGCTGTCATTGGCGAACAATGGTGGGTGGTGGTGGCGGTGAGTGGTGGCAGTGGCGATGGTTGGTGATGGCAATGCCGATGGCATCGTGTGGCGGCGATGAATGGTGGTGGTTGGTGGTTGTGGTAGTGGTCAGTTGTCGTGATGAAGGGTAAAAGAGGGGTGGAATGAAAAAAAAATAAAGGGGTTGATGGAATAAATTTGAGGGGATGAAATGCCTTATGTAATGGGTGATTCCATTACCTTGACCAACCAAACACATTTTTTTTCATTCCCTTGCAATAATCCATTTAATTCCTCCTCTCAATCTTGCATAACAAACACTACCTGCTCTCTCTTACGAACGTCCCACCAACCATATTAATTTTTCGTGGCTGGATCATGTACAAGACTAATTTTACGTACGAAGCATACGCGATTAGGAGTGTAGGACAAGTGTCATTGGCTTGAAGTATAATTAAGTCATTTCTCACTTGAACAATTTCCCCCTTGATTTTCAAACGACTATAACTTTTTCATATGTTAATAATTTTTGAAAAAATTACAACTTATTAACGATCATTTCACTCTCTTTAATTCGAGCAGTCTATTGCTATAGTTTTCTTAAAACATAAAGTATTTTGAATACTCATTAGTCTAGTTAGTGATTTTGTATTTAAAATAACGTAATCACATAGTCATGTGTTGGATATTCAAAATCACGTAATGGGTATTCAAAATCCTGTAAATTTTTAAGAAAACTATAGTAATAGGTTGTTCGAATTAAAGAGAATGAAATGCTCGTTTATATGGTGTAATTTAAAAAAATATTAACGTATGAAAAAAAATTATAATCGTTTGAAAACAAAGGAGAGAAGTAAGTAAAGATCAAAATATCATTTTCTATTTGTTTTTTCAATTTTCAATTATAGAAGTCTTTTTTTTTTTAAACGGCCAACAAATCAATCCTGAGTACTCTTAGGGCACTCACTAGACAAACGGAGTACTCCAAGAGTAACCCTAGTTGTCCACCACCACTTCCGGGGAAAACCCGATAACCCACCCGCCGTAGGCACCACAGTGAAATTACTAGTAAAACCTGTTTGGCTCAAGGATCAAACCCAGGTTTCCCTGTGTCTCCTATCATTGCCCACGAGTGTCTCACTCATTTTTTGCATCAAATGCGAATCGAACTTGAGTCTTTACAGAAGAACTCAAGTCCTCCTACCACTTGAGCCGGAGAATCGTGATCATGAGAGATGGATGGTGTGCATTGCTCTTGTATTGTAATTTCTCTCTTTATTTTTTCCGTTATTCCTTAGGCTATACGGTATGGGAGATGCTCATCTTTGGAGGATGACCCTCCACGTCAGCGTTACGTAGGATGGGTGTGAGGATGGGCAAAGGGGATGGAACTAAGGAAATAGGGGATGAGCCTAACATATATATATGAGTTGTATGTATATGTGCGTGTGAGAAGAAGGAGATGGTGGTTTTGTCTTGTAGCGAGCGTCCCCAACGTTCACACCCCGATGATTGAGATGACGCCGAGCCGGGCGGGTTGGTGTTTGAATCGGCGACGGGCCTCGACGGGCTGGGAACGAGCCCCACACCGTCTAGCCTAACATTTCACTATTAGATTCTTTATTTTTAGTAACCACATATGTAACTATTATTACTGACATAACCGGAAATCTATCTCAACCTCACCGTATACCTTCCGTATCTTTCAATTCTTTTCACAAAATTCCGTTGCAACCGTTTCTCCCTCCTCCGGTCAATGGCGTCGACGACTTCCGTTCTCCTCCTCCTCTTCGCCACCGTTATCGCCACCTCCACCACCTCCGCCACCGCCAGACCTTGCAAAACCATCTTCTTCATCACTTCCTCCTCTCACCCTCACCCTAACCCTAACAACAATCCTCCACGTTTCACCTTCTTCCTCACCGAAATCCGCCAGTTCCGTCGTTCCAGATCTCTCCCTCGCCCCATGCTCTTCGACCGATCCATCACATCATCATCATCATCATCATCATCAAAATCATCATCGTTAGCTTTGATAGCATCAGATGTAACATCGGAGCCGTATATCGCGTCTTCTTCGACGCTGAAAGCGTCGGTTAGCGAGCGGACAATGGATATTATGAGCATTGTTGGCGCGGTGATATTTGGAGTTGGATGTGGTGTGGTCACCGCGGCTACGATGTATTTGTTTTGGTCGTTGTTTGCGCCTCGAAGGTTTGAGTTTTGTGAAGATGAGGAGAGTTGTGATGAGGAGAATGATCAAAGAGTTGTTGATGATGATGATGATGATAATGAAGGTTGTTTTGGTGTGCCTGTTGCTGGTAAAGCTGTCCCGCCTTCTGCAGATGAAGTTGATCGAATTGCTGCGATGAAATGAAGAAAATTACAGACTCCGCCTTGACTGATGCTATCAAATCTGTCTGTAAATGATAAGTAGTGTTTTGGTTTTTTAGATTTTGTGTTGTGTGTTTGTTTTTGGTTTTGGTTTTGGTTTTGGTTTTGGTTTTGGTTTTGGTTTTGGTTTTGGTTTTATTGATTGTTGTAATGTTGAAATGTGAATATTATGTGGTGGTGTTGTTGTGGAAGCTTAATTTTGGAAGTGTTTTGTATTGGTGTTTGGATGCATGGCTTTTGTGTTGTTGATTTGATTAGGTTAATAAGTTTGTTTATCTTGCATTGAGTGATTGATATAATGTGAAATGATTGTTTCAAGTGGTATTTGGTTTAATAGCTTTAGTGGATCTTTTTGCAATACTTAAGATTCTGTGAGAATAAAAGGGTTGTTTTGGATGATAAAATACTTAGTGCATTCACATTCTATCCATCAAAATATGTGAGTGGGAGTTTTTATATTATAAAGGGTATAAAAAGTGGTTGTGAGTGGAGGAGAGAGAAAATGTTACTGTTCATCTGTATATTTGGGGGGACACTGTTCACCCAATATAATTTTTTTAATATATATTGAAAGTGGTTGTGAGTGAAGGAGAGAGAAAAATGTGATGATAATATTATTTAATTGAAAATGGGAGAGAAAAAGTATTTGTTTTTAGTGGAAATATATTGATATAGGAGTTGTTTTTTAGTGGAATGTATGTATAATTTGATGGTTTGGATGTGAATGCTCTTATACATAGCATTCACATTCTATCCATCAAAATATGTGAGTGAGAGTTTTTATATTATAAAGGGTATAAAAAGTGGTTGTGAGTGGAGGAGAGAGAAAATGTTACTGTTCATCTGTATATTTGGAGGGACACTGTTCACCTAGTATAATTTTTTTAATATATATTGAAAGTGGTTGTGAGTGAAGGAGAGAGAAAAATGTGATGATAATATTATTTAATTGAAAAGGAGAGAGAAAAAAAATTTATTTTTAGTGGAAATATATTGATATAGGAGTTGTTTTTTAGTGGAATGTATGTATAATTTGATGGTTTGGATGCGAATGCTAAGACACTAAATAGCCCCTAAAATATGATAAAGGAAATTCACTCAAAAAAAAGTTTGGTTACAAACGCATATTCGGTTTGCGGTTGTGGCCATTGGTGTAGGTTAGAGGGGGGGGGGGGCCCCCGAACTTTTCGCTCAGTAGTGTAATATATGTGCTTTTCGTATAGAAATTTTTGGGTATATACGTTTTCGACCCCCTGGTTCTATAGAAATTTTTTGGTATATACATTTTCGACCACCCCCCTCCCCCCCCCCCCCCCCTCGGTCTAAAATCTCAAGCTTCGCCACTGGTTGTGGCCTGCATGGTGTTCCCATAACAATGATGGCTACGGACGATACATCTACACAAGATGTATGTGGCTACAGACAACCAGGATGCATAGAATGTGAGGGATTGGATCGAGAGAGGGAGGCATCCAACGTGGCTCTGTCCTTAAACTCATCATTGCGGATGCTCTACGTATAATTCAAGTAGCTTTGTGTATAAGTAATGCCTACGCAAAGGTCTATTGTTAACTCTCTTCAATGAGTTGCTTGTTTTGTTCCACATGTATCTCTCTTTCTCCCCACAAGCGTAGGTTGTTAATATAATATCTATCGAAACAACTACCACATAGGCCTATCAAGAGTAATATAGGTTCGTCACACTTGCCTTAGGTTGTTTCACTGGCTCGTGGCGCTTCTTAAGCTTTGCAATTAACTTGAGTTCATGTTATTAAGAACACAAATGTCACTTTTAACTTCACTTAAAAGATTAGGAAGAAAGCAAAATCAATTATTTCGAAAGTGATATTGCATAACTTGTTCAAACATAAGCTGGTTTTTGAGACATCCCTATTATGATATTTGTCCTTGGTTCTTTGTAAATAGATATAGAAAATTAGAAGTAACATGTGATTTGGTTTTGGTTCTTTGTAAATAGATATAGAAAATTTACATACTATAAATTTCTAACATACTTATGCATCAAATGTTGTAAACTATGCTTAGGGTTAGGGATGGTTTCAAAAAAAAAAAGTTGATTTTACATTTTTAATCCAAAACTACTTAAATTTTCATTTTTAACCCAAAAGTTTTCATCTTTTACAATTTAATCTCACAATTTTTTTATTTTTAACTTGGGTCCCCTTTACTTATCATATTTCGCAAATTTATTGTTTTATGTTTCGTTCTAATTTTGCGATTTAACACGGTGCAACGTGCGTGTGTGATTCAACGTTATTTTGTTTCTTAACACTTCGTTCTAAATTTGCGAGTTAACACGACGCAACGTACGTGTATGGTTCAACGTTTTTACGTTGTTTTTCCTGTTTAACATAACAGATTCGTCGCAACGAGCGGGTAATAAGTCGACTTAGTTATTATTTTATATGTTTTACGTTACGATCTAATTTATTCACATTAATACGTGCTGGTTGTTGACGGTGGTGTGACATTGGTACTATCTGAAACAGTTTTACATCCCCACCGCAACACGACGGGGCTTAATACTAGTTAGAAGTAACATGTAAGAGAGTTTGTGCTGACGGGCTAATTCGGCCCATCTAACTAGCATTGATTGTTTATAAAGCTACTAGGCCCATCTAATAACTAGTATTGATTGTTTATAACGTAGCTCGGCTCATTTAAATAGTATTGTTTCAATGTTTGCTTATAAAATAGAGTTAAAATTCTGGATAGTCCATGTGGTTTGCCTTTTTTTCATCTTTAGTCCCTAACTTTATAAATTTACAGCTATAGTCCCTAACTTTTCAATTTTCGTTCCCGGATAGTCCCTGTGCTTAACATCAGTTAATTTTCTCAGTTAAGAGGGTGTGAAATGACAAAAATACCCTTTCCTTAAACAGGGCAAACCACAAGGACTATCCGAGCATTTAATAAATAAAAAAATAAAAATCTAATTAATAAATCAAATTTCAAGTGGCCCCACAACCTACCCCACCCTCTATCATCTTCTTCTTCTGGATTTCGCACTACCATCAGCCACCAACGGTTTCGCAATCACCGGAAACTTCAAGTTCAAACCCTCACCAAACGACGCCGTTTCATTAATACTCAACTTCTCCGGCTCGTAGACCACAACCTGCTTCGGTATCCCAAACGACACCTGTTATATGCCTTTTCCAGATATTACCAGTGCTTTTAAACATCTCCATTGATAATATGCCCCGTTTATCATATTTTAATTGGTTTAGAGATTATATTTCCTCTTTCAGTTATAAGAAATAATAGAACGACCAAATGAAATATTAACAACAAATCGATTACCAAGTGTTGTTTGCAGTGGATTTACAAAGAGACGATTATTTAAAAGTATATGTCGTAGTTTTGCGGCTTATGATTCTACCAAAAAAGTATTAACTTTTCAATTGTTGTTGAACATTTAAATCGGTCATTAATTCTTGCAACTCTATTTACAATTTTAGAATAAAATTCCACCTATAAACAGTAATTTTAAAATAGATACACATCTTTAAGAAAAGAGATTCTTAAACCCTTCTGTTGTACATACTTGTTTTATATATACACATATTAATTAATATATTCTACTACTAGGTTAGAACCCCGTGTATTACACGGGTTGAATAAATGCAATTTTATATACCAAATAATAAAAAAAATATCTTTAAAAATCTCGTTTATAACACGGGTTGAATAAATGCAACTTTATATACCAAATAATAAAACAATATATATTTAAAAATCTCGTTTATTACATTGGTTGAATAAATGTAATTTTATATAATAAATAATAAGAAACCCGTGTATTGTACGGGTTGAGTAAATTTAATTTTATATATTAAATAATAAAAAGTTACATTTTTAAGAACCTCGTCGAGCTGAGGAGCGAGACTAAGTTCGACCGTTAGAGAGACTAAAGCGGGAGGCTGTGTTATACGGATTTAATACATGTAATTTTATATACCAAACAATAAAAAGTTATATCTTTATAAATCCTATGTATTATATGTATTGAATAAATCTAATTTTATATACTACATAATAAAAAAAGTTATATTTTTAAAACCCCGAGGATTGCACGAGTTGCATAAATGTAATTTTGTATAGTAAAAAATAAAAATGTTATATCTTTAAAAAAACCTCGTTTATTACAAGGGAGTTGAATGAATCTAATAAAAATTTATATCTTAAAAAAAACTAATGGATATACTCGATATACGATGGATGGGGTGATTGCGGTGATTGTTCTTATAAATGTCACGTAAACATAGTGATTACCGTATTTGAGTTGAGAATTGTACACGAAAATATAAGTATAGAACCAATAAACACCGTTTAAACATTTTTGAAATAGGTTATACATTTAACTATTTTAGTTTAATAAAATAAATAAATCATTTAAATTAACCGAGTTAGGGCTAAAGGACATAACTTGCAAGAGTTTGCAAACATCGAGTACGTTTTCTGTAATTATTGAAGACAAAGGACACAGTTTGCAATAAGTAACATACATAAATGACGATTTTTGTAATTTACTCTATTTTAAAATATTATATATATTATCTCCTATATGAATTGTTTAAATTTATATTAAATTTAATTGTTTAATTATATTTTAATTGATATTAATTATCTATAAAAATAGATGAAAACTCGGTCGATTTTGTGCACTCGCTATAACAAATGAAAGTAAAAACCCATAAGATATATCAAAACGTAAACAAATTTAAGCACATACTATAATTATATAACTTGAAGAAAATATATTATTTGGTTAAAAAAAAGTTAAAAGACCATAGTGATGTGATTTAATGGAGGGGCCAAAGTGAATATGTTTAAAAAGTTAAGTGGTCAAATTAAAAGACTGAAAACACTACAATTTTTCAATACGTTATGAATTAATATATCCCTCCAATTTTAATATTATATATAAATATTTTTTCCAATTTCCAATTTTAATCATATTATATATATAAGTAGATAGATTTATTTATGTCAATGATTTAGAGTTGATAAGATTTATATTAATTTAATTAACATTTAACAATTTAAATTAAATAATAGTTATCTATAATTAAAGATGGTCTAAAATAATGACAAGTGTCCCTTTATTGGTTTCTTTTATTATATAGTATAGATAGATGGGGGTGTTTGGGGTTCCTTCTATTTCAACTTATTGACTTATTTGAGGCAAAAAGGATTTTTCAAAGTGTTTGGAATTCCTTTGTGTGTGAGTGAATAAGCCAATAAGTCAGGAAATCCTGACTTATTACTTCTCAAATAAGTTGAAAAGTCATTTTCAAAAGGAAAGCCAAACATGCACTATATCTTAAAAGAGAAAGTCGGTGACATCTACTATTTTTTTAATACTTTGGCCCACTTATGTTTTCATCACAGCCCATCTAATTCTTAAATGAATGTAGTCCACTGTCCACCAAAGCCCAACTGCTACTTTTTATCTATTCTAAAATCATATATTCTATTCTACTATAGTTTAAAAGAGAAAGTCTCTTCTACTTTTTTTTAATACTTTGATAATTAATTCAAAATAGAATTGTGACCCGTCGCTGCGGCGAGAATTCTTTAATTATAACTAAGGTGCTGTTTGTTTTTTCAGATGTAAAATGTCTGTAGTCTGCGGACCACATCTGCAGGCATCTGCAAGAGAAGATGTGGCCCAAATGTCTGCAGTCTGCAAGGAGAAGAGGGTTTGTTTTTTTCCTTCAAAACCAACTTCACACACACAACACAACACACAGCCAAGAGTTCTCTCTCTGCTCTCTCTCTCTACAATCTCTCTCTCTCTACAACCACCACCACCGCCACCACCACCACCGCACCATCTCCGCCACCACCACCGCACCATCTCCGCCACCACCACGGTCTCTCTCTCACAGAACTCTCTCTCTCTACAACCGCCACCACCACCGCACCATCTCCGCCACCACCACGGTCTCTCTCTCACAGAACTCTCTCTCTCTACAACCGCCACCACCACCGCACCATCTCCGCCACCACCACCGCACCATCTCCGCCGCACCACCTCTCTCTCTCTCTACGGCCTCTCTCTCTCTCACAGGTCTCTCTCTCTCAGATCTCTCTCTCTCTCACAGGTCTCTCTCTCTACGATCTCTCTCTCTCACAGATCTCTCTCTCTCTCTACGGGGAGGTTGTGGCGGGGAGATTGTGGCAGGTGGAGGTTGTGGCGGGGAGGTTGCGGCTGAGAGGTAGGAGGTGGTGGCAGGTGGAGGTGGTGGCGGGGAGGTTGTGGCAGGGGAGAAGAGGAAGAAAGGGTGGGTGGTTTGTGTGAAGATCTGATCTCATTTGTGAAGCTTTGATACATAGCTTTTTTTTTAAGATATTAAAAGCTATTTGAAGATCTTTTTTTTTTAAACAAACCGTCTTCAAGAGCTTATGTCTGCCCGCCCGCAGACATAAGCTCTTTTCAGCCAATATAAGCAAAAACAAACAGCACCTAAGTCAATCTAGAATCCGCACGTTATGTTGAACTTGTGAAACGGAAAGAAAATAGACGATGTTAAAAACGTTCGCCCACACACGCACGTTGCGTCCCGTACCAAATAACACCAATGTCACACCACCGCTCGCAACCACCAACAACGGAAAATCTCGTAAAAACAAAATAAATAAAAAAAAGGAAAAAAACAACACCGAACGAAAAACAGAAGTAAAATCGTTGAACCATGCACGCCTGTTGCGATGTGTTAATGCAAATAAATTAAACCGAAACGTAAAACATAAAAAAGAATAACGAAGTCGATCTAAGACCACCACGTTGCGATGAACCTGTCAAACATGGAAAAATAGACGTGTTGCGATGGGTCTGTCAAACGGGAAAAATAGACGAAAAAACGTTGAACCCCACACACACGTTGCGGGTCTTAACTTGCAAAATTTAGAACGAAACGTAAAACGTAAAACTTGCAAAAGGTGAAAAGTATGGAGGAACAAAGTTGAAAATAGAAAATCTAAAGGTTAAATTGAAAAAGATAAAAAGCGTCAGGTTAAAAGTGAAAAAATTAAAAGGGTTTTAATGTAAAAGATAAAAACCTTTAGGTTTAAAGTGAAAAATCATTTTTTTTTTTGAAATCACCCAATGTTTGGTGTACAACTCTTTATGCCTAAATTTGTTACTTATTTATAGTAATAAAATTATATACTATCAATACAAATTTACATGCACTTTAACGTTCACAAGTACTTTGACGTTCAAATATAATTTATTCATTTTACATACATTACTTTTTTTCTCCCATATTTTGATAAAATTGTTTTTCTGGTCACTTGCTTTTAATTTTTCTAAATTGCGTTTTTAGTCCTTGACTTTCCAGCCCAAATTTTCATCACATTACAATATTAGTTGATTGGCTTTGCTACCTTCAAGGTTTAATACCTAAAATTTCAAATGTTTCAACTTTACCCCTTTACCATATATAATATACATTTTTAACCTATTGTATTCGTAAATGATTTCCTTTCGCTAAATTCTTTTTTAAAGAACTAATTTGTCTAAATTCGAATTACTTTGCGCTTTGATTCAACGGTACATTGAGTTGAACTGAGTACGTCGAGACAAGCGCTTTCATATGGTTTGCGCATGACATAAAACTTGGACCAATTCATTCAATGTTTGTAAAGTGCTCACGGCGCATCGCCTGCGGGTTGTATTATGCAAATTGCAATTTATGCGTCCGTATAAATTTGAGTTGGTCTACGCTTAGGAGTAAGATGTTTTAGGGAAACAAGTCAGGTCAAATATAAAATGTTTTTTTGGCTTATTTTATGTTCACTTCCAGTTCTACATTTTGACCCCACCGTCACGCGCTAGGGGTAGAATTTATGCCCTTGATATGAAAATGTCTTTTGATTACATGTGTCATGTAACAACTCTCATTAAAAGTATTAATTCTTATTTCATTTTATCCAATAGGAAACCCTAATTGAGACCCCCAAGAAATATGGCATGACCCCTAAAATTTTCAGAACAATCGAAACTAGGATCAGGTCCCCCTAAAACTCAGGGGGGTATCCCCTAAAGGATAATAATTTTCACAGTTTGTTGTAGAACGAGTATTTCGTCGAACTGTCGACTCACCCAGACTACAAATACACGAGGCTACCCTACCCTAAAAGGGCGTCGTCGCGCCACGCGACAGGGGACCATTTTTCAGTATAAGAATCAGGGGTTTGGCACTTGCATGGGGGAGTTGTTACGACGGAAAAACTCATTTCGTACATTGAGATATCCTCTATTTCGTTCAAAAACATACACAAGCACGAATCTCTGCTGCGATAACAGGGTAATAACTCGATCACTGCTACGATACAATGTCCGATCGATTGAAACCGATCCGATGGATGTTTAAGTGCTGCCCGAATCCGGGCTATACTTTGTAATTCGTCGTGAGGGTTTTGATTTCGTGAGCTTATCGTAAATGTTGTATTAAGTTAGTGACCTAGTTTCGTGTGCATTGTTATTTACCTAGGTTACAAGAATAAATCAGTAGGAAAGGTTCTGTCCAACTAAACTTGCAATGTGAGTCATTCTCTTTTATCAACAATGTTTTACTATACCTAAATTGTTTTCAAAAAGTTATAATTACATGGATTAAGTCTTGGTTATCTTGAATCACTGGCAAGTGGGGTATTGTGCACATTACTAATTTCTCACGGTTAGGTTAACAAACCTAACAGTGATAATCATCTCTATTTGGGTGAAATGACCTAATAGTGGTATGACCATCGTCACCAGGGTGTGACACGGCGCCAGATAAAAATAAGATAGTAGCCATTGTAATCGCTCTTATGCTGTAATCTATAACTAAAGTGTCATTTTATGTAACCTGAATGACTCGCCAGTATTTCCCCGCTGATAAAATATTTTTTTAAACATGTTTCAGGTGACTTACTGTGAATCAAGGAAAAGTGCTACGGAGCACTAACAAGCTTGAAGTGGTGGCTCATTAAAATAAATAAACATGTTTTGTAAAACAAGGGATTTCCTTGTAAAATTCCCTTTACTCTAAATTATGGGGTTTGTCCCAAATTGTGAAATAAAATAATTGGGCATTTTCAAAGTTTAAAGGATCCTGTTAAACTTCTGCTGTCAAATCAAATAATAAATACCACGGGTTTCTGTCCCGGGGCTCTTGGACCGGGTAACACCGGGACGGGGGCCGTGACAGAAAAAGGTGGTATCAGAGCCACTGATTTAAGGCAATTAAGTATTTAGAAATACTTAATTTTGTTTTTCTGATTGCCATTCTGTGATTTTGTGAAAATTTAAATAGCAATAAATACAATTTTAACTTAAAATTTGCATGTTTCTTCATGTGTGCTAACAGCATGCATGAACTATCATAAGCACTTCAAAACTTTACTATCCATACCACAGATATGGATATCACAGGAAATCCATCTGGCTATCAGGTTGATACTGAAGAGCCCATAGTATTCCAGGCCCAGAACCAGGAGAAACCAAATCCGAAAAAGAGAAGAAGACTCGTAGGCTGGAGGCGTATGCGTAGGAAGAAACCAGCGGCACAGAAAGTTATAAAGACTGAGGATCCGAAGGATAAAGGGAAAGGAAAAGAGATCGGGGAAAGTTACGGGCAAGTCCAGGAAATGCCACTATGGGAGGAGCTGGATCTCAAACGGGCAAATTGTGACCTCATTAGATCTGCTAATGAAAACCTCTTCAATTATCCCATTGAATCCCAACTCTCAGTTAATTTGGAACCGGCTATCCCAGATCCCATTGTCAACCCCCGACCTCTAGGAGAACTGGAAGAATGGTGGACCAACGACTGGCAATTTCAGAATCTCTTTAATAACCCTAACACCTTTTTCCCCCAGTTTGACCCTGAACCTGCACTAAACCCACCTATGAGCGCAGAAAACTTAGCTGAACTCCATCACTACGGTGAGGAACTGGTGGATGCAGCAAATAGAATTAGGGATGTGGGAGAAAGAATCTCATGGAAATACGACGAGGGGGAGCGTCATTTCTTAGATGCCAGCTGACTATGGTTATGTGGTTGTGGGAATGTGTGTTTAATAATAATATAATAATAAAATAATAAATAACTTAAAATAAAACTTTAGTAATATATTTGGTGTGTACGGATGCATACTAAAATATATAAAATATGAAAGTCGCAATGTTGACAATTTTGGCTATACGTGTTGACGTGATTATGTGCAATTGTTTTATTGCGTTTGGTTGTTAATTATTTTGTGCCAATAACTCATATATATTGTTAATTATCAGATGGAACACGTTGGTAATGAACCAGTTAACGAGGTTAACCAATCCGAGCAAAGCAACGAAGATCACTTTCTTAATAGGCAAGATATAGAAAACATCGTTGCTCAGGGAATAGCCAATGCTATCCCGACAATCGTCGCTGCAGTCAAAAGCCCAGTTGAGCCTTCACAAGCTCACCCCAGTAAACTCACGCGCGACGATAATTTCAGTAATAGTGTTAACGGAGGTGGCAATAATAACGACAACTCGATTCAAGCCCCGATACTTAAGAAAATGAAAGTTGCAACACCTGGTTGCACTTATAAAGAGTTTCTTGCCTGTAAACCTGTCGAATTTGCAGGCACTGAAGGGGCAACTGCCGCGTTACGTTGGTTGGAGAAAACCGAGGCAGTAATTAAAATATGTAAATGTGCCGAGGAGGATAATGTTTATGTATGCTTCTTACCTTTTCAAGGAAGAAGCATTAGAATGGTGGAATACGGTGCTACAAGCCAAGGGGAGTGACATGGCCTATGCCATGAATTGGGAAGAGTTTAAGCGTCTGGTGGAAAGGAAATTCTGCCCCGAATATGAAAAAGAAGAAATGGCCAATAAATTCCCGAGCCATCGAATGGTGGATGTTGACTGTTGAGGGTATACTTCGAAATTCTTCGAATATGCCATAATTGTGCCCACTCTGGCCTCGCCAGAGCCGGTACTTATCCCTCGCTATATCTGGGGTTTAATTAGCGAGATTCGTGACATCGTCAAGGCTGCGAGACCTCGCACAATTGACGATGCAGTAGAGTTAGCCAATACTTTAACCGACGGGCTAGTGCGTACGCGAGAAGAAAATCGAAAAAAGGAAGTGGCCCAAAAGAATACCCAAGGATTCGGTGTGGGTAATAGTAATAATTTCAAGAAAAAGGGAAACGGGCAATCTTCCACTGCTCCATTTTGCAGTACCTGTAAAAGAAAGCATTTCGAAAGATGCAAAGGGTATTGCAATTTCTGTAAAATTCCAGGGCATCAGGAAGAAGATTGCAGGAGGAAGAAATCAACAATCTGCTTCAACTGTGGAGAAGCTGGACATTTTAGACCAGATTGCCCCAAATTGGTCAAACCAGCAGATAACAAAGCCAAACCTGCAGAAGGAACTACCAAAAAGAATGCAAGAGCATTCCAGTTGACTACCCAAGAAGCAGAACTCATCCCAGATGTGATAGCTGGTACGTTCCTAGTTCATGGCGTTTATGCAAAAGTATTATTCGACACCGGTGCAAACCAAAGTTTTATAAATACTTCATTCTGCCAAGCTCTTAAACTACCCTTAACCAACCTTAGACAAATTTTTACTGTCAAAACGGCAGATGGGAATTCTGTTAACATAAATAAGGTCTTGCGAAAAGAAAAGATAGAACTCTTAGGCCATAAATTTTCTGCAAACCTGTTACCTATGAATTTAGCCGGATTCGATGTTGTGTTAGGAATGGATTGGTTAGTAGCCAACCATGCTCGAATCCTCTGTGATAAGAATTTCATAGAAATCCGTGCACCCACAGGAGAAATAATTACGATTACAGGGGATAAGCCGCGTAAACCAATGAAGTTCATTTCAGTGATGAAAGTTGCTGGTTATGAACGAAAGTAAGGAATAGTGTATATGATTTCGGTAATCATTAGCACTAAGGGTAAGGAACTTAAGGAAATTCCTGTAGTATCAGAATACTCGGATGTATTCCCAGAAGAACTACCAGGATTACCACCAGATAGGGAGGTAGAATTTAGAATTCATCTGATTCCTGGAACTACACCCGTAGCTAAAGCACCCTACCGGTTAGCACCCACCGAAATGCTAGAATTGAAAAAGCAGTTAGATGAATTGTTCAGTAAAGGATTCATACAACCTAGTTCATCCCCTTGGGGAGCACCAGTGTTGTTCGTAAAGAAGAAAGATGGTTCGATGCGAATGTGTGTCGATTACAGGGAATTGAATAAAATAACAATTAAGAATCGATACCCATTACCTAGGATTGATGATCTTTTTGATTAATTGCAAGGAGCTAAATATTTTTCTAAGATAGATTTACGCTCCGGATATCATCAGTTGAAGGTACAAGAAGAAGACATACCTAAAACTGCTTTCAGAACTAGGTATGGTCACTACGAGTTTACAGTCATGCCATTTGGATTAACAAATGCTCCTGCAGCATTTATGGACATGATGAATAGGATCTGTAAATCGTACTTGGATAAATTTGTAATTGTCTTCATTGACGATATACTTATTTATTCCAAAAGTCAGGACGAGCATTGTGAACATTTACGAGCACTCTTAACTTTGTTAAGAAAGGAAAAGCTTTACGCCAAATTCTTGAAGTGCGAATTTTGGCTGCAGGAAGTGCAATTTTTAGGACACATGGTGAATCATGAAGGTATTCACGTAGATCCCTCCAAAATAGAAGCGATCACCAAATGGAAAGTCCCACAATCAGCTATGGAAGTTAGAAGTTTTCTAGGATTAGCTGGATACTATAGACGATTCATTAAGGATTTCTCTAAGATAGCGGTACCATTAACTAAGCTAACCTGTAAAATAGTTAAGTTTGAATGGGGACCGAGGCAAGAAGAAGCTTTTAAGATTTTAAAGCAAAGGTTAACAAACACCCCAATCCTTGTCTTACCCGAAGGGACAGAAGATTTTGAAGTTTATTGTGACGCTTCTAAGATAGGATTAGGATGTGTGCTAATGCAACACAAAAAGGTAATTGCGTACGCCTCAAGGCCATTGAAAAAGCTCGAAGAAAATTATACGACTCATGACTTAGAATTAGGAGCGATAATTTTTGCCCTTAAGATTTGGAGACATTATCTGTATGGGAGTAAGTTTACTGTTTATACAGATCATAAGAGTTTAAGATATATATTTGGGCAAAAAGAATTAAACATGAGGCAAAGAAGATGGATGGAAATTCTAAGTGATTACGACTGTGATATTCAATATCACGAAGGAAAAGCAAATGTAGTCGCAGATGCTCTAAGTCGTAAGTATCATGAAAAGCAAAAGCGAGTTCGTGCTCTTAGATTAAATCTTCAAGTAGATTTAATGGAACAACTGAAAAACGTTCAAGAAACAGCAATCAAGGATGATGCTGAAGGAATGAAAGGAAGAATAAAAGAATTAGAACAAGGGGCTGATGGAATTTGGAGATTCCACAAGAAAAGAATTTGGGTACCTAAGCAAGGAGAATTAAGAAATAAGATTTTAGAGGAAGCCCACAAATCTAGATATACCATGCATCCTGGAAATAATAAGATGTACAAAGATTTAAGAAATAATTTCTGGTGGATAGGAATGAAAAAGAACATAGCTAAATACGTATCTAAGTGTCTAACTTGTTCGCAAGTTAAGGCAGAACACCGGAAACCTTCAGGATTACTCCAACAACTAGAAATGCCTGTATGGAATAGGAACTAATAACAATGGACTTTGTTACTAAGTTACCCAAAACCAGAAAAAGGTAACGACGCAATTTGGGTAATTGTGGATCGATTAACCAAATCAGCTCATTTCCTACCAATGAAGGAAACTTTTAGTATGGAAAGATTAGCCAAGTTATATGTAGACGAGGTAGTATCCTTACATGGAGTACCACTCTCTATCGTATCGGATAGAGATAGTCGTTTCACTTCACATTTCTGGACGAGTTTCCAAGAAGCAATGGGGACACGATTGAATTTAAGTACTGCATACCATCCCCAAACAGACGGACAAAGTGAAAGGACGATTCAAACCCTGGAAGACATGCTCAGGGCATGTGTAATAGATTTTGGTGGAAACTGGGATGACCACCTACCCTTAATTGAATTCTCCTATAACAATAGTTATCATGCAAGCATTGAGGCTGCCCTGTTTGAAGCACTATATGGACGAAAGTGCAGAACTCCACTTTGCTGGGCAGAAATAGGAGAAAGTCAATTATCAGGTCCCGAGATTGTACAGGAAACCACCGACAAGATCACTCAAATCAAGGAAAGACTGAAAACGGCTCGAGATCGCCAAAAGAGTTATGCCGACAATCGACCCAAGCCGTTAGAATTTCAAGTCGGAGACAAGGTACTCTTAAAAGTTTCTCCTTGGAAAGGGGTAGTTCGATTCGGTAAGAAGGGAAAACTAAGTCCAAGGTACATAGGACCATTCCCAGTAATTCAACGAATAGGAATAGTTGCCTATCGTTTACAACTACCAGAAGAGCTAGTCGGGGTACATGACGTATTTCATGTATCCAGCCTCAAGAAATGTCTATCTGACGAATCCCTGTTAGTACCTCTTCAAGATATAGAGGTAAATGAGAAGTTCAAATTTGTGGAGAAACCACTTCAGATAGAAGACAGAAAAGTTAAGTTTCTTAAGCACAAACAACTAGTGCTGGTCAAAGTCAAATGAGATTCAAAGAGAGGACCGGAGTACACTTGGGAACTGGAATCAGAAATGAAGCGAAAATATCCCTACTTATTCCAGTAAATCTCGAGGATGAGATTTTAATAAGGTGGGGAGGATGTAACAACTCTCATTAAAAGTATTAATCTTCACAGTTTGTTGTAGAACGAGTATTTCGAAACTAGGATATCCCTAAAATTTTCAGAACAATCGAAACTAGGATCAGGGCCCCCTAAAACTCAGGGGGGTATCCCCTAAAGGATAATAATCTTCATAGTTTGTTGTAGAACGAGTATTTCGTCGAACTGTCGACTCACCCAGGCTACAAATACACGACGCTACCTGATGTGGAAAAAGTAGTTCAACTAAATAAACTAAAATTAACCTAAATTAAGACTCAAGTAATAAAAATCTAGACTCTCTAACCTGACTAAACTACTCACCGACAAGTGAACCGGTCGACTCTAGCACAGAAAAGTAAGTCCGGATGTCGAACCCACAAGGACTCTAATGAATTACGTTAACGACTCTATTTAGACTAGACACTGATACGACTTAATAATTATTGTGTTTTAAGGGGGGTTTTACTAAAATCCTAAAATTGAAATTAAAATGAAATTATACTAAGACACGAACGAAGACTAAGGTTTGATTCAGAAGAGATTAACGACTACCTAGACTTGAATCCAGTTTAACTAGGAATGGACTTCTAACGGTATTATTGTTGTATGGAGCCGGGATCGTAAAATACTAAACCTTAAGGTATTTCAATGCTAAGACTTCCCGATCCTTCTCAGGAAGAAACCCAGGAAACCCTACAAGGCTGTTATGAACACCGACTGTTAGACTTCATCTCAGTCCTCTAACGACTCTAAAAGTGCCCTAATACGACTATCTACCTCTCAGCGCGATAATCTAAGGCAATTCTAGGTTCTAACTTGGTTTACTAAACCCAAATGCAATTAGGGAACTAAGATTGACTTCTCTCAAAACCTCTCTTAGATATATACTGCACCGCGACCTAATAACTAACTCGAGCCTCCCAGCGACAAGTTAAGCAGAATATTTAATTCTAATTGTATTTTAATTACTGTTTCTAAGGCTATTGGCCAATTTACCCAAAGATCACCCGAACCCGCAAAGATGCAAATAATCAACACAAATTTATTATGTGAAAGACATTCACCAAAATCTATGTGAAACAGTAAATAATCAACAATCAAAAGTAAATACGCATATGCACCAAATAAGAGATTCTAGAACACTTTACTTTCAGAAATCAATCCATAATCAAACAATAAAAACCGTTAAAAGATCCAAACTTTAATCAAACTATCATCTTGTCTAGGTAGTATCTAAGGTTTTGCCAAGAAACATGTTGTCTAACAAAAACAAATCAAGTTCAATACAAGAATTCATTGGAAAAAATATTGAAACACGAATTTAAAGAAAACCGGGAGATAAAACCCGAAAAATCTTCACTTCCACGCTCCAAGCTTCAACCAATTGATTCCCGCAAGCTTAAACACCTCGAAAGATGTAAAACCTACTCCAAAAGTCGCCTTAGGGTTTCTTTCGTTCGTAAGATAATCTGATCGTGCCGTCCCTCTTATATATCCTTTTCTAAAAGATCCCATTCCATTTACATGGCTGCCGAACATGAGGGCCTTTTCATGGCTCGTGGTGGCCTGCCAATACCACTGAACTTCATCCAATAGTAAACGTGCGGCCCAAGGTCGTCTGATCAAACTCTTTTGCTGGACTGGTCTTTCACGGCCCATGCAACAAAAAAAATATGCAGCCTCCTCCACAATTAATGGCAGCACTAGCCTCAATAATAATAATATATGTAGTTCTTATTTTTTCTGTTCGTTGTAGCCCTCACAGTTGAAATGGGCTTGGCCCTTTTCATCATTATTTTCAAATATGGCCCCTTCTTTTCTAATAATATAGAGATAAGCGGGCTCGGTCCAATAACGGAAAATAGTGGCAATTTTAATTCGGTCACTGGCGTCATAGTCTACTCAACTGGCTGATTATTTACTTTTTACTCATTTTCGCTTCATTTGCACCAGGACCTGCCAAAACACCAAATAGTCAATAGCACGCAATTCTAACTAAAACGAAACTAGAAATAACGGAAATCTATACAAACTATACACGAATAAGGATGTATTTTGCAATACATCAAATATCCCCACACTTGCTCTTTTTTTCGTCCTCGAAAAAGAATTGTGCAACGGAATCAGAGACAAATAATCACTTGGGTCAAAAAGTATTTATATCTTATTAAAAGCCAAGACTTGCGTTAGCCGCGAATATACTTATCCCTTTAAACCCGAATCCAATCCTAAGCCCTTATCATGTGAATTTAATTTAAGTGCGGTCAATCCACCTAGGGCCTCACACTAGAATCTACGGTCCACCTACTCCCACCTCAAGCTTATAGGACTAAAGGAACGATCACTGGACCAATTCACAACCGTCTTATATCAAAACCAAGAGAGTTAACAATCAAATATTTTTTTCTTTTTCCATTTTTTTTTCACTTTTTCTATTTTTTATTTTTTTCGTGAGTCTAGACGATGCTTTCCCTAACCAAGAGGCAATCCGGCTGTAGAGTCGCTATCCCCAACCACAGATTACTTAGGTTTCAGTACTTTTTTTCTTTTCTTTGCACGGTCGATTTCACACACCCTAGCGGTAATTCGGTTGTAGAGTCGCTATCCCCAATCCAAACTACATAGGAATGCATTACTTTCATTTAGTTTCTAGCTCACTTTTTATTCTATTTTTTTTCATATTTTTCGCATGATCACAAACTCTAACAGTTTTAACTTATAACGGTGCCCCTTATACTATTATCGGCAGTTTTAATTTCCCATATCTCCCAGGCGAAAACCCACTAGCAGACCGACAATTAAGGTATATTAGATCAAAGGGACTTAAAACCAAACCCGGGCCTATCCACACATCCCTAACTAGATGCAAGCTCGATTTATTATAATCTCATATTATTATTATTTGAACCCAAGCAAAAATTCATCTTTTCTATCATTTTCCGTTGTAAATATGCAAACTTCTCATATCGAAGGACATTTTCTGATTTTTCGATTTTTTTTTTAAATTTTTAAATTTTTTGTATTTTTCAATATAAGACTCGATTATTTACATGTATCCCATCCCCACACTTGAAGATTGCATTGTCCCTAATGCAAGAATGGAAATACGACTCAACTACCTAAACAACTACTAAACTACTAACGAACTAACTAAATAAATAACGACTAACGACGAAATAAATAAATAAAATACAATAACAAAAAGGGAAACGACTTAGCTGATATGTGAGACTGTCAAAGTGCCAGTCGTTTCCACATAAGCCCTCCAATTCGAAACGCGCTCAGCAAACAACTCTAACCTCGGACACGCGAACGAAAGCGGCTAACACACTCAACCTATCCGAATCAAACAAACTACCAAAACATACCATCATGTATATATCAAAAGCATCAGTAGTTCATCAGTTTCATCACATCAACCAACCCAGCCATCCCTAACCAACCTGTTTAAAGTATATGAATATCAGTACAGACCAAAAGTGAGGATCAAAAACAGCATAAATTAAAAATAATAAGCAAAAGATATAATCGTCAGCTGCTGCTCTGCATCCTCGTGCCATCCCCACACTTCTCCTGCTACCTGAACTGGAGGCTCCACATCAACTCTCGCATCCTCACCAGCCTGACCCTCCTGTCTTTCTACCTTTTCCTCGGCGAGAACTACTAGCCATGCCTGCAAAACAGATAAATTTCAAGACAAAACAAGCAGACAGTCAGTAATAACAAACTATTTTTGGTATTTTTAAATTTTATAATTTTTTTGAATTTTTTTTTAATTTTTATTTATTATTTTTTTTAATCTTTCGAAAAAATAAAGAATAGCCGTATAACATTTCATTCGCGGCTAATTCTAACACAAGCGGGTTACTTTTTACAATTGCTAAGTGGTAGTTAAACTCGCCCGAATGGAGATTGAGTATGGGTGAGCTTAAACCACTTGTACATGCAAGTAAACCCAAACAAAACTAAAAACTACTAAAACTATGCTAAAAACTACTCAAAAACGACGCGAAAACACTAAACTAGACTCAATGTACACTACCCCCCATCGGCACATTTAATTGTCCCAATTAAGAGCCAAAGTGCCGAGACATGACATTGAAGTCCAATTCGCTCGTGAAAATAATTACTTTTTTAGTTGTTTTGAAAATACATTTTGCGTCGAAAGATTCCGCCTAGTGAAAGGAGGTTTCGGTCGAACGCAAACATTTAGTTTCAAAAGCGCAAAAATTCGGAGCTTCAAGTCAATGTATCAATCCCATCCAAGCAAAAATCAAGCAATCAATTGCAACACCAACCCGACTACCCAAAACCATTCCCAATCAACTACATTTACTATCCCAAACCGACACCACCTAAGGCCAATGCACTTTGAAACAAAAATCAAATTCTATTTCAAGTAGCAACGTGAACCCAAACCAAGCCCATCCGCAACCTATACAAGGAAATGCATTGATCATGGACTTGACACACAAGACGTGCAAACCGACCCACATTAAAAACATAAGACAAACGAATCAAAGACACAAGACTCAAACCTAACTCGGACAAAGACTCGACCACTAACGGACTCACAAAAACCACTTAACCGATACTTAAAACTTGATTCCATAACTCTTCACAACTGAACTCGACTCACACGACACACGGACTCTAGCCACGGACTCGAAGACGCAGAACATGAACTAAAGCTCGACTGAACTGAGACTAGTACCGTTAAACCAACCCGACAACCTAACCGACACAACTAATTACCAGGAGTAGTGAGGACCGACTCGACATCACTAAACACAAACTGACTGTTGACCCGATGAACATCAAACCGACAAATTTGACAACCAAGACCCCAGGCCGACCCAACTTTTCACTGACTCACCTAAGACATACCCAACCATAACTGACTCGACAAACTCAACATAGCATCCCGGTAATAGACTCGACAAGACCTAGCATGACACAATTAACTCATCAGAACGGACTCCAACACAAACGACTCACCAACAGACCTTAAACAGCAACTCAGCTAAGCGGGCGGTAACCGACTGACTTGCAGACGCACAACTGATTTAAAACAAGACTCGATTGACTGGACCAAAACCCACTGACTCAACCATTACTAACGTCGAAACAACTCAAACCGAAACTCAAAAAGACCCGACACAAAACTCGACACTAACAACTGTGAAATCAACTTTAAACAGCAAATAAACAGAAAAGTGAGCAAGAACCGTACCTGAGTCGATGAAAGGTGCAAGAAAAATTCAAATTTGCTTTTTTCGAGTGTAGGTAGGTCCCAAATCGAGCAAATCAGCGGCCGGTCAGTGACAATTTGTTAGGGGTTTTGTTCAGTGGTTGAATCCGGTCACTTGGGTATAATTTTGATCGAAGATGGTGATGATTTAGGGGATTAATGGAGGTTTAATGGTGGGTGGAAGGTATCGGCGGTGGAGATGAAGGAGACAAAGGGTTTTTAATTAATTAATTCTGCAGATGGGGCTTCTGGCCGGCCGCTAGAAATATCTGAGGTAGGTGGCGGCCCGCCACCTAGTGAACAAGTTCCGAAAAACGGCATTACGTGTTGGCGGGCGCTAGAAGATTGCTTATTGAGTGGCGGCCCGCTAGTGGGTAACAAAAACAATTTCGTAACCCTGGTTATGCTCTGGCCCGGGCGAGAAACATGTGTAGTGGGTGGCGGCCTGCCAGTGGGCACATCTGATAGTGTCTAAAATTCTTGCTGCCTTGTCTTAGAAAAATTTATGTTTTTTTCCCAAACCTCTCAAAAACCAACCGAAATTTTTCTAAGTATAAAAACTTACCTGGAATGACTTTTTCTCCGCATTTTCAGCTCTTCAAGGATACGTTTCCTGCAATTTTTCTCAAACACGCAAAACAAAAACACGAACGACTACGAAAAATAACAAAAATTTACAAACGGTACATACTCTACAAACGAAGCTTTTCGCACTCACTGCTCGATGAAGGTGGGTGGGTCCTCTAGAGGAATTTCTTCCTCTTCGGTCGTATCAATTGGACCTCCCAAGTAATGTTTTAAGCGATGACCGTTTACTTTCCACACACCTTTGTTGACTTCATCGTATAACTCAACTGTACCGTATGGAAACACCTCCCTAACCACGTACGGTCCACTCCATCTTGATTTTAACTTCCCTGCTATCAATTTTAACCTTGAATTGAATAAAAGCACCCTATCACCTACCTTAAAATCTTTCAAACCTCGTAATCTCCTATCGTGCAACGCCTTAGTTTTTTCCTTGATACTCCAAGATCGTTCATAGGCGGCATCCCTCAAAGCTTCCAACTCATGAATTTGGAAGAATCTTCTTCTTGCGGCTTCGGTAAGGTCTAGGTTAACGGTTTTTAACGCCCACAAAGCTCTATGCTCTAACTCTACCGGAAGATGGCAAGCTTTGCCATACACAATCATAAAGGGTGATGTTCCTAACGGTGTTTTGTAGGCGGTGCGGAATGCCCACAAAGTGTCGTCGAGCTTTTCCGACCAATCCTTTCTACTTTTTCCTACCGTTTTCTCTAAAATTCTCTTCACCCCTCGGTTAGCATTTTCTACTTGGCCACTCGTTTGCGGGTGGTATGCGGTGGAAAGACGATGAGTGACACCGTAGCGAGCAAGTGCCTTTTCCATGGCGGAATTACAGAAATGCGTACCACGGTCACTTATTATAGCTTTAGGAACTCCAAATCGTGTGAATAACTTTTTAAGGAATCTCACCACCACTCGGGCATCATTAGTGGGTAAAGCTTGAGCTTCCACCCACTTTGAGACGTAGTCAATGGCCACGAGGATGTACCTATTCCCACTCAATGAAGGGAAAGGTCCCATGAAGTCAATGCCCCAAACGTCAAAGATTTCAAGAACTTGGATGGGATTTTGGGGCATTTCATCCTTGGATGAGATGTTGCCGGTACGTTGGCAATGATCACATGTCCTAACAAACTCTATGGCATCCTTAACTACCGTTGGCCAATAAAAGCCACTATAAAAAACCTTCTGTGCCGTCACATTTGCCCCGTGATGGCCTCCCGTTAAACCCTCGTGCACATGTTTAAGGATGTCTAAACCATCCTCCTTTGAAACACATCTCCTAAGCACTCTATCCCCACCTATCCTAAATAGGTACGGGTCATCCCAAATGTACTTCCTAGCTTCCCTAAGAAGCTTTTTCTTTTGTTGATATGACATACCCCTCACAAGATCTCCGGTTGCTAAATAATTTGCCAAATCCGAGAACCACGGCAAACCCTCTACCTCGGCACTAACAAAGTCTATGGTTTCATGAGGAAAAGTATCTCCTATGGAATCCTCACGAACCTCTTCTCTCTTTGGATCCTCTAAACGTGACAAATGATCGGCGACCACGTTTTCCGCTCCCTTTTTATCTTTTATTTCGATATCGAACTCGGAGAGCAAAAGAATCCATCTAATGAGTCGTGGCTTTGCGTCCTTCTTTTGGAATAGAAAGCGCAAAGCGGCATGGTCGGTGAACACGGTAGTTTTGGAAAGCACGAGATATGAGCGAAACTTATCAAACGCAAACACTACGGCTAAGAGTTCTTTTTCCGTGGTGGTATAGTTCTCTTGAGCATCATTTAGAGTTTTGCTCGCGTAGTAAATTGGATGAAAGTGTTTATCGACTCTTTGACCTAAGACCGCACCTACGGCATAATCGCTTGCATCACACATGAGCTCGAAAGGCAAGCTCCAATTAGGCGAAACAAGTATAGGGGCACTAACGAGTTTTTCTTTCAAGAAGTCAAACGCCTTGATGCACTCCTCGTCGAAGACGAAAGGTACATCCTTCTCTAAAAGTCGGGTCATGGGGCGGGTGATTTTGGAAAAATCCTTTATGAAACGCCTATAAAAGCCCGCATGACCTAGGAAGCTTCTAACGGACTTGACACTAGTCGGTGGAGGTAATCTACTTATGGTATCTATCTTGGCCCTATCCACCTCTATACCCTCTCTCGACACCTTGTGTCCTAAAACTATCCCCTCCGTCACCATAAAGTGACACTTCTCCCAATTTAACATAAGATTTGTCTCTATGCACCCCTTAAGCATCCTATCAAGATTTAGAAGACATTGGTCGAAAGTGGTGCCATAAACCGAGAAGTCATCCATGAAAACCTCCATGGAAGTCTCAAGCATGTCTTGGAATATAGCAACCATGCATCTTTGGAAAGTAGCCGGAGCGTTGCATAACCCGAAAGGCATGCGGCAATACGCTTAAGTGCCGTAAGGGCATGTGAACGTCGTTTTATCTTGATCCTCCGGGGCGATTGGGATCTGAAAATAACCCGAAAATCCATCGAGAAAACAATAAAATTGTTGACCCGCTAGACGCTCCAACATTTGGTCAATGAATGGTAAGGGAAAGTGGTCTTTCCGGGTGGCGTCGTTTAACTTTCGGTAGTCTATGCATACACGCCAACCGGTAACGGTACGGGAAGGGATCAATTCGTTCTTTTCGTTCATGATCACCGTCATCCCACCCTTCTTTGGGACGACTTGGGTCGGGCTCACCCATGGTGAATCGAAAATAGGGTAAATCACCCCGGCATCTAACAATTTAAGTACTTCCTTCTTAACGACCTCTTGCATGTTCGGATTTAGGCGCCGTTGAGGTTGCACCACCGGCTTATAGTCATCTTCCATGAGTATTCGGTGGGTACAATAGGCGGGGCTTATGCCCTTGATATCCGAAAGACGCCATGCAATGGCATCCCTATTCACTCTCAACACCTCTAACAACCTACCCTTCTCTCCCTCCTCAAACTTAGATGAAATAATGACGGGAAACTCGGAACCCTCACCTAAGAAAGCGTATTCTAAGTGGGACGGGAGAACTTTGAGTTCTAATGGAGCGGGCTTCTCTATAGGTGTACTCTCACTCTCACTTTTGATCTCACTCAATTCTAACACTTCGGGGACCCACTCGTTCTCTTCTACTTCCTCACTCTCACTCACAACCTCCTCTACCTTCTCAACTACCTCATCTATCTTACTCTCAACTAGATCAGCTCCACTAATATAGTCAAAGCAATGGTCGACACAAGATAAGAAAGATTCTATGAAATAGACCGAATGACAAGGACTACTAAGATCATCGGAACCACTAGGGTGTTCCATGGAGCGTGCTATCTCGAACGTAACTCTCTCCTCACCGACTTGGAGTGTGATTTTCCCGTCAAAGACATCAATGATAGCCTTGGCGGTACACAAGAATGGGCGTCCTAGAATGATAGGAACCTTTTCGTCCGCTTCCATATCAAGAACGACAAAGTCTACGGGAAAGACGAATTTATCCACTTTGACTAGAAGGTTTTCAATTATACCACGTGGATACTTAACGGATCTATCGGCTAGAGATAAAGACATACGTGTAGGGGACAACTCTACTAAACCTAACCTCTGATACAAGGAATATGGCATTAAGTTTATACTCGCTCCTAAATCGGCTAGGGCCCTACACTCGGTATCACTCCCAAACAAGCACGGGATGGTAAAAAGGCCCGGATCCGTCAACTTTTCCGGGACCTTGTTCAAGACTACGGCAGAAGACCCTCCACTAAGGGGGATGTTAGAAACCTCTCCTAACCTATCCTTATGTTTTAGAAGATCTTTTAAAATTTTTGCATATTTTGGCATTGATTGAAGGGCTTCTATGAAAGGAAGGTTGATTCTAAGTTGCTTAAAAATCTCTAAAAATTTCCCGTACTCTTTGGAATAGGTTTGATTTTTAAGGCGGGAAGGGAATGGAGCACGGGAAATATCAACATTAGGTGATGGAACAACTTGAATGGGCTTTTTACCTACGCTCTTTTCACTTGAAGGCCCCCCGGTGTGTGCGGTACTTGCTGGGCTTAACCTAGGTTGCACTTTACCGGGCGCCTCCATTTCAATCTCCTCATCTACGGGATCCTCATCTTCTACCTCGACACTCTCGGGTCTCACTACCTCTCCTAAGGTCCTACCACTACGGGTCGAAATTGCCTTCAAAGAGCCAGATGGGTTGGGCTTTGTGTTGCCCGAAAATTGACCGAGAGGTCGCTCTTGCAACTGGCGTGCAATATCCCCAACTTGCCTTTGAAGGTCTAAGAAGTTTGAGTGATTATTCTTTAAGAAAGTAGCGTGTTCTTCTAAGGTACGTTGGGTAGCCTGATCCTTAACCACTAGCTGGGTAAGAAGGTCCTCTATCCTAGATAGACTACTATTTGACCCCTCATTCTTAAGTTGAACCTCTTGGTGTGACCCCCCACCTCTGAACTGCCCACCTGAACCTGAACTAGCAAATTGACCTGTTTGACCCGACCCCCCACTAGAATAGAAACCTGGCCCCCTATTTTGATATTGACCTGATGGAAAACCAGGGGGGTTACCTGAAGAGCGATAATTGTTAGCACGCCAATTAGAGTTATTATTATTAAACGGGTTCGTTGGACCCCTATTTTGACCTGCTATATACTCGACCTGTTCTAGGGTAAGTGTTGGGCAATCTATGGTGTCATGTCCACCTCTACAAACTTCGCACCTATCGACCTTCTTCTTAATTTCTAGCAACTCTTTGGTGATATAGTCTAGTTGAGATACTACCTTTGAGTCTGAAACGACTTGGTTCACTCCTCGAGAAGATGAGGAAGTAATCACATGATTGGAATTCCTGCTGGTAGCACTATGATCTATATCAGCATGAGCGAAGCTCTCAAAGAGATCATTACAGTCAGCCACAGTTTTCTTTCCCATTAGATGGCCTCCTGCAGATGTGTCGAATCGGGCCTTGCACTCAGGGGTAAGACCATTATAGAATTTTTCTACTAAGGCCCAATCCGACAGCCCATGTTGGGAACAACGTGAGAGTAAAGTTTGAAACCTCTCCCAAGCTAAGTGATATGGTTCGTCAGGCTCCATTCTGAAGGAATGGATCTGGTCTCGAAGGCGAGAGGCCTTCGCAGGTGGGAAATACTTAGCAAGGAAGGCATCCCTAAGTCCAGCCCAGGTAGTGTAAGTACCTGCTGGCTGCGAATCGAGCTATGTGGCTGCGCGGCCAGCAAGTGAAAAGGGGAAGACTTGGAGAAATCAGGCATCAAGATTAACACCTTCGATGCCGAAGGTGCTACACAGACGGGTGAGACGGTTGATATGTGCTGGCGCATCCTCATCATCACGACCATGGAACTGACAAGAGTTGTTAATGGCGGTCATGATGTATGAGGGAATTTTCCAGGACTTGTCATTGGTGATTTCAGGGATGGTGAATTTGCGGTGAAACCTGAGGTGGAACGCTGGTGAACAGTTTGGTTATCGGCCATTTGGTGAACTGGTGGTGGACTAGGGTGACGGGAGGGTGGAGGGGAATTGTGGGGTGATGACTTCGGGGTGAAGTCGTAGTTCGGTGGTTTAGATTGAAGTGTAGAGTCAGAAAGGGCTGAAGATGAAGTTGAGGATTTTTTTACCTGAATATTGGGTGTGGAGAAGGAAGACTTGTCGATCGGTGGCTTTACTGGTCCCTGCGAACGCGTGTGGGGCATGAACTGCAAAACCAAGAACAAACAAGTAAGACGACTCCAACAAAAGACTCGGAAAATACGAAAAAGACACTAAAATTACTTGGACTCCTACGACTCACAAACATACAAAAAGCACGTATCGATATCAGTTGAAATCCAAACTAAGCAGTTAACGCAATTGCCAAGAGTCCCCGGTAACGGCGCCAAAAACTTGATGTGGAAAAAGTAGTTCAACTAAATAAACTAAAATTACCCTAAATTAAGACTCAATTAATAAAAATCTAGACTCTCTAACCTGACTAAACTACTCACCGGCAAGTGAACCGGTCGACTCTAGCACAGAAAAGTAAGTCCGGATGTCGAACCCACAAGGACTCTAATGAATTACGTTAACGACTCTATTTAGACTAGACACTGATACGACTTAATAATTATTGTGTTTTAAGGGGGTTTTACTAAAATCCTAAAATTGAAATTAAAATGAAATTACACTAAGACACGAACGAAGACTAAGGTTTGATTCAGATGAGATTAACGACTACCTAGACTTGAATCCAGTTTAACTAGGAATGGACTTCTAACGGTATTATTGTTGTATGGAGCCGGGATTGTAAAATACTAAACCTTAAGGTATTTCAATGCTAAGACTTCCCGATCCTTCTCAGGAAGAAACCCAGGAAACCCTACAAGGCTGTTATGAACACCGACTGTTAGACTTCCTCTCAGTCCTCTAACGACTCTAAAAGTGCCCTAATACGACTATCTACCTCTCAGCGCGATAATCTAAGGCAATTCTAGGTTCTAACTTGGTTTACTAAACACAAATGCAATTAGGGAACTAAGATTGACTTCTCTCAAAACCTCTCTTAGATATATACTGCACCGCGACCTAATAACTAACTCGAGCCTCTCAGCGACAAGTTAAGCAGAATATTTAATTCTAATTGTATTTTAATTACTGTTTCTAAGGCTATTGGCCAATTTACCCAAAGATCACCCGAACCCGCAAGGATGCAAATAATCAACACAAATTTATTATGTGAAAGACATTCACCAAAATCTATGTGAAACAGTAAATAATCAACAATCAAAAGTAAATACGCATATGCCCCAAATAAGATATTCTAGAACACTTACTTTCAGAAATCAATCCATAATCAAACAATAAAAACCGTTAAAAGATCCAAACTTTAATCAAACTATCATCCTGTCTATGTCTAGGTAGTATCTAAGGTTTAGCCAAGAAACATGTTGTCTAACATAAACAAATCAAGTTCAATACAAGAATTCATTGGAAAAAATATTGAAACACGAATTTAAAGAAAACCGGGAGATAAAACCCGAAAAATCTTCACTTCCACGCTCCAAGCTTCAACCAATTGATTCCCGCAAGCTTAAACACTTCGAAAGATGTAAAACCTACTCCAAAAGTCTCCTTAGGGTTTCTTTCGTTCGTAAGATAATCTGATCGTGCCGTCCCTCTTATACATCCTTTTCTAAAAGATCCCATTCCATTTACATGGCTGCCGAACATGAGGGCCTTTTCATGGCTCGTGGTGGCCTGCCAATACCACTGAACTTCATCCAATAGTAAACGTGCGGCCCAAGGTCGTCTGATCAAACTCTTTTGCTGGACTGGTCTTTCACGGCCCATGCAACAAAAAAAATATGCAGCCTCCTCCACAATTAATGGCAGCACTAGCCTCAATAATAATAATAATAATATATGTGGTTCTTATTTTTTCTGTTCGTTGTAGCCCTCACAGTTGAAATGGGCTTGGCCCTTTTCATCATTATTTTCAAATATGGCCCCTTCTTTTCTAATAATATAGAGATAAGCGGGCTCGGTTCAATAACGGAAAATAGTGGCAATTTTAATTCGGTCACTGGCGTCATAGTCTACTCAACTGGCTGATTATTTACTTTTTACTCATTTTCGCTTCATTTGCACCAGGACCTGCCAAAACACCAAATAGTCAATAGCACGCAATTCTAACTAAAACGAAACTAGAAATAACGGAAATCTATACAAACTATACACAAATAAGGATGTATTTTGCAATACATCACTACCCTACCCTAAAAGGGCGCCGTCGCACCACGCGACAGGGACCATTTTTCAGTATAAGTATCAGGGGTTTGGCACTTACATGGGGGAGTTGTTACGATACAAAAACTCATTTCGTACGTTGAGATATCCTCTTTTTCGTTCAAAAACACACACAAGCACGAATCTCTGGTGCGATAACAGGGTAATAACTCGACCACTGCTACGATACAATGTCCGATTGATTGAAACCGATCCGATGGATGTTTAAGTGATGCCCGAATCCGGGTTATACTTTGTCATTCGTCGTGAGGGTTTTGATTTCGTGAGCTTATCGTAAATGTTGTATTAAGTTACTGACCTAGTTTCGTGTGCATTGTTATTTACCTAGGTTACAAGAATAAATCAGTAGACAAGGTTCTGTCAAACTAAACTTGCAATGTGAGTCATTCTCTTTTATCAACAATGTTTTACTATACCTAAATTGTTTTCAAAAAGTTATAATTACATGGATTAAGTCTTAGTTATCTTGAATCACTGGCAAGTGGGGTATTGTGCACATTACTAATTTCTCACGGTTAGGTTAACAAACCTAACAGTGATAATCATCACTATTTAGGTGAAAGGACCTAATAGTGGTATGACCATCGTCACCAGGGTGTGACACGGCGCCAGATAAAAATAAGATAGTAGCCATTGTAATCGCTCTTATGCTGTAATCTATAACTAAAGTGTCATTTTATGTAACCTGAATGACTCGCCAGTATTTCCCCGCTGATAAAATATTTTTTTAAACATGTTTCAGGTGACTTACTGTGAATCAAGGAAAAGTGCTACGGAGCACTAACAAGCTTGAAGTGGTGGCTCATTAAAATAAATAAACATGTTTTGTAAAACAAGAGATTTCCTTGTAAAATTCCCTTACTGTAAATTATGGGGTTTGTCCCAAATTGTGAAATAAAATAATTGGGCATTTTCAAAGTTTAAAGGATCCTGT
The DNA here is from genome assembly GCA_030545235.1 of Helianthus tuberosus. Classification (NCBI taxonomy): domain Eukaryota; kingdom Viridiplantae; phylum Streptophyta; class Magnoliopsida; order Asterales; family Asteraceae; genus Helianthus; species Helianthus tuberosus. The sequence goes on along the minus strand of CM060381.1, from coordinate 181,665,242 downwards.
TAAACTTCCGCTGTCAAATCAAATAATAAATACCACGGGTTTCTGTCCCGCGGCTCTTGGACCGGGTAACACCGGGACGGGGGCCGTGACATGTCAGTTTTTCCGTTGATACACGTATGTTCGATATTTGCAATGTACCTGCGCCGCAACGCGCGTGGGTCTAATTACTAGCTATATCTTAAAAGAAAAGTTGGTGGAAACCCCACCGGCTTTGCCTCCCTCATCCATACTTTTACGATATTGCAATTTTAGCCCCTTAACTTTGGTACCGTTAAAATTTCATAAAATGACAAATTTAGTCCCTAAACTACTACTTCATTTTACAAATAGTTTTCTTTTGACACCCCAACTTTGTGGTAGTTTCCTTTACAGTCCCAACTTTGTTATAGTTTTCTTCTTACCCTAAAACTTTATCAAATTTTATTTTTACCCTTTCTTAGCCCTTAAGTTTAGGAAATGCAATTTTTAACCACTTAATTTTTTATGAACTTTCTAAATGCCACTTTGACCCCCTCGAGAGTTTTTGGATTGACGATATAAATTCGAATTAGTCGTGTCGCGTATAATACGTTATGATTGTACGATATAACTTTGATTTAAGTTACGTTTTGATCCAATCGCAATGCAACTGTAGGATACATTGAGTTCAATCTGATACGTCAAAACATGCGTTTTCATATGGTTAACACATCACATAGCGCTTGGACTAATCCGTTCGATATTTGCGAAGTACCCGAGCCGCAACGCGCGCGGGTCTTATTACTAGTTATATATTATGTAGTATATTAATGTATATGTTGGAAATTGCTTTCGGGTTTATGTCTTTGATATTAGTCATCCTGTTTATCACAGTTCGATATTAAGAGTTATACAAAAAGATGTCCGTATTTTCTACCAATCAGGTATAAGTTTTATTTAAAGGATGAAGCTAGGATGTATTGATAATGTTTGTAGTCCTACGTCCCAACTCTAATATTAGTTTATATAAGTTTTATTTAAAGGATGAAGCTAGGATTATAAACTTGTATTTATAATGCTTGTAATGTTTTCTCTTTCAGTTGCTATACCAAGCATCGATACCAGTGTCATAATTAACCGAACCAATACTAACAAAAATGTGTTTTAACGTTGCATCTACTTGTCCATTTACATTTTAGTAAAAGTCCATCCTACCCCACCACAGAACGTGACTAGCATATACCAGTACCATAACAAAACAAAACGATACCAATCAACTCCCGTCACACCCTCATCACAACTCGTAAGTTGAATTCTCCTTTTTTATTTTTTAACCCCTTCAACTCTTTATGATATATATCTTCTTGACCTTCTTGTTATCGTTATCTACAAATATATCTATAAGTCGCTGTTTTATCTCTCTATAAGTCGCTGTTTTTGAATATCCCAAAATACAACAGATCCCCTATATATATTCATCCAACCACATCCCTACTGTCATTGACCCATCACTCCCTCACCATTTCAAACCCTCAATCAACTTCTTCTACTTGCAGCAGCAATTCACCAATAAACACCTTCAATTTCACACCATTTTTCATAACCAGCGGCCATGGAATCAACATCTTCAACTGAACATGATGTTCATAACGAAAACGGAGGCAACAGGAACACAGATACGGACTCCATCGAGAAAATATTCGAGAGCAAGAAGGTTCCGCCATGGCAGAACCAGCTCACGCTTCGCGCATTCGTCGTCAGCTTTATTTTAGCGATTCTCTTCACGTTTATCGTCATGAAGCTTAACCTAACTACCGGAATTATCCCGTCCTTGAACGTGTCTGCTGGATTGCTAGGGTTTTTCTTCGTGAAAACGTGGACGAAGTTTCTCGGTAAATCTGGCTTGTTGAAGCAGCCGTTTACGAGGCAGGAGAATACGGTTATTCAGACGTGTGTTGTTGCTTCGTCTGGTATTGCGTTTTCAGGTACGTTTTGGTTAGTTTCTGTTTTGTGAATAAAAGTTAAGATTACAGATGTTCAGTGTTCACGAGTTTTGTGTGATTTTGGAGTTTGTGTGTTGGAGATGGTGAATCTGTGAGTTGAATCACGTGATTTAGTGTACGGTTATTTAATTGAAAGTGAAATTTGATGTGTCTAGTGATCAATTGATCACTAGTTTCTTGCTTGCTTAGTAAATGTAAGAGTCTTACTAAACGAGCCAAGCGGCTCGTGAGCTTCTCGAGTTCGGCTTGCTACAAAGCCCGAGCCTACAAATAGGTTTGTTTAACAAACGAGCGTGAGACTGAACTTCACTTATCGGTTTCAGCCGGCTCATGAGCTTAAACCAACCTTTGTTTATATTTTTTTCTTTAATATATTAAATATATTTATATAGTAGTTGTTATTATTATATATAAAATTATGATGAAACTAACTAAACAATAAACAATACATATTATGTTATATATAAATTTATAATTTCAAAATACGTAAAAAATAATTATAAATACATATAAATTAGTTAATAAATAATAAACGAGCGGATCCTGAACTTGAAAACTACTTACTAGCCAAGTTCGGGCTTGGCTCTCTCGAGACTAAGACCATCTTTGTCTCTATCATCCATGTCAGAAGGCTTCACCGGCGGCCCTCCCTCTCATATTCCTTGTCTCTCTTTTAATTCTGTTAGGCATCCTCTCGTGGTCACCGCGTTGGAGATGTTATAAATTCAGTTAATTGCTAATCATAGTCTTTAGGACCATAATTGATAACCACATTTCAATATTGGGGTTCCAAATTGATGATATTTAAGCTTGTTTTTGTTAGGCTGATTTGTTTGAATGCTTATTACATACTTGGTTTTCTATAAATTTGTTTTATGATGACATTAAACATTTTTAAATATTCATTAGGAGTGTGTGTTTATAAATTACCATATGAATAATTTTTTTTGCCAGATAAAATATTAATATGTATATTTAATTGGATGCCTTTTAAAACTCTTATGGGACCATCTTCTAGTTAGTCATGCCCCACTGAATTAGGAGTGAATTATGGGTGTTGATCATGCGGTTCACATTCCATGATCAAATTGACTTCTAATTTTCCAAAGTCAACTTTATAGTGTGATGATCACGCTTTATTATTATTTAATTATTTATTACACAAAGTGATTTTAGCTTGAGATATTTAAAGATTTTTATCTTTAAAACTTCTTTTTGTTTTAACTTAATTGTTTTTAATTATCAGTTTGCTGCCTCTTATCTTAAAAAGTTATGGTCTCCATCTTCTGAAAAAAAACTAATCTTAATTAAAACATAATAAGAAATTGTTTAAAATTTATTTGTTGGTTACAAGTGAAGACTATCTTGGAATTTGGTCAGTATCAAGAAAATAAGAAAAAGTCACTATCAGGAAAATAAAAAAATATTGACTAAAGATTCATGAGTTGTAGTAAAGATTCTTGACTTATAAACCGAATCCTTGAGCTGGCAATTGGAATATGTGAACATGCTTAAATCTAGTTACTTTTAACGTACACAGATGGAATATTTTATACAATGAATCACACACCACATTATAGATTGTTGAAGTCATAACTACTAAAAGCTAACTCAAATATCTGTTTATTTATTTAAATATTGGAAGACTTTTAACACTAAACAAATCTTGTATCAGTAAACATGTTAGGTTTCCAGATACAATCTTATGTGGTTAAAAAATACCCGATAGGATTCTGATTTCCCAAACACGGTCATAAACTCACCAAAAACCGACTTGAAATATCAATTATTAAGTACACTCCTAACAGTTCCATCTATTTGACAATTTCAAGCTTTTAACAAGTTAAAAATGGTTATTAACTATTTTTTTTAAAAATTAAATAATATATTCACATATTCGGTTTAGATAGGTAAACGAATATAGGATTGGTTTTGGGGGATCAGACTTGTATCACCTAATACCATACCTCTTAAAATAATTATAATTAATCTCATACCTGGCCTGTAAACGTATACCTGTCCCAAATTTTTCTGGTTTCAGGTCATCCCTAAGTTAAAAATACTCAAACAAGACTAGTAATAGGATGGGTGACCTCGTAATGCTTGTTTGTTGTGTATGTTGCAAGGAATCCTTTATGAATAATATCCATGTTTGAATTTGATAGGAGGGTTTGGTAGTTACCTGTTTGGAATGAGTGAAGTTATTGCCAAACAATCAAACGAAGCAAACGCAGCACAGAACATGAAGAACCCGTCTCTTGGATGGATGATTGCATTTCTTTTTGTAGTCAGCTTCCTTGGACTCTTTTCCGTCGTCCCTCTTCGCAAGGTATGCGTATATCAAACCCTTTTGTTTTCTCTTATTTCTCTGTGTTTAACTAATCTGTATTTGTTGCAGATCATGATTATCGACTTCAAACTCATTTATCCAAGCGGCACAGCAACCGCTCACCTTATCAATAGTTTCCACACTCCCCAGGGTGCTAAGCTAGCCAGGTATCATACATACATTCATACGCACAACCACCATTAGGGCTGCAAACGAACTGAACGAACATGAACAAGACCTTGTTCATGTTTGTTTGTTAAGGAAATATATGTTGTTACGAACTGTTCATGAACACTTACCGAACGAGATTTTGTGTTTTTGTTCATTCGTGAAGGATATAAAAGTGTTCATGTTCGTTTATTAATTTTAGGTAACAAACGTTCATGAACACAAACTAAAGTTCGTGAAAACAAACAAGTACAAACAAGCGTTCATGAACAAAATATATAATACACTGATACTCATTAGATATTTAGTTTGTTGGAATTTTGAAGTACTTAATAAAAAAAAACAAAAAAAAAAAAACACTAATGAACTATCAAACATAAACGAACACGCTATCGAACGTTCACGAACATAAATGAACGAATGTAGCCTCTATTCATGTTTGTTCATTTAACGAACGAAAGAAATATTTTGTTCGTGTTCGTTCATTTATTAAACGAGCGAACACAGAAATATTTTGTTCATTTAACGAACGAAAGAAATATTTTGTTCGTGTTCGTTCATTTATTAAACGAGCGAACACAAACAAACTTCGCACCGAACGGTTCACGCACTTCGCCGAGCATTCGGTTCATTTGCAGCCCCAACCATCATCATCATCTTCTTTGTCTTCAATTCATGACCTATAACTTCATTGCTTATTTTTCTCTATAGGAAACAAGTGAGGACTTTAGGAAAGTTTTTCTCCATGAGTTTCCTATGGGGCTTCTTTCAATGGTTCTTTACCGGTGGCGACGACTGTGGATTCATAAACTTCCCCACACTCGGTCTTAAGGCCTATGAAAACAAGTATGCTCAACGTTTCTTTCTTCGTATGCATAGATATGTTTTTATCAAATGATTGATGAACTCAATAATTTTGTGCGAAATCCAGGTTTTATTTCGACTTTTCAGCAACTTATGTTGGTGTGGGAATGATCTGCCCGCATCTTGTCAATGTATCGTTACTAGTCGGAACCATCCTTTCATGGGGCATAATGTGGCCTCTCATAAACGAAAAGAAAGGTGATTGGTATTCTGCAGATCTTAAATCAAGTAGTCTTCATGGCTTGCAAGGTTACAGGGTAAAACTCATTCATGTTTCTAGTTTTTGGTTCTCGCTTGGGGTGCAAACGAGCCGAGCCTGAGCTCGACCGGGCTCGAGCTCGAGCTCGGCTCCTTGGTAGTTTCTCAAGCTCGGGCTCGGCTCGTTTATTATCTATTAGTTTATGTATTAGGTAAAAATAATATAAAAAATAGACTAGTTTAGGCTCGTAAGCTCGATAAGTGAAGGTTGGGCTCGGGCTTGTTTACTTAACAAGCTTATTTTTAGGTTCGGGCTCGGCTCATAGACAAGCTTAAATAAGCTCGGCTCATTTACTAGAAAACTTTAAACAAGGGGTAAATGTTATTAAATATTAAATAAAAACTAGTATTACACTAAGGCTCGACGAGCCTGACGAGCTTCACATGCCAGACTCAAGCTCAGGCTCGATAAATAAACAAGCTTTATTTTAGGCTCAAGCTCAGTTCGGGTCGAGCCGATCTCGAGCAGTTCGCAAGCCGCTCGGCTAGTTTGCACCGCTAATTTTGCATTACCGTTTGTGGGTTTTTAATTTAACATTATATAACTGCAGGTGTTCATCGCCATAGCCATGATCCTCGGTGACGGGCTCTACAACTTCGTAAAGGTCCTTTATTACACTTTGTCCGGCTTATATCGCCATTTCAATGACGATAAAACCAAAGCGGAAGAAGCCATTACCGGTAACTCATTGCCCGATCTTCCTTCCCTGTCTTATGATGACCAAAAACGCACTCGATTGTTTCTCAAAGATCAGATTCCTACGTGGATCGCGATAGTTGGCTATCTAACCATTGCTATTGTCTCCGTTATCACTCTTCCACACATCTTCCACCAGCTCAAATGGTACTACGTCGCTGCTATTTACGTATGCGCCCCGGTTTTAGCGTTCTGTAACGCTTTTGGATGCGGGCTCACCGACTGGTCATTAGCATCGACCTACGGTAAGCTTGCGATATTTGTGATCGGAGCGTGGGCTGGTGGGTCAAACGGTGGTGTACTGGCGGGCTTAGCGGCATGTGGGGTCATGATGAACATCGTCTCAACCGCTTCCGACTTAACACAGGACTTCAAGACCGGTTACATGACCTTGGCTTCACCCCGGTCTATGTTTGTTAGCCAAGTGATCGGGACCGCAATGGGTTGTATCATCGCCCCTTGCGTGTTTTGGCTGTTTTACAACGCGTTTGACAATCTTGGAGTCCCGGGTTCGGAGTACCCTGCACCGTACGCTCTCATTTTCCGAAACATGGCAATCTTGGGAGTTGAAGGATTCTCGACATTACCCGAAAAATGTCTCTTGCTCTGCTATATATTCTTCGGGTTCGCAATCTTTGTGAATGGGATTCGAGACTTGGTGGGGAAAAACCTAGCTCGGTTCATTCCGATTCCAATGGCGATGGCGATTCCATTCTACATTGGAGGTTACTTTGCCATTGACATGTGTGTTGGAAGTTTGATATTGTTCATTTGGTCCAAGGTAAACAAGGCAAAGGCTGCTGCATTCGGGCCTGCGGTTGCTTCGGGTTTGATTTGCGGTGACGGAATCTGGACGTTACCGAGTTCGATCCTGGCTTTGGCAGGTGTTAATCCTCCAATTTGCATGAAGTTTCTGTCAAGATCAACTAATGTCAAAGTTGATGCCTTTTTAGGTTCGTAAAATTGTTATTAGTTTATAGTACTCGCTCATTAGGAGTGCATGTTAAAAGATTTTTAACTTGAAGGTAAGAATATGGTAAAAGTATGTTAGATTTCAATACTTGGAGTTTGTTATTTTTATTTTTTATGTGGTGGGTTATAATTACCAATTGTGGTGATTCACTTCATTCAAATTCAGTCTTGTAATAAAAAAGTCAATTATCCTATTATTTTTAATAGTTTCAAGTTTTTAATAACTTTCAAATATTATTTTTGCTAAAATTAACAGAGAGGTTGCTTCGCTTCCAGTGAGTCCCATGCGACTTTATGAAAATGTCAGGGTTTGTGAAGCCATGCGATTTTGGACATAACATGCGAACAACCATTTTTGTGAGTCAGAGTTTGTGAGTCCGATGCGACTTTATGAACATGTCTGGGTTTGTGAAGTCCGGGTTTGATAGACAGAAGATCTAACGGCTGGGGTCATTGCGTACAATTTGTAGGATAAGGGGTATTGTAGGATAAGCAGTTAAACAGTTAAATGAGTTATAACGTCGTCACATTCTTTATTTCTTTAACTGTTGGTGTGACTTGTAGAATGAAGCATTGGATATTTATAGGGTTAAAAACATGCAACAACTTTCAGCCTTTCTGCGGAAACTTTAGTATATATGATATATAAAGAACGAAAACTAACTAAAGGGTTACCAAGTAACATATAGCACAATTAGATCAGTGCGTTTCAATAAGACTACTTAGAGAAATACGTGTATCAGTTTGCTAATTGTTTGAATGCATATATAGAGCAAGTGTTATGTTACTAACCCATCCAGTAGCCATAACAGGATCTGAGTACGTAGAAACCCATCGGACCATGACGGTACCAACCGCCATGCTTTGAGCTCCTAGAAGCCATAACGAGAACTTGTTACATCACTTCTGCTGTCCAAATTAACCAAGAATAAAATACTAACAGGCTCTTTGGATAAAATGATTATTAGTTATTACAACTTAGAAAATCAGAATCAAAACTAAATAATCACACATCGTATCATTAGTTGCTTAAAGCTATGGACAGTAAGGTAGTTTTGCATTTGTCTTAGTAATCAGTCTTAAGTGTCTCCTTACAGCAACTCGTTACTTGATTATCCAAATTTAAATAACAAAAAACAAACCCAGAATATCCAAAAATCGGATAATCTGAGTTTTCGGATTCAGATTCGGATATGGATTTCTAAAAATTTCGGATAATCGGATTATCCGATATCCGAAAACTAAAACAAAAATAGTAAATATATTTTATATGAACATTATGTTTAGTTTGAAATATAGTAAAAGTACTAAAAAAATTAGTTGATAATCGGATTCGGATGTGGATTTCCGAATCTGGAAATTTGAAAAATCGAATACAGGTTTAGTTTTAATCTATGCATGAAACGGATTTTATGGTTTTTTTTTGTTTTTATAAATTTGGATGTCCATTTATATATCCGAATCCGTGTCCGAAATTTCGTACGGGTTCGGATAACAATAGTCACTGTCCGACATTTTCGGATATCCGAAAACCTGATAATTCAATCTTGAACACCCCTATCCAGAATAAAAAAAAATCATAATAAGTTTTTCTGAATTGTAAAAGCTGATTGCTTAGGCATCAATTTGCAGTAACATTCAAATGCACAACCAAACACTCCCTTCTATAACTCCTTAAGCCTATAGTAGAGTCAAAAAACTATTGAAGAAACAAAAGTTTGATGTTGCATATCGTAGTTTTGGACGGCAAATTTGGATCACTGACCATTGTGTAGGGTGTGCTATCAGCTTTTTCATGATTAACTGGATTTTTACATTTTTTTTGGACGGCAAATTTGGATCACTGACGGACCACTAGAGTATCGGGGATCCCATCCAATCACACATTATCTTGGATAGTAAAGTTTCAATACTTATAGCAAGTTTCAGACTTTTTGGTCAAAACTAGCATTGTTCTTTATAAAGGACTCAATGTATACCTACAAGATTTATAAAAAAAAACTTCACAATCAAGACATGTACTTTTTAATCATCTACCGTTTAGCGTTTCTCCGTCCTACATCAATGCACCGGTATAAACTCTAACATGGAGCAATCTTTGTTGTTCACCTGTTTGGCTCAAAAGAAAGCATATACTTTGTAAAGTAAAGGATGATCCCTGACATTTTTAAAGGCAAAGGACATCTACTGAAAATTGGTATAAACTTAAAAGGTCGAAAAATGTAATTTACCCTAAAATTAATCAGAGCAACTGTTAAGAGAATACCAACCTACTACCCTAAACTTGATTTAGATATACCCGTTAGTTGTTTAGGAATTAATAGTTAATTCTTTATTAATTAGACAATAAGTGATGGTAGACAAACAAAACCCCACATGAAAATCTGAAACCCAAAATTGGTTTGAGACTGAGTTTTCAGTGATGTGAATCAGAGAGGGGTAGCGGCGCAACTTGTTGCTCGTCTACCTCTCATTAGTCTGTAATCGTCTCAGTTATAACAAGCATGAAAATTTAAGACAAAAAAATAAAAATTCTGAAATTATAACCAACAAAGATCATACATAGGGATTTTAGACGAATATGAGATACAATTTTACAAGCGGATACACTCGAAACTTATGTCAAACCCGACCCATTGTAATCCCGCCCCGAAAAATGACAAACTACAAGTATTGGAATTTAGGAACGACTGTTGTAGAATACTTTAAATATTATTGCTTTCAAGTTATAATCTTTTAACTACACTTCTAATGAGCGAGTATTGTAAACTAACAATAATTTAAGAACCTAAGAAGGCATCAACTTTGGCATTAGTTGACCTTGACAGAAACTTCATGCAAATTGGAGGATTAACACCTGCCAAAGCCAGGATCGCGCTCGGTAATGTCCAGATTCCGTCACCGCAAATCAAACCCGAAGCAACCGCAGGCCCGAATGCAGCAGCCTTTGCCTTGTTCACCTTGGACCAAATGAACAATATCAAACTTCCAACACACATGTCAATGGCAAAGTAACCTCCTAAGTAAAACGGAATCGCCATCGCCATTGGAATGAACCGAGCTCGGTTTTTCCCCACCATGTCTCGAATCCCATTCACAAAGATCGCGAACCCGAAGAATACATAGCAAAGCAAGAGACATTTGTCTGGTAATGTAGAGAATCCTTCAACTCCCAAGATTGCCATGTTTCGGAAAATGAGAGCGTTGGGTGCAGGGTACTCCGAACCCGGGACTCCAAGATTGTCAAACGCTTTGTAAAACAGCCAGAAGACGCAAGGGGAGATGATACAACTCATTGCGGTCCCGACCACTTGGCTAACAAACATAGACCGGGGTGAAGCCAAGGTCATGTAACCGGTCTTGAAGTCCTGTGTTAAGTCAGAAGCGGTTGAGACGATGTTCATCATGACCCCACATGCTGCTAAGCCCGCCAGTACACCACCACCACCGTTTGACCCACCGGCCCACGCTCCAATTACAAATATCGCAAGCTTGCCGTAGGTTGATGCTAAGGACCAGTCCGTGAGCCCGCATCCATAAGCATTACAAAACCCCAAAATCGGGGCAAATACGTAAATAGCAGCAATGTAGTACCACTTGAGCTGGTGGAAGATGTGTGGAAGAGTAATCACAGAGATGATAGCAATGGTTAGATACCCAACTATTGCGATCCACGTAGGAATCTGATCCTTGAGAAATAGTCGGGTGCGTCTTTCGTCATCATAAGACAGAGAAGGAAGATCAGGGGATGTATTACCGGTAATGGGATGATCCCCTTTGGTTTTACCTTCATTGTACTGGCGATATAAGCCGGATGCAGTGTAACATAGGACCTTTATAAAGTTGTAGAGCCCGTCACCGAGGATCATAGCTATGGCGATGAACACCTGCAGTTACATACATAATGTTAAAAACCTGCAAAACTGTAATGCAGAACCAAAAACTAGAAACATGAACGAGTTTTACTTACCCTGTAACCTTGCAGGCCATGGAGACTAGTTGATTTAAGATCTGCAGAATACCAATCGCCTTTCTTTTCATTTATGAGAGGCCACATTATGCCCCATGAAAGGATGGTTCCGACTAGTAACGATACATTGACAAGATGTGGGCAGATCATTCCCACACCAACATAAGTTGCTGAAAAGTCGAAATAAAACCTGGATTTCGCACAAAATTATTGAGTTCATCAATCATTTGATAAAAACATATCTATGCATACGAAGAAAGAAACGTTGAGCATACTTGTTTTCATAGGCCTTAAGACCGAGTGTGGGGAAGTTTATGAATCCACAGTCATCTCCGCCGGTGAAGAACCACTGAAAGAAGCCCCATAGGAAACTCATGGAGAAAAACTTTCCTAAAGTTCTCACTTGTTTCCTATAGCGAAAAATAAGCAATGAAGTTATCGATCATGAATTGAAGACGAGGAAGACGATGGTTGTCGTGTGTATGAATGTATGATACCTGGCTAGCTTAGCACCCTGGGGAGTGTGGAAACTATTGATAAGGTGAGCAGTTGCTGTGCCGCTTGGATAACTGAGTTTGAAGTCGATAATCATGATCTGCAGAAAGTACAAACTGGTTAAACATGAGAAAAAACAAATCTAGAGGTCATTTGCCAAAATGTTTTGTGATGTTGAGTTATATTTTATACATCAAACATGTGAACACTGTATTTAAATGCTTACGATCTCCTAACGGATTAGATTGTTAGTGTTAAGTGTTTGAAATAAAAAGATATATGCACACCTTGCGAAGAGGGACGACAGAAAACAGTCCAAGGAAGCTGACTACAGAAAGAAATGCAATCATCCATCCAAGAGAAGGGTTCTTCATGTTCTGTGCTGCATTTGCTTCATTTGATTGTTTAGCAATAGCTTCACTCATCCCAAACAAGTAACTACCAAACCCTCCTGCCAAATTTAAACATGGATATTCTTCATCACTCACATTATAATCCACAACAAACAAGCATTACAAGGTCACCCATCCTATTACTATTCTCGTCAGAGCCGTTCCTACGTTTTCAGAGGCCCTAAGCAAACTACAAAGTGGAGGCCCAATTTCGTTATTGACTAACATTAGAGGTGCAAAAATCGGGTTTTTCTAATACCCAATTCCGGGAACCAAACCGTGTTTCGGTATGATCGGGTTTTTAGATACCTAGACATTAATACCCTATTTTCTATTTTTTACACAATATAAATCCATTTTTTTAATTTGCTTTGTATTTGATAAAAATACTTGAAATAATTACAGTATCACAACTTTATTTAATTAATATATATCAGTCTTTCGTTTAATGTCAATAGAAGAATGCGCCAAAAGGAAAAAAATATATTGCTTATGACTATTTCGTTTAATGTCACCAGAAGGATGCGCCAAAAGGAAAAAAAATATTTTGCTTATGAGATTCGAGCTAGGGTCTTTACAAGACTAGGGCAGGACTAATACCACTACACTAGCAAAGTTAATAGATCTATAGAATCAAAACAATTACATATTATATATCATTTTTATATTAATTGGAGGCCCTAAAAGTTTGGAGGCCCTAGGCCCGAGCCTAGAATTTGATAAGCATTGGGCCGGCCCTGATTCTCGTTTGAGCATGTTTAACTTAGGGACAGCCCGAAAAACCAGAAAATTTTGGGACAAGTGTATGGTTACAGGCATGGTATGAGATTAATTATAATTCTTTTACAGGAATGGTATTAGGTGATACAAGTTTGATCACCAAAAACTGATCCTATATTCGTTCACCTGTCTAAACCGAATATATAAATATATTATTTGATCTTATAAAAATATATTAAAGAACATTTTGAACCTGTTAAAAGCTTAAAATCATCAAAAACATGAATTTGCTAGAATTGTACTTAATTTGTTGATATTTCAAGTTGGTTTTAGGTGAGTTTAAGATCGTGTTCTGGGCAATTAAAATTGTATCGGATATGTTTTAACCACATAAGATTGTATCTGGAAATCCGTGAACCTGCCGGATGGTAAGTAATCGAGTACCAAACGAGATGGGACTAGTATGAGATACAATTTTACAATCAGGTATACGATTTAGATTACCAAAACTCATCTCAAACCTGACTTATTTCGTTTAACCTGCGAGTTTAAATTAGATCCATTGTACCCATGGCTGCATAACATGTTATGGGTATAAGACTCTGTGCTCTATTTAACCTAACATAGTAACATGTTTACTTATGCAAGCTTTGTTTAAACTGTTGGAATCTTGGTTTAAAAAGTGTGCCTAGGTGCAAGTCACAACAAGGCTCAAGCCCATATTTCCCATATTTTTGTAGCATAAGGCACGTTTTTTTTTTCAAAAGCGCACTTGAGGCGCGATTTCTTGGGAAAATATTGACCCTGAGGCGCGCGCCTCATGTATTTCCCATATTTTTGTGCAAGTTAACAGGTTGTTGTAAACCATGCTTTTCAGGTTGTGCATGTATGCAATGGCGAAGCTTGAGATATCCGACCGTGGGGGCGGAAGTCGCCGGACCTAAAAATTTCTATAAAACTGGGGGGTCGAAAAGGTATATACCCAAAATTTCTATATCAAAACTACATACTCTCCACTACTGAGCGAAAAGTTCGAGGGGTCGGCCGCCCCCTCCCGCCCCTTAAAAGCTTCGCCGATGCATGTATGTAAGTTCCATATTAAATATAAAGCTTACTTGTCTCTAAATATTAGGTAAACGAAGCTAGAAACCGATAGAAAATATAACAAAAAATATATGATTATTTGCGTCTCGGGTACGAAAAGCGTGTGCGTTTACGCTTGGCATTTTGCGCCTTGACTTTAGACCTTGTTGCTTTTGTATGCTTCTCTCTTTTTAACAGCAAGGTTAAATAAAACGCCGGAACGAATTTGGTTTGGCCAATAAGAGCGTTATTGAGTAATAATTGAAGGGACAAGCAAGGGGCTTGAACCACCACACCCTCTTTGAATGAAAAATGCCCTTGATGGCGTGGCATCCACATTACAGAAAACGCTCCTAAGGGGCTTGAACCACTACACATGGTCTAAGAATTTGTATATAGTATTGGGTTTGGTCTAATAAGAGTGTGGTTCCATAAGTGTTTTAACTTTGTAATGAAATATTAAAGAATGCTTAATGTCACCATGAAACAAATTCATCGAAATTTAAGTATGTAACTGGTTTTTATTGTAACATTTATGTCTAAAAAGTTGTCACCATAAAACAAATTCATCGAAAATCAAGTATGTAACGAGTATTTATTGCAACATTTATGTAAAACATATGAGATGACAAGAGTATTCTAATATTTTAACGAGGCAAATGCGTTTCTAAAATTGGTGTTCTATTTATTAATTAGTGTTAACCCACACGTCTCTTACAAATAATAATAATAATAATAATAATAATAATAATAATAATAATAATAATAATAATAATAATAATAATAATAATAAATACTTTGGCACTTATTAATTTCAAACTCTTCTTTTACTAGCAATTAAGTGTTCGAAACTTTGAACAAACTCTTCTTTTACTAGCAATTAAGTGTTTGAAACTTTGAACAAAAACAAATCCAAAATAGTATTCAAACAAATCAACCAAACAAAAACATGTAAATTGTCATCAATTTCAAACTCCAATATTAAATGTGGTGATTAATAATTCAAATAGGTTTAAAAAAGGCGGGCTACTAAAGATCTGTTTGAAAAATGCTCGAAACGAGCCGAGCTTGTACAAGCTCAAATCCAAGCCCGAGCCTAAAATTAAGTTTGTTTAGTAAATGAGCACGACCTTTACTTATCAAGCTTGACCCGGCTCGTAAGCCTGTAATGTACATGATTTTTATTTAATATTAAATCTATATAATAATAATAATAATAATAATAATAATAATAATAGTAATAATAGTAATAATAGTTATCATTAAAATTATAATAAGATAACTAATTTTATATACATACACATGAGAAACCTTTTTCCATTGAGAAAACTAAAATAACTTTATATTATATATCTACTTTATCATATATTGTATATGTATAGTATGTATTACACATATACAATATAACAATATATGATATATACCATATATTACATATATGCAATAATCTAGTATGTAATATTATACACTGTATATATACAATATATTACCTGTGTATATACAATTTATTACATATATACAATAATCATATATTACATATATTATATGTAATATTATACACTGTATATATACGATGTATGATATATTACGTATATGTAATAATCAATTCAACTGTGTGAGAAAGAAACTGATCGGAACTTACCTGAGAAGGCGATACCGGAAGAAGCAACAATACACGTCTGAATAACCGTATTCTCCTGCCTCGTAAACGGCTGCTTCAACAAACCAGATTTATCGAGAAACTTCGTCCACGTTTTCACGAAGAAAAACCCTAGCAGTCCAGCAGACACGTTCAACGACGGGATAATTCCGATAGTTAGGTTAAGCTTCATGACGATAAACGTGAACAGAATTCCTAAAATAAAGCTGACGACGAATGCACGAAGCGTGAGCTGGTTCTGCCATGGCGGAACCTTCTTGCTCTCGAATATTTTCTCGATCGAGTCTGAGTTCATATCGGTGTTGCTATGCATTCTGTTTTCGTTGTGCAGATCATGTTGTTGTTGTTGTTCTTGTGTGGTGGTTGACATTGAGAATTGATGATGTTAGATGTGAATTTGAAGTTTTGAAGTCGAATTGGATACTTATTGGCGGTGGGAGATTGTGAGTATCTTGTTGATGTGCGGCACTACAAGTAGACGTTGATTTAAGGGTTTGAAATTGGAATCTGTGTGATGAGTCAATGACAGTAGGATGTATGAAATCGTTGAATTGAATTTATAGTGGCCATTGTGTTTGGATGACTATCTCTTATATTTTGGGAAATACAAAATGGAAGTTAATATTCACACACCCCTTGTCTCTATTTCTCTCTGTAGTATACGTAGATACATATAGAGAGATAGAGTGAAAAGTGATATGAAAATAAGATTTATGGATGTAAAAATAGTGAAAGCCATTTAAAATACACCAAACTTATATTTTTGTATAAAATAGTGGGAAATTTAAAATACACTAAACTTAACTTATTAATTTTTTTGTATAAAATAGTATAAAAGGATAAATAGACGATAAATATTAGACTAGTTACACATATGTATTAGGATTCATGGTGTGGGAGAAAGTCCGTTGGGGCTTTATTACATCATATCAACGACACCTAACTGGGACTTCATTAGGGGTGTAAACGAGCCGGGCCGAGCCCGAGCTCGACTGGGCTTGAGTTTGGCTTGTCATGTTTTTCTGAAGCTTGAGTTCGAGCTCGGCTCGGTTCAAGCTTACTTATTTGAGCTCGAGCTTGGCTCGCGAGTAAAACCCAAGCTCAAGCTATTTTGAGAACAACCTCAAACGAGCTAAAAGATTGGCTTGAGCTCGTTTCAGTATCGCTTAAACGAGCCAAAGCTCGGCTCGCCAATATTATAATCGTTATTATTATATTATATATAAAAAATAAAATTTAGTTTGGGCTCATTTAGGCTCACGAGTCTAAACGAACTTTGTATTTCGGGCTCCACCTAGGCTTGTTCGAGCTTTTAACCGAGTCGATAACGAGTAGTTCTCGAGCCTCGAAGGTTGTTTACACCCCTAGGCTTCACTATTAACTTTTACGATGTGAAAGAAAGTTTACTTTAAACTATATAAAAAATAAAAATAAAATAAAAAAATCTTATTGGTGTGTGTAAATAGGCCCCACAAAAGAATGTTCCCTTGTATAAAAAATAAGAGTGAATTACACTTTTCGTCCTTTATGTTTGTAGTGGGTTGTAATGAATGACCTTTAACTTTAATAATTACAGTCACAATCTTTTTTTTTGAAAACTCATTACACCTTTGGTCCTTTAACACTAACCTGGTTAATTTTAAACATTAAGTCATATCATGTGCACCTCATGTAAGGGCATTTATGTCTTTTCATAGCTTGTTCTTCCTTCCTTGTAAAACCCCTCTTTCATCATCAACCCCTTGTTTATAACACACACCACACCAAACCGCCGCCACCACCACACCACTATCCCAGACACTACTGCCATACCACCACCATAAGCACCACCACCACCATCTGTAAAATCGCATATCTGTCATAAGCACCACCACCACGGCTTCCCTTTTTTTGATCTCATCAGGTGGTCGACGATGTAGAGAGAGAGAGAGAGTTGAGAGGTCGCAGATGGTCGACATCTTCGTCAAGTGACAGCAGTGTGGGGGGGGGGGAGAAGAACCACCAACAGATCTGACCATCTTCATCAGGTGGCGGCGTCCGCTTGTTTGTGATGGCAGCGCTATTTAGTACAAGTATTTGATGAAGAGAAGCCATCAACCAGCTCTATGTTAAGTATCGATTGGCTTGTTAATAATCAAGAAAATAGAAAGGTTCCAGACTAGAAATTTAGAAAGAAGTTGGATAATAATTTTCTGCATAAATGAAAATAACAAAGGGGTCTCCATATATGGAGTTACATCTAACGTTCAAAAAGAAATCGAAACAAATCTAGATCCTATTTTTACTGATCACATGGAAGATGGCATAACCACTTCTTCCTTTATTCCACCACTTTCACACTCAAACTTGGAAAAGTCAATAACTAAAAAATAGATACGTTGGAGCTCATGACTTGATCCATTATGCATGGGTTGCAAGGTGCATGGGCTCATTTATTGGTCTGCATGGAACTGGAGTTGGGCCAGTTAGGCTCATCGTATTGGAACCGTAACAATCCACCCCACTTGGAGTCACCTTGTCCTCAAGGTGAAAATCCGGGTAAGCGCGTGCGAAACGCCATTTAGTTTCCCAAGTTGCATCTTCCCGCGGTCGCCCTCTCCATTTTACCAGTAGCTCAGTTTTAGGACGATATCTACCCTTTTGAACAACCCTTTGCTCCAAAATCTCTTCTGGTTGCTGAATTGAGGGAGGTAAAACCGGGTCATTAGTCGTGTTCGGAACTGAAGCTAGTGCAGCCCCAATGAATCGCCTTAGTAAACTCACATGGAACACGTCATGTATAAGAGAACCCGGAGGTAATTCCACCCGATACGCAACAGTACCGACCCGCTCTACTATCTTGTACGGACAAAAGAAACGTGGACCAAGCTTTGCAGAAATCCGACTAGCAACCGTGTTTTGGCGATACGGCTGGAGCTTAATATAAACCAAATCTCCCACATTAAAAACCAACTCCCTCCGATGGCGATCGGCTTGAATCTTCATTCGATTTTGAGCAGTCAATAAGTTAGCCCGGAGTTTCCGTAAGAGCTCGTCGCTATCACACAAATAATCATCCACCTCCTGAACCATAGTTGTGCCGGGTACATACGACACCAATTTGGGTGGCATACGACCATATACAACTTGAAAAGGAATCATATTTGTAGATGAATGAACAGACGTATTGTAACTGTACTCTGCCCATGGCAACCATTCACTCCACTTCTTGGGTTTATCACCTGTGAAACACCTCAAGTATTGCTCCAAAGTTCTATTAACGACTTCCGTTTGACCATCCGTTTGTGGGTGGTAACTAGAACTCATACACAAAACCGCACCTTTTAGCTTAAAAAGAGACTGCCAAAACGAACTAATAAATACCTTGTAGCGGTCACTGACTACGGTTGATGGAAATTCGTGTAACTTAACAATCGAATGCACGAACTCACGAGCAACTGTTGCTGCCGTAAACGGGTGTCGTAGAGGAACAAAATGTGCATATTTTGACAAGCGATCTACCACCACCATTATAGCCGAAAACCCATTCGAATTCGGTAGTCCTTCTATAAAGTCCATGCTTATGTCTTCCCAAACGCACTCGGGTACCGGTAACTGTTGTAACAATCCCGCGGGTTTCAAACTCTCCGTTTTGAATCGTTGGCACGTTTGACATTCTTGCAAATACCGTTTAACCGAAGACTTTAATCCGACCCACCAAAAATTGCTACGCACCTTTGTGTAACCCAAAGTGGCCCCCCTCATGAGAAGCATGACCCAACTCCATAACAGTAGCCAATAATGGAGAGTTTGGGCTTAATAAAATAGCACCACTTCTAAACCACACACCATCCCTTTTAAAAGCACGTTCCTTAGAATTTCCATGCAATGAAGTGGGTAAAGTGTCATAATAAGGATCAGTTTGCACCTCTTTTTATGTCAGACCACAAGGTAGTGCATGGGTAGGAAATAGCCATAAATTGTGCCTCCCCACATCGAGACAATGCATCAGCTCCCCGGTTACTTATCCCCTTCTTGTACTCAATTTTGTAGTCATACCCTAAGAGCTTAGGTAACCATCTCGCTTGCATCGGGGTCGATATTCGCTGCTCTAAGAGGTATTTTAAACTCTTGTGGTCAGTTTTAACCACAAATGGCCGACCCAATAGATACGGTCTCCATTTACGAACTGCCTTCACTACCGCGAGCATCTCTTTTTCATATGTAGACCAAGATAACATGGAACCCTTCAAAGGAGCACTAAAATAAGCGAGTAGTCGCCCATTTTGAGTTAAAACAGCTCCAATGCCCACACCACAAGCGTCACATTCTAGCGTAAAAGGCTTGGTCCAATCCAGAAGAGCCAAAGTGGGCATTGTAGTTAGTGTGACAACCCTCAGAAATCCAGGTATTCGTACGATTAATTAATATTAATTAAGTGCTTAATGACTGTGCTGAATTACTTAACTGCTTTCTGATTACTGCATCATACTTACATGTGAATCACATATTACATAATGTCACATCATTATCACATACAAACTATATTGACATACATGATGCACAAAGCACAGGTAGCACAGTTAACGGATATAACGGGAATATGCTGACGGGGTTCAGTACTTAGACAGACAGTGTTTTGAGACACAGTATGGGCCAAGGACAAGGTACTACACTAGTATGGTGTGTAGGGAAGTAAGGACCATAAAACTGCGTCACTAGGTGATAGATAAAGTGCCGGAAAGTGCCTAAAATCCACTTAAAGTGCAGAATTTTGCATTTTTCAGCAAAATTCAGCTTTTAACAAGCTAGTTACATGCAAAAATATGACAAAATGGTCCTGAATGCTTTCCTAAGTGTCGGGAATTAAAAGTGTCACAAAAAGTAACATAAAGGTCATTAAACGGAATAGCTTGACACTTTAACGAACCGGTATCTAACCGAATAACCGGACACTACCCGAAACACCAAAATTATACTAGAAACATTGTTTAATTATTTCTGAGCTAGGCATGATCCCCGAACACCTTAACACCCACTAAAATATCTAGTAACTAACTTAACTAACTAAACACTTGATTTTGAACTAGTAAGTAACCAACTAGTTACAAGTTACACTTAGACCCCCCCTATGCTAGTAATCGGCCATCACCACCACCATACCTCAAAGATTTGATTTCTTTTTTTTTAATGGATCTTGCTTGATCTTGTGGACATAATATTTAGCATGGTTATAAGTATGGCTTGTGATATCTAAAGATCATCACATTCCTCACACTTCACAACACCACACCACTCTCTTACTCTCTCCCTCTCCTCTTGGCCTAGCATAGTGCCGCCACCACCATCACCATACATCCATCATCCACTCATTCCATGTACTCTCAAGAGTGTAAGAAGGTGTCATCATCAAGGAGCTTTCTTACTTGCTTTTATTCACCATTTTCATCACCTTCATCTTCAAGAGTTCTTCCCTAGCTTAGAGCTAGTAGTAAGACTCTCACAACCCTTTGTTACTTCTAATTTTGTTTTGTTTTGTTAAAAGATGTATTATGTTATAAATCACAAGAACACTAAAGAACATAATCTTGAATCATGAACATAAAGCTTACATATGATGAAATCTTGATGAAATAATGTTGTTTAGAGAGTGTATGATACTTGTTGTTGTTTACTTGAGAATATGATGTTGATCATCACATGGAGCTTGCTAGCCTGTGATTAAACACATGATCTAGCAAGTTAGAGGGTGATTATGTGTTATCACAAGAAGATCATCCTCATACATAAACATGAACTTGAATAAAAAGACGATTTCTTGGAAAATAATAAACAAAGTGAGCTAGTAATCGTATGGATCTAAGATTCATGAATGATTTTCCAAGAAAACTAAGTTCAAAATATGATCTTAGTAAAACTTGATTCTCACTTAAAACTACACTATTTTTGGTGATAAAACAAGTGTAGAGATACTAGAGAAACAAGAAGATGTTTTAAATAAACATTTTTGTAAAATAGGTTTTCAAGATATAAACACCTAATCCTTTCCAGAATGAGAATTTAAAAGAAGTAAACACACTTTAGAGGGTAACTAAACCTACTTAACACTTTACCAAGTTACTACAAGTTTTGTGAAAGGATCAAGTTCATGTTGTTATGTAAATTGTATAGTTTTTACACTTGGTAAGTGTAAGATGTTTAGGGATTGGTTGTTGATTGATTGTAATAATTTTTGAAAAGAAAATGATATGCTTTGATAGCATGGACACCTCCATTTTTAGGGGAAACTATGGCAAAATTTTCTAAAAATATAAACACTTAGAAAAACATTATCTAACAAGTATTACAAGTGTATTTTGATCATAAGTCTTCAATATAAACTTTGCCATAATTTTTGTAACAAAAATACAAATATTGGAGGTTGGTTTTTATAAATAAAAATGAGTAAATATATATACTTAGAATATATATACATATTAAGACACTTGTGTGATTATTTGTATACTTGGTGAAATAGTTATATTATTTTAGGGTAAAATAATATAACTTAACAAAGTACCGTGGAATTTACAATCCAAAATAATACCAAAAATGACAAGGAATAAATATATAAGTTACACACACAATATTGTGGTATCAAACGCAAGAACGTAACTTACAAAAATTTCCGGAAATACCGTTACAAACATATCTTTGGTAAATATTATTTTAGATACAAGAAACGAAAATATGATTTTTGTAAATATTACAAAGTTGTATCATATTTTTGGACAAGGAGAAATATATTATTTTTGGAAATAAAAATATATTTTCCTAGTATATTTAGAAGATATATGATTTTTGGGAAAAATATATATTTTCTGGACAACACATTATTTTTGGGACAAAATGAGTTTACGTATATATTTTCTAAAGTGAGACTTGAAGATATATTATTACGGAAATACACGTATAAGATACCCCCATCATTGGGAAGGAAATACGAAGTTAAATACTTGAGAAGTATTAATACAGAAATATTGCTTAAACAATTATTTCAAAACCAAATATAATTTAAGTTAAAATATTAATTATTTTGGCCAAATAATTATACAACTTGGAATAACATTAGAAACGTAACTCCAAAACATTAATACTAAGCAAAGGCACGACCCGTTCGTCTAATAGATGTTAGTACACTGTAGGTAGTCGTGTTCGTTGAGGAGATTTGAGTTATGATTCCGAAGACACAATACAGTGAGTTCAAGTCCACCTTTTCTTTAAACTGTTTTGTTTATTTACTTCGGGGGTGAAATACATGTTACAAAGGATTACTTACAATACAATTGGTATGGTTAGCCTAGGAAAGAACCATAGATCATGTGAATGGGTAGGCGTATACTTGTGGCCATCAATCCTCTTGTAGGACCGAGGGGCATGAGTGATAGATCTATTTGGGTGTAGCGACCCCACACCCATGAGGCCAGGGTGGACCATAGTGGTGACTATGTCTTCCAGCCGGAAGCCCAGTGCAACTTTGCTAGGTTTGAGTCTTCCTACACCGTCACATATATCAGTGGCCTTGCAAACCATTGGTGATCTTTTCCTTGTTTGCTATCATACCGGGACTTTCATACATACATTGAATACAAAGGTTTGATATTTTTAAACTACATGTATTTCAGGGAACTAAGTGGATCTGGCAGGTGTGTGCATGTTTTCAAGCTGCGTATAAATAAAAGATGTCATCCGTGGTCGTAGAGTTTAGAAGATGTATCCTATTCCTGGACGGGATACATGTTTCTAAACCCGGTTTTATTTAAGATCTTTTGTCGAGTCTTGATGAACTCATTTGAACATGTTGTGGTTTGTAACTTAAGTTTGGTGTCAACTTTTCCAACATGTATGTTGTGGTACTTTTAAACTTAACTTTTATGGATGAATATCTTTTGGTTTTATCATTTAGCATTGTTATGATTGAATGCTATGGTATTAAGAAGTCACACCAATAACCACGCTTCCGCAAAAGGTCAGGGTGTGACAGCTTGGTATCAGAGCTTCGATCGTAGCGAACTAGGATTCTTTCTCGAGTCTAGATTACGATCGTTAGGGCTCTCACGAAATATTTTCACAACATCTTTTTCATTGCATACACAAAACGTCCAGATCCAGGAAACAAATGTTTTTACAAATAAAAGACACAAAATACATTTCAAAGAATTCGTTTATATTTCAGTCTGAGAGACTGGGGAGTTAGTCTGAGAGACTAGCTGGGTGATTCAGTCTAAGAGACTGGGGAGTTGGTCTGAGAGACTAACTGGGTAGTTCAGTCTGAGAGACTGGTAGTCTGAGAGACTAGTTGGGTCAGTCTGAGAAACTAGGAGGTTTAGTCTGAGAGACTAAGTAGTTCAGTCTGAGAGGCTGGGTGGGATAATCTTGGGAAGACTAGGATGCATACATGCTTACATTGTTATTACTTACATGCTTATTTGATGATTGTTGATATGTGTGCATATGTGTGATTGTTTTGTTACAGACACCATGTCCTCTTTTGATAGCGGAGTATCAGATACCATAGACCCTATGGCCATAGTTTCAGATGACGAGATGGCCACAGATCCTGAGGTTTTCACTTCAGACACTACGAGTAGCGATGATGATGACTTCCAGCCGTTTGCCTTACCAGATTTTTGGAGATGATATACCACTAGCTGATGGTTTTCCTGACGGGGATCTACCTCTTGTTCAGATCCCTGCTCCTTTTCCTCTTGCTGCGTTTCCTCTCGAGGATCTGCCTCTAGACGTTATGTCTGACGACGACATCGATCTTTTTATTGAGGGTCCCCCTGAGGGTGCCCAGGATGATGGGGCTCCAGTCGATGATGCCGTTGTCATTCCACTTGTCGAGATTCCAGTTGATGATAATGTTGTTATCCCTCTTGATGAGATTCCAGTTGGTGATGTCGTTGCTGTTCCACATGATGAGATTCCTGTTGTCGAGGCTCCTTCTGACCATTCTGATCCTGATTCATATGAGTCTGTGTCATCTTCTACTTTACACGCACTGGGATTACAGCGATATCCCACCGATACTGATTCTGACACAGCTATGTCTGTTGCACCCGATATTCTACACGGTGTTGATCATGATTTTGAGTTTGATGATGAGTTTGATCCTGTCTTTCCTCACGACTTTGACCCTGAACATGAGATTGAGTTTATCCCCGATGAGCAGCCTTTTAAGGCACCTGTCGTTACTGACGATCAGCCCTTTGATATACCCGCTGATCTTGAGCTTGCACCAGCTGACCTTGAGCCTTTGATTGCACCAGAGCCCATACCTGCTCATGATCCTCTACCGGAGCACGATCGCGTTGACATACCAGTTGTTGCACCACCTTTGCCTGACCCTCTACCTGCACCCGCAGACCACGCTCCTTTTGCAGCCCAGATTGACCCTAGATATGCGTTCACCCACAATGGGTGGATCGAGGACGACGATGACCTACCTCCTTTTGTTAGACCTGTTACTCCCCCACATGCACCCACACTTGCACCAGCTGATATCGCCCCGTTTCATCCATACGTGTCTGACATTCACCGCACTGATTTACCAGTCAGATTTCTACAGGATATTCCCCCTCCCCGTCCAGGGGAAGGTCCATCGAGTCAGCAGCCCAGTCACATACCACCTGTGTCAGCAGCCATTCCTTTCATGCCACCGTTTGCTCCTGCTACACATTTTGCTACTACACCAACGGGCAAGCCACTTATCTGGTTTCCGTCCAACACGATGCCTATTTCTGATCCATACCATCCCTTCCACATTGGATACACGAGGGATGATTTGCTTTTGTCGCTGCAGCTCCAGCAGGAGATGCTGTGTAGGAGAGTCATGGAGTTAGAGAGGATCCCGCGTCCTCCGCCTTGTCCTTGTCAGTCACCATTCGCGACTCCACCCGCTCCTCTCCTACCATACCCATATTTTGACTTCCGTTCCTTACTATGGAGCAGCAGGTTAGCTACCTGTTGCGTATCGTTCATGCACTCGAGGAGGATTTAGCGCATTTGTGCAGGTTGCTTTTCGTTCCTCCACCTCCTCCTCCTCCTCCACCATCAGCTTAGAGGTTTTTGGTTTTATGCAGATAGCATACTTTTGATGAGAGTGCAGCTATTGAGCCAGATTGCACAGCCTTTTGAAGACCACACTTTGACTTTTGACTTTTGATTATTGTAGTTGGTAGACGTTTTGGACAGGGGTGATGTGACCCTTTAGTCACTTTTGATGTATGATATATTGTGGAACATGTAAAACTGTACTTGTGGTCTTGATATATGAAAGCTCAATCGCAACATTCTCATTACATGCATTGTTGAATTACTTGTTTACGTTGTGATTGTTAGTAAGTAAACACATAACATCCGTGAGGTTACAAATGATAAAAGATATTATTCAGTGTTTACTTGTGTTGATGAATGTCATTACATACGCGTACTACATACTTATATGCATAAGACCTGACCTATACAAACTTCTTATAGAAGATGCCTCCACGAAGAGAAACTCGATTGCCCACTACTAAGTCCGAGTTACAAGAACGGATTTCACGAGCGATAAGAGAGCACGAGGCCTGACGCGCTGAAACTAGCGGGGGTACCTCGAGGAACAACCCACCTCATGGTAATGTTTAAGTCGTTGAGACACAATACGTTACATTTGGATATTCCATGTGCGATCGCTAATGCTTTCTGTGAATGACGTTACTTGTACAGGTTGTACCTATAAGCAGTTTCTAGACTGTAAGCCTCTAAATTTTGACGGCACCGGGGGTGCTGTGGCCTTTGTTAGATGGACGGAGAAGACCGATTCAGTGATAAGAATGAGCAAATGCGCACCAGAACAACAAGTCACCTACATCTCCGGATTGTTCATAGATGGAGCGCTTTCGTGGTGGAATCTCTAAGTCCAAACTCTAGGAGAGGCAGCAGCATACGCATTGACTTGGAATGAAATGAAGGAACTCATGCGTAAAAAGTATTGCTCCAGGGCCGAAATTCAAAAATTGGAAACAAAGTTTTGGAACCTCAAGATGGATGGCCCCAAAATTGCGGAGTATGTGCAAAGATTTCACGATCTATCTCACGTGGTACCACACATGGTTAGTCCGGAATTCAAATGCGTTGAGTGTTTCATTTGGGGGTTGGCACCTCAGATTATGAGTATGGTAACAACATCGAAACCTGCTACGATCACCGAGGCTATCGATCTGAGCGTAGCGTTAACGGAAGAAGCTATCAGATTAAACAAGTTTTCGATCTCCGACCAGAAGAAGAAGGAGACTCACGTTGAGTCATCCGGTGAGAACAAACGGAAATTCTCCAACTTTAAGAAAGGTACCAGCAGTACAAACAAGAAGGATGAGACAAACGCACTGGCCAAGGCCAAAGGAAAGGGGTATATGGGCACTTTGCCCAAATGTGATGCGTGTCAGTCGTATCACAATGGACGATGCCGAGCTGGAAAATGCGAATCTTGTGGAAGAGTTGGTCACTCGAAAGAAACATGCTGGGTTGGTACTGGCCGTGGTGGTCAAAGGGGTTTTGGTAATGGAAACAACAACCGTGGAGGTAATGGATACGGAAACCGCCCTCAAGGAGGAAATGGCGGTAACAGAAATCGTGGTAATTTTGCGAATCAAGCTGGGAGTGGAAACCGCAACCAAAACAACGCTCAAGGTGGGAGTGGGAATGGTAATGGTCGAGGACCAGGTTGCTTTAATTGTGGAGACGTGGGGCATTTCAAGAGAGAGTGCCCAAAGCTTAATCAAGCACACGGAAGAGTCTTCAACATCGGTGTGGTCACTGGTACGTTCCCTATCAATCAACGCTCTGCATCTGTACTGTTTGATACTGGTGCCAATTATAGTTTTGTATCGCTAGAATTTAAGAAAATGCTTGGGTTGGTAGCTAGTAAGCTAGATATTCCATATTCGATAGAACTAGCTAATGGAAAGCTAGTAGAAGCGAATGAAGTTATTAGGGGTTGCGTGATAGAACTGGGAGAGCACGAGTTCACACTGGATCTGCTGCCAGTCGAGTTGGGAAGCTTCGACGTGGTAGTGGGGATGGATTGGTTGTCAAGCAACCGGGCAGAGATTGTATGTCACGAGATGGTCATTCACATTCCAATGGCGAATGGAGAAACAATTGTGGTACATGGAGAGAAGCGCGATACGCCCCTAAGGATCATTAGTTGTTTGAAGGCTCGAAAGTGTTTGCAGAAAGGATGTCTTGCCTTCTTGGCACACATTGTGGACAAAGAAGCCGCTGAGCCAAAGCTAGAAGACATTCCAGTCGTGAAGGAATATCCTGAAGTCTTTCCCGAAGACTTGCCAGGATTGCCGCCGCAAAGGCAAGTCGAGTTTCACATTGACTTAGTTCCAGGTGCTGCGCCTGTAGCTAAGGCTCCGTATCGACTTGCGCCTTCAGAAATGCAAGAGCTATCAACGCAACTCCAGGAACTATTGGACAAGGGATTTATCAGACCAAGCTTCTCGCCTTGGGGAGCTCCAGTTTTGTTCGTTAAGAAGAAAGATGGTAGTTTCCACATGTGTATCGACTACCGCGAGCTGAACAAATTAACCATTAAGAATCGGTATCCTTTGCCAAGGATAGATGACCTGTTCGATCAACTGCAAGGGTCGAGTTTTTACTCAAAGATCGATCTACGATCAGGATATCACCAGTTGAGGATTCAAGAGGAGAGCATTCCAAAGACTGCTTTTAGGACTCGCTATGGACATTAAGAGTTCCTGGTCATGCCGTTTGGTCTAACGAACGCACCAGCAGTTTTTATGGACTTGATGAATAGAGTTTGTAAGCTGTACCTCGATAAGTTTGTGATCATGTTCATTGACGATATTCTGATTTACTCAAAGACGAAGGAAGAGTACGAGCAACATCTAAGGGCTATCTTAGAGCTGCTTAAGAAAGAGAAGTTATACGCTAAGTTCTCAAAGTGCGAGTTCTGGCTACGTGAGGTTCAGTTCCTTGGTCACGTGGTTAACGGAAATGGAATTCATGTAGATCCCACAAAGATCGAAGCGATCAAAAACTGGGAGACTCCGAAAACGCCAACCGAGATTCGATAATTCTTAGGTTTGGCTGGGTATTATCGCAGATTTATTGAGGATTTCTCGAAAATCGCTCAACCTTTGACCTCCCTTACACAGAAAGACAAGAAGTACGAATGGGGAGACAAGCAAGAAGAAGCATTTCAGTTGATAAAAAACAAGCTTTGCGACGTACCCATCTTATCTCTACCCGAAGGTACTGACAACTTCGTAGTATATTGCGACGCCTCGTGATGTGTTAAAAATGCAACATATAAATTTCATCAATTGTGGCATAAAACTAACCCTTTTTAGTACTAATGTTGGAAAAAGTGTGCTTTTGTCTTCCTTTTGTATTTTCAGGATTAAATGAGCTCAAATTAACAAAAGAAGCAAAAAGACATCAAAATCTAACATAAATACAAGAAAAGGAACAAGACGTGACATGCCCGACCCCACGACAGCATCTTCCCAAGCAAAACAAGACAACAGAAGACTGAACACGCCCTGTGCTCAGCCAGCACGGGGGCGTGCCCAAGTGTCAGCAGAAAAGACAAAGTGGTAGAAGCTTCTATTGCCCACCACGGGGCCGTGCTCAGCGGACACGGGGCCGTGGTCAACTATAAGATTCGCACAATCCAGCAAATCTGCATAGTACAAAGATTCTTCTGCACCACGGGGTCGTGCTCAGCGGACACGGGGGCGTGGTCAACTAAAAAAACAAAACTGCATTAAATGAAGAAAGAGAAGGATGTGGACACGGGGCCGTGCCCACTGGACACGGGGCCGTGCCCACTGGACACGGGGCCGTGCCCACTGGACACGGGGCCGTGCCCACTGGACACGGGGCCGTGCCCACTGGACACGGGGCCGTGCCCGAGCTCAAACCATCCCTTGGCACACCACCTCTCTCACACTTCACCCACCACCACCATAAACACCATCATCCAGCACCATCATCCATTGTCCATCGTAGAGTGTGTGAGTCGTCTCAGGATCCAAGATTGATCGTAAGAGTTCTTGACAATCAAGGCCATGTTTGCCTAAGTCTCTTACATCACTTGGTGAAGACAAAGTGTCTAGTGTAATACTTTTTATTTCTAATCTTTTCGCACTTTTTACTTGGTTTTGTATTAATGACTTTAATAACTAGTTGCTTATGTTGAAGGTGATTTTTCCTTATCGTTTGTCCGTGGTGTCTTGGCATTATTTTACTGTCTATATAAAATAAAAGATTTTCACCATTCATATCTCCACGGTCTATATGGAGGTATGTTGGCTACCTGGTCGGGGGTTAAGGGAACGGTTTGGTAAAGGTCTTGCCATTGTTCAGCGTTTAGAGGTCCTGCAATGGACCTGTGTCAAATTTAGTAGGACCTCCTTCAATACTTAACGGTATTGGATGGCGGGGGTCCAAACTCTTTGACCCCCTCATAAGTTAACTACTATTAATACTATAACCCGGCTATTTAGGACTGTATCCCTGCTGACTCAGACTACTTAGTCGAGGGTAACGTCACCTCCAAAAGATGGGCCTACCATAATTTGCATTAATAACTTAATTAATTATCTTCCAATAATCCACCCTTTTAGGATTGTATCCTTGCTGACTCAAACTACTGGGGTGAGGGTAACGTCACCTTCAAAAGAGGGGCCTACTACAATAACTAAGATAATCTCTTAAAATAGTGCAAAAGTGCGGAAATAATCAAAGGTTACACTAGATACGAGTCGGAACCAAGTGATTCATCTTGTCTATCTGTTTTTCTTTTTATTTTTATTTTTCAGCATTTTAGTTGGTTTTTATTTTTCTTAGTTAAAACTTTTTTTTCTAAACTTTTTGATTTGATTAGACGTTGAGGATAAACCGGTACTAAAAGCTCTTGTGTCCTTGGACGACCTCGGTATCTTACCAACACTATACTACGCTCACGATGGGTGCACTTGCCCATATGTGTGTCTAGTGTTAGTAAATATCGTGTTTTATAAATTTAAAACTTGACTAAAAAGTGTTAAAGGGGCTTAAGATATACACCTAATATATATAACACTCGACTACGCATCAAGTTTTTGGCGCCGTTGCTGGGGACACAAGGATTTTAAGAAAGTTAGGAATCAACGGCCTAATCGTTTTTCTTATTTTTCGTTTTTTTTAGGATTTTTTTTAGTTTTCAGCTTCTGCAGAACTCAGCACGGGCCGTGCCCGCTGAACACGCCCCGTGCCCAATCATTGGAACTGGCAATCCTGTTTTAAGTCAGACAGTAAGCTGAACACGGGGCCATGCCCACTCAACACGCCCCCGTGCCCAAGTTTCAGTTACTGAAAACAGAACCGTAAGATCCCGACGGTTGGTAATTTCTGACACAAACATGAGTGATACTGATACTTTTTACTTTCGGCACTCTTATGGTACTATGTGGTGTCAATTATGTGGTGGTAACCATAGGGAATTAGAATGTTATTTTCTAACCTATAAACCCCACTATATAGACCCATCATTTCCTAGTATCCTTAAGAGGGGCGAAAGTAAAAATAATCCCTATCTCTCCCTCGAATGCGCCCAACCGGATATTCTAGGAGAAATGCTTCTCGATGAATTATTTCAACTAGAAGATCTAATTATTAATTGGTTGAAAGAACTTAGGGAAGATTTCAATAATCTTTTCCAAGATGATGACCAAGAAGGGTTGGAACCGCATTCAAACAACTTCATTGTTTCCAACGATACCTCTAACTCTAGTGAGGACTTGAGCGATAGTCGTCCCTGTGTCGATTGTGCCATGAAGGACTCCCCATCAACTTCGTTTGATGCATACATAGACCTGAGCGATTCGACATACACCTTCTTTAACGAGAGCCCGGAAAAGGGTTGGACTTGTCCACCTACATATAACATAGGAATCACCCTCACCGACAATCTCTTGCATTCTCGTCTTAGTCTAGATCAATTAAGGTATCTTAGGCACTTTGGAGTTGTTCCATCCAGTAAGGAACCGCCCGATCCGGAAAAGTTCCTTGAAAATAGACGAATACCTTAAGACAGCTTCTAGACACGGGGCCGTGTCCAGGTCAGCACGCCCCCGTGTCCACCCAAAGATTCCTTTCTGATTTTGTCAGAATGCAGACAAAAATGTGTCAGGATTCCATCTGCACACGGGGCCGTGTCCAGCCGACACGGGGCCGTGCGCAACGTACTGTCGTTTTCTATAAATGCAGCCAAGAATCCTGCACATTTGAACCATTCCAGGGACATAGATTTGAGGAATATTCTCACATACCATCCTAGGTATTTTCTAAAAGAAGTTTCTCAACTATCTTCTTGTCCTTTCCTCTTTTATCCACTTTCATCTTCTTCAATTTTCCTCCTACTTCCATTAAAGCTTGAACCTTCCATAGATTCAAGCCTTATTGAGATGTTTGTTAGCTTTTTGTTCATGGAATCTTGTTAAAAACAAGTTCTATAGCATTGTTTTAAGTTGTTTAAATTCAAAAATGCTCCAAAAATCATAAAAACAATTTGAAACCCCAAGATTCCTTGTTCAAAAATCCTGCAGATATCTGAACACGGGGCCGTGTTTGCTGAACACGGGGCCGTGTCCGAAGTACTGGATCCACAAAGTTGAACTCTTTTCGGTTTGTTTTCTCAGAATGGCAAGCAGGACAAGCGGAAACTCTTCGTCGCATTCCAGAAACAACCAGCAGGGGAGAAGATCATCAACGGTTGAAGATTCTCTTGTAAACTATGTTTATGCTTTAAGAGAGGCCCTTGATGAAGTAACAAGTGTGGAAGAGGCATTGGTCGACTGCATTAATCATTTGACGGTGGGACTAGAAGGATGTCTCCGGGAGGTCAACCTTTTGCACTAAAGGTTGAACATTCTCGCCTCTCCTCCTTTGGTGCCGATTATCACCCAAAGGGCATGGAATGTGGTGCCGGAAGTCATCATTCCGGCCGAATGGTACGCCCTACATCCGGAGCCTCCTCGAGACATACTACAAGGGGTTCCGATTGGTGTCGCTCCTCCTCCACACGAGGTTGAGGAACATGAAGCCGCCTCCCTTCTCCCAAGGGAGATAGAAGAATGGCTCTAGCTACATCTAAGGGACACCATTCGGCTTGGAGTTCTACAAGGCGTTTAGACCGGAAATCTATTTCCGGAATTTTGGTTCTTATTGTAGAAGTAGGGCTCCTTAGGAAGACTTTACGGATCACTTGACCTATCTAATTTTAGGACTTTTAACTTTTATTTTCTGCTTTATTTGTCAATTTTTAGGACTATTATGTAATTCTCTCTATGATTAATGAATGATGGTTTTAGTTAATTTGGTGTTTGGATGGTGTTGAATTGAATAAAACACACTTGAGATGGCAAAGGATGCAAGGGAAACTTGAACCAGCACTCCATGCAGGAAAACAGAACCGTCCGACAAATTTCTTCGTTTACAATAAGTTCGGCACGGGCCGTGTCCACCCAACACGGCCCCGTGCTGCACAGTCTGCAGAAAAAGACCCAGTTCAGGTAACTGGACACGGGCCGTGTTCACCCAACACGCCCTCGTGTCCAGGCTTCTGTTTCTCTTGATTTAATTTTGTTACTGGCACTTGAACACGGGGCCGTGCCCGGATAACACGGGGCCGTGTTCAGCCCCCAGTAACACAAAATTTTTGCTTTTTCACACCTTTTACACATTCAATCAACCTAAAAACTTATTTTTGGGACACATTGAGGACAATGTGTAATTTAAGTGTGGGGGGGAAGCTAAAACCTTGAATCTTGCAAGTCCTAAATACAAGCCTTACACAAAACTCTATTGGAACCGCTAGTCACCCCAAATTTTTTTCAAAAAAAATTTCATTTTTTTTACTTGTCTAGGTTTAACTCGGGAAATTCAAGTTCTTAAAAAGGTTATATTTTTATGAATTTACAACCGATAGCGTCATGATAAAAAGAACCAACATAAGCAAATTATGAAAAGGCATGACAAGCTTAGTTAAAATTTAATTATATATACTTGATCACATAAAAAACAACCCATTCCCACAAAAGTGAGTTTTGAGCCTTTATTGAGCATACAATTACATATCATTAGACTAAATGCTCATTTTTCGTTTCTTGTATGAATAGCCGCTTGGTTCTTACGACTCTAGAACTTGCCATGACGATACATTCCCGGTCCTTACCAACTTAAACCCGAGTAAGTAAATGATGGAGGCATTAGGACTAACCCTTTTTATTTCTACACCATTATTTTTCTTTTTTTTACCACCTACCCAAAATCCCCCTAGTTAGCCCCTTTGAGCCTAAACCTTTTCATTTCATAACCCAACCAAACACCCTCTTTACCCACCAAAACCTTTTTCATTTTTTTTACCCCTTGTTTTAGTAACTAGTTCGGTTTCTCGTAATGACTTTAAAAAAAAAAATTATTTCTTGTTGATGATGAAGCAAAAGAAAATAAACAAACAAGTTCATCAAAAAATAACTTTGTTTGAATAATAGCTTCATCAAAATAAAAAGTCTTACGAAAACCGACGCTTGTTACGCTTTTCGCCCTTTTTCTACTAACCACTAACCCAACCACCTACCTTTAACCCAAGCCTAACCCTTTACCCACAAAGTCCTCTTGATATTTATAAAGGTATATAAGTTAAAAAGGAGGAGGATTGATTGCTTGGCAAGCCTATGGTAGGAGTAAGTTCCATGCTGCTCTCGAGTGATCCACAAAAATACATTTTCGGCCGAGTGTTGAGTGATCCCCGTGAGGTATGTGAACTTGTTTATAAATTGAATTTTAAAGAGGCATGTTATGCCCTAATAAGTAATTTATCTTATGAAAAGTTTTAAATAAATCATGACGAATAGGATTGTAAATAAATAAAAATAAAATTAAATAAAGAATCTTGGAAATCCCGACACTCTACGACAAGCCAAAAAAAAAACCTTCTTCTCTACCCATTCCATTTGGGAGTGTAATAGCCACATATTAAAGAGTTTTGCTTGAGGACAAGCAAAGATTCAAGTGTGGCGGTATTTGATGTGTTAAAAATGCAACATATAAATTTCATCAATTGTGGCATAAAACTAACCCTTTTTTAGTACTAATGTTGGAAAAAGTGTGCTTTTGTCTTCCTTTTGTATTTTCAGGATTAAATGAGCTCAAATTAACAAAATAAGCAAAAAGACATCCAAATCTAACACAAATACAAGAAAAGGAACAAGACGTGACATGCCCGACCCCACGACATCATCTTCCCAAGCAAAACAAGACAACAGAAGACTGAACACGCCCCGTGCTCAGCCAGCACGGGGGCGTGCCCAAGTGTCAGCAGAAAAGACAAAGTGGTAGAAGCTTCTATTGCCCACCACGGGGCCGTGCTCAGCGGACACGGGGCCGTGGTCAACTATAAGATTCGCACAATCCAGCAAATCTGCATAGTACAAAGATTCTTCTGCACCACGGGGTCGTGCTCAGCGGACACGGGGGCGTGGTCAACTAAAAAGACAAAACTGCATTAAATGAAGAAAGAGAAGGATGTGGACACGGGGCCGTGCCCACTGGACACGGGGCCTTGCCCGAGCTTCTGTTCAGCCTATAAATAGGAGTGCTTGGCTCAAGCTCAAACCATCCCTTGGCACACCACCTCTCTCACACTTCACCCACCACCCACCACCACCATAAACACCATCATCCACCACCATCATCCATTGTCCATCATAGAGTGTGTGCGTCGTCTCGGGATCCAAGATTGATCGTAAG
Source organism: Helianthus tuberosus (assembly GCA_030545235.1). Taxonomy (NCBI): domain Eukaryota; kingdom Viridiplantae; phylum Streptophyta; class Magnoliopsida; order Asterales; family Asteraceae; genus Helianthus; species Helianthus tuberosus. The sequence goes on along the minus strand of CM060381.1, from coordinate 181,629,843 downwards.
AGTTCTAGACAATCAAGGCCATGTTTGCCTAAGTCTCTTACATCACTTGGTGAAGACAAAGTGTCTAGTGTAATACTTTTTATTTCTAATCTTTTCGCACTTTTTACTTGGTTTTGTATTAATGACTTTAATAACTAGTTGCTTATGTTGAAGGTGATCTTTCCTTATCGTTTGTCCGTGGTGTCTTGGCATTATTTTACTGTCTATATAAAATAAAAGATTTTCACCATTCATATCTCCACGGTCTATATGGAGGTATGTTGGCTACCTGGTCGGGGGTTAAGGGAACGGTTTGGTAAAGGTCTTGCCATTGTTCAGCGTTTAGAGGTCCTGCAATGGACCTGGGTCAAATTTAGTAGGACCTCCTTCAATACTTAACGATATTGGATGGCGGGGGTCCAAACTCTTTGACCCCCTCATAAGTTAACTACTATTAATACTATAACCCGGCTATTTAGGACTGTATCCCTGCTGACTCAGACTACTTAGTCGAGGGTAACGTCACCTCCAAAAGAGGGGCCTACCATAATTTGCATTAATAACTTAATTAATTATCTTCCAATAATCCACCCTTTTAGGATTGTATCCTTGCTGACTCAAACTACTGGGGTGAGGGTAACGTCACCTTCAAAAGAGGGGCCTACTACAATAACTAAGATAATCTCTTAAAATAGTGCAAAAGTGCGGAAATAATCAAAGGTTACACTAGATACGAGTCAGAACCAAATGATTCATCTTGTCTATCTGTTTTTCTTTTTATTTTTATTTTTCAGCATTTTAGTTAGTTTTTATTTTTCTTAGTTAAAACTTTTTTTTTCTAAACTTTTTGATTTGATTAGACGTTGAGGATAAACCGGTACTAAAAGCTCTTGTGTCCTTGGACGACCTCGGTATCTTACCAACACTATACTACGCTCACGATGGGTGCACTTGCCCATATGTGTGTCTAGTGTTAGTAAATATCGTGTTTTATAAATTTAAAACTTGACTAAAAAGTGTTAAAGGGGCATAAAATATACACCTAATATATATAACACTCGACTACGCATCACCTCGTGTCAAGGTTTAGGCTGCGTACTGATGCAGCGACAGAAGGCTATAGCCTATGCATCATGCCAGCTGAAGGTTCATGAGAAAAACTACACCTGGCATGACTTGGAGTTAGGCGCAGTGGTGTTTGTATTAAAAATCTGGCGACATTACTTGTACGGTACGCGATGCACAATCTTTACCGATCACAAGAGCCTGCAGCATATATTTGATCAAAAAGAGCTTAATATGAGACAGCGCCGATGGGTAGAGCTGTTGAACGATTATGATTGTGAAATCAAGTATCTCCCAGGGAAGGCGAATGTGGTCGCAGACGCCTTGAGTCGGAAGGAAAGAATCAAGCCCATAAGGGTTAGGGCTTTGGAAATGATTGTTCAAACGGATCTCTCATTGCGCATTCGCACCGCGCAGAGAGAAGCTCTTAAGGAAGAGAATCTTGAGAATGAATATCTCCGTGGGATGGAGAAGCAGTTAGTACCCAATGATGAAGGAACGTTGTGCTTCATGAAACGAATTTGGGTTCCTTTCTTCGGTGGTGTAAGAGAAGTAATTTTCAATGAAGCTCACAAGTCACGGTACTCGATCCATCCAGGATCGGCCAAAATGTACCAGGATTTAAAGGATTTTTATTGGTGGCCGAGATTGAAAGGCGATGTTGCAACGTATGTTGGCAAATGCTTAACTTGTGCCAAGGTCAAGGCCGAAAATCAGAAGCCTTCAGATCTTCTGCAACAACCTGAAATACCCATGTGGAAATGGGAACAGATTTCAATGGACTTTATAACAAAATTGCCAAGTACACCCAGAGGTCACGATACGATTTGGGTAATCGTAGACCGTCTGACCAAATCTACACACTTTTTGCCAATCAAGGAGAAAGACAACACTAGCAAGCTTCCTGAGCTATACGTGAGAGAGATTGCTGCACAACATGGAGTGCCTCTCTCGATTATCTCTGATAGAGATGGAAGATTCATGTCAAGGATTTGGCAATCCTTCCAAGAAGCCTTTGGTTCTCAGTTGAATCTGAGTACTGCATTCCATCCGCAGACAGATGGCCAGAGCGAACGAACGATTCAAACATTGGAGGATATGTTGCGAGCGTGCGTAATGGATTTGGGTGGTAGTTGGTGTTATGGGTGAAATTCTGAGCCCATATCCTGGGAAATATCTTGAGTTATATCTTGATTGTGTGATATCTGCTTATGTCCGGGATGCTCATTCAGGATATTGGTAACATCCTGAATGATATCCTCAGGATTACTAACGGGTTGTGTGCAGGAGTACGCGTCCAGATGAAGCAACGTTCACGAAGATCCTTTCTCCGGGAGACTCGGTCCAAGTTGTTCAAATGAAGACGTTGAAGCCGTATTACTCGGTCTACAACGTTCATAATGGAATATTCGGAGCATCCCATATTTGTAGGAATTTTTGTTTGTATTTCGTTACTATAAATAGGTGGCTATATCAGATCGAATAGGACAGCACAGCTACACTCACTACACTCTCATACTTGTTCTCTCGCAATTTATACTTTCACACAAAGCATTGTAACACTTAGCGATCTGGTCAATATCCTGCACTGTATCCTGACGTTTGAAGTAATAAGAAGAACTAGGCAGCTGCGATTGTCAGCTCCCGAGGTTTTATGCCGGCGATCTAGATTGATCAAGGGCTTTCCTCGTACATCTCGTGTCATTTTCTTTACTTTTTCCTTATAGTTTGATCGCAGATACAGCTCAATATCCTGAGCCGTATCCTGAAACCTGTTTTTACAAACAACATAACCAGCATATTTTCAACACGCTTTTTAGCACACTACCTCACTTAACTAATTTGATCACTTAATTGCTTCGGTAATTTTTGACCAAAACAATTTGGCGCCCACCGTGGGGCAAGTGGTGCTATCTTTACTAAAAATCTTTGTAAAATCGTTAATCGGTTTTCTGTTTTCAAAAATTTTTGCCACATTGTCCACAATGGCCTCAAGATCAAACATGAGCTCCTCCACTGTGTCTGCTACAACTTCTGCTGCTACTGGTTCGGTGCTTCCACCACCTCCTCCAAGGATGCCAGCCCCTTCACAACCTTAGGATATTATCCCTACTCGGAGTGTTCAGGGATCTGCTCCCGTTTTAGCCTCTAATGATGAAATTCTAACCTTGTTTGGAAGTGTGCAGGAACAAATGAGGCAGCAACAGGAAACTAACCAAATGCTATTAAGAGAAATACAACTCTTAAAAGCTAGCTCAAGCGGATCCGCTGAGGATATTGTTATTCCTTTACAACCCAAAACTTTGAACTTCAGTTCGGCTGTGTATACTGAGGATAATAGGGGGAATATTGTGCCTAGTCATTCCCAGAATCATACTCCTGAAATACCCTCCTCGATCAGGATGTCAACTGTGAGGAGCTCAGGATATGCTTCAGGATATGGCCAGAATCCTCAGACTGGTAACGTGTCAATTAATAATAATCTTGTTACTAATAATAGTGGATCTTTGCAGGATGCAGGTATAACGTCAACATTTACTAGGGAGCTTCAGAAATTGAAGGACATGATATCCAGTGTACCTGGTGTGGTCCAGCCAATTCCGGAAGTGTCCCAAGACAGCCACAGGATATCTCGTTTCGCGTATCCTATCTGTGATGCTGAGATACCGAAAAGATTTCAAACCCCCAACATGAAACTCTACGACAGGACTACGGATCCTGAAGAGCATATTGCCCAGTATAGGGAAAGAATGGAGATTATCCTATTCCTCCGGAGCTCAAGGAAGCATGCTTGTGCAAAGGCTTTGGTTCTACTTTAACAGGATCAACCTTGAAATGGCTCTTAAATGTTCCTCCACATTCGAGTACATCTTTTGCTCACCTAGTGAATTTATTTAATAGTCAATTTTCTTGCAGCCGGAGTTTTTAAAAACTAACAAGTGATCTCTACAGGATAACTCAAGGACCTCAGGAATCCCTAAGGGATTATGTGAACAAATTCAGTAGGGAATCCTTGGATATCCCGCACCTTGATGTTGCCACAGCGGTCCAAGCATTCAAGATGGGGCTACAAAAGGATTCCCAATTTTATCAGGATCTTGTGATGAATCCTTGCAGGAATTTGGACGAGGCTCGAAACAGGGCCTTGAGATATATCAGGCTGGAGGATGATAAGAAGATGCAAGAAAGGATGAACTCATCCACTACCTACGAATCAACTAATAGGAAGTCAGAATCCTCATTTAAACCATATCGCTCTAAGCCATATGGTAGAAATGACAACAAGAAAGTGAATGCTGTTGAAGAGGAGGATCCTGAAGAATATCCTGAATTATCTGAATATTGCTTTTCTGTTAACATTCCTGAATTAATGTATGCTATGCAGGGTTTAGGAGAAAAAGCTAGGTGGCCTCGAAAGAATCTACAAAAGGCTGATTGGAAGGATAAATCCAAATGGTGTGCCTTCCACGAAGATTTTGGTCATGTGACTGAGGATTGCATTGCTCTAAGAAAAGAAATAAGTTATCTTCTGAGCAAAGGATATTTGAAGGATCTCCTAGGAAGAAAGAAGAATAATGGTCAGGATACTGAGAAGGATCCTGAACGAGTAGCATCACCTCCCGCGGATGCCAAGATAATCAACTTTATTTCAGGGGGATCCGACATTTGCGGAACTTCGTATTCTGCGGCCAAGAGGCATGCAAAGGAGGCTAAGACTGAAAGGGGAGACAAACCAGCCAGGATGACCACCCTTACAACTGATAAAGTGATCACTTTTGACAGTGATGACCGGGATACTGTGCAGGATCCTCACCACGATGCTCTCGTAATTACATTGTATGTTGCTAACCATTTTGTACGTAGGATATTGGTGGACAACGGTAGCTCTGTCAATATAATTCAGCTGGAAACATTGAAGAGGATGAATGTATCTCCGATGGACATTACTTCGAAGTCCAATGTGCTCGTTGGCTTCAAGGGAGAAGCTAGGAACACAGTGGGAGAAATAAAGCTACCAGTATATGTTGAAGGGGTCAACTCGATACAACGTTTCTATGTGGTGGATTCCCTATCCTGCTATAACATCATACTGGGCAGGCCACGGATCCATGATATGAAGGCTGTTCCATCAACTTATCATCAATGCATCAAGATTCCTACCCCTTGGGGGGTCGTCAAGGTTGATAGTGATCAGCAGGAGGCGAAAGAATGTTACTCATCCTCGATGAAATCCTCAACCAAACCTAGTGTAGCATAGCAATTAAAGATAAGGGCCCAGGATATCGTGGAGGCTTCGAAGCAGGATATGAAGAAAATTATCCTAGACCAGGATAATCCAGATACCTCGGTGCTCGTAGGAACCAATATCCCTCAGGATATCGAAGATCAATTAACTGACTTTTTAAAGTGCAGGATGTCAACATTTGCATGGAAGCATGAGGATATGACAGGTATATCCAAAGACATTATCACTCACAAGCTTGGAATTGACAGGTCATTCAAGCCTGTACAGCAAAAGAGAAGGAAGTTTGCTCCTGAACGAAATGCAATTATCCAAGAAGAAGTTGAGAGATTATTGAAGTCCAAGATGATCAGAGAAGTCAAATTTCCCAACTGGCTAGCAAATGTGGTCATGGTTCAAAAGAAGAATGGGAAATGGAGAGTTTGTGTAGATTACACAGACTTGAACAAGGCTTGTCCCAAAGACCCATTTCCCCTTCCTCATATCGATGCAATGGTAGATGCTACTGCCGGGCACGAGATGTTAACCTTCATGGATGCATCCTCAGGATTTCAGCAGATTCAAATGGAGCCTTCGGACCAGGAGGATACTGCCTTCATGACACCAACAGGTATTTATTGTTATACTGCTATGCCTTTCGGTTTGAAAAATGCAGGTGCAACATACCAGAGATTGGTGAATATGATGTTCAAAGACAAATTGGGGGACACAATGGAGGTATACATCGACGATATGGTGGTAAAATCTAAAAAGGCTGAGGATCACCTCCAGGATATCAAGGGAGCATTTGATATCCTGGATCAATATAACATGAAGCTAAATCCTGCCAAGTGTCATTTCGGAGTAGGGGCAGGAAAGTTTCTAGGATATATGGTGACCAAAAGAGGAATAGAGGTGAGCCCGGAGCAGATTAAAGCTATCTTGGATATCAAATCACCCTCGAACATGAAGGATGTTCAACGGTTAACAGGACGAGTTGCAGCATTGAACAGATTTATCTCGAGATCCTCGGAGAAATGCAAAGAGTTTTATGATATCCTGAAGAAGAACAAGAAGTTCGAATGGGGTGAGAAGCATGAAGCAGCTCTGCAGGATTTGAAGCGATACCTTTCAACTGCACCCCTGTTAATGAAGCCTGAGAATAGTGAACCACTGTCCCTATACCTCGCAGTATCAGGGAATGCAGTAAGTGCCGTCCTTGTAAAGGATTATGAAGGTCAGCAATATCCTGTTTATTATGTTAGTAAAAGTTTGTTAGATGCAGAAACTAGATATTCTCATTTAGAAAAATTGATACTAGCACTAGTTATGGCATCAACAAAGCTTAGACATTACTTTGAAACACACAGAATTCATGTTAAGACAAATTATCCTGTTAAGAATGTGCTTAGGAAACCTGAGATGTCAGGAAGGATGGCCAAGTGGTCGGTAAAGTTGAGTGCTTACGACTTAGTATACGAACCTAGAAATGCCATAAAGTCACAATCTCTAGCTGACTTTGTGGCTGATTTCAGTAGTGACATTCAGGATGAGGTAGACCTAGAAGTGCAACAATTAGGAGAATCCTCAGGATCCTGGACATTGTACACTGATGGAGCATCTAACGTTAGAGGAGTAGGATTGGGAATACTACTAAAATCGCCACAGGGGGACATATTACCCCAGGCTATTAGATGTGAATTTCCTGCTACCAATAATGAAGCAGAATATGAGGCTTTGATTGCAGGATTAGAACTAGCTAAGAGTATGAGTATTAAGAATTTGCAAGTATATGTTGACTCCTTGTTAATTACTAATCATTTCAATGGATCCTATGCAGTTAAAGGTGAGAAGTTAATAGAATACCTCGATATTCTCAAAAAATTAGCAGGATATTTCGATGTTTTTACACTTGAACAGGTACCAAGGGAAGATAATGCTGAAGCAGATGCCCTAGCAAACCTGGGATCATCGGTCAGGATACCAGAAGGAACCCAAATACCAATATTGCATATCTTATATCCTGCAACGAATCCTTAGGATAAAGAAGTAGTGAATATTCAGGATCCTGTTGCTGAATATCCTGAGGAGGATCCTAAATCCTGGACGGCTCCAATCGTAAGATATCTCAAAGAAGGACACATCCCTAGAGACGAAAATCCTAAGGCATTTAGGATGAAGGTATCACGATTCACCATTATAAATAATATCTTGTATAAGAAATCTCTTGCAGGACCATATCTAAGGTGCTTGGAGGATCCCGAAACTAAAGAAGTACTTCAGGATATACATGATGGGGATTGTGGTAACCATACTGGGGGCAGGTCATTATTCTCAAAGGTGTTGAGAACAGGATACTATTGGCCAACAATGTGGAAAGATGCTACAGAATATGCTTGAAGATGTGATGCATGTCAAAGGCACAGTAACATAGTGCACCAACCAGCTGAACCACTATATCCTATAGTATCCCCTTGGCCATTCATGAAATGGGGGATGGACATAGTAGGGAAATTACCAAAAGCTCCAGGAGGAAAAGTTTTTATGCTCGCAATGACTGATTATTTCTCTAAGTGGGTGGAGGCTGAAGCATTTGTTCAAGTCAGAGACCAAGAAGTAGTATCCTTCATAAAGAGGAATATCCTTACCCGATTCGGAGTACCAGCCGAAATAATCTGTGACAATGGTTCTTAGTTTATAAGCAAGAGAACTACCGACTTTTGCAAGAGTTGGGGAATCAAGATGATCACGTCCACCCCGGTACATCCTCAAGCAAATGGACAAGCTGAATCCTCAAATAAGATAATTGTTAACAACTTGAAGAAGAGATTAGGAGCCAAGAAAGGAAGATGGGCAGACGAACTACCCTTTGTTTTGTGGGCTGACAGAACAACGGTAAAGAATGCAACTGGCCAGACACCATTCTCCTTGGTATTCAGAGCAGAAGCAGTGATCCCAACGGAGACGGTGATACCTACTGCGAGATCTATCCTGCAGGATCCTGAGCAGAATCCTGAAGCTTTGTGCCAGGATTTGGACACCATAGACGAGACAAGAGATGCAGCAAAACCGAGGATGGCAACATATCAACAAAGAAAATCCAGAGCATACAACAAGAATATAAGGACTAGAAGGTTCAAAGTTGGAGATTGGGTGTTAAGAAAGGCTTTTCAAAATACAACTAATCCTGCCAATGGAAAGCTGGCTCCGAAGTGGGAAGGACCATATGAGGTTGAATCAGAATCAGGAAAAGGAGCGTACCGACTCAGGAATATGGAAGGGGATATGCTACCAAGATCCTGGAATGCCATACACCTAAAGCTCTATTTCAAGTAAGAATAAAATTTAATTTCTATCCCAGAATGGTATGTGTTCTATCTCTTTTAAATATGTTTGAATTCGTTTATTATCTTGAACCCAATACTGACTTAGGCATCGGAGGGGTGTTAGCCAAGCTAGCACCCACCTTAGTTTAAGGTTGTTTTGCAGAATATGTGTCAGGATATAGCTCCAGGATATACGATCAGGATATTTCAGAAGATTAGAGGATTGGCCCCCTTTCTCACGTTTAAGGGATCCTGATCCCTTCAAAGGTTTAAAGGTATTCACCTTTCTTTCAAGTTGGGTTTGAACACCCCACCTGGAGCGCAAGTCATCTGGGGATAGTTCAAGGTAACGGGACCAGTTCATGTAAAGGTGGCTGATAATTTCGTTACTATTGGCTATATCCTGGATTCTAAAGGTATATGAGGATTGATCACCCTCTCTCACGAAAGGGTATTTTCATACCCTCTAAGGTTTAAAGGTTTTCACCTTTCTAAGACTTGGAGTTTATACACTCTCGCCTGTAGCGCATGAAAATCAGGGTTTATCCCCAACATATTAAGGGTCTATCCCCGGCATATTAAGGGTCTATCCTCAGCATATTAAGGGTTAATGCACAGGATGTCGAGGGTTTACCCCTGGATATTCAGGATCTATTTAGTAAAGCTAAAGTATGAATGTATCTAAATTCCTATATCAAACACAGGGGACACATATCATACAAGTTAGAGGATGGGTCCAAGTTTGTAAGTGTGCACTGGGGACATTCCTATGGTAGAAAATTGGAAGTGATTCCTTAGGGAATTCCTGGTATGATCTCTCCTTTTTATTTGAATAATTTACAGATTGTATGTCAGTATCCTGATCAGGATATCTCTCAGGATACGTTTACAATGTGTTCCGAAGAATGTTCAAACAAAAGTATTTTTACAAGTAAAATTCACGTAGTGAAAATATAAATAAAGACAATAAAGGGTTATGTTATTAACATACCAAAAGTTGTGCTCTTGGTTTCACCTCAAACCAAGGACCATCCACCAAGAGCACAATTAGTTCCCTACCATATTTACCTAACAGTTGAAGGTTTTGTCCCAAACTGGGACCCATCCGCCTCCAACTGTTATATTGTTCAAAAAGCAAAACATACTAACGTTGATGACCAAGGGTTTCGACCTGAAACTCAGGATCCCCCCACCTTTGGCCATCATATTGTCTAGATGAAGGAAAGTAAAGTGCAGGAAAAGTAAATTGTTTTAGGGTTACAGACCAACGATCAAATTTAAAAAAAGGTGGGCTCCGGCCTTGGCACGTATATCCATCATTGCCCACCTGAATGCCCTCACACAGCGGCATCTTCTCCAACCTTCTCTGCTTTCTCAGCTTCAGCATCCTGAGCAGCATCCTCACCAGCATCCATTCTAGCATCCGCTCCAGCATCCTTCTTGTCTCCAGCCTTGTCTGCCACCTCTGCCGACTTTGAGGATTCACCAGCTTCAGCAGGAAGGGGCACAGCCTTGCCTCCAAGCTCCGTCAGCTTTGCCACCCAGGATTCAACCGGCCAGGATGGGCACTCAAGGCCTGTTCCCTTGGCCTCATAGGCCATCTTTATACGAGCTTGTAGCAGGGAGACGATGGCAGAAGCTTTGATTCCTTCCCGAAAAGAAACCATGGCCTGTTCATGTTCCATTTAGACAGTGGCCAACTTGATCTCAGCATCCTGGGTCACTTTCTTCAGCTTGTCCTCATAATGCCGAGTCTTCACTTCAGCTATGGCACCTTGGTCGGCGACAATGGTTTCAAGCTGTTTAATCCTGGCTTCATAGAGTGCAGCAGTACCACAGGCATCGTTGTATAGGTGGAGCAGATGCTGGAGGCCCTGTAAGTAAGCAAGTCAGGTATAAATCAATATTTACTAACATGGATATCCTGTCAGGATATTCTATCAGGATATATGTGCAGGATGTAGGGTCAGGATATTACCTTATTAAGGAAGGATGTCATCGGTTCCAAGGAATCAGTGAAGCTGAGCTCATCATAAGAAAATCCTTCAGAGCCTGGAGCACTAACTTCAGAGTTCTTCCTCTTCTTTGAGGTGGAAGCACGAGTCCTTGGATTAGCTTTGGGAGCTGGGAGTGGCTTGGAGCTGGTGGCAGCAGGGGTCTCTTTCTTGACCATGACTGGAGTAGGATAACTGTCAAGCTCGTCAAGATCGAGGAGGATTGGGACTTTGCTGGAGTCTGCATACAGGGAGTTGAATTTCTTCCTAAATATGCCAAATAAAAACATGCATGCAGAATAATGTGCAGGATCCTTACCAGACATGTTTGCACTGGAAAGAGGGCTTGGAGATGGTGGAGACGGGTTAAAACTTCTTTCAGCCTCTGGAAGGAGTCTGATAGCGTCAATCCTTTTTTGTGAATCAGCAAGGGGAGGTGCAAGCTTCCTAAAATCAACTGTATACAAAACAATAAACCGAAAATTGGTCAGTTCAGGATATGGAACAGGATAAGAGGCAGGATCATCCTTAAACCCTAAGTCCTACCCTTTTTCAACCATTTCACTGGATATTCCGTTCCACCAGGGATTGAGTCTCTTTTTACAAAGAAAAACTTGGATTGCCATTTCTCCTCGTTCCTGGTGGCACGAAGTATCAACGGCTCGCCGGAGGAGGAGTAAAACAGAAATCTACAGGATCCGTGGCACCTAAGCCGGTAAGCTAGGGGGAGGTCATGAACATAAAGCTCGGGAATATGTTTTTTCTTGATTTGATCAAGAACGGACAAAACACGCCAAAGCATCGACATTGTTTGGCTAAAAGAGATTTTTGTGATGTTGAAAAATTCAGTGATAAACTCTGGAAAGGGGAACCGTAACCCTAAGGTGAAGGGAAAGGCACTAAAGCACAACCATTCTTCGGAAACCATGTCCGACCGGATTTCCCGATCAAACGGCCGGAATACTGTCCCTTCCGGGAAGATACCAGAGGATTTCAGGGCTGACAAATGGGCGCTGTCAAAGGTACATATTTCTTTTTCCGGATCCTGGAGAAGATTCTGTTGTATGAATGTGGGGGCGGAGTCTCCGGAACTCGATCTTGTTTGCCTTGTCATATTATCGCCGGAATGCTGAACCGAAAGAGAGACGAAGATGGAAAAGAGAGAGAAAGCTTTTTACCTTTTTTCACTCCGGTCAAGGATAAATGGGATAAGAATGAGAAGTTATAGGGTGGTGATGAGTAAATATAGGCTGAGTAGTTGCAAACAGTCACATCATGAGTCTAATTTCTTAAATTGCCTCGGTCTCCGGAAAAAATATAACCGTTAGTGCCAGGATACTAAACGGTAACATTTTTTGGGGACAATTGTTATGGGTGAAATTCTGAGCCCATATCCTGGGAAATATCTTGAGTTATATCTTGATTTTGTGATATCTGCGTATGTCCGAGATGCTGATTCAGGATATTGGTAACATCCTGAATGATATCCTCAGGATTACTAACGGGTTGTGTGCAGGAGTACGCGTCCAGATGAAGCAACGTTCACGAAGACCCTTTCTCCGGGAGACTCGGTCCAAGTTGTTCAAATGAAGACGTTGAAGCCGTATTACTCGGTCTACAACGTTCACAATGGAATATTCGGAGCATCCCATATTTGTAGGAATTTTTGTTTGTATTTCGTTACTATAAATAGGTGGGTATATCAGATCAAATAGGACATCACAGCTACACTCACTACACTCTCATACTTGTTCTCTCGCAATTTATACTTTCACACAAAGCATTGTAACACTTAGCGATCTGGTCAATATCCTGCACTGTATCCTGACGTTTGAAGTAATAAGAAGAACTAGGCAGCTGCGATTGTCAGCTCCCGAGGTTTTATGCCGTCGATCTAGATTGATCAAGGGCTTTCCTCGTACATCTCGTGTCATTTTCTTTACTTTTTGCTCATAGTTTGATCGCAGATACAACTCAATATCCTGAGCCGTATCCTGAAACCTGTTTTTACAAACAACATAACCAGCATATTTTCAACATGCTTTTTAGCACACTACCTCACTTAACTAATTTGATCACTTAATTGCTTCGGTAATTTTTGACCAAAACAGTTAGGACACTCACTTACCCTTGTTAGAATTCTCTTACAACAACAGCTACCATGCGAGTATCCAAGCTACACCGTTTGAAGCTCTCTATGGACGCAAGTGTCGATCACCGCTATGCTGGGCAGACGCGGGTGATAGACAGCTTGTTGGTCCTGAATTGGTTCAAGAGACGACTGATAAGATTTCACAGATCCGAGAGCGCATAAAGGCGGCTCGTGATCGACAAAAGAGTTACGCGGACCGAAGAAGGAAACCATTGGAGTTGGCAGTAGGAGATATGGTTTTATTAAAGGTTTCACCCTGGAAGGGTGTAGCACGCTTTAGGAAGCGTGGGAAGTTGAACCCGCGATACATTGGACCATTCAAAATCCTGGAGAGGAATGGTCTTGTAGCTTACAAGTTGGATCTACCCGCAGAACTGAATGGCGTTCATGATACATTTCATGTATCTAACCTGAGAAAGAGTCCAACTCAAGAAATAGTTGTCATACCTGCCGACGAAGTCCATATTGACGACACACTCCACTTTACTGAAGACCTGTTGAGGTTACTGATTGGAAGGTTAACAAGACGCGACGGAGTAGTGTTAAACTCGTCAAGGTTCGTTGGAATGCGCGACATGGCCAGAGTTCACTTGGGAGCGTGAGGATCGTATGAAAGTGAAGTACCCACATTTGTTCCAAAAGACCCCTGCAGCTAGTAGCAGAACTTAAATTTCGGGACGAAATTTTCTTAACGGGGGGAGAATGTGACAACCCTCATAAATCCATGTATCCGTACGATTAATTAATATTAATTAAGTGCTTAATGACTGTGCTGAATTAATTAACTGCTTTCTGATTACTGCATCATACTTACATGTGCATCATATATTACATAATGTCACATCATTATCACATACAAACTATATTGACATACATGATGCACAAAGCACAGGTAGCACAGTTAACGGATAGAACGGAAATATGCTGACGGGGTTCAGTACTTAGACAGACAGTGTTTTGAGACCCAGTATAGGCCAGGGACAAGATACTACACTAGTATGGTGTGTAGGGAAGTAAGGACCATAAAACTGCGTCACTAGGTGATAGATAAAGTGCCGGAAAGTGCCTAAAATCCACTTAAAGTGCAGAATTCTGCATTTTCAGCAAAATTCAGCTTTTTAGAAAAGCTAGTTACATGCAAAAATATGGCAAAATGGTCCTGAATGCTTTCCTAAGTGTCGGGAATTAAAAGTGTCACAAAAAGTAACATAAAGGTCGTTAAATGGAATAGCTTGACACTTTAACGAACCGGTATCTAACTGAACAACCGGACACTACCCAAAACACCAAAATTATACTAGAAACATTGTTTAATTATTTCTGAGCTAATCATGATCCCCGAACACCTTAACACCCACTAAAATATCTAGTAACTAACTTAACTAACTAAACACTTGATTTTGAACTAGTAAGTAACCAACTAGTTATAAGTTACACTTAGACCCCCCCCCTATGCTAGTAATCGGCCATCACCACCACCATACCTCAAAGATTTGATTTCTTTTTTTAATGGATCTTGCTTGATCTTGTGGACATAATATTTAGAAGCATGGTTATAAGCATGGCTTGTGATCTCTAAAGATCATCACATTCCTCACACTTCACAACACCATACCACTCACTTACTCTCTCCCTCTCCTCTCGGCCTAGCATAGTGTCGCCACCACCACCACCTTACATCCATCATCCACTCATTCCATGTACTCTCAAGAGTGTAAGAAGGTGTCTTAAGGAAGCTTGAAGCTTGTGGATCATCAAGGAGCTTTCTTACTTGCTTTTATTCACCATTTTCATCACCTTCATCTTCAAGAGTTCTTCCCTAGCTTAGAGCTAGTAGTAAGACTCTCACAACCCTTTGTTACTTCTAATTTTGTTTTGTTAAAAGATGTTTATGTTATAAATCACAAGAACACTAAAGAACATAATCTTGAATCATGAACATAAAGCTTACATATGATGAAATCTTGATGAAATAATGTTGTTTAGAGAGTGTTTGATACTTGTTGTTGTTTACTTGAGAATATGATGTTGATCATCACAACCCTTTGTTACTTCTAATCTTGGAAAATAATAAACAAAGTGAGCTAGTAATCGTATGGATCTAAGATTCATGAATGATTTTCCAAGAAAACTAAGTTCAAAATATGATCTTAGTAAAACTTGATTCTCACTTAAAACTACACTATTTTTGGTGATAAAACAAGTGTAGAGATACTAGAGAAACAAGAAGATGTTATAAATAAACATTTTTGTAAAATAGGTTTTCAAAACACCTAATCCTTTCCAGAATGAGAATTTAAAAGAAGTAAACACACTTTAGAGGGTAACTAAACCTACTAAACACTTTACCAAGTTACCACAAGTTTTGTGAAAGGATCAAGTTCATGTTGTTATGTAAATTGTATAGTTTTTGCACTTGGTAAGTGTAAGATGTTTAGGGATTGGTTGTTGATTGATTGTAATGAATTTTGAAAAGAAAATGATATGCTTTGATAGCATGGACACCTCCATTTTTAGGGGAAACTATGGCAAAATTTTCTAAAAATATAAACACTTAGAAAAATATTATCTAACAAGTATTACAAGTGTATTTTGATCATAAGTCTTCAATATAAACTTTGCCATAATTTTTGTAACAAAAATACAAATATTGGAGGTTGGTTTTTATAAATAAAAATGAGTAAATATATATACTTAGAATATATATACATATTAAGACACTTATGTGATTATTTGTATACTTGGTGAAATGGTTATATTATTTTAGGGTAAAATAATATAACTTAACAAAGTACCGTGGAATAATACCAAAAATGACAAGGAATAAATATATAAGTTACACACACAATATTGTGGAATCAAACGCAAGAACGTAACTTACAAAATATTCCGGAAATACCGTTACAAACATATCTTTGGTAAATATTATTTTGGATACAAGAAACGAAAATATGATTTTTGTAAATATTACAAAGTTGTATCATATTTTTGGACAAGGAGAAATATATTACTTTTGTAAATAAAAATATATTTTCCTAGTATATTTAGAAGATATATGATTTTTGGGAAAAATATATATTTTCTGGACAACACATTATTTTTGGGACAAAATGAGTTTACGTATATATTTTCTAAAGTGCGAATTGAAGATATATTATTGCGGAAATACACGTATAAGATACCCCCATCCTTGGGAAGGAAATACGAAGTTAAATACTTGAGAAGTATTAATACAGAAATATAGCTTAAACAATTATTCCAAAACCAAATATAATTTAAGTTAAAATATAAATTATTTTGGCAAATAATTATACAACTTGGAATAACATTAGAAACGTAACTCCAAAACATTAATACTAAGCAAAGGCATGACCCATTCGTCTAATAGACGTTAGTACACTGTAGGTAGTCGTGTTCGTTGAGGAGATTTCAGTTACGATTCTGAAGACGCAATACAGTGAGTTCATGTCCCCCTTTTCTTTAAACTGTTTTGTTTATTTACTTCGGGGGTGAAATACATGTTACAAAGGATTACTTACATTACAATTGGTATGGTTAGCCTAGGAAAGAACCATAGATCATGTGAATGGGTAGGCGTATACTTGAGGCCATCAATCCTCTTGTAGGACCGAGGGGCATGAGTGATAGATCTATTTGGGTGTAGCGAGCCCACACCCATGAGGCCAGGGTGGCCCATAGTGGTGACTAAGTCTTCCAGCCGGAAGCCCGGTGCAACTTTTCTAGGTTTGAGTCTTCCTACACCGTCACACATATCAGTGGCCTTGCAAACCATTGGTGATCTTTTCCTTGTTTGCTATCATACCGGGACTTTCATACATACATTGAATACAAAGGTTTTATACATACTCACGAACACATGAACTCGCTCAACTTTTGTTGATATTTTTAAACTACATGTATTTCAGGGAACTAAGTGGATCTGGCAGGTCTGTGCATGTTTTCAAGCTGCGTATAAATAAAAGATGTCATCCGTGGTCGTAGAGTTTAGAAGATGTATCCTATTCCTGGACGGGATACATGTTTCTAAACCCGATTTTATTTAAGATCTTTTGTCTAGTCTTGATGAACTCATTTGAACATGTTGTCGTTTGTAACTTAAGTTTGGTGTCAACTTTTCAAACATGTATCTTGTGGTACTTTTAAACTTAACTTTTATGGATGAATATCTTTTGATTTTATCATTTAGCATTGTTATGATTGAATGCTATGGTATTAAGAAGTCACACCAATAACTACGCTTCCGCAAAAGGTCAGGGTGTGACAGCTTGGTATCAGAGCTTCGATTGTAGCGAACTAGGATTCTTTCTCGAGTCTAGACTACGATCATTAGGGCTTGATGTGTTAAAAATGCAACATATAAATTTCATCAATTGTGGCATAAAACTAACCCTTTTTAGTACTAATGTTGGAAAAAGTGTGCTTTTGTCTTCCTTTTGTATTTTCAGGATTAAATGAGCTTAAATTAACAAAAGAAGCAAAAAGACATCAAAATCTGACATAAATACAAGAAAAGGAACAAGACGTGACATGCCCGACCCCACGACAACATCTTCCCAAGCAAAACAAGACAACAGAAGACTGAACACGCCCCGTGCTCAGCCAGCACGGGGGCGTGCCCAAGTGTCAGCAGAAAAGACAAAGTGGTAGAAGCTTCTATTGCCCACCACGGGGCCGTGCTCAGGAGACACGGGGCCGTGGTCAACTATAAGATTCGCACAATCCAGCAAATCTGCATAGTACAAAGATTCTTCTGCACCACGGGGTCGTGCTCAGCGGACACGGGGGCGTGGTCAACTAAAAAGACAAAACTGCATTAAATGAAGAAAGAGAAGGATGTGGACACGGGGCCGTGCCCACTGGACACGGGGCCGTGCCCGAGCTTCTGTTCAGCCTATAAATAGAAGTGCTTGGCTCAAGCTCAAACCATCCCTTGGCACACCACCTCTCTCACACTTCACCCACCACCCACCACCACCATAACACCATCATCCACCACCATCATCCATTGTCCATCGTAGAGTGTGTGAGTCGTCTCGGGATCCAAGATTGATCGTAAGAGTTCTTGACAATCAAGGCCATGTTTGCCTAAGTCTCTTACATCACTTGGTGAAGACAAAGTGTCTAGTGTAATACTTTTTATTTCTAATCTTTTCGCACTTTTTACTTGGTTTTGTATTAATGAATTTAATAACTAGTTGCTTATGTTGAAGGTGATCTTTCCTTATCGTTTGTCCGTGGTGTCTTGGCATTATTTTACTGTCTATATAAAATAAAAGATTTTCACCATTCATATCTCCACGGTCTATATGGAGGTATGTTGGCTACCTGGTCGGGGGTTAAGGGAACGGTTTGGTAAAGGTCTTGCCATTGTTCAGCGTTTAGATGTCCTGCAATGGACCTGGGTCAAATTTAGTAGGACCTCCTTCAATACTTAACGGTATTGGATGGCGGGGGTCCAAACTCTTTGACCCCCTCATAAGTTAACTACTATTAATACTATAACCCGGCTATTTAGGACTGTATCCCTGCTGACTCAGACTACTTAGTCGAGGGTAACGTCACCTCCAAAAGAGGGGCCTACCATAATTTGCATTAATAACTTAATTAATTATCTTCCAATAATCCACCCTTTTAGGATTGTATCCTTGCTGACTCAAACTACTGGGGTGAGGGTAACGTCACCTTCAAAAGAGGGGCCTACTACAATAACTAAGATAATCTCTTAAAATAGTGCAAAAGTGCGGAAATAATCAAAGGTTACACTAGATACGAGTCGGAACCAAGTGATTAATCTTGTCTATCTGTTTTTCTTTTTCTTTTTATTTTTCAGCATTTTAGTTAGTTTTTATTTTTCTTAGTTAAAACTTTTTTTTTTCTTTTCTAAACTTTTTGAGTTGATTAGACGTTGAGGATAAACCGGTACTAAAAGCTCTTGTGTCCTTGGACGACCTCGGTATCTTACCAACACTATACTACGCTCACGATGGGTGCACTTGCCCATATGTGTGTCTAGTGTTAGTAAATATCGTGTTTTATAAATTTAAAACTTGACTAAAGAGTGTTAAAGGGGCTTAAAATATACACCTAATATATATAACACTCGATTACGCATCAAGTTTTTGGCGCCGTTGTCGGGGACACAAGGATTTTAAGAAAGCTTAAAATCGACGGCCTAATATGTTTTTCAAAACCTTTTTAAAATGCGCGCACATTTTTTCTGCATTTTAGTTTAGTTTTGCATTTACAGTAACCTGTACACAGGGCCGTGTTCACTGAACACGGGGCCGTGCTGCACATTTTCATAAAAACACCCAGTAACAGTAGCTTGAACACGGGCCGTGCTCACTGAACACGTCCCGTGCTCAACGAAATCAGTAAATTTAATTAAAACGCCCAGATACAGATTCTGAACACGGGGCCGTGCTCACTGAACACGGGGCCGTGTCCAGCCTCTGTTTCCGTTTTTTTGATTTTTTTTTTCTGATCTCGAGACTTGGTTGTGGTCTGCTGAGTGATTCTTATGGATCAATACTCAGGAGGTTACAACTACACCTATGAGGAGGATGATTATAGGGGTAATTATTGCACTAATTGTCGTAACACACACTCGGTTCAAAATAGTCACTCATATCAACCATCCAATTCATACACCTACTATGAGGAACCCAGGTACGAGCCATCAACTTCATACACATCCTATGAAGACCAAAGGTATGAACCTCCTCCCTCATACTCATATTTTGATGAACCATATGAGCCTTCATACTCATACTTTGAGGAACCAAGATATGAGCCACCACCTTCGTATGCTTATTATGAGGAACCATGGCGTGAACAACCCACCTCATATGAGTATTATGAAGAACAAAATTATGACCCTTATCCATCATATGCTTACAATGAAGAACAATGGTGTGAACCATCTACTTCATATGGGTATTATGAGGAACAAAGGATCGAACAACCGGATTCAAACTTAGAAAATCCCGATTCTTTTTCTATAACCGAAGTAACCGATAGGATATTAGAACACATTAGAGTTATCGATCACTGTATAAAAGAATCTCGCGCAAGGGAAGAGGAGTCCCGCGCAAGAGAAAAATTAAAAAAGGATGAGATAACCGAAAGTGTAAAAATGGAAGAACAAATAAGTGAAAAACCGACACATGAGTTAAACAACGAAAAAGGTGAGTCCGACAACGTTAAAATACAAGAAGAGTCTAATTTTGAAGAAATTAATCTCTTTTCACCTTCTTTTGAAAATCATTGTTTAGTACCCACTCATGCTAAGTTTTTAAAAGAGTTAAATACTAACACTAAAATTGACGAAACGGTAAGTGTTAAGTTAACTAATGATCAAACGTCACTAATAAAAGAAGACCCATTTGAAATTAACATTACACCGGTTCCATGTTTCTTTCAAAATTCGTTTATTAGTAATGTCACATTCGATAAAGATCTTTGTGTTAACATAATGCCTAACTACATTTTCGAAAAATTAAGTATTAGTGATTTTTCTCCACTTCAAATACCCATTTTTCTATCCAATCGGAAAGTAATAAAATCAATCGGTGTAGTTGAGGATGTATTGGTTCAAACAAATCAAATGGTAATCCCGACCGACTTCGTCATCCTTGATGACGCTCCTCTAATGTTGGGACGACCATTTGTAAAAACTCACGAAGCTTTGAAAAACCGGAAGTTCAATAATCTACCGCTTCAATTAGGGGCATTTAAAAGAAGTGTCGATCTCGAACGGTGTAACGCCCCAAAACTCGAATTATTAAAATTGTTAGTAAGACCCCATGTCTAATAAAATAGAATGCAATAACTAGGTTATTATACCTAGTCAAATGTTTAGCAAAACAAGCAAAGGTATAAACTTGAGGGACCAAAGATGAACAAGGGGAAAGTTATGTTTTAAATTAATAAAAACACACACAAACACACACATCTCGTGTGTGTTCTGGAACGATCAGAAGGGGCTCCATAGGAGCCAAGCCCTAATTCTTCAAAAGCTTCAAATCAAGGGATGATTCAAGGCTCAAATTCGCAATTAAACATGGAATAATGATCACCATCACAAGGGGATCGTAAGGTATGTCTTAGAAGTTAGATTGGTGATCTTTCACGAAGTGGGTTTTGATGTAAATCGCGAATTTGTATGAAATTGAGAATGGGTGTGTGTTAGAATCATCATATTGGACATGGGTTATGCATGATTTAGGTTAATTTGATGTTTTTGGATGAAACCCATTTGTTATGATGAAGATGATGACATGGGTGAATCATCCATGTCCAATTTTGCTTAATATTGATGTATTTTGATTTGCATGATGGGTTCTTGTTAGAAGAATTAAAAGAAATGTAATACTAGTATGTTTGATGTTTATGCATGAATGATTCGTGTTGATTAGGAAGTGGAATTTGATGAATTATGTATAAGGTTAGAAGAATATGCTAAATTAGTTGTACATTGTGCTAACATAGTGGTACGCACACCAAGCGTTTGATGAAATGCCTAGGTGAGCTTAATAGATGAAATTGTATGTAAGTAGAAGATGATACGTATATAGTGTTGTCCGTATAGGCTATTATGATGTTACGGGTATATAATGATGAGTCGAAAGTTAAACTAAATGAACCGTTGACTTCTAAAAGTCAACCGTGTATAAGAAGGATGGTTAGACGTGTTGTCATAATTGTAAGATTAAGGTAAGTTATATGGGGCGTGTTTGACGAATGTGTGTTTAATGCGATGACATGATGGTTTACATGAGTTTGAAATGATATGAATTTGTTCACATGTATTATGCTTGTTAGAAGTAACTAATGAAAGTCAAATGGGAATTATGCGATCATTATGATCGTTAACATGTACAATTATGTATGCTAATAAGAATGTGATTTCGATGACATGGAAGTATAGGAATCATGTCGAGACGGAATCAAGCACGGAAGGCTAACGGGTCAAGAAGTGGCGAGGAAACGAGTATAAACATGGACGCATGAGGTAAGTGATTTCTGTAATCACTTCTTATGTTCGATTAAGTTATATGGTGTTTTAATTAACTAAACATGATGGTTGAGGTCAAATAAGTGTCGTAGTCTTTCGTCGTAAAGGATGGGATTAAAGTTGACCAAAATGCCCTTGATGGATATTTTGGGCAAACGATCTTAATAAGTGGTTTAGAAACAAGTATTATACGATTAGTGTAATGTTTTGGACAAGTATGGAAGTGGGAAGTATGGTCTTGTTGGGCATAGACCAATTAATGCGCAAATACCCATGACGGGTCAAATAATTAGAAAATGATAATAAGCCGATAGAGCGTAAGATAAGAATTTCCTTAATCCGAATGTGGGATTTTAAGTTCATATGATAGAATGTGAATTTACAAGCATGTAGGAAGAAACGGGAGGTTAAACGGGTAAACGGTTCGAAAGTTATGCGCGTTTTAGTGCGTTCGAACGATGAAACGGAACTGCAGGAAAAATGCATTTTGAGAGGCCGTCGCCGACGGGCAAGGAGGCCGTCGCCGACGGGTTAGGGAAAATCAGTTTTTCTCCGACGGGTTATCTACCTGTCTACGGGGTTTTGGCTACGGGAAAAACTACGGGCCGTCGCCGACGGGCCCTAGGGCCGTCGCCGACGACCTCCCCAAGTCCAAAAGTCTAAAATTTGGTATTTAAGTTGATTTATGTATCGTAGGCTTCGGTTTGTTATCCGTGGACTACGGCGGACTTTCTAAACACGGTTTTGATCGTTCCTTAGATGTTTATGGGCTATAAATCAAAGTTTAAGTCTCATGTAAATAACGTATGAGTATGTAAGAGGTATGCAAGATGTTGTACGTGTATGTAGATGCGTATTTATGTATGTATGTATGTACAAAGATATGTATGAGTATATGCAGGTATGAAATGATGTGGGAAAGGTTTGTATGTATGTAGATGTGTATGTGTGTATGTATAAAGACATGTATGAGTGTATGCATGTATGTAAGGTTGTAGGGAAGATATGTACGTATGTAGATGTGTATGTATGTATGTATGTATAAAGATATGTATGAGTATATACAGGTATGTAATGATGTAGGAAGGGTTTGTATGTATGTAGATGTGTATGTATGTATGTATGTATGTATAAAGACATGTATGAGTGTATGCATGTATGTAATGATGTAGGAAAGGTATGTACGTATGTAGATGTGTATGTATGTATGTATAAAGATATGTATGAGTATATGCAGGTATGAAATGATGTAGGAAATGTTTGTATGTATGTAGATGTGTATGTATGTATGTATGTATGTATAAAGACATGTATGAGTGTATGCATGTATGTAAAGTTGTAGGAAAGATATGTACGTATGTAGATGTGTATGTATGTATGTAAGTACGTATGTATGCATGATTTAGACACGTTGAGGGTTTACGTTATTAATGGTGTACCTTGAGAATGAAAAGTAATGCAGGTACATTATTGAAGTCTCACCAAGAAATGGATACACAGATGAGATGCTTAAAGCTTGAAAGATGACGAAATGTGAAGTGTGCGCGAATGAATCTTGTTTATATAATGTGTGCTAATGTTATGAATGTATGTGGTGAGTGCAGGTTGTACGGATAACGGGCGATTATCACAAGGATTAGAGATCGAAGACCGAGTCACAATATAGATTGTACGGGAATAATTGAGTATGTACTATTAGTAAACAAGACTTATGCTTTATCTTTGTAGAAAATACATATTAAAACGAACTTTCAAGTAAGCCAAGACGTTTGTAATGAAAGAAATTTTATGGCACGAATTTCCGCTGTGACTTTTTGTCAAATACGAATTAGGGTCTTACAAGTTGGTATCAGAGCCCTGGTTTGAGAGAATCAAGTACTAGAAAGTAAGTACTTGAACTCAAACTTGTGTGCTCTTATGATAAGGAACCCGTACAATCTAAGACTCGATCAAGATCCGAAGGTAGAAGCGAATGTAAGTATGTAATTATGTATACATATAAAGAAACTGACGGTATGTTATGTGCAAGGTAAGTATAAGTGTTTGAAGAAGATGACCCTTGAATGCAGTCTAGGATGAATGCTGAGGCAGGCAAGGATGCGAACGGACAGACAGACCTCAGGTACACAATGTTAGTATGTATGGTACTGGTGTTAAAAGAAAAAGGAAGAAATCTCCTTGGGAGGGTAAGTACTAAATGGAAGACAGCGATATTGTCTTGATAAGATTGTAAAAATGTAGCACGAACTGAGACCCACTACTGCAGACATAAGGCGATGATTACCTGAAAGCACGAAATTAGTATGTGAATTGCGCACCTGGCCAGTACGCAAGAAGCATATGACATTCGTGAGACAGTGGTACTTATCGCAGGTATGTCCGTTAGAATTGGGTAGCAGGTGGGTGTGCGGGTGAAGTGGGTAGTAAGACTCTCGGGAAATTGAGAGTACTATGTAGGAATGAAAAGTGTGAATGATAAGAATGAAGAATGTTGAATCTGTAAGACAGTACGGATCAACAATGTATGAAAGCAATGCTTGAATCCGAGAGACGGACTCAAAGAATGAAAGATGTGAATGCAATGCTTGAATCCGCAAGACGGATTCAAGGAATGAAATGTATGAATGCAATGCTTGAATCCGCGAGACGGACTCAAAGAATGAAAGATGTGAATGCAATGCTTGAATCCGCAAGACGGATTCAAGGAATGAAATGTATGAATGCAATATTTGAATCCGCGAGACGGATTCAAACATAAACGCAATTAAGAGTACAAATGATAAGTATGAATCCGCGAGACGGATTTAAGGACGAAAGAATGACCATAAATGATATGCGAACTTAAAATTCGAGTCAAGAAAAGAAAATTTTGATTAAGCCACATACTAGACACGTTGTTAATTGACTCGTGTGAGTCGGAATGAATGACAGGATACAACCCGAACGATAACTTAAGTATGGCCGGGAAGGGGAAGTTTTGCAAAAAGGTTAATGAAATAATTTTAAGAATAAAAGAATTAGGAGCATTTAAAACCCCAAATAATATAAGTATGGAGAAAAGGTAATAATGATGAGTATCGATGGAAAGTGCTAATTTTGATGTTGGGCTTGTTGGCCATGTTCATTTGAACAAGGCATTATTGAAAGGATGCGCATAGGCGGGTGCTCAACAAATCAATGGAAGCAATCAATGAAAGTATTACATGAACCCATGAAGAAACGGGCCGACTCAGGCCACAAACCGTTGGCATACACGACGAAGTCAAGGTTAGTAAGATGTTTGGCTTGTGATTATGAGTAAGTATTGATATAAATAAATGATTATAGTATGCCTATGATGATATGTTGACCTCTCGTATAAACATTAAGATAATTAGAAGTAACATTAGTAATGAGATGCTAAGTAGGTCTCAAAGCGAATAAAATGAAAGATTGTACATGATGTATGAGTAGAATGAAATAAATCGATTTATTTCGATATATGAAGGTAATATGCTTAAATAGGAAGCTAGAGACAAGCCGTAAACTTAAAATCAATACGAGTAAGGATTGTATACTTTTGGATTAAGTTCAATAAATGAAATGCTAGGGATGATATGTGCTAGAAACCAGCAATATGAAATGAAGGACACTAATAAGAGCTCTGGAATAGAGTCTTACATAAGTATTGTGAATGAACAACTTGAAAGGGGTAAGCGTAGAATTGGTTTGATTCGAATAAAGAAGGTTTCGGGGACGAAACCTCATTTAAGGGGGGTAGACTTGTAACGCCCCAAAACTCGAATTATTAAAATTGTTAGTAAGACCCCATGTCTAATAAAATAGAATGCAATAACTAGGTTATTATACCTAGTCAAATGTTTAGCAAAACAAGCAAAGGTATAAACTTGAGGGACCAAAGATGGACAAGGGGAAAGTTATGTTTTAAATTAATAAAAACACACACAAACACACACATCTCGTGTGTGTTCTGGAACGATCAGAAGGGGCTCCATAGGAGCCAAGCCCTAATTCTTCAAAAGCTTCAAATCAAGGGATGATTCAAGGCTCAAATTCGCAATTAAACATGGAATAATGATCACCATCACAAGGGGATCGTAAGGTATGTCTTAGAAGTTAGATTGGTGATCTTTCACGAAGTGGGTTTTGATGTAAATCGCGAATTTGTATGAAATTGAGAATGGGTGTGTGTTAGAATCATCATATTGGACATGGGTTATGCATGATTTAGGTTAATTTGATGTTTTTGGATGAAACCCATTTGTTATGATGAAGATGATGACATGGGTGAATCATCCATGTCCAATTTTGCTTAATATTGATGTATTTTGATTTGCATGATGGGTTCTTGTTAGAAGAATTAAAAGAAATGTAATACTAGTATGTTTGATGTTTATGCATGAATGATTCGTGTTGATTAGGAAGTGGAATTTGATGAATTATGTATAAGGTTAGAAGAATATGCATAAATTAGTTGTACATTGTGCTAACATAGTGGTACGCACACCAAGCGTTTGATGAAATGCCTAGGTGAGCTTAATAGATGAAATTGTATGTAAGTAGAAGATGATACGTATATAGTGTTGTCCGTATAGGCTATTATGATGTTACGGGTATATAATGATGAGTCGAAAGTTAAACTAAATGAACCGTTGACTTCTAAAAGTCAACCGTGTATAAGAAGGATGGTTAGACGTGTTGTCATAATTGTAAGATTAAGGTAAGTTATATGGGGCGTGTTTGACGAATGTGTGTTTAATGCGATGACATGATGGTTTACATGAGTTTGAAATGATATGAATTTGTTCACAT
Source organism: Helianthus tuberosus (assembly GCA_030545235.1). Taxonomy (NCBI): domain Eukaryota; kingdom Viridiplantae; phylum Streptophyta; class Magnoliopsida; order Asterales; family Asteraceae; genus Helianthus; species Helianthus tuberosus. Next base: position 181,603,256 of record CM060381.1, on the reverse strand, counting down.
GTATTATGCTTGTTAGAAGTAACTAATGAAAGTCAAATGGGAATTATGCGATCGTTATGATCGTTAACATGTACAATTATGTATGCTAATAAGAATGTGATTTCGATGACATGGAAGTATAGGAATCATGTCGAGACGGAATCAAGCACGGAAGGCTAACGGGTCAAGAAGTGGCGAGGAAACGAGTATAAACATGGACGCATGAGGTAAGTGATTTCTGTAATCACTTCTTATGTTCGATTAAGTTATATGGTGTTTTAATTAACTAAACATGATGGTTGAGGTCAAATAAGTGTCGTAGTCTTTCTTCGTAAAGGATGGGATTAAAGTTGACCAAAATGCCCTTGATGGATATTTTGGGCAAACGATCTTAATAAGTGGTTTAGAAACAAGTATTATACGATTAGTGTAATGTTTTGGACAAGTATGGAAGTGGGAAGTATGGTCTTGTTGGGCATAGACCAATTAATGCGCAAATACCCATGACGGGTCAAATAATTAGAAAATGATAATAAGCCGATCGAGCGTAAGATAAGAATTTCCTTAATCCGAATGTGGGATTTTAAGTTCATATGATAGAATGTGAATTTACAAGCATGTAGGAAGAAACGGGAGGTTAAACGGGCAAACGGTTCGAAAGTTATGCGCGTTTTAGTGCGTTCGAACGATGAAACGGAACTGCAGGAAAAATGCATTTTTGGGAGGCCGTCGCCGACGGGCAAGGAGGCCGTCGCCGACGGGTTAGGGAAAATCAGTTTTTCTCCGACGGGTTATCTACCTGTCTACGGGGTTTTGGCTACGGGAAAAACTACGGGCCGTCGCCGACGACCTCCCCAAGTCCAAAAGTCTAAAATTTGGTATTTAAGTTGATTTATGTATCGTAGGCTTCGGTTTGTTATCCGTGGACTACGGCGGACTTTCTAAACACGGTTTTGATCGTTCCTTAGATGTTTATGGGCTATAAATCAAAGTTTAAGTCTCATGTAAATAACGTATGAGTATGTAAGAGGTATGCAAGATGTTGTACGTGTATGTAGATGCGTATTTATGTATGTATGTATGTATGTACAAAGATATGTATGAGTATATGCAGGTATGAAATGATGTGGGAAAGGTTTGTATGTATGTAGATGTGTATGTGTGTATGTATAAAGACATGTATGAGTGTATGCATGTATGTAAGGTTGTAAGGAAGATATGTACGTATGTATAAAGATATGTATGAGTATATACAGGTATGTAATGATATAGGAAGGGTTTGTATGTATGTAGATGTGTATGTATGTATGTATGTATAAAGACATGTATGAGTGTATGCATGTATGTAATGATGTAGGAAAGGTGTGTACGTATGTCGATGTGTATGTATGTATGTATAAAGATATGTATGAGTATATGCAGGTATGAAATGATGTAGGAAAGGTTTGTAAGTATGTAGATGTGTATGTATGTATGTATAAAGACATGTATGAGTGTATGCATGTATGTAAAGTTGTAGGAAAGATATGTACGTATGTAGATGTGTATGTATGTATGTAAGTACGTATGTATGCATGATTTAGACACGTTGAGGGTTTACGTTATTAATGGTGTACCTTGAGAATGAAAAGTAATGCAGGTACATTATTGAAGTCTCACAAAGAAATGGATACACAGATGAGATGCTTAAAGCTTGAAAGATGACGAAATGTGAAGTGTGTGAGCGAATGAATCTTGTTTATATAATGTGTGCTAATGTTATGAATGTATGTGGTGAGTGCAGGTTGTACGGATAACGGGCGATTATCACAAGGATTAGAGATCTAAGACCGAGTCACAATATAGATTGTACGGGAATAATTGAGTATGTACTATTAGTAAACAAGACTTATGCTTTATCTTTGCAGAAAATACATATTAAAACGAACTTTCAAGTAAGCCAAGACGTTTGTAATGAAAGAAATTTTATGGCACGAATTTCCGCTGCGACTTTTTGTCAAATACGAATTAGGGTCTTACAAACGGTCAATGAAATATCCTTTCGGAAATAATGACCCCCTAATTGAAGATGAAGATGAACCACCCGATACAAGTTAAGAGATTGACCACTTTGTTGAAGAAGAGGTCGCCATAGAACAAACTTTTAAAGTTCTTGATCGTAACGAGCAACCAAATAAGGAGTCTCCTAAAGACCCACCACTTGAGCTCAAAGAACTTCCAAAAGGTTTGGAATATGCTTTTCTAGACAAAGATGGTAATTTGCCTGTAATTATTTCATCTAAATTAAATAGCTTAGAAAAAGAAAAATTAATTAGTCTTTTGAAAAAACACAAAAACGCAATAGCTTGGAAACTTGTAGACATAAAAGGAATTAGTCCTTCTATGTGCACACACAAAATTTTAATGAATGATGACTACAAATCGGTCATACAACCACAACGTCGAGTAAATCCAAATGTTCAAGAAGTGGTTAAAAACGAGGTCATCAAATTACTTGATGCCGGACTTATCTATCCTATCTCCGATAGTCCTTGGGTGAGTCCCGTCCAAGTAGTTCCAAAGAAAGGAGGTATGACGGTAATAACTAATGAAAAGAATGAATTAATACCAACGAGAACCGTCACAGGATGGAGAGTATGTATAGATTATAGACGATTAAATGAAGCAACAAGAACAGATCACTTTCCTTTGCCCTTCATTGATCAAATGTTAAAAAGATTATCCGGTCATAAATTTTATTGTTTCTTGGATGGTTTTTCAGGTTACTTTAAAATCCCGATAGCACCCGAAGACCAAGAAAAGACAACTTTCACATGTCCTTATGGAACTTTTGCTTATCGACGCATGCCGTTTCGTCTATGTAATGCCCCCGCAACATTCCAACGTTGCAGGGTAGCCATCTTCCATGACATGATAGAAAAGATAATGGAAGTCTTCATGGACGACTTTTCTATCTTTGGGGATTCATACGACCAATGCCTCGATAACCTTGAACGAATGCTATCCCGATGTGAGGAAACTAACCTCGCCCTTAATTGGGAAAAATGCCATTTCATGGTAACAGAGGGAATAGTACTCGGTCACAAGATCTCAAGCGAAGGAATGGAGGTGGATCGAGCTAAAATAGATACCATTTCTAGATTTCCACCTCCATCCTCCGTTAGTACTATCAGAAGTTTCCTAGGGCATGCCAGATTTTATAGGCGGTTTATCAAAGACTTTTCTAAAATCTCTAGGCCTCTAACAAAATTACTTGAAAAAGATGCCCCTTTCATCTTTGACAAGGATTGCACTCAAGCATTTCTAACCCTAAAAGAAATGTTAGTCAACGCACCTATCATGATAGCGCCTGATTGGAAATTTCCTTTCGAAATCATGTGTGATGCTAGTGACTTTGCAGTTGGAGCTGTCTTGGGACAAAGAAAAGAAAAGCATTTCCACCCAATTTATTATGCTAGTAAAACACTAAATGATGCACAAGAAAATTACACAACAACTGAAAAAGAATTACTAGCTGTGGTATTTGCTTTTGATAAATTTCGTTCTTATCTTGTTCTTTCTAAAACTATAGTCTACACAGATCATGCAGCCATTCGATATCTCTTCAAGAAGCAGGACGCCAAACCACGTCTGATTCGGTGGATTCTACTCCTCCAAGAATTTGACATTGAAATCAAAGACAAAAGAGGAGCAGAAAACACTGCAGCAGATCATCTTTCGCGCTTAGAAGACCCAACTTTAGAAGCAACCAGGGATGAACAAATCAACGAAAAATTTCCAACTGAGTCCCTGGAAATGGTGGAATACAAGGAAGAACCATGGTACGCCGACTATGCTAACTACCTAGCTAGCGGTGTAGTCGCAAAAGGTTGGCCACATCATCAAAGAAAAAAATTCTTTCCCAATGTGAAACACTATTATTGGGAAGGTCCATATCTTTTCAAAATGTGTGCCGACCAACTCGTCCGACGATGCGTACATGGTAGCGAAGCACGAAGAATTCTCCGCCATTGTCATGAAGGTCCATACGGAGGACATCATGGTGCCGCTAGTACCGCACGAAAGGTATTTGATTCAGGATTTTACTGGCCAACCATTTACAAAGACGCCCAAAGTCTTGTCAAGACATGTGATGCTTGCCAAAGAACATGTAATATTTCTTCCAAAAACGAGATGCCACAAAATGGCATTCTTGTTTGTGAAATTTTTGATGTGTGGGGACTCGACTTTATGGGACCTTTCCCACCATCGAAAGGAAACAAATATATACTTGTGGCAGTAGACTACTTGTCTAAATGGGCCGAGGCCGAGGCACTTCCAACAAATGATGGAAGAGTTGTGGTAAGATTTCTGAAAAAATTATTCTCTCGTTTTGGCACACCTAAAGCATTAATAAGTGATAGAGGTACCCATTTTTGCTACCATCAACTTGAAATTTTTTTAACAAGATATGGGGTCTATCACCGGGTCTCAACAGCATATCACCCTCAAACAAACGGACAAGCCGAAGTGACTAATAGAGGTTTAAAACGAATACTTGAAAAAACCGTAGGGTTAAATAAAAAGGAATGGGCAGATAAATTAGATGATGCTTTATGGGCTTTTCGAACTGCTTACAAAACAACAATAGGTACAACCCCATATAAGCTAGTCTATGGAAAAAGTTGTCACTTGCCAGCAGAAATTGCACACAAAGCCTACTGGGCAATCAAAAATGTAAACTTAGATTTAGAATTTGCTGGTAAAAATCGATTTTGTCAATTAAATGAATTAGACGAGCTTAGGAATTACGCATACTCAAACTCTGAAATTTATAAGGAAAGAATGAAAAATTTGCATGACAAACATATTAAACCTAATGAATTTCGAGTAGGAGATCTAGTTCTTTTGTTTAATTCACGACTTCGATTGTTTCCTGGTAAATTAAAGTCTAGGTGGTCAGGACCTTTTTCCATCACCCATATTTTCCCACACGGTGCAGTAGAAATTAAATCTCGAAATGGGCCTCCATTTAAAGTCAATGGCCAACGGCTGAAACTCTATCAAGGATTCATTGGGGATGAAGAAGAAGAGATCTCGCTTCAGACGGTGGAAGAATAAAACTTCATACCTGGTAGGTTACGAACGATTGAGACGACATCTTAAATCGGTAAGTTTTCTAACCAAAGCTGACGGGAAACAAGGGCACTCACACGAGCACTAAAAAAAAAAAAATTCAAAAACTTTGCTCGGCACGAGGCCGTGTCCGCTGGACACGGGGCCGTGTCCGCGCTGCAGTCGGGATAAATCCCCTTTTTCAAAACAGTTACTTCATTCCACACGCCCCGTTTCCCCGAAAAAGCTCTGGTTCCAGGCGATTTTTCGTAGAATTTCGACGTCTCCTATCACTCTAACAACATCAAGGTATGATTCTATCACTTCTAGTAGTTAGATTAGTTACTTGCATGCAGTTAAAACACCAAAAATTTGGGAAAAATCTAGGGTTCTTGAAGTTCATCCGGATCGAACCTCAAATTTTTGTTTAGATCTATTTGCATTTAGTTAGATTAGTGTTATGGGAAGTAAACACACTTGTATTGTTCATAGATTCACCCGATTTCTCACAAAAACCCCAAACCCTTGTTCTTGAACCGAAAAAGATAAAATTGAATGGGTAAACGGGACATTTTAGGAAAAACGGTACTTAGGGTTTCATTTTCGGGGAAAACCGCACCTATTGGACCAAAAATTTTCAAGTTTTCGGAACCGGGACGAAAAATGAAATTTTTGGAGTAACAGACGCCTGGACACGGGGCCGTGTCCGCTGAACACGGGGTCGTGTCCAGCTCACTGTTTGTAGTTTTGTCCGAAAATACTTTTGTTTCGTGCTAACTTTTGGTGTATTCTTTCAGATGGCTAGGAAGTTCACCAGATTTAACGCCAATGAGCTCGATGCGAGGGCTAGATTCGAGATACTTCAAACAAGGCCAGAGGAATACCCGAGGCAAGCATGCATGGAACTGCTAACCATGGTGAATCAAATCGACCGTTTCAACAACATTGTCACGGGACCACTCAGAGTCGTTTTAACAACTCGGCTCCGTTCCGTCCACGAATGTACTTTGGAATTCTATAGCACCTTCACATTCAACTCGAGGTGCGACCCGTTCGACAATGATGGGGTAGCATTTCGATGTGGCGGAACGAGGTATTCGATCTCTATGACTCAGTTTGGATCGATTGTCGGGTTGTATGTGGAAGAGGATGCGGGAAATGAAGAAAATACTGGGGGAATGCGAGAGATAGGTGAGAACGAACGCCAAGCCATTTGGGCTCAGATTGGTGAAGGGTACTACAATCCGAGCAGCGCTAAGAGTACGAAGCTGAGGGATCCGCTCTACAGATACATCCATAGGCTCCTCGGCTACTCTCTTAGCCAAAGGCATGATAGTAGTGGCGTCGTTGGGTTAAGAGATCTTGTTGTCCTCCACTGTATCCACACCCGCAGGCCGCTTGATGTTCCATTCCTCATGCTCCGAAACATGCATCATAACCGCCTTGCTAGTGCACCAACCCCTATCTTCTTTGGGGGATCGGTGTACCGTCTCTTCTGGCACTTCGCCCACATACCTAGGTCATTTGAGAGAAGCCCATGGTTGGGTATGGTGGATATACACATATGCCGCTCAATGAACCTAATTTATGAGGCGGAAGACGGGACGGTGAGCTTTCAAAGGATGCAAGGCCATGCATGGAACCCGCAAGAAGCACTTGTCCTCCACGCTCCGCAACATCATCAGTACCAATACCAACCCCATGGTGATCCGGGCCAATCATCCTCCTCGGGAGGCGGTTTTCCTAACTTTCAAAGTTTGCATGATTTGTTGCAGGAAAACCTTATGTGCACCAGGAACACCTACAATATGGCAAGCAACACGTACAACCGGGTGGGAGCTATCGAGAGAAACATATCCGATATCCAAGATGATATTGGATATATCCGGGACCACATTGCAGGCCATGGAGGGGATGATGATGATGATGATGATGATGACGAGGACATGGAGTAGGCGGGAGGAGCAGAGGAGGAAGCGGTTAGTTGATGACTTCCCAGGTTAACCCTTTTTAATCTTGAACAATTGATGGCCTGCGTGCCAAGTGTTGAACAATTTACTTTCCCTAACTTCTTTTATTTTCTGCATTTTATTTTCCTTTTAACTTTGACATGGATGTTGACTTTGGTAAAATTAGGATGTTTGCTATGTTTGGGTGGAGTGTTTATTGATTAAACAGGTACAAACGAGGCTTAAAGTACTAAGCATTAGTACTACTAAAGCCGGGACAGGAAAACCGAAGAAAGAAACCTGTTTTTCAACTTTGCAGACTGTCCACACGGGGTCGTGTCCAGCAGACACGCCCCCGTGCCCATTCCCCTGAACCTGCTGTTTGTTTTAATTCTGCAGACTTTGACAGACACGGGGATGTGCCCAGCAGACACGCCCCCGTGTTCACCTTCTGTAAGTTTTCGTTACTGGCACCTGAGCACGGGGTCGTGTCCACTCAACACAGGGTCGTGCCCAGGTAACCAGTAACACAAAAATTTTGCTTTTTACCCCTTTTTACACATTCAATCAACCTAAAAACTTATTTTTGGGACACATTTAGGACAATGTGTAATTTAAGTGTGGGGGGAAGCTAAAACCTTGAATCTTGCAAGTCCTAAATACAAGCCTTACACAAAACTCTATTGGAACCGCTAATCACCCCAATTTTTTTTTTCAAAAAATTTTTCATTTTTTTTACTTGTCTAGGTTTAACTCGGGAAATTCAAGTTCTAAAAAAGGTTATATTTTTACGAATTTACAACCGATAGCGTCGTGATAAAAAGAACCAACATAAGAAAATTATGAAAAGGCATGACAAGCTTAGTTAAAATTTGATTATATATACTTGATCACATAAAAAACTCATTCCCACAAAAGTGAGTTTTGAGCCTTTATTGAGCATACAATTACATATCATTAGACTAAATGCTCATTTTTCTTTTCTTGTGTGAATAGCCGCTTGGTTCTTACGACTCTAGAACTTGCCATGACGATACATTCCCGGTCCTTACCAACTTAAACCCGAGTAAGTAAATGATGGAGGCATTAGGACTAACCCTTTTTATTTCTACACCATTATTTTTCTTTTTTTTACCACCTACCCAAAATCCCCCTAGTTAGCCCCTTTGATCCTAAACCTTTTCATTTCATAACCCAACCAAACACCCTTTTACCCACCAAAACCTTTTTATTTTTTACCCCTTGTTTTAGTAACTAGCTCGGTTTCTCGTATGACTTTTGAAAAAAAAATATTTCTTGTTGATGATGAAGCAAAAGAAAATAAACAAATAAGTTCATCAAAAATAACTTTGTTTGAATAATAGCTTCATCAAAATAAAAGTTACAAAAATAAAAAGTCTTACGAAAACCGACGCTTGTTACGCCTTTCGCCCTTTTTCTACTAACCACTAACCCAACCACCTACCTTTAACCCAAGCCTAACCCTTTACCCACAAAGTCCTCTTGATATTTATAAAGGTATATAAGTTAAAAAGGAGGAGGATTGATTGCTTGGCAAGCCTATGGTAGGAGTAAGTTCCATGCTGCTCTCGAGTGATCCACAAAAATACATTTTCGGCCGAGTGTTGAGTGATCCCCGTGAGGTATGTGAACTTGTTTATAAATTGAATTTTAAAGAGGCATGTTATGCCCTAATAAGTAATTTATCTTATGAAAAGTTTTAAATATATCATGACGAATAGGATTGTAAATAAATAAAAATAAAATTAAATAAAGAATCTTGGAAATCCCGACACTCTACGACAAGCCCAAAAAAAAAAAATATTCTTCTCTACCCATTCCATTTGGGAGTGTAATAGCCACATATTAAAGAGTTTTGCTTGAGGACAAACAAAGATTCAAGTGTGGGGGTATTTGATGTGTTAAAAATGCAACATATAAATTTCATCAATTGTGGCATAAAACTAACCCTTTTTAGTACTAATGTTGGAAAAAGTGTGCTTTTGTCTTCCTTTTGTATTTTCAGGATTAAATGAGCTCAAATTAACAAAAGAAGCAAAAAGACATCAAAATCTAACATAAATAGAAGAAAAGGAACAAGACGTGACATGCCCGACCCCACGACAGCATCTTCCCAAGCAAAACAAGACAACGGAAGACTGAACACGCCCCGTGCTCAGCCAGCACGGGGGCGTGCCCAAGTGTCAGCAGAAAAGACAAAGTGGTAGAAGCTTCTATTGCCCACCACGGGGCCGTGCTCAGCGGACACGGGGCCGTGGTCAACTATAAGATTCGAACAATCCAACAAATCTGCATAGTACAAAGATTCTTCTGCACCACGGGGCCGTGCTCAGCGGACACGGGGGCGTGGTCAACTAAAAAGACAAAACTGCATTAAATGAAGAAATAGAAGGATGTGGACACGGGGCCGTGCCCGAGCTTCTGTTCAGCCTATAAATAGAAGTGCTTGGCTCAAGCTCAAACCATCCCTTGGCACACCACCTCTCTCACACTTCACCCACCACCCACCACCACCATAACACCATCATCCACCACCATCATCCATTATCCATCGTAGAGTGTGTGAGTCGTCTCGGGATCCAAGATTGATCGTAAGAGTTCTTGACAATCAAGGCCATGTTTGCCTAAGTCTCTTACATCACTTGGTGAAGACAAAGTGTCTAGTGTAATACTTTTTATTTCTAATCTTTTCGCACTTTTTACTTGGTTTTGTATTAATGACTTTAGTAACTAGTTGCTTATGTTGAAGGTGATCTTTCCTTATCGTTTGTCCGTGGTGTCTTGGCATTATTTTACTGTCTATATAAAATAAAAGATTTTCACCATTCATATCTCCACGGTCTATATGGAGGTATGTTGGCTACCTGGTCGGGGGTTAAGGGAACGGTTTGGTAAAGGTCTTGCCATTGTTCAGCGTTTAGAGGTCCTGCAATGGACCTGGGTCAAATTTAGTAGGACCTCCTTCAATACTTAACGGTATTGGATGGCGGGGGTCCAAACTCTTTGACCCCCTCATAAGTTAACTACTATTAATACTATAACCCGGCTATTTAGGAGTGTATCCCCGCTGACTCAGACTACTTAGTCGAGGGTAACGTCACCTCCAAAAGAGGGGCCTACCATAATTTGCATTAATAACTTAATTAATTATCTTCCAATAATCCACCCTTTTAGGATTGTATCCTTGCTGACTCAAACTACTGGGGTGAGGGTAACGTCACCTTCAAAAGAGGGGCCTACTACAATAACTAAGATAATCTCTTAAAATAGTGCAAAAGTGCGGAAATAATCAAAGGTTACACTAGATACGAGTCGGAACCAAGTGATTAATCTTGTCTATCTGTTTTTCTTTTTATTTTTATTTTTCAGCATTTTAGTTAGTTTTTATTTTTCTTAGTTAAAACTTTTTTTTCTTTTCTAAACTTTTTGAGTTGATTAGACGTTGAGGATAAACCGGTACTAAAAGCTCTTGTGTCCTTGGACGACCTCGGTATCTTACCAACACTATACTACGCTCAGGATGGGTGCACTTGCCCATATGTGTGTCTAGTGTTAGTAAATATCGTGTTTTATAAATTTAAAACTTGACTAAAAAGTGTCAAAGGGGCTTAAAATATACACCTAATGTATATAACACTCGATTACGCATCAGGGCTCTCACGAAATATTTTCACAACATCTTTTTCATCGCATACACAATACGTCCAGATCCAGGAAACAAATGTTTTTTACAAATAAAAGGCACAAAATACATTTCAAAGAATTTGTTTATATTTCAGTCTTAGAGACTGGGGAGTTAGTCTGAGAGACTAGCTGGGTGATTCAGTCTGAGAGACTGGGGAGTTGGTCTGAGAGACTAACTGGGTAGTTCAGTCTGAGAGACTAGTTGGGGTAGTCTGAGAAACTGGGAGGTTTAGTCTGAGAAACTAAGTAGTTCAGTCTGAGAGGCTGGGTGGGATAGTCTTGGGAAGACTAGGATGCATACATGCTTACATTGTTATTACTTACATGCTTATTTGATGATTGTTGATATGTGTGCATATGTGTGATTGTTTTGTTACAGACACCATGTCCTCTTCTGATAGCGGAGTATCAGATACCATAGACCCTATGGCCATAGTTTCAGATGACGAGATGGCCACAGATCCTGAGGTTTTCACTTCAGACACTACGAGTAGCGATGATGATGACTTCCAGCCGTTTGCCTTACCGGATTTTTGGAGATGATATACCACTAGCTGATGGTTTTCCTGATGGGGATCTACCTCTTGTTCAGATCCCTGCTCCTTTTCCTCTTGCTGCGTTTCCTCTCGAGGATCTGCCTCTAGACGTTATGTCTGACGACGACATCGATCTTTTTATTGAGGGTCCCCCTGAGGGTGCCCAGGATGATGGGGCTCCAGTGATGATGTCGTTGTCGTTCCACTTGTCGAGATTCCATTTGATGATGATGTTGTTATCCCTCTTGATGAGATTCCAGTTGGTGATGTCGTTGCTGTTCCACATGATGAGATTCCTGTTGTCGAGGCTCATTCTGACCATTCTGGTCCTGATTCATATGTGTCTGTGTCATCTACTACTTTACACGCACTGGGATTACAGCGATATCCCACCGATACTGATTCTGACACAGCTATGTCTGATTGCACCCGATATTCTACACGGTGTTGATCATGATTTTGAGTTTGATGATGAGTTTGATCCTGTCTTTCCTCACGACTTTAACCCTGATCATGAGATTGAGTTTATCCCCGATGAGCAGCCTTTTGAGGCACCTGTCATTCCTGAAGATCAGCCCTTTGATATACCCGCTGATCTTAAGCTTGCACCAGCTGACCCTGAGCCTTTGATTGCACCAGAGCCCATACCTGCTCATGATCCTCTACCGGAGCACGATCGCGTTGACATACCTGTTGTTGCACCACCTTTGCCTGACCCTCTACCTGCACCCGCAGACCACGCTCCTTTTGCAGCCCAGATTGACCCTAGATATGCGTTCACCCACAATGGGTGGATCGAGGACGACGATGACCTACCTCCTTTTGTTCGACCTGCTACTCCCCCACCTGCACCCACACTTGCACCAGCTGATATCGCCCTGTTTCATCCACACGTGTCTGACATTCACCGCACTGATTTACCAGTCACATTTCTACAGGATATTCCTCCTCCCCGTCCAGGGGAAGGTCCATCGAGTCAGCAGCCCAGTCACATACCACCTGTGTCAGCAGCCATTCCTTTCATGCCACCATTTGCACCTGCTACACATACTGCACCTTTTGCTACTACACCAACGGGCAAGCCACTTATCTGGTTTCCGCCCAACACGATGCCTATTTCTGATCCATACCATCCCTTCCACATTGGACACACGAGGGATGATTTGCTTTTGTCGCTGCAGCTCCAGCAGGAGATGCTGTGTAGGAGAGTTATGGAGTTAGAGAGGATCCCGCGTCCTCCGCCTTGTCCTTGTCAGTCACCATTCGCGACTCCACCTGCTCCTCTCCTACCATACCCAGATTTTGACTTCCATTTCCTTACTATGGAGCAGCAGGTTAGCTACCTGTTGCGTATCGTTCATGCACTCGAGGAGGATTTAGCGCATTTGCGTAGGTTGCTTTTCGTTCCTCCACCTCCTCATCCTCCACCATCAGCTTAGAGGTTTTTGGTTTTATGCATATAGCATACTTTTGATGAGAGTGCAGCTATTGAGCCAGATTGCACAGCCTTTTGAAGACCACACTTTGACTTTTGACTTTTGATTATTGTAGTTGGTAGATGTTTTGGACATGGGTGATGTGACCCTTTAGTCCCTTTTGATGTATGATACATTGTGGAACATGTAAAACTGTACTTGTGGTCTTGATATATGAAAGCTCAATCGCAACATTCTCATTACATGCATTGTTGAATTATTTGTTTACGTTGTGATTGTTAGTAAGTAAACACATAACATCCGTGAGGTTACAAATGATAAAAGATATTATTCAGTGTTTACTTGTGTTAATGAATGTCATTACATACGCGTACTACATACTTATATGCATAAGACCTGACCTATACAAACTTCTTATAGAAGATGCCTCCACGAAGAGAAACTCGATTGCCCACTACGGAGGCTGAGTTACAAGAACGGATTTCACGAGCAATAGCAGAGCACGAGGCCTCACTCGCTGAAACTAGCGGGGGTACCTCGAGGAACAACCCACCTCATGGTAATGTTTAAGTCATTGAGACACAATACGTTACATTTGGATATTCCATGTGCGATCGCTAATGCTTTCTGTGTATGACGTTACTTGTACAGGTTGTACCTATAAGCAGTTTCTAGACTGTAAGCCTCTAAATTTCGACGGCACCGGGGGTGCTGTGGCCTTTGTTAGATGGACGGAGAAGACCGATTCAGTGATAAGAATGAGCAAATGCGCACCAGAACAACAAGTCACCTACATCTCCGGATTGTTCATAGATAGAGCGCTTTCGTGGTGGAATCTCCAAGTCCAAACTCTGGGAGAGGCAGCAGCATACGCATTAACTTGGAATGAAATGAAGGAACTCATGCGTAAAAAGTATTGCTCTAGGGCCGAAATTCAAAAATTGGAAACAGAGTTTTGGAACCTCAAGATGGATGGCCCCAAAATTGCGGAGTATGTGCAAAGATTTCACGATCAATCTCACGTGGTACCATACATGGTTAGTCCGGAATTCAAATGCATTGAGCGTTTCATTTGGGGGTTGGCACCTCAGATTATGAGTATGGTAACAACATCGAAACCTGCTACGATCACCGAGGCTATCGATCTGAGCTTAGCGTTAACGGAAGAAGCTATCAGATTAAACAAGTTTTCGATCTCCACCAGAAGAAGAAGGAGACTCACGTTGTATCATCCGGTGAGAACAAACGGAAATTCTCCAACTTTAAGAAAGGTACCAGCAGTACAAACAAGAAGGATGAGACAAACGCACCGGCCAAGGCCAAAGGAAAGGGGTATATGGGCACTTTGCCCAAATGTGATGCGTGTCAGTCGTATCACAATGGACGGTGCCGAGCTGGAAAATGCGAATCTTGTGGAAGAGTTGGTCACTCGAAAGAAACATGCTGGGTTGGTACTGGCCGTGGTGGTCAAAGGGGTTTTGGTAATGGAAACAACAACCGTGGAGGTAATGGATACGGAAACCGCCCTCAAGGAGGTAATAGCGGTAACGGAAATCGTGGTAATTTTGCGAATCAAGCTGGGAGTGGAATCACAACCAAAACAACGCTCAAGGTGGGAGTAGGAATGGTAATGGTCGAGGACCAGGTTGTTTTAATTGTGGAGACGTGGGGCATTTCAAGAGAGAGTGCCCAAAGCTTAATCAAGCACATGGAAGAGTCTTCAACATCGGTGCGAAGGAAGCACGCCAAGATCCAAATGTGGTCACTGGTACATTCCCTATCAATCAACGCTTTGCATCTGTACTGTTTGATACCGGTGCCAATTATAGTTTTGTATCGCTTGAATTTAAGAAAATGCTTGGGTTGGTAGCTAGTAAGCTAGATATTCCATATTCGATAGAACTAGCTAATGGAAAGCTAGTAGAAGCGAATGAAGTTATTAGGGGTTGCGTGATAGAACTGGGATAGCACGAGTTCACACTGGATCTACTGCCAGTCGAGTTGGGAAGCTTCGACATGGTAGTGGGGATGGATTGGTTGTCAAGCAACTGAGCAGAGATTGTATGTCACGAGAAGGTCATTCGCATTTCGATTTCGAATGGTGAAACAATTGTGGTACATGGAGAGAAGCGCGATACGCCCCTAAGGATCATTAGTTGTTTGAAGGCTCGAAAGTGTTTGCAGAAAGGATGTGTTGCCTTCTTGGCACACATTGTTGACAAAGAAGCCGCTGAGCCAAAGCTAGAAGACATTCCAGTTATGAAGGAATATCCTGAAGTCTTTCCCAAAGACTTGCCAGGATTGCCGCCGCAAAGGCAAGTCGAGTTTCACATTGACTTAGTTCCAGGTGCTGCGCCTGTAGCTAAGGCTCCTTATCGACTTGCGCCTTCAGAAATGCAAGAGCTGTCAACGCAACTCCAGGAACTATTGGACAAGGGATTTATCAGGCCAAGCTTCTCGCCTTGGGGAGCTCCAGTTTTGTTCGTTAAGAAGATAGATGGTAGTTTCCGCATGTGTATCGACTACCGCGAGCTGAACAAATTGAACATTAAGAATCGGTATCCTTTGCCAAGGATAGATGACCTGTTCGATCAACTGCCAGGTTCGAGTTTTTACTCAAAGATCGATCTATGATCATGATATCACCAGTTGAGGATTCAAGAGGAGAGCATTCCAAAGACTGCTTTTAGGACTCGCTATGTACATTACGAGTTCCTGGTCATGCCGTTTGGTCTAACGAACGCACCAGCAGTTTTTATGGACTAGATGAATAGAGTTTGTAAGCCGTACCTCGATAAGTTTGTGATCGTGTTCATTGACGATATTCTGATTTACTCAAAGACGAAGGAAGAGCACGAGCAACATCTAAGGGCTATCTTAGAGCTGCTTAAGAAAGAGAAGTTATACGCTAAGTTCTCAAAGTGCGAGTTCTGGCTACGTGAGGTTCAGTTCCTTGGTCACTTGGTTAACGAAAATGGAATTCATGTGGATCCCACAAAGATCGAAGCGATAAAAAACTGGGAGACTCCGAAAACGCCAACCGAGATTCGACAATTCTTAGGTTTGGCTGGGTATTATCGCAGATTTATTGAGGATTTCTCGAAAATCGCTCAACCTTTGACCTCCCTTACACAGAAAGACAAGAAGTACGAATGGGGAGACAAGCAAGAAGAAGCATTTCAGTTGCTGAAAAAAAGCTTTGCGACGCACCCATCTTATCCCTACCCGAAGGTACTGACGACATCGTAGTATATTGCGACGCCTCGCGTCAAGGTTTAGGCTGCGTACTGATGCAGCGACAGAAGGTTATAGCCTATGCATCACGCCAGCTGAAGGTTCATGAGAAAAACTACAACACGCATGACTTGGAGTTAGGCGCAGTGGTGTTTACATTAAAAATCTGGCGACATTACTTGTATGGTACACGATGCACAATCTTTACCGATCACAAGAGCCTGCAACATATATTTGATCAAAAAGAGCTTAATATGAGACAGCGCCGATGGGTAGAGCTGTTGAACGATTATGATTGTGAAATCAAATATCACCCAGGGAAGGCAAATGTGGTCGCAGACGCCTTGAGTCGGAAGGAAATAATCAAGCCCATAAGGGTTAGGGCTTTGGAAATGATTGTTCAAACGGATCTCTTATTGCTCATTCGCACCGCGCAGAGAGAAGCTCTTAAGGAAGAGAATCTTGAGATGAATATCTCCGTGGGATGGAGAAGTAGTTAGTACCCAATGATGAAGGAACGTTGTGCTTCATGAAACGAATTTGGGTTCCTTTCTTCGGTGGTCTAAGAGAAGTAATTTTCGATGAAGCTCACAAGTCACGGTACTCGATCCATCTAGGATCGGACAAAATGTACCAGGATTTAAAGGATTTTTATTGGTAGCCGATATTGAAAGGCGATGTTGCAACGTATGTTGGCAAATGCTTAACTTATGCCAAGGTCAAGGCCGAATATCAGAAGCCTTCAGGTCTTCTGCAACAACCTGAAATACCCATGTGGAAATGGGAACATATTTCAATGGACTTTATAACAAAATTGCCAAGTACACCCAGAGGTCACGATACGATTTGGGTAATCATAGACTGTCTGACCAAATCTGCACACTTTTTGCCAATCAAGGAGAAAGACGACACTAGCAAGCTTGCTGAGCTATACCTGAGAGAGATTGTTGCATGACATGGAGTGCCTCTCTCGATTATCTCTGATAGAGATGGAAGATTTGTGTCAAGGATTTGGCAATCCTTCCAAGAAGCCTTTGGTTCTCAGCTGAATCTGAGTACTGCATTCCATCCGCAGACAGATGGCCAGAGCGAACGAACGATTCAAACATTGGAGGATATGTTGCGAGCGTGCGTAATGGATTTGGGTGGTAGTTGGGACACTCACTTACCCTTGGTAGAATTCTCTTACAACAACAACTACCATGCGAGTATCCAAGCTGCACCGTTTGAAGCTCTCTATGGACGCAAGTGTTGATCACCGCTATGCTGGGCAGACGCGGGTGATAGACAGCTTGTTGGTCCTGAATTGGTTCAAGAGACGACTGATAAGATTTCACAGATCCGAGAGCGCATAAAGGAGGCTCGTGATCGACAAAAGAGTTACGCGGACCAAAGAAGGAAACCATTGGAGTTTGCAGTAGGAGATATGGTTTTATTAAAGGTTTCACCCTGGAAGGGTGTAACACGCTTTGGGAAGCGTGGGAAGTTGAACCCGCGATTCATTGGACCATTCAAAATCTTGGAGAGGATTGGGCTTGTTGCTTACAAGTTGGATCTACCCGTAGAACTGAATGGCGTTCATGATACATTTCATGTATCTAACCTGAGAAAGAGTCCAACTCAAGAAACAGTTGTCATACCTGCCGACGAAGTCCATATTGACGACACACTCCACTTTACTGAAGAACCTGTTGAGGTTACTGATTGGAAGGTTAACAAGACGCGACGGAGTAGTGTTAAACTCGTCAAGGTTCGTTGGAACGCGTGTCACGGCCCAGAGTTCACTTGGGAGCATGAGGATCGTATGAAAGCGAAGTACCCACATTTGTTCCCCAAGACCCCTACAGCTAATAGCAGAACTTAAATTTTGGGACGAAATTTTCTTAACGGGGGGAGAATGTGACAACCCTCATAAATCCAGGTATCCGTACGATTAATTAATATTAATTAAGTGCTTAATGACTGTGCTGAATTACTTAACTGCTTTCTGATTACTGCATCATACTTACATGTGCATCACATATTACATAATGTCACATCATTATCACATACAAACTATATTGACATACATGATGCACAAAGCACAGGTAGCACAGTTAACGGATAGAATGGGAATATGCTGACGGGGTTTAGTACTTAGACAGACAGTGTTTTGAGACCCAGTATGGACCAGGGACAAGGTACTACACTAGTATGGTGTGTAGGGAAGTAAGGACCATAAAACTGTGTCACTAGGTGATAAATAAAGTCACGGAAAGTGCCTAAAATCCACTTAAAGTGCAGAATTCTGCATTTTTCAGCAAAATTCAGCTTTATAACAAGCTAGTTACATGCAAAAATATGGCAAAATGGTCCTGAATGCTTTCCTAAGTGTCGGGAATTAAAAGTGTCACAAAAAGTAACATAAAGGTCATTAAACGGAATAGCTTGACACTTTAACGAACCGGTATCTAACCGAACAACCGGACACTACCCGAAACACCAAAATTATACTAGAAACATTGTTTAATTATTTCTGAGCTAGTCATGATCCCCGAACACCTTAACACCCACTAAAATATCTAGTAACTAACTTAACTAACTAAACACTTGATTTTGAACTAGTAAGTAACCAACTAGTTACAAGTTACACTTAGACCCCCCCCCCTATGCTAGTAATCGGCCATCACCACCACCATACCTTAAAGATTTGATTTCTTTTTTTAATGGATCTTGCTTGATCTTGTGGACATAATATTTAGAAGCATGGTTATAAGTATGGCTTGTGATCTCTAAAGATCATCACATTCCTCACATTCCTCACACTTCACAACACCACACCACTCTCTTACTCTATCCCTCTCCTCTCGGCCTAGCATAGTGCCACCACCACCACCACCTTACATCCATCATCCACTCATTCCATGTACTCTCAAGAGTGTAAGAAGGTGTCTTAAGGAAGCTTGAAGCTTGTGGATCATCAAGGAGCTTTCTTACTTGCTTTTATTCACCATTTTCATCACCTTCATCTTCAAGAGTTCTTCCCTAGCTTAGAGCTAGTAGTAAGACTCTCACAACCCTTTGTTACTTCTAATTTTGTTTTGTTAAAAGATGTATTATGTTATAAATCACAAGAACACTAAAGAACATAATCTTGAATCATGAACATAAAGCTTACATATGATGAAATCTTGATGAAATAATGTTGTTTAGAGAGTGTATGATACTTGTTGTTGTTTACTTGAGAATATGATGTTGATCATCACATGGAGCTTGCTAGATTGTGATTAAACACATGATCTAGCAAGTTAGAGGATGATTATGCCTTAACACAAGAAGATCATCCTCATACATAAGCATGAACTTGAATAAAAAGATGATTTCTTGGAAAATAATAAACAAAGTGAGCTAGTAATCGTATGGATCTAAGATTCATGAATGATTTTCCAAGAAAACTAAGTTCAAAATATGATCTTAGTAAAACTTGATTCTCACTTAAAACTACACTATTTTTGGTGATAAAACAAGTGTAGAGATACTAGAGAAACAAGAAGATGTTATAAATAAACATTTTTGTAAAATAGGTTTTCAAGATGTAAACACCTAATCCTTTCCAGAATGAGAATTTAAAAGAAGTAAACACACTTTAGAGGGTAACTAAACCTACTAAACACTTTACCAAGTTACTACAAGTTTTGTGAAAGGATCAAGTTCATGTTGTTATGTAAATTGTATAGTTTTTGCACTTGGTAAGTGTAAGATGTTTAGGGATTGGTTGTTGATTGATTGTAATGAATTTTGAAAAGAAAATGATATGCTTTGATAGCATGGGCACCTCCATTTTTAGGGGAAACTATGGCAAAATTTTCTAAAACTATGAACACTTAGAAAAATATTATCTAATAAGTATTACAAGTGTATTTTGATCATAAGTCTTCAATATAAACTTTGCCATAATTTTTGTAACAAAAATACAAATATTAGAGGTTGGTTTTTATAAATAAAAATGGGTAAATATATATACTTAGAATATATATACATATTAAGACACTTGTGTGATTATTTGTATACTTGGTGAAATGGTTATATTATTTTAGGGTAAAATAATATAACTTAACAAAGTACCGTGGAATTTACAATCCAAAATAATACCAAAAATGACAAGGAATAAATATATAAGTTACACACACAATATTGTGGAATCAAACGCAAGAACGTAACTTACAAAATATTCCGGAAATACCGTTACAAACATATCTTTGGTAAATATTATTTTGGATACAAGAAACGAAAATATGATTTTTGTAAATATTACAAAGTTGTATCATATTTTTGGACAAGGAGAAATATATTACTTTTGTAAATAAAAATATATTTTCCTAGTATATTTAGAAGATATATGATTTTTGGGAAAAATATATATTTTCTGGACAACACATTATTTTTGGGACAAAATGAGTTTACGTATATATTTTCTAAAGTGCGACTTGAAGATATATTATTACGGAAATACACGTATAAGATACCCCCATCCTTGGGAAGGAAATACGAAGTTAAATACTTGAGAAGTATTAATATAGAAATATAGCTTAAACAGTTATTCCAAAACCAAATATAATTTAAGTTAAAATATTAATTATTTTGGCAAATAATTATACAACTTGGAATAACATTAGAAACGTAACTCCAAAACATTAATACTAAGCAAAGGCACGACCCGTTCATCTAATAGACGTTAGTACACTGTAGGTAGTCGTGTTCGTTGAGGAGATTTGAGTTACGATTCTGAAGACGCAATACACTGAGTTCATGTCCCCCTTTTCTTTAAACTGATTTGTTTATTTACTTCGGGGGTGAAATACATGTTACAAAGGATTACTTACAATACAATTGGTATGGTTAGCCTAGGAAAGAACCATAGATCATGTGAATGGGTAGGCGTATACTTGAGGCCATCAATCCTCTTGTAGGACCGAGGGGCATGAGTGATAGATCTATTTGGGTGTAGCGAGCCCACACCCATGAGGCCAGGGTGGCCCATAGTGGTGACTATGTCTTCCAGCCGGAAGCCCGGTGTAACTTTGCTAGGTTTGAGTCTTCCTACACCGTCACACATATCAGTGGCCTTGCAAACCATTGGTGATCTTTTCCTTGTTTGCTATCATACCGGGACTTTCATACATACATTGAATACAAAGGTTTTATACATACTCACGAACACATGAACTCGCTCAACTTTTGTTGATATTTTTAAACTACATGTATTTCAGGGAACTAAGTGGATCTGACAGGTGTGTGCATGTTTTCAAGCTGCGTATAAATAAAAGATGTCATCCGTGGTCGTAGAGTTTAGAAGATGTATCCTATTCCTGGACGGGATACATGTTTCTAAACCCGGTTTTATTTAAGATCTTTTGTCGAGTCTTGATGAACTCATTTGAACATGTTGTGGTTTGTAACTTAAGTTTGGTGTCAACTTTTCAAACATGTATGTTGTGGTACTTTTAAACTTAACTTTTATGGATGAATATCTTTTGGTTTTATCATTTAGCATTGTTATGGTTGAATGCTATGGTATTAAGAAGTCACACCAATAACCACGCTTCCGCAAAAGTCACGGTGTGACAGTTAGTGCAATTTTTAAGGTGTCGAAGGCTTTAGCGGCCACTTCGTTCCACACAAACGAACCTTTTCCCACTAATTTATGTAACGGGGTGGCTATACTTCCAAACCCTTTTATAAATTTTCGATAGTAACCGGCGAGTCCTAAAAACCCACGTACTCCCTTCGCATTAGTAGGTACCGGCCATGACAAAACAGCCTCAACCTTTGCTGCCTCCACTGAAACCCATGTTGAGTGATAACATGTCCCAAGTAATGAACTTTGTCAACCCCAAAACAACATTTTGAAAATTTTGCAAACAAACGGTTAGCATAAAGAATACCCAAAACCATCCTCAAATGCTCAGCATGCTCATCAATGGAACGTGAATAAACTAATATATCATCGAAAAACACTAAAATAAACTTACGAAGGTAAGGGCGGAAAAGGTCGTTCATGAGGCATTGAAAAGTCGTCGGGGCGTTCGTGAGCCCAAACGGCATAACGACAAACTCATAATGTCCTTCGTGTGTACGAAAAGCCGTCTTGTGAATATCCATTTCCCGTACTCGGATTTGGTGGTACCCGGACCGCATATCAAGTTTAGAAAAAACCTTCGCGCCGCATAGCTCATCTAGAAGTTCATCAATAATAGGTATGGGATACTTATCCTTAACCGTAATGTCATTTAATGCCCGGTAATCCGCACAAAACCTCCAACTTCCATCCGATTTCTTAACGAGCAAAACGGGAGAAGAGAAGGGACTATGGCTTGGACGAATTAATCCCTTCTGAAGTAACTCTCTAACCTGTTTTTCGATTTCAGTTTTTTGATAGTATGGTTGCCTATACGGCCGAGAGCTAACGGGTCGGGAATCAGGTAACAAAGGAATGCTATGATCATGGAAGCGTTTGGGTGGTAACTTCTTAGGTTCTTGAAAGACAGCAACAAACTCGTCGAGGATCGCCTGAATAGCCGGAGTGGCAGTGCGAACAGATGGTAAGGACTCAGTTACCGAGCTGATGTGTAGTAACATGGCAGACCCTTCAAGTAACATACATTCGTTTGGCTTCAAGGCTTTTAAATCACCCCGTTTTAGACCTTGTAACTTATGATACGAACCCGCTAAATGGAAACCGATGGTGAGATTTTGAAAATCAATTTCGACCGGCCCTAAAGACTTTAACCATTGTATTCCCAAAACAATCGGACATGCCGCAACTGGTAGAACAAAAAGATCTGTGCTTATAGTGTACCCTTGAATAACAATTGTGACGTTCCTTACCCGACTCTTACATGTCAGTTTTTAACGGTTAGCCACCACCACTTCAAAGTTCACATCGTGCTCAACCAATAGTCCAAACCAATCCACTATTGCTTGATCAATAAAATTATGAGTACTTCCACCGTCCACCAAAACGACAACTTCCTTGTTATTAATTTACCAAGTAATCGTAGAGTTTGAGGTAAAATCGTACCAGAAATCGCATGAAATGAGACCTCTGCCGGCGTCTCATCATTAATATCAATGGTTGTCTCCGTGATCGACTCTTCCTCCGCTGTTTCATTCACATCGGTGATCATGAAGAGCTGCGGGTTGCTGCACTTATGCCCGGGCACGTATCTTTCATCGCAATAGTAACAAAGCCCCTTCTCCTGACGTTCTCTAGCTTCAGCCGCTGATAACCTACGCACCGGGTTCGGAGAAGGAAAAGTCAAACGTGAAGTAGGCCCAGGGCCCAACAAGCCTTGACTGGAATTAGGCTTTCCCTGTGTTGAACTAATTCCAAGATTTTTGGAATAAAGCGGAACTCTACGATGCAAATTGATTTTGTCTTCCACAGTTCTAGCACTTCCAATTGCTTCCACCAAGCTACGAGGCTCCTTGAGCTTCACCTCCAGTCGAATCTCCTCTTTCAACCCACCAGTGAAACAACCCACTAAAAAGGATTTCGGTAACCCGTCAATCCGGTGTGACAACCGTTCAAAAGACTCAACATAGGCGGAAACCGTCGTCTGTTGTTTGAGTCGGTGCAAGGATTCATTCGGATCATCGTAGTCGGTCGGACCGAAACGAGTTAACAAGGCCGTCAAAAATTCTGTCCACGATAGCGGGCCACGATTCTTCGTATACCAACGGTGCCATTGGAGGGCAAGGCCATCTAAGTGAAAAGGGGCTAGGCTGACTTGATCTTCGGTGGGGACCTTTTGGAAGTCGAAATACTGCTCTGCTTGATACAACCAACCGGTCGGATCATCACCACTAAACCAAGGGAAATTAAGCTTCAGGTAAGGTTTCACTTCACCTCCGGTGACCACCATCATACCACCGCTACCGTTCGTAGGTCCCGTCGTACCCTTGTCTTTGATGGTTTGGAACTCCGACATCAGTTGCGCAAACATGGAAGTAACTTGGTCGAATTTCTCTGTGGTTTCTTGTTGAAATTGCTCCAACATTTTCTTACGAGTATCCATGGTGGATCAAGACCGCTCTGATACCAATTATTAAGTATCGATTGGCTTGTTAATAATCAAGAAAATAGAAAGGTTCCAGACTAGAAATTTAGAAAGAAGTTGGATAATAATTTTCTGCATAAATGAAAATAACAAAGGGGTCTCCATATATGGAGTTACATCTAACGTTCAAAAAGAAATCGAAACAAATCTAGATCCTATTTTTACTGATCACATGGAAGGTGGCATAACTACTTCTTCCTTTATTCCAGCACTTTCACACTCAAACTTGGAAAAGTCAATAACTAAAAAATAGATACGTTGGAGCTCATGACTTGGTCCATTATGCATGGGTTGCAAGGTGCATGGGCTCATTTATTGGTCTGCATGGAACTGGAGTTGGGCCAGTTAGGCTCATCGTATTGGACACGTAACACTCTGGTCCTTATCTTCAACCTTATCTTTAACATTATATATACTTCTAATTTACAACATGCTTGTGCATATAGTTGCTGTAAATTGTGCATAAATTGTGTTCATTGCTTTTATTAGTTGAACCCTTAGCTTAGAAAATTGTACATTACTTTTTTATTTTGTCCACTACATCCATATGCCATGCGCCTCTCACCATAGCCACATGGGATTTCTTTAATAGTACATAATAGATAGTAAGTATGGTGGAGACTTGAGAGATGAGAGCAATAGAGAGAAGAGAAAGCAGTAGAGCAAAAGGAGCCCAGAGGTTCCACCAACCGGTTACGTCGGCACCGATGTAGTGGCGGTGTTAAGGTTTCAATTTACACAATGTCATCGTAGGTGAACACCTCAACACATAAGTCTCAAACAAGCACTCGATGATGGTGGCTAGGGTTTCAACGAAGGTTCCGACAACTTTGTAAGTCTCAACACTTCATTTTTATAATTTCCGGCAACTGATGGGTGTTCTTGGTGGTTCTGTACTCCGGAATTATCCGACGATGTTGGGGTTTAGGCAGCGGTGGCATAGTGGTCAAGGACAAGACAATGAAGAGTAACCCTGGTGGTGGTACAATGATGGATCAGACTGTGTTCCAAAAACAGGTCAGTATAATCATCATTCATCACTGGTGATAAGTTCTTGGCTTCCTATTGTAAATTTATTAGTTAACTGTGTATTTATGTGGTTATGATCTATGCCACTTAAAGTATGTAATGGATAGTATCACATTGCACATTGCACATCATCATCATCATCATCAATTAACTGGCGAACGCTATGTATGAATATGTTGCCATCATCATCATCAATTGAATGGTGATCGCGATGCTATGGTTTTTAAAGAGGGAATGTGTATGAATCTGTTGTAATGTCACTGTGACAATGTTGCATTGGTTTGCTTATGACATAATCT
Organism: Helianthus tuberosus; assembly: GCA_030545235.1. Lineage (NCBI taxonomy): Eukaryota > Viridiplantae > Streptophyta > Magnoliopsida > Asterales > Asteraceae > Helianthus > Helianthus tuberosus. The sequence goes on along the minus strand of CM060381.1, from coordinate 181,577,896 downwards.
TGATTCATAAAGTCAATGTGGATAAAATATACTTGCGGATATGTGTGATCAAGATTAAATCAAGTTTATGAATATAACGGCACCAACTCATAAATTCTTGATACTTATAAAATTGTTAAAAAAAAGTTTAAAGTACTGTATCTACTGTCGTCTTGCTTGGTTTTGGAGTCGTTTTGTTGACATTTTTTGTGTGTGTGTGTCGATTCGTTCAGGCCTTTCAGTGCAAGCATGGAAAGGCTTATCTCTTTAGTAAGGTGTAAGTTTTCCTTACTATGCTGATGTGGCTTTATCTATCTAAACTGATAATTTCGATATGAAGTTGAGATAATCAGTTTTTAGTGTTTTAAATAATCTGATATTGATTTCGAGTTTCTGATTTTCGAGGGGTAGTTCGTAAGAATATATATATATATATATATATATATATATATATATATATATATATATATATATATATGGAGCCGCTAAAATAGAAACCACCTCCAGTTGTAAGAACCGCGAGAACCACTCTCAACCAATCAGGAAAAAAGGGTAATTTGGTCATTTACTCTTTAAATGTCTAATCTATTCTCTCTCTCTATTTATTGTGACTGACATTTCCCATTTACTCTATCCTCTCCCATCTCACATTTACTCTCTCCTCTCTCATCTCCATTCAAGATCTGGTTTAAATGGGTGGTTGGCCGATGATGATGATGACCAGTACCTCACACCCGGTTCTCCGATGATGATGGTGTTTCCGGCGACAACCACCAGCCAAACACTCCCCCCTCTGTCTCTACAATAATCGCCGGCCACCCACCAGCCGTCGATGAACGGGTGTGGCGGCAGTGGTGTACGGTAGGGTGTGGCGGCAGGGTTTAGGGCCGGAGAAAGAAAATGGGGGGGGGGGGGTTGTAGTGGTGGTCGTTTGTGCGACTTGGGATTTCGAGTTTATGCTCTGGTCGACGGCTGGGTGGTGGACCAGCGGCAGCGCCGCCGTGAGCGGCGGAGGTCCCGGTCTCCTCCCGACGAGTTCCTTGGCCTGTTTTGTTGATTTCTCTGGTATTTTTTTATCTCTGTTTTGATATGTTGGGGATTTTGATTTGGTATGTGGGTCTGATGAACTATGTGGGTTTGATGTTCGAATCTGGGTTTGAATCTTTGTGTTTTAGTTTTGTTGAATCTGGTGGTGGGTGTTCGAATCTGGGGTTTTTTTTTTGTTGAATCTGGGTTTGAATTTTGTTGATTCTGGGTTTTAATTTTTGTTGAATCTGGTGGTGGGTGTTCGAATCTAGGTTTGAATCTTTTGTGTTTTTGCTGCAGGTTTGATTCTGTTGAATATAGTTTTGAATCTTGGGGGTTTGACTTTCTGGGTTTGATTCTGTTGAATCTGGGCTTGAATGTTGTTCATGTTGAATCTGGGTTTGAATGATGTTATTAGGACCTTTTTTGATCCTGTTGAATCTGCGTTTGAATGATATTCTGTTTTTGAATGATGTTCATGTTGAATCTGGGTTTGAATGTTGTTCATGTTGAATCTGGGTTGAATCTGGTGGCTTTTTGAATCGGCGGTGATGATGCAAAAAAAAAAAGGACGATGGCGCGGCAAGGATGGTGGAGGGTAGGTTTTTGAACCCGCAACCCCACTTTGCAGCCTCTGATGTTCGGAAAATCTGAGCCAAAACTTCTTTTTTTTTTCCAGAATCCACTCGTCCTTTTTTATTTTTGTTTGTTGGGTTTTTTATATTTTTTTTGAGGCGTCGATGATGATAGCAAACTATCTGAGACACCTACCCGAGTAACGATTTTCTGGGTGCGTTCGTTTTTGTGTAAAAAAGTTTTTGTAAAAGAAAAAAAACTTAAACCGTAAACTTTTTAAAGTAAACCGTAAACTTTTTTACTTAAAACGTAAAACATAAAAAGTTTTACGCCAAACGTAAAACGTAAAACTTTTTGCGTAAAAAACGTAAAATGTAAAAATTTTAACGTAAAACTTAAAACGTAAAAAGTTTTACGTAAAACATAAAAACGTAAAAATTTTAACGTAAAACGTAAAAAACCGACGCGTAAAACGTAGAAAAACGTTAACGTAAGAAACCGGCGCATAAAACGTAAAAAACCTTAACATAAAAACGGCGCGTTTGAAAAACGACGCGTGAAAAAGTCGGGCGTAAAACGGGTCGTAAAAAACGGGTCGTAAAAAACGGGAACTAATAAACGGGTCGTAAAACGGCGTGAAAAAACGGAGCGTAAAACGGGTCGTAAAAAACGCGCGTAAAAAACGGTTCGTAAAAAACGCACGTAAATTTTTTTTTATCAAAAATTCTGATTTCAATATGTTTGTTTAATAAAAAAAAACTGATTTTAGAAAAAAAAAACATTTAATACAATAGGACAAAAGTGTATTAAAAAACAATAAAACTAATAAGACAAAAAAAACAAAATTACCTAAATACCCTTTTTGATTAAAATATTAAAGACATAATAAGACAAAAAGCTTTTAATATTAATATTAACTACTTTTAATCTCATCCATCCATCTAGTTGATCTAAGGGCTAAAAAGTGGTTCCCATGGTTCTTACAACTAGAGGTGGTTTTCATTTTAGCGATTTTCTATATATATATGTATATATATATATATATATATATATATATAATCATTAATATAAATGTAAAAGTACCCAACTTTATGCAACTGCTTATAAGTTATAAGTTATATGATTCTGCTTTAGATCTTCGAGTAACAAAAATCACCCAAGAGTGTGTTTTACAGAGTGAATGTGACCGTTGGCGTAAAGGAAGAACACTGATGATGACTGGGCTGCACACAGTTGCTGATATTTCTGCGTCAAATGTGGATCGATTGTTGGATGGACATACGTAAGATAAGAAACCTTAAATTAAAAAATTAACGTGCTTTATGTTACAATTTATTACATGCATTTATCGATCTATGAATTTCAGGAAACGACACATGATGAGGCCCAAAAGTACAAGGAAGGGAAATCAGTCCTTGAACGGTTAGTATACCTGTTTATAGGGCTTCAAACAAACCAAACGTTCGGGGAATAGTTCGTGAACCGTTCGACGGGAAGTTCGTGTTGGTTCAGGCCCCACTCAACACTCTCACAACACACACAAACTTACTTACGTATGTGTAAGTGAAGAAGAAACAATACGCAAAAGAAAAATGAGAGCTCTGTATTCGAATGAAATGGAGTGTTATCTATTCAATAAAACAAGGAGGCTTGAAATAGCCATACATAATACAAAACGTGGGAATATCAAAACAATAAAAACTAAACTTAATCCTAAAGAACCGGAATTCATGATGACCAATTCTTATTTCAACTTGCAGCTTTCCAACGTGCACTTGCATGTGAATCGGTCAAAGTCTAACCCATCCATTCTAAATAAAACATGCAGAACCTCTGACTAATTAAACCCATCGATTTTACTTGTCCCGCAACATGCTGACCCGAGTTGTAACATGTGACCCGCTACTCGCGTCACCCGAAAACAATTAACCATTTTAACCGTGACCCAATAACGTGCCGACCCGTGACCCGTAAACTGAACCGATTAACCCAACAGTTCGTTCGTTTATTAAACAAACGAACACAAACAAGAAATTTCGTCTGTTCAGTTAAATGAACGAACACGAACAGAGGTTGCGTTCGTTCATTTATGTTCGTGAACGTTCGGTAACGTGTCCGTTTGTGTTCGATAGTTCATTAATGTTTTTAATTTTTATATTTTATTTAAATACTTGAAAATTATAACCGATAAGCTGCTATTTTTGGTTGTATTCGATGGAAATTCACACCAGGAGTCGATTTCTAAGGTAATTTTAAAGTTGAATTTTAAATTTTAAATTTTCTTCAAGTTATTTTAAATTTTTCTTGCTGGTCTTTTATAAGTTGTTACACAGATTAGTCTAAAAAATTATAAGACAATTGAATACAACGTTATAGTGCTATAAGAATTTGTGTTAAAAAAAACTACAGTAGTATTTTTCCATGTGTGATATATTTATATGGTGGTTGAACTTATTGTATGTTTTATCAAGAGAAATACGTGTTGGTAAAAAAATACCTCAAGTAAGCATTTTAACAGGTTTTTGTAACAAATTATTTTGACAATGTGTTATCTCATACTAAAGTAATTCTTTATACTATCCTCCCCTAACACATATCCACCACCCAGGGGAAAATGTACTACAAAGGCTCAGTTTAACCAGTTATGTGCAGGATTTGGAAGACAAGTAATTGGGTTTAACTAAAGATCCAGATCAATCACCAAACGTCTACTTTTAAGTAACACAATCTACCTTCATTTTAAGTAATCTTGTATTTTCAGAATTTTGGTTTTCTGTTGACGCGAAAGAGCCTCTCGCTTACGCCTTAGTGGAGATCGTTGCCGCATCAGACATGAAACGTTCCGACATGAATGGTAAGTTGACGAAGTTTACATACATTGCAATATTGCATACTTTTAAGCAATCAAGCGTGTTTCTATGACTGAATAACCGACTAAAAGTGAACTCTTTGCAGGGCTAGCTGACCCTTATGTAAAAGGTTAACTTGGTGCTTACAGATCTTGAACAAAAACACAAAGGAAAACATTATCTCCAAAATGGCAAGAAGAATTCAAGATCCCAATTACTACATGGGAATCACCCAATCTTCCAATCATACAAGTCCGTAACAAAGATAACTTTATCGATGACATCCTAGGGTTCATTATCTTCTTTATCAAACTCGTATCACATATCTAATCTTGGTGCTTATATAACTTCCATTTTTTTGTGTTAGTGACTCTTCTATAAAGATCAACGATCTTAGAGACGGCCAGAGACACGACATGTGGTTACCTCTTCAAAACATCAAAACATGAAGATTACATATCGCGATACAAGTAATCGAAGTTGACACGAAGGTAACCGAACAACCATGTGACGCTGATGCATCAGCAAATGAGTTGAGCGAAGATTCTCCCATAAGTGACCCATCCCAGAAAAAAAATCCGACCCGGTCCAGTGGCGGATGACTTTGAACTCATTGACGTTGAAGGTCAACGAGCGACTGGCATATGGGTTCACCATCCAGGCACAGGAGTCCCGCAATTTTGGGAGCCCCGAAAGGGGAAAACCCGGGTACAAAAAGGTAGCGAGTCAGTGGGTTGTAGCACAAAATCGGGATCGTTTCCAGATGATCTTAGTTTCTCTAAAGATAGCCTTGAAGGTAGTAACAAAATAAGTGCAAGAAACCGGGTCAGGCGAGGGTTAAGTAAGATTGGGTTAGCATTGAACCGAATCCTTAAAACGGATAATGATCGACTTAAAGGTTTTAAGAAAACGGATACCAATAACTGGGAATCGAAGTCGCCATCTCCATGCCAAAACGTCAGGGCGGTTAATGAAAACGGGGTTACGGTTAACTTGATCATGGAAGAAAGCATGTTGTCACGGGGTCAGGACCCGAAACTGGATGGAAGTGGACTCGAAAGCGCGAACAATGGGAAAGTGAAAGATGTGGCGAAATGTGTTCTGAATCGCGCTGGAAACTCAGCTCGAAGTATGAAACATGTGTTTTCGGGTAAAGGGTCTAGAATGAGGAGAGACGCTAACATGACGGTGGAATCGGATTCTTCGTTTGATGGTTCGATTCCATCCCCTGTTTACGGAGAAGTGAGTCTGGGGGACGGTTGATGAAGATGAAGATGATGATATGGAGGAATTTGTTAACAGTTTACAAGGGGATAATGAAACACCTATTGATAACAATCATGAAAGCCCATTAGTCCCCAACAAAAGCGCCCTCAAGACTAATCGTCAGGTAAACATAACAAGCTCAACACCATTTGATGTCGAAGAGAATAGCATACACACACCAATCCTAGACATGTCAAAACCTCTATAGTGATGTGTTAGATCAATAACCCTACCAAGAGTCCTTTAGATTTATTTATTTGGGTTCATTTTTCATATTACGTTCATTTTAATTATTTAATAAATGTTGCACATCTGCACATCTGTGCTTACACAATCAGATATCCCTTGGTTTGAAACCGAGCAAGGGTAGAATTATTTCCAACTTTTTAAACTAGCTAGGCAATAAATAAGTAGAGTAAATTATGTTATTTTTTGTCTTTTGTCAATAATCTTTTTTATCATCCCAGATGCCAGCAATACTTCAAAGAAGGGACGCGGGGAATGATAGGGGCGTCAGACACCTTTTGTACAGCTGCCAAGTAGGAAAAAAGACGCGTATGCAGTCCGCAGTGTAGCAAGCCACATTATGAACGAAAATATATTTTGCGCAACTTATGTAACTAACACACTTAGTGTTAGTAGCCTAAGTAGCAACCATAACAAATGTACAAAATCTTGGTTCCAGCTGACGTATCTAACCTAATTGATGTAACTCAATGACAGCTAGCTTAACATAAATATAACTCTAGCTCCGCCGCATCGCGCCGGGTTAGTTTTCTAGCTTATCTTAGATTTATCAACAAAAAATAATTCTCCTAGTTGTTATCTGAGCAATAAAAATATGTTTAGGATACTTCTGATAATTTTACATATCGAACTCACCTACGAGTATCATAAGGTCAAAGGGAGGTTACCAGACAGAGCCGGCCCTGAAGGAGGGCGGGGAGGACAACCGAACAGGGCCCGTGATTTTGTATGGCACGTAATTTAAAAAAAATCCGATATTATATATGTAAATTTTTTTTAATAGGGTATAACCAAAAAAATATTAATATAGGTCCACTTAAAAAATCATATTGTTTAAACTATTTAGCCCATTAGGTTAGTGAGCCCAATACCCAAATATTTCTAAAAACTAATAAAAAAACATTCTGGGCGGCAACTCATTCTTTAGAGGAACTGGGTATTGAAACGTCGAATAGGAACAGCCGAACAGGATAATAGAGATCAGAGACAGAGCACTGCAGGCCTTCGATCGTCATCATTCTGCAATTTTTTAGGTGTTGTTCGATCAGAGACACAACCAGCAGGCCTTCGATTTCACAGTCACAGCACAACACAACCTTCGATCACTGAGTGTCTGAGTCAGATAAGTTCACAGGTAAACAACTAAAAATCAATTGTCGAATTCAGTTTACTTATGATTTAGGATTGATTTACGATTTCAGTTATTATGTCGAATTCAGTTAACTTATGTTGAATTCACTTAACTTATGATTTAGGATTGATTTTCGATTTCAGTTATTATGTCGAATTCATTTATCCAGTTAACTTATTGATGTATTGCAAAATACATCCTTTATTCGTGTATAGTTTGTACAATTTATCGTTATTTATAGTTTAGTTTTATTTAGAATTACGTGCTATTGATCATATTTCGGTTTTCCAGGTCTTGACACATAAAGTGGCTAAAAATTGAATGGAACCGAGCTAAAATGCTGAAACATCAAGTCCCGGAACTATTTGGAATAAGTGTTAGAATTATTTTGGAGATTTTGGGAGTTGGAGCTGGATTTTACAAGCAGGAGTCTGTGAAAAAACACCCGTGGCGTCGCGCCACGGGTAGATGATCATATAGTCGCGTAGCGCTAGCATTTAAACAAAAGAAATCTGGTTTTAACATGGTGGCGTCGCGCCACTAACTTGGTCCTCACCCGTCGCGCGACGCGCATGTCTGGCAATTTTTGTTTGTTAAGCCAGGGTTTGAGTATAAAAACCAAGAGATAATCATCATTAACAACAACTTACGAACCAAAGAACCCATAGGCGAATTTTGGAGCAGATTTCGAGTATTTCGGAGTGCTTTAGCTTGCGGGAATCATTCGGTTGAAGCTTGGATCGTAGGAACGAAGATTGTTCGGGTCTTATCTCCCGGTTTTCTTTATTTTTGTGTTTCAATACTTTTCCGATTAATTCTTGTTTTGAACTTGCTTTGTTTATTTTAGACATCATGTTTAGTAACCTAGGCAAGATGATAGTTTAATGAAGTTTGGATCTTTTAACGGTTTTTATTGATTTGTTATGGATTGATCTTTGAAAGTAAATTATCCTAGAATCTCTTATTTGGTGCATATGCGTATTTACTTTTAATTGTTGATTATTTGTTGTTTCACATAAATTTTGGTGGATGTCTTTCACATAATAAATTTGTGTTGATTATTCGATTCTTTGCGGGTTCGGGTGATCTTTGGGTAAATTGGCCAATAGCCTTAGAAACAGTAATTAAAATACAATTAGAATTGAGTATTCTGCTTAACTTGTCGCTGAGAGGCTCGAGTTAGTTATTAGGTCGCGGTGCAGTATATATCTAAGATAGGTTTTGAGAGAAGTCAATCTTAGTTCCCTAATTGCATTTGTGTCTATCAAACCAAGTCAGAATCTAGGATTGCCTTAGATTATCGCGCTGAGAGGTAGATAGTCATATTAGGGCACTTTTAGAGTCGTTAGAGGACTGAGAGAAAGTCTAACAATCGGTGTTCACAACAGCCTTGTAGGGTTTCCTAGGTTTCTTCCTGAGAAGGGTCGGGAAGTCTTAGCTTGAAGTACCTTAGGGTTTAGTACTTCACAATCCCGATTTCATACAAAAATAGTACCGTTAGAGATCCATTCATAGTTAAACTGGATTCAAGCCTAGGTAGTCGTTAATCTCATCTGAATCAACCCTTAGTTCTTATTCGTTTCATAGTCTAGTTTTATTTCAATTTCAATTCTAGGATTTTAGTAAACCCCCCCTAAAACACAACAATTGTTAAGTCGTGTTAGTGTCTAGTCTAAATAAAGTCTTTAACGTGATTAATTAGAGTCCTTGTGGGTTCGACATCCGGATTTGCTTTTCTTTGCTAGAGTCGACCGGTTCACTTGCCGGTGAGTAGTTTAGTCAAGTTAGAGAGTCTAGATTATTATTACTTGAGTCTAAATTTAGGGTTATTTTAGTTTATTAATTTGAACTGCTTATTCCACATCAAGTTTTTGGCGCCGTTGCCGGGGACTCTTGGCAATTGCGTTAATTACTTTGTTTGGATTTCAACTGATATCTATACGTGCTTTTTGTGTGTTTGTGAGTCGTAGGAGTCCAAGTAATTTTAGTGTCTTTTTCTTATTTTTAGAGTCTTTTGTTGGATACTTGTTTGTTTTCGGTTTTGCAGTTAATGCCCCACACGCGTTCTCAGGGACCTGTGAAGCCGCCGATCGACAAGTCGTCCTTCTCCACACCCAGTTTACGGGTAAAAAAATCCTCAACTTCATCTACAGCCCCTTCTGACTCTACACTACAATCTAAACCACCGAACTACGACTTCACCCTGAAGTCATCACCCCACAACTCCCCACCACCCTCCCGTCACCATAGTCCACCACTAGTTCACCAAATGGCCGATAACCAAACTGTCCACTAGCGTTCCACCTCAGGTTTTACCGTAAATTAACCCATCACCATCCCTGAAATCACCAATGACAAGTCCTGGCTAATTCCCTCATACATCATGACCGCCATTAACAACTCTTGTTAGTTCCACGGTCGTGATGATGAGGATGCGCCTGCACATATCAACCGTCTCACCCGTCTGTGTAGCACCTTCGGCATCGAAGGTGTTAATCTTGTTGCCCGCTTTCTCCAAGTCTTCCCTTTTTCGCTTGCTGGTCGCGCTGCCACATGGCTCGATTCGCAGCCAGCACGTACTTATACTACTTGGGCTGGACTTAGGGATGCCTTCCTTGCTAAGTATTTCCCACCTGCGAAGGCCCACCTGCGAAGGCCTCTCGCCTTCCTTGCACATATTTTAGTCCCCCGTTTTACCCCTATTTTATGCGTTTTCGGCTGTAAAACCCGTCATTCGGATGCTTAATCATCTACACTTTTGTTTACAGGCCTAAAACAGCATACCAGACAAGATGATAGCGAAAATGAGGACTTTTCGGACAAAACGACGAAGCTGCGAACATTTTGTTAAGAAAACTGACCTGGGCATGTGGAACGGTCGTGCGACCTGATGCACGACCGTGCATCTCCGACAAATGCAAGTCTGTCCGGCAATGAACGAACGTGCAACTCGGCGTGCAAGGAAATCAAGACCATCCCGGTGATGCACGGTCGTTCCAGATCTTGCACCCCGTGCGGATCCGATGATCAGCCAAAACCTCGGTGATGAACGATCAGTGCAGCAGCTCGTGCAACAAGATCCCGGCAAAGAACGACCGTGCGAGATCGAATCTGGTCAAGATCTGATGACGTCATGCAGTATGGTGCACCATCCCTCCAATAATTCAAAAAGTGAACGGTCGTGCAATAGGACGCACGACCGTGCAACATCGAAAAAATATAAAAAACTTGCAGAAACATTCTGCTCGGCACTCTGGAATTTTGGAGGGTTCTGCTTTCACCCGGATTCAAGCCACATTGTCCCGATTAGTTCTATTACTATCCGGATTCTTAATCTTATGCTTGTTTATGGTTTGGTTTTCTAAACTTTCCATGATTTTGTTAATCTTTCAAGCATTTAGATTAATGTTTATGTATTATTGTAGCCTTTGGGCAAAAACACAACAATCCCTTGCTTGATTATAGCCATTAGTATGTTAATCTTTGTTTGTAATGACATTTGGAAGTATTTTCTATGATTATCTTTGATGATTAGTTTGCAACCTTGTTATTGATATTGATTTCTTGATTATAAGTAATCGTGTTGGATGATTGGTACATGGTTAGTTAAGATAGTTGAAAAATGAAGCTTAATTAATCTTGTATTAGTAAACTTTGAACTTGGTTAATTAGTTTAGCTTGGTTTAAATGTGTGCATCATGATACTAGAAATGGTTAGTGATTTAATAAAATGAACTCGGTTGTGATTTAATCTAGTTTATGCTTGTCTCGGTGGTTGCATTGTGTTTATCGGTGTCTCTTTCCTTGTTTAAGTGAGGTTAGAAAACTCCTAACGGATGACTAACTTATTTTTAAGAGATTTTCATATACATTTATCAATTGCACGTTAAAGAACAATTTTAGGTGGTTAAAGTGTGTTTATCGTTTTAACTTTCCGAATGATTGTCATGTTAGGATTCCCGAAAGGGATACTAATTGTCTTAAAATGGAAAATTGACCGAATGCTTCTAGTGCCAAAACCGACTTAGTTGACATGCTTTGGTTGTGTATTAAGCAAGGCTATTTATCTATTTTCTACTATGTTTTATAAATATTAGTTTATGCTTACTTTAGTTTAATTAAAATCAAACAACTTATGTTTTTACCGGTAGTTTAGTGAAAAAGGTCTAGTATTATTTCTCCGCCCATTTCCTTGGATCGATACTTGGTTCTTACCGATACTTTACTACATATATGACGGGGTACACTTGCCTCTTTCGTGTGTGTTTTGATGTTAAAGTAATAATCACTTTTATAAATTTAAAACCGATTCGTGTGTAATTTCATTGAAAATTATGTATATATACGCACACGTCAAGTTTTTGGCGCCGTTGCCGGGGAATTGGCGAGCTTTAGGAACGACCTGAGTCATTGTTTTATCGGTGTATATACTTGTGAATATTTGTGTATATTTTCTTGATTATTTATTTGTTAATATTTCTTGCTTTTAATTCGATTTATTCGTTTTCGTGATTCTTTTGTGCACTTGTAAATTTTTGTCAATTTATTTGTTCGAATCCAGATTTATTTATTCCTTTATTCTTTGGGTATTCGGCACCTTAAAATCATTTTTGTATTAGCCGATTCGATTATTTTTATTGTGTTGATTTTTTATAAAATTTCGTGCCCATTTTCGGATTTTTATAAACTTTTCAGCCCATTTTTAATAATATTCTGTTTCTATTCAGCTGGAAAAAAACAGCATTATTTAATTAATAAAATATTCATTGTGTCAAATTTTCGTTTGCAGGTTAATGTTCTCGACCCCCGCTCCAGAAGTTGTTGAACCGTCAGACGAGCCCGAACGTGATCTTAGGAGACGTCTACGCGCGGGAGGTCGGGCGGTTGGGCTACTGCTCGCAAGTGGTGAGCCGGAGCCGGTGGTACTCGCTGAAGCCGAGGGCTCAGGAGGAGAAGCAATCATGGCAGACGATGAGCGACAGCGACCGTTGAATGAGACAAATCAGCCCGGAAGGGCAGGCCTGGAGCCGAGTATCCTTCAACCTACTATTGATGCACCTACTTTTGAAATTAGATCTAGTATTATTAATATGGTGCAGAATTCAGTACAGTTTGACGGGCGTGAGCATGAGGATCCCGGACGACATATAGCGGCTTTTTTCCACATTTGTTCCACGTTTAAGATTACAGGTGTTTCGGAGGACGCAATTCGGTTGAGGTTGTTTCCGTTCTCGTTACGTGACAAAGCTAGAGCTTGACTTATGTCACTCCCAGCCGGGTCCATCAGGACCTGGAATCAGTTGGCGGAGCAGTTTATGCAGAAATATTTCCCACCTGAGAAAACGAACAAGCTACGGAACCGAATTGTTTCCTTTCGCCAGGACGAGGGCGAGTCGTTGCATGCGGCTTGGGAGAGATTCAAGGATTTTTTGATCGATGTGCCACATCATGGCTTCTCCAAGAGACAGCTGGTCTTGACGTTCTATCAGGGGCTCGGTTACAATACGCAGGAGCGATTAGACGTGAACGCGGGAGGCGATCTAGGAACTAAGACGCCGACTGAAGCGTACGATATCATAGAAAAAGCTGCGTTAAAGTCCAGCTCGCGTCGGGAAGGAGATAGAGGCCGAGCATCATCATCATCATCTCGCGCAGGAGTTCATGCTGTACACGACTATACGGCCATTACTGCACAAATCTCGGCTCTTGCATCGAGATTCGACAGGTCCCAGATGATTGCGCATGCTGGCTCGGGATGTGACCAGTGTGGAGTGTCACACGAGCCTGGGGCATGTTTTCAAGGAGTCGTATATGAGGGCCACGAAGAAGTAGATTTCGTGAGTAATCAGGTGAGGCCGCAGAACAACCCGTACAGTAACACCTATAATACCGGTTGGAGAAATCACCCAAATTTTGGGTGGCGAGCGAATACAGGTAATCAAAACCCTTTGGGATTTACTCAGCGCGCTCCAGCGCCACAGCAAGGTCAGGGTCAGCAGTTCCAGCAATACAACCAACCATACCAGCAGCGTCCATATTCGTATCAGAATCAGGGCACTGGGAGTAGCTCCCAGCAGCAGGCCCCTCAGTCTAGTTCTAAGCTGGAGGATATGATGGCTCAGCTTCTTACTAGCTCCTCGAGTGCGAATCAGTTGGCTGAAAAACGCTACCAGCAGAGCGAGGATCGTTTTCTTTCTCATGAGGGAGAAATGAGGTGTCACAAGGCCTCGATTCAAAATATCGAGAATCAGGTTGGTCAGCTGGCACAGATGATGTCAAAAAGATCCCAAGGTGGTCTTCCGGGCAATACAGAACCAAACCCAGGCGGACACAGGGATGTGAATGCTGTCATGACCAGGAGTGGAAAACCTACCGGACCCGTCATATCGGACTCAGCACCGATCACCGAAGCGGTCTCGACTGACACACCGGACGAGGTGCAAGCCAGGCTACGCCCAGCAAGTACAACACAAGTCCAGGAGCTGGTCAAAGATTACACTCCTCCAGTACCTTATCCAGGCAGGTTGAAGAAGCAGAAGAATGAAGAACAATACGGTAAGTTCCTTGAGTTGTTCAAGCAACTACACATTAATATACCGTTTGTTGAAGCCTTAGCCCAGATGCCAAAGTATGCGAAATTCCTTAAGGATATCCTCTCGAATAAACAAAAGCTCGAGGATATTTCATGTGTGGTGATGAATGAAACTTGTTCTGCCGTTCTACAAAACCGTCTGCCCATGAAAATGGGAGATCCAGGTAGTTTTACGCTCCCGTGTTTGATTGGAAACATGTCTGTTAGCCATGCATTGGCTGACTTGGGAGCGAGTATCAACCTTATGCCTTATAAGGTTTTTACTAAACTGGATCTAGGTGAGCCGTCACCTACTAGGATGAGCATTCGGTTGGCAGACCGTTCAATCAAGTATCCGCGTGGATTTGTGGAAAACATGCTTGTAAAAATTGATAAATTTGTTTTCCCTGTGGACTTTGTTATTCTTGACATGGACGAGGATTCAAAAGTACCTTTGATACTTGGACGTCCTTTCCTCAATACAGCGAGGACGATTGTTGATGTGGCAGCTGGCCAAATCACGCTACGAGTGAATGATGAGCACGTGACATTCGATATCAAAAGATCGATGTAGCATCCGCAATGTCACGATGACAAGCTTTATTACGTCGACATTGTCGATGCATGTGTGTGCTCTCATTTTCAAGGTACTGTTGACGAGATTGATTCGGACACACGTCTGTCGTGTGGGGACCTGATTGGCATTACGCAGGAGGGCCATAATTTAGAGCAGCCAGTCTATCAGATTGGTGACGATGGTTCCCAGAGTCCGGAGAGATTTCTTGAAATTGTCCATGTAGAAGAAGAGAAAGCAAAACTGTCGGTTGAAGATCCACCGTCTTTGGAGTTGAAAGAACTCCCGCCACATCTCGAGTATGCATTTCTTGACGAGGAGCGTCGCTTACCGGTCATAATTTCGGCATCATTGGAAAAGGTTGAGAAGAATCAGCTTCTTGAGGTTCTAAGACTTCATAAGAGAGCCATTGCATGGAAAATCATGGATATTAAGGGCATCAATCCTTCTTTCTGTTCTCACAAGATTCTGATGGAAGACGAGTACAAACCATGTGCACAGCATCAGAGGCGTTTAAATCCAAATATGCAAGACGTGGTGAAGAAAGAAGTGATTAAGTTGTTGGATGCCGGGATGATTTATCCTATATCCGACTCTGTGTGGGTTAGTCCAGTGCAGGTTATACCTAAGAAAGGTGGTATGACTGTAGTCTCAAATGATAGGAATGAACTAATTCCTACCCGTACCGTCACAGGGTGGCGAGTTTGCATTGATTACCGCAAACTCAATGATGCTACTCGTAAGGATCACTTCCCGCTTCCATTCATCGACCAGATGTTGGAACGTCTGTCGGGGAAGTTGTGTTACTGTTTCTTGGACGGGTTCTCTGGGTACTTCCAAATTCCTATCGCTCCTGAGGATCTGGAGAAGACTACCTTTACCTGCCCCTTCGGCACATTCGCCTACCGGCGGATGCCTTTTGGGTTGTGTAATGCACCAGCGACCTTCCAGAGATGCATGGTTGCAATTTTCCATGACATGATCGAGGATTCCATGGAGGTTTTCAAGGATGATTTTTCAGTATTTGGGGATTCCTTCAATCATTGCTTGGAAAATTTGAGAAAGATGTTGAAGAGGTGTGAGGAGACGAATCTGGTCCTGAACTGGGAGAAATGCCACTTCATGGTGAAGGAGGGCATAGTTCTGGGACACAAGATTTCTCATGCGGGCATGGAAGTCGATCCAGCTAAAGTCGTCGTTATTTCACGACTTCCGCCCCCACCTCTGTTAGAGCTATACGGAGCTTTCTCGGTCATGCCGGGTTCTATCGGCGATTCATCAAAGATTTTTCAAAAATCGCCAGACCCATGACCCGTTTGTTGGAGAAAGATGCTCTGTTCGTGTTTGGAGATGATTGCTTGAGGGTTTTTGACCTTCTCAAGCAAAAGTTGATTGAGGCCCCTATTTTAGTCGCACCTGACTGGTGCCATTTGAAATTATGTGCGACGCAAGCGATTACGCTATAGGGACCGTTCTGGGTCAAAAGAAGGAAAAGCACTTCCACCCGATCTATTATGCGAGCAAAACTCTTCACGACGCTCAGGAGCATTACACCACGACTGAAAAAGAGCTCTTGGCGGTCGTTTTCGCATTTGACAAATTTAGATCGTATTTGGTGCTTTTGAAAACCGTTGTATATACTGATCACGCAGCCATCATATATCTTTTCAGCAAACAGGACGCTAAACCGCGTCTAATCAGATGGATCCTGTTGCTGCAAGAGTTTGATATAGAAATACAAGATAAAAAGGGTGCTTTGAATGTAGCGGCTGACCATCTATCTCGTTTAGAGCACGGAGACATCGAGGACTCGCGTTGGGATTCAATCAATGACAATTTACCACACGAGTCTTTGATGGGTGTAGAGATATGCGATGAGTCGCCTTGGTTCGCCGACTTTGCGAACTACCTTGCTTGTAGAATTCTGATTAAAGGGTTGACTCACCAGCAAAAGAGAAAATTCTTTTCAGATATCAGGCATTACATTTGGGACGACCCTTTTCTATTCAAGGTGGGCGTTGATCAGGTAATCAGAAGATGTGTATCAGGGACTGAGGCGACCGATATTCTGCGCCAGTGTCATGAGGGACCTACCGGAGGCCACCACGGAGCCAACTTCACCGCGAAGAAGGTGTTGGATTCCGGGTTTTACTGGCCGACCATTTTCCGTGACGCGCAGAGTTGGATGAAAGCGTGCGATGCTTGTCAGAGGGCGACGAACATATCGGCACGCGACGAAATGCCCCAGAACTGGATACAAGTTTGTGAAGCCTTTGATGTTTGGGGGATAGACTTCATGGGACCGTTTCCCCCCTCACGAGGTAACAAATACATCCTGGTCGCAGTTGACTACGTATCAAAATGGGCGGAGGCGCAAGCCTTACCCACAAATGACGCCAGGGTGGTCGTGAGATTCTTAAAGAGTTTGTTCGCCCGATTTGGCACTCCGAAAGCGCTCATCAGTGACAGAGGGACTCATTTTTGTAATACACAGCTTGAAAAGGCTTTGTCCCGATACGGTGTGCATCACCGTTTGTCCACGCCCTATCATCCGCAGACGAGCGTGCAGGTGGAAGTCACGAACCGTGGGCTTAAGCGCATCCTTGAGCGGTCTGTTGGTGCAAACCGCAAGGAGTGGTCGAACAAACTTGAGGAGGCATTGTGGGCATTCCGTACAGCTTATAAGACCCCTATAGGGACCACCCCCTTTAGGTTAGTATACGGAAAGGCATGCCATTTACCGGTGGAGTTGGAGCACAAGGCTATGTGGGCTTTGAAAACCGCGAATTTGGACCTTAAAACCGGAGGTGAATCCCGGTTTCTCCAAATTCATGAATTGGAAGAATTGCGACAACAAGCCTATGAAAGCTCCGTACTCTACAAAGAGCGCACGAAGAAAAATCACGACAAACGCTTGAAGGACCACAAAGAATTCCAAGGGGGTGATCTTGTTCTTCTGTACAATTCACGGCTGCGCTTATTCCCTGGGAAGCTTCATTCACGCTGGACAGGACCATACACGGTTAAGGAGGTATTTCCGTATGGTACTGTTGCAGTAGAGAAGGCGGATGGCGTTACATTCAAGGTAAATGGTCACCGGTTGAAGTTGTACGTTGCCGGGCCGATAGAGTCGGCGGTGGAGGTAATTGAACTCCAAACCCCGCACACTTCATAAGTGTGGGGAGGAGAGAGTCTACGCTACTGACTCGCGGATCAAGAATGTAGCAAGAGCGTATTTTGCGCTTTAGGGGTAGTATCATCTTTTTAGGTGTTTTTCTAGTTTTAGCGTAATTTAGGTATGTTAGGTAGTTTCCGTTAGTTTGTTTAAGTTTCATACGTGCCGGGCGAAGGTTCTGTGTTGCAATATTGTTATAACAGTTAGCGTGTTGAAAAAATGGCGAGAAATGGCCAAAACAGTTGCTGGAAATGGCTTCTGCAGAAAATTCTGATCTGCAGCTGTTGCACGGTCGTTCCACGAGTCGCACGACCGTGCGTGTCCGAGGGCCGGAACGGTGAGTCGCACCCCCGGTGCATCTCCGAGAACATGCTGTAGGTTTGAAAAATGTAGGTGACGCACGACCGTGCGAGCTGTCGCACGACCGTGCGAGAGGCAGGGGCAGTTTGGTCTTTTGCACAATATAAAAACCCCCATCTGCTTCCAAACCCTTCATTCGCGAACCCTAACCTTCTGCGGTCGTTCCAGAGCGACATCACTTCAAATCGCACGGTTTTTCGCACGATTTCACACACTACTTCGCACGGTACGTTCCTTCATGTAGATTATCTGTTTTTTCGCTTTCTAGGGTAGATTCATCTGTTTCTTCAAGGCCTTTTAGGGTTCTCTTCATAAACAAATCGAAACCCTAACTCTTGTTTGAATCGTGCGTATCGTGAACATCCGGTGAATTTTCTGACCCCTGTTTATGTAAAAAACTTGCTGATTTGTTAAAAATCGGGCTAACTTAGAGCCTGGGTCAGAATCTGCAGAAAAACGTTGTTGCACGGTCGTTCCTTTGTGGAACGGTCATGCCATTCCGGATGTTATCGATATTTTGCTTGTTGGTCGGTGTTGCACGGTTGTGCCGTTGGTCGCACGCCGTGCAGTTCTGACAGATTTGGGCCACTGGTGCTTGTTCTCGACGACGCACGACCGTGCGACTCGTCGCACGCCCGTGCCACAGGCCCAGATCAGATTCACAGACTCTTCATAACTGTCTGCTCGGCTGTTTTCGATTAAAATTTTTCCTGATCCCATCTTTCTAACGATTTATCTCATACAGATGGACCATCCTTTTCTGCAATTTGATCCCGAAAATCCGCGAGAGGCTCTTTATATCCCGAGACGGGACGCCTTATGGGCAAGGCGGGGGCAATTCGAAGTCCCCCAGTGGCTAGATTGGGAAGTTATGGGGGAGCTAAACCAGAGTGACAGACTTGATAGCATGCTTACTTACCCACTTGCTCGTTTAATATCCATCAACCGACCCGTCTACCGTGAGCTGACAATAGAGTTCTTTTCAACGTATGCCTATGAAAAACCTGTTGCTCACAGAACGCCCAAATTCCGCCACAAGGAGCGGGTTACTTTCAGGTTGGGTAGAAAATGGAACACTTGGTCGGTTGGTCGATCGGGTAGGCGGCTCGGGATCTACACAAGAGATGACATGGATTCCGATGTCTTCACGGATCAGTTCACGTTTCCAACCGATGAAGCACGGAACCAGTTTTGGGCTGAAAATGCTATCGGTGACCCTTATGACCCAAGAATGTTGAAGGCATCACGACTGAGAGATCCTTTGGTGCGAGTGATGCACCATGTGTTCAACCACACAATTTGCGGGCGCATGGACAGTCTTGGGAACTGTCCAACACCAGATTTGATTTTTCTCTATGCGCTGGTTGAGAAAGCACCTATCAACCTAGCCGTGAGGATGGCTGATTACTTCGTGAAGTGCTCGGGGCGAAAACCCACCAGTGAAATCCACGGCGGTCAGTACGTGACCGAAATTGCTTATAATCTGGGATTGATGACTGACGAGGTACTTCAGGGTCTCACTCTGATAACCGTGGGTGTTTATGTTGACATTAGGTCACTGAAGGAGATGGGAGTGATTGTTGAGTTACCTCACGGGGATAGATTGAAAGGGTTGAACAACGAGGTCTGGGACCCGTTGCCTCCAGCTGTGGGGGAACATGTGGATGAGGAGATGCACGATCAGGAGCATCCGGAGCAGCAGCACGTACCACATCCACCGACACCACCACATTCACCGCAGCACCATGCATTCCACCAGCATAAGGACTGGCCCGAGTTCTATCAGCAGTTCCAGCAGATACAAGTTAACCAGGATCAGATTAGGGTTAACCAGGAACAGCATGGGGTTTATATTGACCAGATCCGGTCTAGACAGGACGAGATTAGGGCCGCTCAGGATCAACTTCGCGCAAACCAGGATAGTTTATATCAGGGAGTAAGTGCTGGGTTTTCATATCTGTTTGGGGAGATGCATCATGCATATCCCGACTACTTTTAGCATCCTCCACAGTTCCCACCGTGGAACCCACCTGGTTACGGAGATGCTGGTCCGTCCTTTACTAGAGACGATGATGGTGATGACGCGTAGGAGTCGGTGGTATTGATTGTTGGTGGTTGTTTTTATTTCAGTACTTTATATTTTGGGTGTTCATTTTGTTTGTTATTTCAACACCCTCGGATTGTATTTTGTTTTCAGACAATTTACTTTATGTCTTGTATTTGTTTGGATGTTAGTCTTATATTTATGTACATTATGGTTTATTTATGTTTATTCTGTTTCTGTTCTGTTTTGGTGTACATGTGACATACTTACAGATCCGACATATCTTAGACCGGAGCACGTGACAGATACAGCTTTGGAAGTCTCGTTGCATCAACATCATCTTGAGGGGAGTACTTTTATCCTTTTCTCTATATTTCGGGTCTCGCATTGGGGACAATGCGAAGTTCAAGTGTGAGGAGGGGGTTAACTTTGTTAACTTTGTTTGTCCTCTATAAAAAAAATCAGAAAATCAGAAAAATCATTCAAAAATACCTGTATTTTGTATATATTTTTTAGTAAATAAACCGGTTGGTTGTGTTTTAGAAAGCTTCGGACTTGATAAAAACTCGACAAGCAAAATATTTTTGAAAAAGGAAACCGGAAAGCGTGACAAACAAAGAAAGACTTGCATGATAGTTTTCACACTTTTACCCATTCCGTCCGTTACGTGAGCATATTTGAGCCTTGATATTGTTATATATTTGTTCATTTCGGATATAGGAGTTAGTCGGATGTTATGTGTAATTTAGAACTTGTCACTAGTATGCTTGTTAAGACCATGAACTTGCGGAATTGTGTAGAAGTGATAGAGGCACTTAGATTACCCCTTTGTTGTAAACCTTGTTCTTTGTGTTGTGCTTCCCGTAAACCTTATATTACCCTTTAGGATTAACCATGTCGAGCCTTCCCGTTTACCTTTGTTTACCCACATTATCGCTCACTTAGCCAAATTTAGCCTTTTTATGTTTTAAACCTTTTTAGTGTTGAAACTCGGTCAAAATAATCGTTTAACTAGCGTTTGTTGTAGTTTATTGTTTATTATATATCTAGTTTCTAAAAAAAAAACCAATAGAAAATAAAACACCCTAAAATAGGGTGAAGTCGACGAAAATCGAGCAATTTTGAATGCTTAAATGTCAAAATATCGTTGATTAGCTCGATTGCGCAATAGTCGCCTTTTTAAGGCATTTGTATGTATAGTTGTATTGTTTGTTGCTAGTTAAATGCTACTACCGAGTTTTAAGCATTTTCTCCACTTTAAATATCCATTTCCATACCCTTCGCCCAAGCCTAACGTTATAACCCGTAAAGACCTCTTGATTTACACTTTTTCGCATGTTAGTTGGTGGAGACGAGATCTTATGACAAGCTTATGATATTACACATTTCATTAACGAGGCGTTGAGTGTTTGCACGTACACATTTTATGTATGTTTCATAAATAAAACCGAGTGTGTGTGAACATTGTGAGTTGTGTGAAGATTAACATGTTGAGTCAATTAAATGTGAAGTCACGGCTTTTTGGTTGTCGCTCTATATTTGCATATGCTTGTTGGGTTTGAGTCTATTGATGTTGTCTTTCGAAAAAACCGGCTAACCGTTTGTAGTAGTTTTCAATAAAATAGTGTGTAAATTATCGTTCTTGTTTGTTTCTATCTTTTATTTCTTTTTAGTTTAGCTTTCTTGAGGACAAGCAAGGTTCAAGTGTGGGGAGATTTGATATTCGCTAATTTACACATATTTTAGTCCCCCGTTTTACCCCTATTTTATGCGTTTTCGGCCGTAAAACCCGTCATTCGGATGCTTAATCATCTACACTTTTGTTTACTGGCCTAAAACAGCATACCAGACAAGATGAAAGCGAAAACGAGGACTTTCCGGACAAAACGACGAAGCTGCGAACATTTTGTTAAGAAAACTGACCTGGGCATGTGGAACGGTCGTGTGACCTGATGCACGACTGTGCATCTCTGACAAATGCAAGTCTGTCCGGCATTGAACGAACGTGCAACTCGGCGTGCAAGGAAATCAAGACCATCCCGGTGATGCACGGTCGTTCCAGATCTTGCACCCCGTGCGGATCCGATGATCAGCCAAAACCTCGGTGATGAACGATCAGTGCAGCAGCTCGTGCAACAAGATCCCGTCAAAGAACGACCGTGCGAGATTGAATCTGGTCAAGATCTGATGACGTCATGCAGTATGGTGCACCATCCCTCCAATAATTCAAAAAGTGAACGGTCGTGCAACAGGACGCATGATCGTGCAACATCGAAAAAATATAAAAAACTTGCAGAAACATTCTGCTCGGAACTCTGGAATTTTGGAAAGCAATTCAGGCGATTTTCAGGCTCCGGAGGCTTCTGCTTTCACCCGGATTCAAGCCACATTGTCCCGATTAGCTCTATTACTATCCGGATTCTTAATCTTATGCTTGTTTATGGTTTGGTTTTCTAAAATTTCCATGATTTTGTTAATCTTTCAAGCATTTAGATTAATGTTTATGTATTATTGTAGCCTTTGGGCAAAAACACAACAATCCCTTGCTTGATTATAGCCATTAATATGTTAATCTTTGTTTCTAATGACATTTGGAAGTATTTTCTATGATTATCTTTGATGATTAGTTTGCAACCTTGTTATTGATATTGATTTCTTGATTATAAGTAATTGTGTTGGATGATTGGTACATGGTTAGTTAAGATAGTTGAAAAATGAAGCTTAATTAATCTTGTATTAGTAAACTTTGAACTTGGTTAACTAGTTTAGCTTGGTTTAAATGTGTGCATCATGATACTAGAAATGGTTAGTGATTTAATAAAATGTAATTATTGTTAATCAAGAAAGCTTGCCGTCACGTAAGGACCTAAACGGGTTAAATGGTGTCGTTATGAATTCTTGCCATGATTTGTTAACTTATTTAGTAGTTTAGGCCAAAATTGCTATCTTGGTGAATTTATGTGCAAGATTTGTAAAATGAACTCGGTTGTGATTTAATCTAGTTTATGCTTGTCTCGGTGGTTGCATTGTGTTTATCGGTGTCGCTTTCCTTGTTTAAGTGAGGATAGAAAACTCCTAACGGATGACTAACTTATTTTTAAGAGATTTTCATAGACATTTATCAATTGCACGTTAAAGAACAATTTTAGGTGGTTAAAGTGTGTTTATCGTTTTAACTTTCCGAATGATTGTCATGTTAGGATTCCCGAAAGGGATACTAATTGTCTTAAAATGGAAAATTGACCGAATGCTTCTAGTGCCAAAACCGACTTAGTTGACATGCTTTGGTTGTGTATTAAGCAAGGCTATTTATCTATTTTCTACTATGTTTTATAAATATTAGTTTATGCTTACTTTAGTTTAATTAAAATCAAACAACTTATGTTTTTACTGGTAGTTTAGTGAAAAAGGTCTAGTATTATTTCTCCGCCCATTTCCTTGGATCGATACTTGGTTCTTACCGATACTTTACTACATATATGACGGGGTACACTTGCCTCTTTCGTGTGTGTTTTGATGTTAAAGTAATAATCACTTTTATAAATTTAAAACCGATTTGTGTGTAATTTCATTGCAAATTATGTATATATACGCACACGTCAAGGGGTCAAATAGTAGTCTATCTAGGATAGAGGACCTTCTTACCCCGCTAGTGGTTAAGGATTAGGCTACCCAATGTACCTTAGAAGAACACGCTACTTTCTTAAAGAATAACCACTCAAATTTCTTAGATCTTCAGAGGCAAGTTGGGGATATTGCACGCCAGTTACAAGAACGACCTCCCGGTCAATTCTCGGGAAACACAAAGCCCAACCCATCTGGCACTTTGAAGGCAATTTCGACCTGTAGTGGTAGGACCCTAGGAGAGGTAGTGAGACCCAAGAGTGTCGAGGTAGAAGATGAGGATCCCGTAGATGAGGAGATTGAAATGGAGGCGCCCGGTAAAGTGCAACCTAGGTTCCTCCCAGCAAGTACTGCACACAATGGGGGGGGGGGGCTTCAAGTGAGAAGAGTATAGGAAAAAGGCCCATTCAAGTTGTCCCATCACCCAATGTTGATATTTCCCGTGCTCCATTTCCTTCCCGCCTTAAAAATCAAACTTATTCCAAAGAGTACGGGAAATTTTTAGAGATCTTTAAGCAGCTTAGAATCAACCTTCCTTTCATAGAAGCCCTTCAATCGATGCCTAAATATGCAAAATTTCTAAAGGACCTTCTAAAACATAAGGATAGGTTAGGAGAGGTTTCTAACATCCCCCTTAGCAGAGGGTGTTCCGCCGTAGTCTTGAACAAGGTCCCGAAAAATTGACGGATCCGGGCCTTTTTACCATCCCGTGCTTGTTTGGGAGTGATACCGAGTGTAGGGCCCTAGCCGATCTAGGAGCGAGTATAAACCTAATGCCCTATTCCATGTATGAGAGGTTAGGTCTAGGAGAGTTGTCCCCTACACGTATGTCTTTGTCTTTAGCCGATAGATCAGTGAAGTATCCACATCGCATAATCGAAAACCTTCTAGTCAAAGTGGATAAATCCGTCTTTCCCGTAGACTTTGTCGTTCTTGATATGGAAGCAGACGAAAAGGTTCCTATCATTCTAGGACGCCCATTCTTGTGTACCGCCAAGGCTATCATCGATGTCTTCGACGGAAAAATCACACTCCAAGTCGGTGAGGAGAGAGTTACTTTCGAGATCGCACGCTCCATGGAACACCCTAGTGGTTCCGATGACCTTAGTACTCCTTGTCATTCGGTCTATTTCTTAGAATCTTTCCTATCATGTGTCGACCATTGCTTTGACTATATTAGTGGAGCCGATTTAGTTGGAAGTAAGATAGATGAGCTAGTTGAGAAGGTAGAGGAGGTTGTGAGTGAGAGTAAGGAAGTAGAAGAGACCGAGTGGGTCCCCGAAGTGCTAGAATTGAGTGAAGTAAAAAGTGAGTTTGAGAGTATACCTGTAGAGAAACCTGCCCCACTAGAACTTAAGATTCTCCCATCCAACTTAGAGTACGCTTTCTTGGGTGAGGGGTCCGATTTCCCCGTCATTATTTTGTCCGAGTTAGAGGAGGGAGAGAAGGGTAGGTTGTTAGAAGTGTTGAGAGAGAATAGGGAAGCCATTGCATGGAGACTTTCGGATATCAAGGGCATAAGCCCCGCCTATTGTACCCACCGGATACTCATGGAAGATGATTATAAGCCGGTGGTGCAACCTCAACGACGCCTAAATCCGAACATACAAGAGGTCGTTAAGAAGGAAGTGCTTAAGTTGTTAGATGTCGGGGTGATATACCCTATTTCCGATTCACCATGGGTTAGCCCGACCCAAGTGGTCCCAAAGAAGGGTGGGATGACGGTGATCATGAATGAAAAGAATGAATTAATCCCTTCTCGTACCGTTACTGGCTGGCGTGTATGCATAGACTACCGAAAGTTGAACGACGCCACCCGGAAAGACCATTTCCCCTTGCCATTCATTGACCAAATGTTGGAGCGTCTAGCGGGTCAACAATACTATTGTTTTCTTGATGGATTTTCGGGTTATTTTCAGATCCCAATCTCCCCGTAAGATCAAGATAAAACGACGTTCACATGCCCTTATGGCACTTATGCGTATCGCCGCATGCCTTTCGGGTTATGCAACGCTCCAGCTACTTTCTAAAGATGCATGGTTGCTATTTTCCAAAACATGCTTGAGACTTCTATGGAGGTTTTCATGGATGACTTCTCGGTTTATGGTACCACTTTTGATCAATGTCTTCTAAATCTTGATAGGATGCTTAAGAGGTGCATAGAGACAAATCTTATGTTGAATTGGGAGAAATGTCACTTTATGGTGTCGGAGGGGATAGTGCTAGGTCATATGGTGTCTAGAGAGGGAATAGAGGTGGATAGGGCCAAGATAGATACCATAAGTAGATTGCCTCCACCTACTAGTGTCAAGTCCGTTCGAAGTTTTTTAGGTCATGCGGGCTTTTATAGGCGTTTCATCAAGGATTTTTCCAAGATTACTCGCCCCATGACCCGAATTTTGGAGAAGGATGTACCTTTCGTCTTCGAGGAAGAGTGCATCAAGGCGTTTGATTTCTTGAAGGGAAAACTCGTTAGTGCCCCTATACTTGTTTCGCTCGATTGGAGCTTGCCTTTCGAGCTCATGTGCGATGCAAGTGATTATGTCGTAGGTGTGGTTCTAGGTCAAAGAGTCGACAAACACTTTCATCCAATCTACTACGCGAGCAAAACTTTAAATGATTGTCAAGAGAACTATACCACCACGGAAAAGGAGCTCTTAGCCGTAGTGTTTGCGTTTGATAAGTTTCACTCATATCTCGTTCTTTCTAAAACCACCGTATTCACTGACCATGCCGCTTTGCGCTTCTATTCCAAAAGAAAGACGCGAAGCCACGTCTCATTAGATGGATTCTTTTGCTCTCCGAGTTCGACATCGAAATTAAAGATAAAAAGGGAACGGAAAACATGGCCGCCGACCATTTGTCACGTTTAGAGGATCCTAAGAGAGAGGAAGTTCGTGAGGATTCCATAGGAGGCACTTTTCCTCACGAAACCATAGACTTTGTTAGTGCCGAGGTAGAGGGCTTGCCATGGTTTTCGGACTTGGCAAATTATTTAGCGACCGGAGATCTTATGAGGGGTATGTCCTACCAACAAAAGAAAAAGCTTCTTAGGGATGCAAGGAAGTACATTTGGGATGACCCGTACCTATTTAGGATAGGTGGAGATAGAGTGCTTAGAAGGTGTGTTTCAAAAGAGGATGGGTTAGACATCCTTAGACATGTGCACGAGGGTTTAACTGGAGGCCATCACGGGCCAAATGTGACCGCATAAAAGGTTTTTGATAGTGGCTTCTATTGGCCAACGATAGTGAAGGATGCTGTAGAGTTTGTTAGATCATGTGACCGTTGCCAATTGACCGGCAACATCTCATCCAAGGATGAAATGCCTCAAAATCCCATCCAAGTTCTTGAAGTATTTGACGTTTGGGGCATTGATTTCATGGGACCTTTCCCCTCATCGAGTGGGAATAGGTACATCCTCATGGCCATTGATTATGTCTCAAAGTGGGTGGAAGCTCAAGCTTTGCCCACTAATGATGCCTGAGTGGTGGTGAGATTCCTTAAAAAGTTATTCACACATTTTGGAGTTCCTAAGGCTATTATAAGTGACCGTGGTACGCATTTTTGCAATTCCGCCATGGAAAAGGCACTTGCATGTTACGGTGTCACTCACCGTCTTTCTACCGCATATCACCCGCAAACTAGTGGCCAAGTAGAGAATGCTAATCGAGGGGTGAAGAGAATCCTAGAAAAAACGGTAGGGAAAAGTAGAAAAGATTGGTCGAAAAAGCTCGACGACGCTTTGTGGGCATTCCGCACCGCCTATAAAACACCGTTAGGAACAACACCCTTCATGATTGTGTATGGCAAAGCTTGCCATCTTCCGGTAGAATTAGAACATAGAGCTTTGTGGGCATTGAAAACCGTTAACCTCGACCTTACCGAAGCCGCAAGAAGGAGGTTCTTCCAAATCCATGAATTGGAAGCGTTAAGGGATGCCGCCTATGAACG
The DNA here is from genome assembly GCA_030545235.1 of Helianthus tuberosus. Classification (NCBI taxonomy): domain Eukaryota; kingdom Viridiplantae; phylum Streptophyta; class Magnoliopsida; order Asterales; family Asteraceae; genus Helianthus; species Helianthus tuberosus. The sequence continues at coordinate 181,550,520 of CM060381.1, read as the reverse complement.
ATCTTGGAATATAAAGGAAAAGACTAAGGCGTTGCATGATAGGAGGTTGCGAAGGTTGAAAGAGTTTAAGGTAGGAGATAGAGTGCTTTTATTCAACTCAAGGTTTAAATTGATAGCGGGGAAATTGAAATCAAGATGGACTGGACCGTACATGGTAAAGGAGGTGTTTCCATACGGTACCGTAGAGTTATATGACGAAGTCGATAAAGGTGTGTGGAAAGTAAACGGTCATAGATTGAAGCACTACTTGGGAGGTCCCATTGATACTACCGAAGAGGAAGAAATTCCTCTAGAGGACCCACCCACCTTCACCGAACAGTGAGTTGCGAAGAGTTTCGTTTGTACCGTTTGTAAATTTTGTTATTTTTCGTATTTGTCATAGTTTTTCGTGTTTGTGTTTCGTGTGTTTGAGAAATTTTGCAGGAAACGTACCCATGGAGAGCTGAATTTGCAAAGAAAAAGTCGTTCCAGGTAAGTCCCATACTTAGAAAAAATTTGGGATGTTTTGGGGAAGGTTGGGTAAGAGTTAGAAAAATTTTCTAAGGCAAAAAACTTGAAAAATCACGCAACATTTTGTTTAATAATTCCCGTGGCGTCGCGCCACCGTGAAATACATTGTTGGTGGCACAGCGCCACCATAGAGTTCAAATAAACACCCTCTTTGAACCTTTCAAACAGTCCTGAACCCCCACTTGATTGCACCTTCTTACTGAACCGGGCCATGGCGCTACACCACGGCCAATACTCTAACTGGTCGCGTGACGCGGGCATATGACAGTTCGCCAAAAATATTTCTTTATCCCCATTTACCCCCAAACATTTAAAACCCTTTCTTTCTTCCCATCCCCACCGTCGAAATCCCTCCCCACCATCTCTCCTCCATTACACCTCCATCCCTTCACCAAATCTCCACCATTTACAATGATTCCACCACCCCTGTGACTGATTTCCTCTGCCGAACTAAACCCCCCATACAAATCTTCATCATCCATTCGCTTAAACACCTCGAATCGGGACACACCACTACCAAAAAGCTTCAATTTTTTCTTGCACAAATTCGACTATTCAGGTACGTTCTCTTCATTACACTCTCATATTCGTTGACTAGAGTCTTGTTTGAGTCACTTTGTGGGTTATGTGAGTCGAGTCATGGTTTGAGTTGATTTCCTGTTTAGTGATGTCAAGTCCATGATGTGTCAAGTTTGTCTGTCTTGTTTCGTGGTGCTGTGTGAGTCCGTCAGTAGTGGAGTTTATATTTTTAGGTTAAGTCAATATTTGTGGTTCAGTTGAGGTCTTGTGTGTGTCGTATTGGTCTGGTATGTTGGCTTTGAGTCACCAGAGGTGTAACACCCGACTTAATAAATCAAGATTTTAATAATAAAATACACATTTTAATGCTAAAATGTGACTTTACAAAAACTTTTCATACTAACATTCCCACATGTTTACAACATTTCAAAAAAATATACAACTTAATGTAATTGAATTCGTCGTTTAAAAGATACGACGAAACGCCGCGCGGAAGCTTGTATTTTATCGTGTTCGGTTCCTCATAAAGCTTGATCTTCATCCGGGCACTCTTGGCGATCACCTATGATCAAAACCAACTTAAAAGTTAGTTTTGATAGTTAAATAATAAGTTTAAACAACTTCCATGGGTCAAACAACAAAAAACTAACGTTTTTTTCCGGAACTAGGGGGCGTCGCGTAACGCCTAGGGGCTACGCGTGACGCCTAGCCCTCTTTTTCACACAATGTTGCTTAAATTGTTGCTGTACATACCCAGCATGACCCGATTTCACGGAAACGAGCATAACTCTATCTTTTTTAATCCGTTTTACCCGATTCTTTTTCCTACGCGTCCGTAATTTAATTCTCCATCATATGGAGTTAAAATCCAACATCCAACATAATAAATTTTGAGACTTCTAAGCCTTTGACTCGTTACCTTTTTATCGAATTTTAACCTGTTTATCCATTTTATCAAACAAACATATTTGTTTGATTCCTATATCACATACACTTCTTCAAATTAATGTTATCTACCATTTTAGGTTCTAATCACAGGTTTATTACACAATTTAAACCCGTTTTCGCTCGTATGCTTATTTTAACCCGTTAAGGGTAGTTAAGCACTTTCGAGCCAAAAATCGCTTTCGATTGCTTCTAGCATTCCATCACCACATTTCTTATCCTATAATCTCCCACCACAACTGTATTTATGGTGGGTTTAATGTGGTGATCTATATAAACCAAATTTTACCTCTCGAATCATTATTTTACGGCAAAAACTCAAATAGTGCCATTTGACTAATATAATACCTCTTTCAGCTTCTATACTTATTCTAAGGGGCTGTTTGGCAAAGCTTATTTTAGTGACTTATTTACTTATTTACTTTTTAAAAAGTTAAAAGGTGTTTGGGTTAGCTTATTATGTGAGAGGAATAAGTAAATAAGTCATTCCATTATGACTTATTTGCTTTTCAAATAAGTAAATAAGTCATTCCAATAAGCTTAGCCAAACAGCCCCTAAGTATTTACCTAATCATAAAACTCGTTTCCAAACAACCTTTAAAGGTTGTTTGTTCGAATCAGCTAACAAGGGCGTTTTGGTCCTTTTTAGTCTTTCAATTACGACAAGGTCTTTTGAGAGCATGTTTGACCCATAATTCTTCTTTTGAGTTATGATCTTGTTCGAAAAGTCATTATGCTTTTCGAAACGCCACGACCCTCTTTTAAAAACATCCGTTTTACCCATTTAAGTAACCCATTGTCTATCTAAGACTTCATTTAATGCTCATTGAACCTTACGTTCTAAATGAATAATTACTCTATTACACATACCTGGCTCGGGTCAATGTATTGACCTGTTTTAATGCCTTGCTATAATATTCGCTAAATAATAGCGATGCAAATATCATTTCTACATTTATTCCTGAAATCATATAACTCGACAAGAATCATTAGTCGCTATTATCAAAAGGTGGTATCTTCACCCTTTGACCCGTTTGGTCTAAATGACCGATTATATTAGCGAGATGACATGTATTTTCATCTCGACTATATGACTCGCTCCGATTTACATCGTGCGGTCATTTTACTTATAATTCATTTCTTAACACTTTTCGGCCTATTAAGGCTTACTTCATAAGTGTCTTTTAAAACCAATAGTTATGGTCGACGCGTGACCAATTTACCGTTTTACCCTTATTGTTTGTTTTAGTTTACCCTATAAGGTAACCATTTAAAAGTTCATTTTCCATTTGTCATAAAATGATCGAATTACCGATTTAACTCCTTTTAAACCATCAACATGGTTTCTTGTCATGCTCGACTATCTTGTTCCGTACGTCTACACGCCGAAACATCATACCACAACTATGTATTTATCTTATTCGTAACTAATACGATAAGAGAATATTCTAAAGTATAAGACTAGTGTAAGCCATACTTACCTTACTTCCAAATTATGCTTTTCCGTCATTCTTGCTTCATTTGACCCGCTTCGTTCCCAAGCTTTCACCTAGCTTGTTAATTGTCAAACTATCATTGTAAATTGTAAAATGGTTAGATTAGTCATAATTATTCATGACTATTCCATCTCACTTATTTCATAAGTCGAAACTACTATTCGACTTCATGATTAGTTAACTTAGCTTATTAAAGTTAACTACTTTCGATCACATGATTTACAACATTAGTTCAAATCAACATGATGATTAGAACTCTTCTTGTTTCATATTTCATATAACTTGCCATATTATTCAAATACACATTTTCACTCTAATTTCAACACTTTAGTTTTTCATTTAGGCATTTTAACAAACACCTAATGTGCATACATTTTTACACATTTACAACTAGTTCATAACTAGTTATTTTTACCAAGATTAACATCAAAATTCACCACTATCACTTATGATCAAATACTCAAACTTGCAAATTGTTTAAGTATTTCCAGATTACTTAACATGCATGATGATTCTAATCATAATCATATCATCAATTTCATCTTATGACTAATACCCACTTAGCCTAGTGTGGGAATTCATTCAATCAATCAATTCATAGCATGTTATGTATGATCTTCACTTAGGGTTTCGTTCCTAAGCAAGTATACATCACTTATCTAGCCATAGCTTCTCTAATTCATGCCTAATTCGCGATTAGGATGATTATCAAATTTTTACAACTTCACGAATGTTAGAAATTCAACATACCTCACGATCCCCTTGACTTGGTGATCACGAATTTGTGTTCATGCATTGATTTGGGCTTCAATTTGACCAATTTGTTGAACTAGGGTTTGGAGCCCTTGTTCTTGCTCCTGGGCGTACGCACACACACACTCTATGTGTGTGTTGTGTTTTATGTTTTGTTTTTAATAAAACAAATTTCTTTGTTAGTAACTTTAGTCCCTCATGTTTTGTAACTTTATAAAAAGGGTTATTACCCATATTTTCTTCATTGTTTTAAGACACCTTTTTAACTAGGTTGATGTTCCTAGCTACTTGGTGAATTCGGGAAAGTTATGACTTAGTTTATTTTAAGTCCCGTTAACTCGGGCCTCTTATAAACTTTACTTCCTTAAAAGCTTTTATTCACGTTTTATTTAATATTAGGTTTAATTATTTAAATCCTAATATTTACCGGGTTAATTTTTACCACTAACGGTATTTTACCCGTTCATTAATATTAAGGTGGTTTGATTACCAAACCCGTTTTCGGGGTGTTACAAGAGGTGATTTTTGAGTCTGTTTGTGAGGTGTCGGGTTTGGTCGAATGATTGTTTTTGTTAGTTCAGTCAAGTCATGTCGGGTTAGCTTTGTCGATTCAGTCCTTTGTGAATCTGTTGATGATTTGGTGAGTCGTGCTAGATTGAGTCGAGTTTTAGTTCGAGTCAGTTGTCGAGTTTTGTGTGGGTCAGTTTTGTAAAAGTTTAGGAGTCAGTCTTATTTTTGTCTATTGGTGGTGTGATGTGTCTTCGGATCTCTTGCTGATAGTTTGGTGTCTTAGGTCAGTTTTGTAAGGTTAGATTCGAGTGAGTTGAGTCAATGTTAGTATGTCCGGTAAAAGTCTAATTAAGTCGAGTCGATCATGTGTTATAGTTTGGAGGTATTGTCTAGTTAATTGTGCATTTTTTTTGTGGGTCTCTTAGTCTGGTAGTTTGTTTTAATGGTATTGAGGCATGGGTTTGATTTGGGTAGTTGATATATGGGTACGGGTGGCTCGGTTTGGAAATACAAATGTTTTGATTGTGGATTGATTTGGTATGGTACATTGATAAGAGAAGTTCCGCTCTTGCGCATTAAAGCTTCAATTTTGCGTTCAACAGAAACCTCCTTTCACTAGGCGGAATCTTTCGACGCTAAAATTTGTTTTTTTTTAAACTACTAAAAAGCAAACTATTTTTAAGCGCGGATTGGACTTCAATGTCATTGTACGGCACTTTGGCTCTTAATTGGGACAATTAAAAGTGTCGGGGGGGGGGGGGTAGTGTACATTGAGTCGAGTTTAATGTGTTTGCATCATTTTAGAGTCGTTTTAGCTTAGTTTTAGTAGTAGTTAGTATTGATTGGGTTTACTTGCACGTACAAGTGGTTTGAATTCGCCGGTACTCAATCTCCATTCGGGCGAGTTTAACTACCACTTAGCAAATTGTAAAAAGTAACCCCTTTTTGTTAGAATTAGCCGAGAATGAAATGCTATACGGCTAATCTTTCTTTTTTCGAAGAAAACATTATTATAAAATATATATATAAATTTAAAAAAAAATTCAAAAAAAATTATAAAAATGAAAAATTCCAAAAATAGTTTGTTATTACTGATGGTTTGCCTGTTTTGTCTTGATTCTATTTGTTTTGCAGGTATGGCTAGTAGTTCGAGATCAGGTAGGGCCCGGAAGAGGGCCGCGGGTCAGTCGGCACCGCTACAGGATCCACCTGAGCAGGATCCGGTCCCACAGGACACTCCGATTATTCAAATAGCTGGCGATGATCCTAAGTTGAGAAAAATCGAGTATCAATCGGGTTATAACTTTATTCCAGATCAGAAAACGCGTAGAGCCAATCACCCGATATTGAAGTTTGAGCCGAGCACAAGCGAGTGGAACAAGTATGATAAACTGAAGAGAACGAAGTTACTTCAGCACCGGGTGATAGATTGGGGGTGGTTGAGAGAGATAGGCTCAGAGCAGGAAGTGAGGGACCTTCTAGGTCAAAGGTTGATTGATGCGTTAGAATGTATAGAGCCTCAATATGAGGAGCTAGTGCTAGAGTTTCATAGCACTTGGGCGCATAAGGAGGGTAAGTTCGAGCAGGGCACAGCTGTGTCGTTTAGCTTAGGTAGGAAGGTATATGAGATGAATGTGCCGAGTTTTGCTATTGTTTCGGGGTTGTATACTGAGGAGGAGGTGAAGAGACCGGAGTTTGTTACTAGCTTGAGAGGTGCTTATACTAAGCCTAGGGATTTTGGGGTTGGTGCGACTGAGTTGAAGGAGTTTTGGAGTACGATTTCTGACCATCCATTCGCGACTACGAACCTGATTACTTCGGTTCGTAATCCGGTTTATAGGTATGTGCTGAAGATTTTATCTACTACACTGGTTGGTCGGAAGTCGGGAGAGAACAAAGCAAATTGGATAGAGTTGTTTATCTTGATGTGTAGAGTGCAGAATAGGGAGATGAATCTGGCTACGGTCTTAGCAGATTCGTTTAGTAGAGGTCGTCGAGGTGGTCATCGGGCCGGTTTGGATATGGGCCCTACATTACTAGGATTGCAATAAATTTGGGGGTACTTGACAAATATATCCCCGAATTTCTACATGAGGGGCCTAAGACGATGACGTTTGGGTTGGAGGAGCTGCAGCAGGCAGGCATAGTGTCATGGCAGGAGCCTTACGGCTGGGAGCCGATCAGACAGGGTCCACAGGTGCAGCCGCCACAGGGACATCCGGCTGAGGATGTTATGATTCAGATTGAGCCTACACACAGGCAACGCCCGCCTCATTGACACGAGTTGCCGGCACACCAGTACCCACACAGACAGCCACCGCCTACACCTCTTACGTTGGAGTCGTTCTCTGTGTATGTGGAGCAGAGGTTCGACAGGTTGTTGGTGCACTTGTGTCTGTACTTTGTCTGTATTTTGTCATGATACAAAACGATGTCTTGTGTTAGTCTGAGTTACGTCTTAGGTTTGTTATGTGTGTTCAATGTAAGTTTGACCAAGTCAACCATCCTCCTGGTTTGACTTGGCCAAACAGTTAGCACATTGTTTGTAAGATGTTTGTGTCGAAGGATGAGTCATCGAAGGATTGTTTATATCCTTCGATGAGCTCGAAGGATAAACCTTCGATGGATATAGATAGACCTCTAAGGATATCATCCTTCGAGGTATATGTGGATCCTTCGATAGGTTTCTGTTCGATAGATGATCCTTCGATCAGGCTATCTGATCCTTCGACCAGACGAGCTGTGTTGGGTATATATACTCATGTAATGTGTTCACTTTAGGGGTGTGTGAGAAGTGAGAGAACTTAGTCTTGTAGAGAGCATATTTTCAGTTGGGTCAAGGGTTGTAACCGTTTCCACTGAAATACAAGAGAAAACTTTGATATCTCGTGTGTCTACCTTTCTCTTTGTGGCTTGTGTTCTCATATAAACTACCGGTTTGCATTCTAGCTTGGATTCCGCACTTGCTAGTGTGTTAGACATAACAAGGATAAGGTTTGACCTCATCCTCCGAGGGACCTACAAGTGGTATCAGAGCTTTGGCTCTTTTCCTTGTTAAAAACCGAGTTTATACAAGACTTTGGAGTGTTTGGACAAAAACTCACATGGTTTAGCACCCGTTTTTAGTGTTTTTCTCGCATTTCTAGACGTAAAAACGTGTTCTAAACTAACCGGGTGTGTTAAAGGACGGGTTGGGTAACTTAAAAAAACTTGTTTTTAAGAAGTTTGGTAATTTCCGGCCAAATTCCGGCTTACTCCGGTGACCGGTTTTCTGGATAAGAACCTTCTTTTTAGGTAATATTTTATTAGTCAAATCTTGGTTTTGAAAAAGTATGGTCTGAGCATACCTTCTGCCGAAAGCTATCTACCAACCCATCACCCTTTTCACCAACCTGTCACTTTTGTCAACTGTGTCAGTGCAGATCGAAGGATATCCTTCGAAGTCGAAAGATCATCTTTCGATCAAAGGAGGTTCGATAGATAATCATCCTTCGAACATCCTTCGAAGTCTGTGACTTATCCTTCGATCCAAGGAATCTTTTCGAAGGATATATCTTTCGATCTACAGCTCTTATTCGAAAGATAAGGATCCTACGATTGGAGAGTCTTTCGAAATCATTGTTCGAAACTCAACAGTGATCTTTCGAACACTGTTGATCCTTCGAACAAGTTCTGTTCCTTCGATTCTAGTCTGTTTAAGTTTAACAAGTTTGTGTTTTTCAGGTCTTTCGATCAAGGATCCTTCGGCTGGTTGTTATCATTCGAGATATTAACATAGTTTGTGAAAATTAAATTTTTAAAAAGGGAAAACTTGTTTTCAAATTTTAAATCAATTTTCACTTAATATATTAATTTGCTTTACAAAATGGGAACAAACGGTAAGTGGGATCCAACCGCGTGGACTCAAACAACTTTGACTCCACAATCATCAGCTACGCAATCATCAGCTACACAATCTGCGTCAGATTTCAACAAAGCATGGATGCAGGCTATTGCCCCACCTCAAGCTGCAATGATAACTGCAAATCAATGGGCATTGGTCACAAATCAAAGCAGCAGCATTCAAGCTATGATGCAGAACGACAGTGAAACTGGTACAAGCACAAAACCGCCAAAGCTAAATCACATCAATGATTGGGGATGGTGGAAAGAAAGGCTGAGAACTTATGTTCAGGGGCAAGGTCAAGATCTATGGATGTGCTTCTTCACCGCATTTGACAATGAGTTGGAAGTTGCAGGATCTAATCCACAAACTTACAGCACTATGTCTGATGATGATAAGAAGAAATTTGAGTTAGAAAAGAAAGCATTCATGATTCTCACACAAGCTCTTCACAGAGACATTTACCACCAGTTTGTTTACTGCACGACTACTAAAAGCTTGTGGGATATGCTCACGTTACGATGTGAAGGAAATGCTCAATCTAGAAAGATCAAGCAAGAATTACTGAAGAAAGAGTTTGAAGGATTCACGTGTATGGAGAATGAGACTTTGGCAGAATTATCTACAAGGTTCCATCACTTGTTGAGTGAGATGTTTGCTTTTAGAGTCACTGCCACTCCACAAGAAATGGTGAAGAGATTCGCTGATAGCTTACCAGCAAAGTGGAGCAGTTATCTTGAAATTCTCAAAGAAAATGGTGTTCTAGACACAATCACCGTTTATGAGTTAATTCAAAAATTGGAGAACAAGGATGTAGAAGAAAAGCTTAAGGCAAAAAGAACACTAACTTCTCAAAATCCAGAGATGTACTATGGGATTGCAGGAGGTATCAGTGGAGAAAAACCAGCCTCTCAACATGCGAAGCTTCAAACAGCCTTCATCTCAAACACCGGACCTTCCACAACAAATCAGTTTGATCCTTCAGCATACACGATGTATTCAAGACCAGTTTCTTCTTCTCTACAACAGGATGTGCAACCAACAGCTCAGCAATTTACACCACCGCCTTTCTTAGACCCAAGCAGAGCTCAGCAGCAACAACCGCAACAGCAAGGGTTTTATGGAAGCTCTTCAAACTTTCAAGCCACTTCCAATCCGAACACAGTCAGATTAGACACTTCCAACTTTTCCAAAGTCAGTGTTGAAATAGCCAAGGAGCATATGGAGATGTTGAACACCTTGGTTAGTGCTTATTGTAGATTGGTCGCAGGTCAGATTGGGAATATCAATCTAACCAATGAAGATTATCAGCAAGTGGATAGAGAAGAGTTTGAAATGATGGATATCAAATGGGCTCTTGCTAGTGCAATTCGAAGAGCAAAGGAGTTTATGGAAAGGACGGGGAGAACCAACTTGAATAGCAACAACAACACCAAGTATGGTTTTGATAAGAATGCTGTCACTTGCTTCAATTGTGGTGAAAAGGGTCACTTCAAGCGGGAGTGTCAGAAGCCACCTAAGCAAGGAAATCAGAATCCCTTCAGGAATTCTGACAGATCAATAGTTTCCGTTGGAGGAAATGCATCTGGATCCACAAACACTAATCCCCACAGAGGATTGGTTGTTCAAGCTGATGAAATCTGCAATTGGAACCTTCAGCTTGGAGAAGGAGGAAATGGTGGAACAGCATGTTATGCTAAAGTGATTGAGAAGGTAGTAGAACCCGGGTCTGCTGGTGAATCTTCAGAAGATGAAGATAGTTCGGGTTATAGTGGGAGCATGGATGGGGAATCACTTGATGCTGGTGATTTATCAAGTGATGCTTTAGATTTGGAAGTTGATGAGCTTTTGGCTGAAGCTGAAGCATTATGCAAGAGGAGATCTATTCTTTGCCAGAAATCTGCTGGAACTTCCGAGAAGCTTGCTCAGTTCTTCTCTGAAGATGGATCTTTTTCTTTTCATACAGCCTTTATGGCTCACGTAGAAGGTCAGACTTCTCAGGTATGTGATACTAATTCTGACTCTATTTCTGTTCCTATTGAATGTGCAAAGTGTTTAAAATATGCTGAAAAGGAAAGTCAGTTTGAAATCACATACAAACACAATCAAGAATTGATTGTAGATCATTCTAAAGCAACTGAAGCTAACTTGTTTTTAACCAGAAATGAAAAGGAATTTAAAGCAACAATTGCGTCATTAAGACATGATGTTTCAGAATTACAAAAGGCTGTTTTGCGAAAACAACATGCTAACAATAATCTTATTGACACAATTGAAAAGCAAATGGTAGAGTTGGCAACAGCTCGATGTGAATGTGAGACAATTAAGCAGAAACTGGAAAGCTATTCCAATTCCCGCTATGTATTAGATCACATCATTGACGTTCAAAAGAAAAGGGGGGATGCAATATGTATTGGATTCAAATCATGTCCTCCCCCAATGAATCACAATTACTCCAAATTTCCTGATGACGAGGATATGCCCTGTTTTGAACCTACTGTGCCACTCGGTCTAGATGACTTTGCAGCAGGCCTCGGGTTCACAACTGGTACATCATCCTCGGGTCAATCAGAATCTGAGAATGAGACAGATTCATCGTGTGTTAAGGAACAGAGTCCTCCCATTGTTGAGGATGCTGATTCTTCGGATGATGAATCTGAAGAAATTGTGAAACAACAGTCTAACTCGGTTACAACAGATATTCCAATCGAGAATCACATCCTGTGTGATCCACCAGTGAAACCAAGTAAGACTGAAATGTCAAAAGCAATGGAGTCCCTTGTATCTAGCCGTGAAGGGAATAACTTGTTGTACACGCTCAAAGGAGATAGCAAAATCTACTCTAACAAAGATTTTCAAATTAAAAATGTAAATCAAGATTTAATTGAGCAAATTTTTGAAGGATGCACTGATAAGTTTTTGGGGAACAAAAGTGGCAAAGTTACCGTCACTCAATGTGATCCAATTCCGTGTGAACAAATTAGAAAACAATTCGGAAACCAAAAACTACCAATTGAGCGAAAACAACAAGTCAACTCCAGAAAGGGTAAGGTACAGGGAAAGAAGGATCAGAACAAGAATGTTCAAGCACCTAAAGTTCAGCAGCCTAAGACTGAACAACCAAAGGTTCAACAACCTAAAGTTGAACAGTCTAAGGCTACTCAACCTAAGGCTGGACAACCTAAAATTCAACAATCAAAGGTTGAGCAACCTAAGGTTCAACAACAAAAGGTGCAAAACAAAAGAGCTCCTGTTAAGAAACGAGAACCGAAAATGAACTTTGTTGGATCCACGGGTTCAGACAAACTTGAAACATTTCAGGATAAATCTAACGTTGAGTTTATAAAACAAGTTAGAATTTTAAAACGAAATGATCAGAATAATTACACCCAACACACCAACGGATGTGATTTAGGTCCAAGCACGTCTAGATCACAAAGTTCATTGTCTGGTTCTCCGTCTGGTCATCAACATGTTTCTCCGAAGTTTGTAGAGCGGAGAACATGTTTTGAATGTGGGACAGTTGGGCATATTGTAAGATATTGCCCACACGTGCAAAAGCTGAAGTCAAAAATGAGTGCTCCCCAAGAAATCGATTACCGAAAACGACCAGTTTCCCCGAAACAAGACCCACGTGTCTTGAAAGAAAGGGAAAAGAAGTTAAAGCAAAAGAATCAAAAGGTAATTGAAAAGGCCTTAAAATCAGAGGTCAAAGAAGAAAAACCTGTCCAAGCAAAATCTGAAACTGTAAAACCAGTAAATGCTAAAACAATAAATTCAAATACTGGTAAAGGACAAACAGCTTGGAAGCAAAAGCAGGTAATTCAATCAGGGGGAGCACCACAGGTTCTTTTTCCTAATCATCAAGTGATTGAAATCACTTTCCTTGATGATCAAGGACGACCCAAGACCACAAAGGCTTGGGTCCCCCTCTCCAACTAATCTCTGAGTGAGTGTGTAGGATATTCCAGGAGGAACTTTCGATAGTCGTAAGATTGTTGATAGTGGAGCGTCCTTGCACAAGATCGGCGACATAAGGCTCCGAAATATTGTTACATTTAGGAGAATATTGTTGCCTTTGATGGAGAGAAATGAGAAAAGAAAAGGAGAAAAGAAGACAAAAATGTCTGATGAAAGAATGTGGTTGAATGAAGTTAAAAAATTCGACATGATGAGATATGTGCCAAAATTGGTTGTTATGGTTTTTGTTCGGGTCCTCAGGAAAGATTCCAATGAAAAGTACACGTCTGTAGCACGTCTGAAGCTTTTCGAAGATTCATGGATTTTTCTTCCACAAGAAGTTCAAAGTCCACAAGATAAACGTGCAGTGTACATTTCTCCACGGTGTGTTTGAAGAAAATGTGTTTGTTGAACAAACCAACCGGGTGTGCGGATGCCTTGGCGTGGATTGAATAACCGCACACTACTTCTCAAAGAGAAAGATAAAGACCTTCGCTGGTACAATGTGGAAAACCAGCCGGACCCAGAGGTTTCTGATCTTGTTGCTGTCAAGAGATTTCAGTAGCTACAAAATCGACTTTGAAGTCCACACCGGGTGGATATCCAGTTTGGGAGAACACTCAAATTCCTTGCAATACACGAAGCAGTTGCAGGATACGGTTTTGAATTTCTAATCTCTCCTATACTTGTCGATATTTAAGCTGCTTTATGAATTATTATCATCTCGTACAGCACTCTTTGGCCTGACACGTTGATCTCGAATATCACCTCACACGTGATTGTTTCAGTATGAAACTCATCAATGTTGTCATGGTCCACACCGACGACCAACGTGCCGACCTTTTTACCAAAGCATTTAACAAATCAAGATTTGACTATTTATTATTGGTAAACGGCATTAAGGTCAAGCAAGAGTAAAACCAACATCGGAAAATCATTTTTGTAAATACCTTTGTGTTTTAAATTTGTCTTAGTTTATTGATTTTAGGGGGAGTAAATCCAAAATTTGAAAATCCAAAAACATCGAAAAATTTCAAAAACACAAAAACAATAGAAAAACAAAAATGAGTTTCTTGGCGAGCAAAAGAGAAAATGATAGTACATCAGTGGTCTGTCTAAACCTCTTTAAACCTTAAATGAAAAGCGATAAGCAGCTCTATATAAGATGTATCGATAGGCTCACAATCATTTTAAAGTGTGCAGGGTGATATAAACTTAAATCCGACTGAAGACCAGGTGGGAACCACTCATTGGCATATGGTCTTGGTACCGAAATTTCGTTTGAGAGATTGCCGAGGTTCTGAGATATTCGGTCTTTATGCTGCTTATCATCTGGGTATCATGGTTGTATCTTTTACCGAAAAATAACGGGGACGCAAGTCTAGATCTTCCATGATACCATACATACGTGTACATATTGCATACGACCTCAATAAGTGATAACCAATCACATGTCCAAACAAATAAGTGATAATATATCACATTTATCCGGGAGTCAAGTTCGTCTCTCTGCTGTACGAAAGTACTGACCTGTTCACGGACTTGCTCCTGTGCCCTCATGCATCGAAAATCAAGTTCCTCATCAATAAGTGATTCTATCACATAGGGCTTGTTTTCAAATCAAAATAAGTGAGAATCTCACATCATATACGGTCAAACAGATGATAATCGGTATACTCATCGGTAAGATGAACCCTCGTGCAAACCTTGATACGGGAATGTGTCGTGATGTGGATGAACACCGGTCGGTAAGTATAAATCATACCTTAACGTATCCCCTCGCCATAATTACATCTGATAAGTTGAGCTTAAGTGGACAACAATACCGATAATCGTTATAGGATGCTTATCTTAATGTTAACTAATTGAACAGCAAGAGCGTTTTGGCATGACCGTACACTGATATGATTCTCTTACCCTCGAAACTCGCAAAAAGAATGTCTGTAAATATTTATTTAATGCTTTCAGTTTCTGCATCTTTGTATATATTTATTAACTGCTTTCAGTCTTTAAATTTGAAATATTCAAAATACCAAAAAGATTTTAGGTGTGTTTTAATATAAACTTTCTAAAAGCCAAAAAGATTTTATTTCTATCTTATCTTCGATTGTACGATGTTGGATCTCGAGTCTTCGTTACCTGAAACCTGATTGAAAACCGAAACTACTGATTCTTCATAAACGGTCGAAATTTGCAAGTTTTGAAAGTTAAAAACTAAAATTGATAAATTTGTTAAACTTTCAAACTATCGGACGGTGTTTGATTAAACAATGGTCACACGTGTGTCGTTTGTTTATGTTATGATATTCCAAGCAGTTGTTCTCATTACGCGTTTAGATTTCTTGCATGTGCAGATTCTAAAGGCAAGGAGAACATGGTCGATGACAAGCTTCGGAATGAAGACACGACGTGAAGGCACTCAAGTGATGAAGATGATCGAGTTGCCGCTGACCATCACCAACACCACAAGGATCTCAAGTTACAAAGATCAAGTCATTCACGAGCATAACTCAAGGGGGAGCTTGTGTTAAGGGGGAGTTTGTCAACACACCTCCTACATGAAACGGGGAGTTTGTTGGTACACTTTCTGCTTTCAAGACGTGAAGACTTTAAAGATCCTCCGACATTGAAGACTTGAAAGGACGTCAAAGACTTGAAGACACGAAAATCGAGACAAAGCTACAGCCAAGGGGGAGTTTGTTGGTGCACTTGTGTCTGTACTTTGTCTGTATTTCGTCATGATACAAAACGATGTCTTGTGTTAGTCTGAGTTACGTCTTAGGTTTGTTATGTGTGTTCGATGTAAGTTTGACCAAGTCAACCATCCTCCTGGTTTGACTTGGCCAAACAGTTAGCACATTGTTTGTAAGATGTTTGTGTCGAAGGATGAGTCATCGAAGGATTGTTTATATCCTTCGATGAGCTCGAAGGATAAACCTTCGATGGATATAGATGGACCTCGAAGGATATCATCCTTCGAGGTATATGTGGATCCTTCGATAGGTTTCTGTTCGATAGATGATCCTTCGATCAGGCTATCTGATCCTTCGACCAGACGAGCTGTGTTGGGTATATATACTCATGTAATGTGTTCACTTTAGGGGTGTGTGAGAAGTGAGAGAACTTAGTCTTGTAGAGAGCATATTTTCAGTTGGGTCAAGGGCTGTAACCGTGTCCACTGAAATACAAGAGAAAACTTTGATATCTCGTGTGTCTACCTTTCTCTTTGTGGCTTGTGTTCTCATATAAACTACCGGTTTGCATTCTAGCTTGGATTCCGCACTTGCTAGTGTGTTAGACATAACAAGGATAAGGTTTGACCTCATCCTCCGAGGGACCTACACAGGTTAGAGCACCTTATTTTGACAGGCCAGGATAGGCTGGAGGATGCCCTCCGATACATCATGAGCAGGCACAGTTTGGGGATCCCATACTTCTTCCAGTCGAGGCAGCAGGGTAGCTTGGTTGGTACTGCTGAGAGGTTTGATCCGATTCCCCCGATTCGTGTATTTGGAGAGGGCAGTTCAGGTGCAGGTGGTCGAGATGAGAGTAGTCAGGAGTCGGATAGTGAGCAGGGATGAGGAGTAGGATGAGGATAGCATGAGGTTGCAAGAGCAGCAGCTGACTATTATATCTTTTGTTGATTATTTTTCTTTTATGTTGTTTTTGGTCCTCACTTTTGGTCTGTACTGATATGATACACGTTAAACAAGTTGGTTAGGGATGGATGGGTTGGTTGTTGATGAAACTGATGAACTACTGATGATATTGATATATATATATATATATATATATATATATTAAGTTTTGGTAGTTTGTTTGATGATTGATAGGTTGATTGTAGCCGCTTTCGTTCGCGTGTCCAAGGTTAGAGTTGTTTGCTAAGCGCGTTTCGAATTGGAGGGCTTATGTGGAAATGACTAGCACTTTGACAGTCTCACATATCAGCTAAGTCGTTTTCCTTTTTGTTGTTGTATTTTATTTATTTATTTCGTCGTTAGTTCGTATTTAATTAGTTAGTAGTTTAGTAAGTTATCGGATTTTAGTGTTTAGGTAGTTTGTTGAGTCGTTTTTCCATTCTTGCATTAGGGACAATGCAATCTTTAAGTCTGAGGATTGGATACATGTAAATAATCGAGTCATAATATTGAAAAAAATTTAAAAAAAATTGAAAAAAATTTGAAAAAAAAATAAAAAAAATCGAAAAATCAGAAAAAAAAATCCTTCGATATGAGAAGTTTGCATATTTAAAACGGAAAATGATAGAAAAGGTGAATTTTTGCTTGGGTTCGAATAATAATAATAATAAAAGATTATAATAAATCGAGCTTGCGTCTAGTTAGGGATACGTGGATAGGCCCGGGTTTGGTTTTAAGTCCTTTTGAGCTAATACACCTTAATAGTCGGTCTGCTAGTGGGTTTTCGCCTGGGAGATATGGGAAATTAAAACTGCCGATAATAGTATAAGGGGCACCGTTATAAGTTAAAACTGTTAGAGTTTGTGATCATGCGAAAAATAAAAAAAATAGAAAAAAGTGAGCTAGAAACTAAATGAAAGTAGTGCATTCCTATGTAGTCTGGTTTGGGGATAGTGACTTTACAACCGGATTACCGCTAGGGTGTGTGAAATCGACTGTGCAAAGAAAAGAAAAAAGTACCGAAGCATAAGTAATCCGAGTTGGGGATAGCGACTCTACAGCCGGATTGCCTCTTGGTTAGGGAAAGCATCGTCTATGCTCATGAAAAGAAAAAAAAAGAAGAGAGAAAAGAGAAAAAAATGGAAAAAGAAAAAAAATCTGATTGTAAACTCTCTTGGTTTTGATATAAGATGGTTGGGAATTGGTCCAATGATCGTTCCTTTAGTCCTATAAGCTTGAGGTGGGAGTAGGTGGACCGCAAATTCTAGTGTGAGGCCCTAGGTAGACTGACTGCACTTAAATTAAATTCACATGATAAGGGCTTAGGATTGGATTCGGGTTTAAAGGGATAAGTATATTCGCAATCGCGGCTAACGCAAGCCTTGGTTTTAATAAGATAAAAATAATTTTTGACCCAAGTGATTATTTGTCTCTGATTCCGTTGCATAATTTTTTTTCGGGGACGAAAAAAAGAGCAAGTGTGGGGATATTTGATGCATTGCAAAATATATCCTTTATTCGTGTATAGTTTGTACAATTTATCATTATTTATAGTTTAGTTTTATTTAGAATTATGTGCTATTGATCATATTTCGGTTTTCCAGGTCTTGACACATAAAGTGGCTGAAAATTGAATGGAACCGAGCTAAAATGCTGAAACATCAAGTCCCGGAACTATTTGGAATAAGTGTTAGAATTATTTTGGAGATTTTGGGAGTTGGAGCTGGATTTTACAAGTAAGAGTCTGTGAAAAAAACACTCGTGGCGTCGCGCCACGGGTAGATGATCATATAGTCGCGTAGCGCTAGCATTTAAACAAAAGAAATTTGGTTTTGACATGGTGGCGTCGCGCCACCAACTTGGTCCTCACCCGTCGCGCGACGCGACGGGCATGTCTGGCGATTTTTGTTTGTTAAGCTAGGGTTTGAGTATAAAAACCAAGAGATAATCATCATTAACAACAACTTACGAACCAAAGAACCCATAGGCGAATTTTGGAGCAGATTTCGAGTATTTCGGATTGCTTTAGCTTGCGGGAAACATTCGGTTGAAGCTTGGATCATAGGAATGAAGATTGTTCGGGTCTTATCTCCCGGTTTTCTTTATTTTTGTGTTTCAATACTTTTCCGATGAATTCTTTTTTTGAACTTGCTTTGTTTATTTTAGACATCATGTTTAGTGGCTAAAACCTTTGTTACTACCTAGGCAAGATGATAGTTTAATGAAGTTTGGATCTTTTAACGGTTTTTATTGATTTGTTATGGATTGATCTTTGAAAGTAAATTATCCTAGAATCTCTTATTTGGTGCATATGCGTATTTACTTTTGATTGTTGATTATTTGCTGTTTCACATAAATTTTGGTGGATGTCTTTCACATAATAAATTTGTGTTGATTATTCGATTCTTTGCGGGTTCGGGTGATCTTTGGGTAAATTGGCCAATAGCCTTAAAATAGTAATTAAAATACAATTAGAATTGAGCATTCTGCTTAACTTGTCGCTGAGAGACTCGAGTTAGTTATTAGGTCGCGGTGCAGTATATATCTAAGATAGGTTTTGAGAGAAGTCAATCTTAGTTCCCTAATTGCATTTGTGTCTATCAAACCAAGTCAGAATCTAGGATTGCCTTAGATTATCGCGCTGAGAGGTAGATAGTCATATTAGGGCACTTTTAGAGTCGTTAGAGGACTGAGAGGAAGTCTAACAATCGGTGTTCACAACAGCCTTGTAGGGTTTCCTAGGTTTCTTCCTGAGAAGGGTCGGGAAGTCTTAGCTTGAAATACCTTAGGGTTTAGTATTCACAATCCCGATTTCATACAACAATAGTACCGTTAGAGATCCATTCATAGTTAAACTGGATTCAAGCCTAGGTAGTCGTTAATCTCATCTGAATCAACCCTTAGTTCTTATTCGTTTCATAGTCTAGTTTTATTTCAATTTCAATTCTAGGATTTTAGTAACCCCCCCCCCCTAAAACACAACAATTGTTAAGTCGTGTCAGTGTCTAGTCTAAATAAAGTCTTTAACGTGATTAATTAGAGTCCTTGTGGGTTCGACATCCGGACTTGCTTTTCTTTGCTAGAGTCGACCGGTTCACTTGCCGGTGAGTAGTTTAGTCAAGTTAGAGAGTCTAGATTATTATTACTTGAGTCTAAATTTAGGGTTATTTTAGTTTATTTCTTTGAACTGCTTATTCCACATCACTTATGTCGATTTCAGTTAACTTATGTTGATTTCAGTTAAGTTATGTCGAATTCAGTTAATTTATGTTGTCAAACATTATTTAGGCGTTAACTTAATTGCATTGTTTATCGAATGCTATATTTTTGTCAACGGTTCAAAGTTGTATGAAAAACTAGTTTAAGTTTTTTATTTAGTTAAGACCTAAGGGCACGTTTTTTCGAGCTCGAACAGGGTACATGAATTCTCAGGGCCGGCCCTGTTACCAGAAATGCTTCATATGGAGCATTTAGTGGCGAACCATTATGCAGGAAGAAGAACAAAATGATAATAATTTATATATGTTTTTTACTTTTTGTTTTCTTTTTTAAGTTAGATTTTGATTTATTATAAAATTATACTTTTAAATAAAAGGCAATAGTAAAATAACCGAAATGCCCTCATGTCCAATAGCGGCGACATATTGGATGTCGCCGCTAATAGTGTCGCCGCTGTTACTCGTTATTCTTGTTGTGTGTGGGCGGTCCAATGTCCAACCATTTTAGACTGATAATTACTTTTAATAGATTGATAATTAATTTTTAAAATTAATATATAAAATATTGATCACTAACGTAACTACCATATTCATATATAGTGTGTGTATATACGTGCTAGAAAGCAAGACATGTTTCACATATACTGATCTCCTACAAGTATCATAAGGTCAAAGGGAGGTTACCTGAAATGTTTCATATGGAGCATTTAGTGGCGAACCATTATGCAGGAAGAAGAACAAAATGATAATAATTTATAGGGTTATTGGATTTTATCACCCCCAACTATTGGCCTTTGGCCATTGCCACCCGCAACTAACACTTTGACACCCGGTACCCCCAACTTGACTTTTTGTTTGTGCTGGCACCACCCAGTTAACTTTGCACTAACTTGATTAGCCTTTTTTTGCTGACTTGGCCATTTTTTGATGATATGGCTGGTTTTTGATGACATGTCATGCTGAGGTGGCTTTAAAGAAATATGTATGTTATTTATATAATATCTACATAAAGCAGATCCTGATCTCTCTCTACTTCTCTCCCTCTCTCTACCCTCACTCTCTACATCTCTGTATCTCTCGCCCCTCTCTCCACCAACAACAACTACCACCATCAACCATCACCGCCCACCACCACCCCAGCTACTACCATCCACCACCACCATCAAGATTTACAACGGCCGTTAGATCTGCAACAAACATCCACTCATTTACCCCGTCGATCTAGGGCCTTTTAAAGGGGAAAACGCCAATCTATGGTTCCTGTGGCAGATTCTGGTGTTTCCCGCGAAGAAAACGACATCAGACGTAACCACCAGTTCATCAACAGATCCGACAGCATCATCCACCGGTTCGATCACTGTCGGTTTCTTCTCACCGGCATAAGATGTCTCCGGTGATATTATCATCCAGCGCCGAAAGCGTCATCGTTCCCAGCCGAAAACCCAAGTCTCTGATGGTGTTGTCATGCAATGCAGTTTCGAAGTTAAACGGGTCGCTTAATCTGTTAATTGGTGTTTATGCATCCACTGTTATCGATATTCTCAGATCCGGCAGCATCATCCACTGTTCGATCACTGTGTTGCATCATTCTTTAGTTAAATTGTTTTCATCATTCTTTAGGATGCATTCTGAGAAGATCGGTAACAAGGCCTATTTGGATTGATTTTGCTGCTTGTTATAAGTGTTTTTGTTTGTGGGTTTTGTTGGTGGTTGGTGGAGGTGACGGTGGTGCTTATGGTACGAGCAGAGGAGATGGTGGTATGACATGGTGGTCATGGTACGAATAATAATGATACGGTGGTGGTTATGGTACGTCGGAGGACATGGTGGTTTGACGTGGTGGTTATGGTACGTCGGAGGAGATGGTTCCATGGTGGTTTGATGGGCCTACATAAATAAGCCACATCATCAAAAAATGGCCAAGTCAGCAAAAAAACTAACCAAGTTAGTGCAAAGTTAACTGGGTGGTGCCTGTAACAATTGGCATTTTTCGTGTAATTTCCATACAATGTGAACAGTACTTTATGATATATGATTGTGTATTTTGAACATATGATGTGCAATATTTCATGGATTACGTTTAAAGATCTCACAACAACATTTTATGATTCATGATACTTGTTATTATTGATTGCGACTCGAAACAGTTTAAACAGTGCACAGAAATAACTAGCACACTTATCAGATAAACTAGTAGTACTGACAGGAGTTCAGTACTCAGACAGACAGCATGTTTAGGGCACAAGTTAAGTCCCAGAACCCATGTTACACTAGAACCTTATGTGAGTATTTAAGGGTTTATGATACTGCTTTCCGAGTGACAAGTGAACACTAGAAACTGGCTGAAACTAGCTAAAACAATATAAATGAGCAAAATTCAGCATTTTTCAGCCTATGTAGTAAACTGAAATAACGCCAGAACGCTCAGAATAGCTTGAAAAGCGTTGAAAACTGATGTGTGCAAAATGCAACATATAAATTACATCAATTGTGGCATAAAACTAACCCTTTTTTAGTACTAATGTTGGAAAAAGTGTGCTTTTGTCTTCCTTTTGTATTTTCAGGATTAAATGAGCTCAAATTAACAAAAGAAGCAAAAAGACAGCTAAAATCTAACATAAATACAAGAAAAGGAACAAACGTGACTTGCCCGACCCTACGACAGCATCTTCCCAAGCAAAACAAGAAAACAGAAGGCTGAACACGCCCCGTGCTCAGTGAACACGGGGGCGTGCCCAAGTGCCAGCAGAAAAGACAAGGTTGTAGAAGCTTCTATCGCCCACCATGAGGTCGTGCTTAGCGGACACGGGGCCGTGGTCAACTCTAAGATTCGCAGAATCTGGGAAATCTCGATAGTACAGATTTTCTTCTGCACACGGGGGCGTGCCTAGTGAACACGGGGTTGTGGCAACTAATGCAGACAAACTGCAATGGACACGGGGCCGTGCCCGAGCTTCTGTTCAGCCTATAAATAGGAGTTCTTGGCTCAAGTGCAAACCATCCCTTGGCACACCACCTCTCTCACACTCCACCCACCACCACCATAACACCATCATCCACCACCATCATCCATTAGCCATCATAGAGTGTGTGAGTCGTCTCGGGATCTAAGATTGATCGTAAGAGTTCTTGACAACCAAGGCCATGTTTGCCTAAGTCTCTTACATCACTTGGTGAAGACAAAGTGTCTAGTGTAATACTTTTTATTTTTAATCTTTTTGCACTTTTTACTTGGTTATGTATTAATGACTTTAATAACTAGTTTCTTATGTTGAAGGTGATTTTTTCCTTATCGTTTGTCCGTGGTGTCTTGGCATTATTTTACTGTCTATATAAAATAAAAGATTTTCACTATTCATATCTCCACGGTATATATGGAGGTAAGTTGGCTACCTGGTCGGGGGTTAAGGGAACGGTTTGGTAAGAGTCTTGCCTTGTTCAGTGTATAGATCCTGCAAGGACCTGGGTCAAATTTAGTAGGACCTCCTTCAATACTTAACGGTATTGGATGGCGGGGGTCCAAACTCTTTGACCCCCTCATATGTAAGCTACTATTAATACTTTTACCCGGCTACTTATGACTGTATCCCTGCTGACTCAGACTACTTAGCCGAGGGTAACGTCACCTTCAAAAGAGGGGCCTACCATAATATGCATTAATAACTTAATTAATTATCTTTCAATAATCCGACACTTTAGGATTGTATCCTTGCTGACTCAAACTACTGGGTTGAGGGTAACATCACCTTCAAAAGAGGGGTCTACTACAATAACTAAGATAATCTCTTAAAAAGTGCAAAAGTGCGGAAATAATCAAAGGTTACACTATACACGAGTCGGAGCCAAGTGATTCATCTTGTCTATCTGTTTTTACTTTTATTTTATTTTCAGCATTTTTGATAGTTTTTATTTTTCTAGTTTAAAACATTTTTCTAACTTTTTGATTTGATTAGACGTTGAGGATAAACCGGTACTAAAAGCTCTTGTGTCCTTGGACGACCTCGGTATCTTACCAACACTATACTACGCTCACGATGGGTGCACTTGCCCATATGTGTGTTTAGTGTTAGTAAATATCGTGTTTTATAAATTTAAAACTTGGCTAAAAAAGTGTAAAAGGGCTTAAAATAAACATTAAAACCATAACACACTTCACGCACATCAAGTTTTTGGCGCCGTTGCCGGGGACACAAGGATTTTAAGAAAGTTAGGAATCAACGGCCTAATCGTTTTTTCTTATTTTTCTATTTTTTTAGATTTTTTCTTAATTTTTCAGTTTCTGCAGAGCTCAGCACGGGCCGTGCCTGGTCGGACACGGGCCGTGTCCAGCATTATCACTGGCAGTTTTTATTTTCCGAGTTACAGAGAGCTGAGCACGGGGCCGTGTCGGGTCGGGTCAACACGGGGCCGTGTCCAACTCCCCAGTAACAGGGATCCGGAAAACAAACGTTGTACTTCCGACCACGGGCCGTGTTCACTGAGCACGGGGCTGTGGTGAACCTTCTGACCAACATTCTTTTCTGTTTTTATTGCAGGACTTGGAACCCAGGCGCCATATTTGAACTTCCTACGAAGTGCATGAGCTCCAGTTCTAGTAGAGACATAAAAGAACCTCTAGAAGAACCCGAACGCTTTCTCAGAAAAAGACTTAAAGCTAAAAACGAAGAGAAAGTTTCGGGGGACCCACTTCCAATGGCAGACCAACGTACCCTCATGGATTACCTACGGCCCACTGTAGGCAATCTCGGCGCCGCTATCAATGCACCGAATGTCGAAGCCAATAACTTCGAACTTCGACCGCATTTGATACAAATGCTTCAAAACTCCGCAACCTTTCATGGGCTTGCGGACGAGGATCCCCATCTACATATCACTAATTTCTTAGAAATATGTGATACCTTTCGGGTCAATGGAGCATCAAATAACGCCATCCGCCTTCGAATGTTTCCATTTTCACTAAAAGACCGAGCTAAGGCTTGGCTTAACACCCTTCCAGTTGGTTCGGTAAACACCTGGGATGAACTAGCCCAAAAGTATCAATATAAGGACTTCCCTCCTGCTAAAACGACTAAATTAATGACTGAAATTAATACATATTCACAAGAGGATGGGGAATCCTTATATGAAACTTGGGAAAGGTTCAAGGAGCTACTAAGAAAGTGTCCTCATTACGGTCTTGCGGTATGGCAACAAGTATCCACTTTCTACAATGGGTTGTTGCCACACACGAGACAAACACTTGATTCTAGCTCCGGAGGACTTCTAGCTAATCGTCGCCCAAATGAAATATATAATCAAATTGAGGAAATTGCTCAAACCAATTTTCAGTGGCACACTCCCCGAGGCAATAAATCTATTGCCCCGAGCGCCCATAAGGTTGATGAAAGCACTTCTTTACAAGCCCAAATCGAGGCCCTTTCTTCAAAAATCAAAAAATTAGAAATGACAAAAATGGCCTCGGTTATGGCTTGTGAGGGGTGTGGTGGACCACATGAAAATTGGAGTTGTATAAAAGAAGTAGATGATCAAATAGAAACGGTGAACTATATTGATAATAGACCTAGGCCGTCGGGTCCCCGAACGGGTACCTACAACCAAGGATGGCGTAACCACCCTAACCTTGGTTGGAGAGATCCTGGAAATTGTAGTAGCCAACAAAACCAACGAACTAACTTTCAACAACCACAAAACTTTTCTCAACAACAAGGTGGACGAGAAAGGCTTGAAGATACTGTATCTCGCCTCATCTCCGAAACCGAAAAGAAAAACTCGGATCGATTTCAGCAATTGGAATCGAATTTTAGAAATCAACAAGCTAGCATTCAAAACATTGAAAAACAATTAAATCAAGTAGCTCAAAATTTCTCTGAGAGACCACAAGGTGCGTTACTGAGCAATACCGAAACCAACCCAAAAGCGCAAGTACATCTCATCACATTAAGAAACCGAACCGTGGGTCCCGAGGAGGCTCCATTCCCGCTAGCTGAAAGAAGCCAATCCAGCCAAACCATGACTCCACCAGCGCCACAACCAGAAAAGGCTTCTCCACTAACTCATGAGCCCACTAAGACTCCTCCGGTCCCATACCCCGGTCGGTTAATTCGTCAAAAGACCGATGAGCAATTCGCAAAGTTCGAAAATTTACTAAAACAATTGCATGTTAATATTCCTTTTATCGAAGTCCTAACCCAAATGCCTAAGTATTCAAAATTTATTAGGGACTTCCTCACTCACAAAAGGAAAATTGAATCATTGCAATTAGTTAACTTAGGCGAAGAATGTTCCGCTTTAGTACTCAACAAACTCCCATAAAAGAAGATTGATCATGGAAGCTTCACGATTCCTTGCTCGATTGGGGAATCCCCCATTCGCAATGCACTAGCCGATCTTGGGGCTAGCATCAACCTCATGCCTGCATCAATGTTCAAACGACTCGGCCTAGGAAAAACAAGCCCTACAAAGATGAGCATACAACTTGCCGATAGATCCGTCAAATTTCCACAAGGTATCGCTGAAAATCTATTGGTCAAAGTCGACAATTTCGTCTTCCCAACCGACTTTGTCATACTAGACATGGAAGAAGACGCCGATGTCCCTCTCATCCTCGGGAGGCCATTTCTAGCCACTTCCCAAGCAGTGGTAGATATGAATGACGGAACACTAACATTGAAGTTTGGGGACGAGGAAGTGAAGTTTGGAGTTGGAAAGAGAGTAGAAGACAAAGACCTGGTCAACTACATGAAGGTCATAGACTCAAGCTTGGATGACGCTCTCCGACGGTGTAGCTTGGGATGCAAAACATCCCACTTGGGTGGCATATGCCAGGCTTTGGGTCTAGCCAAGGACCCTTATAAACGTGGCGCACCACGGAAGCATTCCGCGGAACTATCCTTAGTTTAGTTTAGATTAATTCTTATGTTTTCTAGTTAGTTTTAATTTTCAGGAATAAAACACACTCGGGATGGCAAAGGAAACAAGGGAAACTTGAACCAGCACCCCATGCAGGAAAACAGGGCCATCCGACAAAATTTCCTTCGTTACAGCAAGTTCAGCACGGGCCGTGTCCGCCCAACACGGCCTCGTGCTGCACAGTCTGCAGAAAATGCCCAGTTCAGGTAAACTGGACACGGGTCGTGTTCACCCAACACGCCCCCGTGTCCAGGCTTCTGTTTCTCTTTTTCAAGTTTGTTACTGGCGACTGAACACGGGGTCGTGCCCGGACACCACGGTGCCGTGTCCAGACGCCCAGTAACACAAATTTTTGCTTTTTCACACCCTTTTACACATTCAATCAAACTAAAAACTTATTTTTGGGACACATTGAGGACAATGTGTAATTTAAGTGTGGGGGGGGATGCTATAACCTTGAATCTTGCAAGTCCTAACTACAAGCCTTACACAAAACTCTATTGGAACCGCTAATCACCCCAAATTTTTTCAAAAATTTTCATTTTTTTTTACTTGTCTAGGTTTAACTTGGGAATTTCAAATTCTAAAAAGGTTATATTTTTATAAATTTACAACCGATAGCGTCGTGATAAAAAGAACCAACATAAGAAAATTATGAAACGGCATGACAAGCTTAGTTAAAATTTGATTATATATACTTGATCACATAAAAACCCATTCCCACAAAAGTGAGTTTTGAGCCTTTATTGAGCATACAAATATATATCTTTAAACTAAATGCTCATTTTTCGTTTCTTGTGTGAATAGCCGCTTGGTTCTTACGACTCTAGAACTTGCCACGACGATACATTCCCAGTCCTTACCAACTTAAACCCGAGTAAGTAAATGATGGAGGCATTAGGACTAACCCTTTTTATTTCTACACCATTATTTTTCTTTTTCTTTTTTTACCACCTACCCAAAATCCCCCTAGTTAGCCCCTTTGAGCCTAAACCTTTTCATTTCATAACCCAAACCAAACACCCTTTCACCCACCAAAACCCTTTTTATTTTTTAACCTTTTGTTTTAGTAACAAGCTCGGTTTTTCGTATGATTTTTCAAAATATATATATATATATAGTGATGAAGCAAAAGAGAAATAAACAAACAAGTTTATCAAAAATAATTTTGTTTGAATAAAAGCTTCATCAAAATAAAAGTTGCAAAAATAAAAAGTCTTACGAAAACCGACGCTTGTTACGCTTTTCGCCCTTTCACTAACCACTAACCCAACCACCTACCTTTAACCCAAGCCTAACCCTTCACCCCAAAAGTCCTCTTGATATTTACAAAGGTATATAGTTAAAAAGGAGGAGGATTGATTGCTTGGCAAGCCTATGGTAGGAGTAAGTTCCATGCCGCCGTCGAGTGATTCACTAAAATACATTTTCGGCCGAGTGTTGAGTGATCCCCAATGAGGTATGTGAACTTGTATATAAATGAAATTTTAAAGAGGCATGTTATGCCCTAATAAGTAATTTATCTTATGAAAAGTTTTAAATAAATCATGACGAATATGATTGTAAATAAATAAAAAATAAAACTTAATAAAGAATCTTGGAAATCCCGACACTCTATGACAAGCCCAAAAACCTTCTCTTCTACCCATTCCATCTGGGAGTGTAAAGCCACATTATAAAGTGTTTTGCTTGAGGACAAGCAAAGATTCAAGTGTGGGGGTATTTGATGTGTGAAAAATGCAACATATAAATTACATCAATTGTGGCATAAAACTAACCCTTTTTTAGTACTAATGTTGGAAAAAGTGTGCTTTTGTCTTCCTTTTGTATTTTCAAGATTAATTGAGCTCAAATTAACAAAAGAAGCAAAAAGACAGCTAAATCTAACATAAATACAAGAAAAGGAACAAACGTGACATGCCCGACCCTACGACAGCATCTTCCCAAGCAAAACAAGAAAACAGAAGGCTGAACACGCCCCATGCTCAGTGAACACGGGTGCGTGCCCAAGTGCCAGCAGAAAAGACAAAGCTGTAAAAGTTTCTATCGCCCACCACGGGGTCGTGCTTAGCGGACACGGGGCCGTGGTCAACTCTAAGATTCGCAGAATCTGGGAAATCTCGATAGTACAGATTTTCTTCTGCACACGGGGGCGTGCCCAGTGGACAAGTGGGGCGTGGTCAACTAATGCAGACAAACTGCAATTAATGAAGAAAGAGATGAAGTATGGACACGGGGCCGTGCCCGAGCTTCTGTTCAGCCTATAAATAGGAGTGCTTGGCTCAAGTGCAAACCATCCCTTGGCACACCACCTCTCTCACAGTTCACCCACCACCCACCACCACCATAACACCATCATCCACCACCATCATCCATTAGCCATCATAGAGTGTGTGAGTCGTCTCGGGATCTAAGATTGATCGTAAGAGTTCTTGACAACCAAGGCCATGTTTGCCTAAGTCTCTTACATCACTTGGTGAAGACAAAGTGTCTAGTGTAATACTTTTTATTTTTAATCTTTTTGCACTTTTTACTTGGTTATGTATTAATGACTTTAATAACTAGTTTCTTATGTTGAAGGTGATTTTTTCCTTATCGTTTGTCCGTGGTGTCTTGGCATTATTTTACTGTCTATATAAAATAAAAGATTTTCACTATTCATATCTCCACGGTATATATGGAGGTAAGTTGGCTACCTGGTCGGGGGTTAAGGGAACGGTTTGGTAAGAGTCTTGCCTTGTTCAGTGTATAGATCCTGCAAGGACCTGGGTCAAATTTAGTAGGACCTCCTTCAATACTTAACGGTATTGGATGGCGGGGGTCCAAACTCTTTGACCCCCTCATATGTAAGCTACTATTAATACTTTTACCCGGCTACTTATGACTGTATCCCTGCTGACTCAGACTACTTAGCCGAGGGTAACGTCACCTTCAAAAGAGGGGCCTACCATAATATGCATTAATAACTTAATTAATTATCTTTCAATAATCCGACACTTTAGGATTGTATCCTTGCTGACTCAAACTACTGGGTTGAGGGTAACATCACCTTCAAAAGAGGGGTCTACTACAATAACTAAGATAATCTCTTAAAAAGTGCAAAAGTGCGGAAATAATCAAAGGTTACACTATACACGAGTCGGAGCCAAGTGATTCATCTTGTCTATCTGTTTTTACTTTTATTTTATTTTCAGCATTTTAGTTAGTTTTTATTTTTCTAGTTTAAAACCTTTTTCTAACTTTTTGATTTGATTAGACGTTGAGGATAAACCGGTACTAAAAGATCTTGTGTCCTTGGACGACCTCGGTATCTTACCAACACTATACTACGCTCACGATGGGTGCACTTGCCCATATGTGTGTTTAGTGTTAGTAAATATCGTGTTTTATAAATTTAAAACTTGGCTAAAAAAGTGTAAAAGGGCTTAAAATAAACATTAAAACCATAACACACTTCACGCACATCAAAAACATTACCATGACACAACTACATATTATAACATACAAGACACTAAAGTTAACTTTTTAAGCGATCCGATAACCAACGGACATCCGAACACAACTAGAAGCATCCTATGAACTAGTTAACAATATTTTGGCATCATAATACTAGTTTACTACATCAAACACCTTCTTACACATAAGAATCTCTAAAGACTTAACACCCTAAACTAATTATCATTACTTCACATCTTAAACACGTAAACAAATTTCAACCTAATCTATACCCCCCCCCCATTTATGTGACCGTCCCTAAAGGGGACCCCACCTCCTTGATTTGTTGACTAACCTTCCATGTAGTCAAAGATGCTACATTGAGAACCATGAGGTAATGGAGTGGAGGGAAAGTATTAACCTTTGTGTTAAAAAACCTTATCATAACCTTAAGACCCTCGTTATCAAGACTTAACTTCACAACACACCACACTCTCTTCTCTCCTCTCCTCCCACTCTCAGCCGCAAGTAACCCCCCCCCCCTGCCTCTTCACTTTCAATCAAATTCAAGCTAAATCAAGGCTCATCTAAGGTGTATCAAGGCTATTCAAGAAGGTATCAAGCATTAGATATTGAAGGACCTTTCATTGGAGCTTTTATCCACCATTTTTCTTCATCATCATCCTCTAGTTTCTACCCTAGCTTTGTGCTAGTAGTAAGTGTATCTTGAACTCATTTTACATCTTGTTTTAGTAGTTAAAGGTTGAGTGTAACTAAAAATCTAAAGATCACACTAAACCAAGAAGATAAACACATGAACAATACTAAAAATCATAAGAATATAATTTGTGTATGTTATGTGATGAAGTTGTTTGATGATTTCTTGTGTGTATGGTGTTGAACACCACATAAGTGCTTGCTAGATGATGATTAAACACATGATCTAGCAAGTATGATGATGGATCTTGAAAGGTCCATGTTGAACATACATTATGTAAAGTATGAACTTGAAAAATAAGTATGATTTTGTGAAGAATATGGTTCTTACAAGTGTAGATCATGAAAAATGAAAGATTTCAAGTATTAAAGTTTCAAAGAAACAAAGTTTACTTCATGTTAAGCATGATCTTGGTTTTTGAAAGTAAGTAAACCTATTTCTTATGTGAAATGAAACACTTGAAGTGTTTAGAACATGAAAAGTTAATGAAAATAAGTTTTTACAAAAATGGTTTACAAGTTGTAAAGATGTAACTTTTACAAAAGGAATATTGGATTTTAATAATCCCAATAATTCGTCGTTAGCCGCCAACAGTCCCAACTTAAAAAATAACCACTGGCAGTCCCAACTATTAACATATTGGCCTCCAATGGACCCTGACTAACAGAACCCTAACGCCGTTAGTCTCCAGTTGCCGGAAAAACGTTTTTCGCCGGAAAACTTAACAATTTTGTCCCAAACCTCTTTCTAACCTTATTACGGACCTTTAGTAACCTTTTTCTAGTAAAAGCCTCAATTATTGAAGTCGCCAGAAAACTTCTTTTTGGCCGGAAAACTCAACATTTTCGTCACAAACCTCTTTGTAACTTTAGATCGGACCTTTAGAAACCTTTTTCTGGCCAAAAACGGTTTTTCGGCGACTGGAGACTAACGATGTTAGGATTCTGTTAGTCAGGCTCTATTTGGTGGCCAATATGTTAATAGTTGGGACTACCAGTGGTTATTTTTGAAGTTGAGACTGTTGGCGGCCAATGGTGAATAGTTGGGATTATTAAAATCCAATATTCCTTTACAAAAATGGTTCTTATGGAATAAAAATCCTGTTTTTGAAGCTTATGAGACTTGTTAATCACTATGTTAAAAGACTACAAGTTTTTATAAAATTTCAAGTTCATAACTTCATGAAGAAATGCATTTTATGCATGGGTTAGGGTGTAATATTGTCACGGCCCCCGACCCGGTTTTACCCGTTTCGGATGCCGCGGGACAGAAAACCCTTGGTATTTGTATTTAATTAGGCAGCGGAAATTTTAACAGGATCGTTTAAACTGAAATACCCATTTATTTCCTTTCAAATTTCGGGACAAACCCCGTACCTTACAATAAAGGAATTTCACTGGGAAATCCCATGTTTACAAAAACATGTTTATTTATTTACTGAGCCAAATCCTTTAAGCTTGAGTGCTGCACGGCACTTTTTCCTGGTTCACAGTAAATCACCTGAAACATGTTTAAAAAGATTTTATCAGCGGGGAAATATTGGCGAGTCATTCAATTTGCACAAAATGACACATTGTTATAATCTACAGTATTAAGAGCGATTACAATGTTTATATCAACCAATTACCCCAAATCGGTATTTGTCACTCGAACGGATCTGTGACTATGGTCATATCACCCATTGGCTAACCCGTTGTCCAATGGTGAAGATTAACAAGTAATGTATACAAAACCCCACATACCGGCAGTAATTGAAGATTACAAAGACTTAATCCCTGTAATTATAGCTTTGAAAACAAATAGGGTTTTGGAAACAATTTGGTAAAAAGAGAATGACTCACATTGCGAGTTTAGTTGGACAGAGTTTTGCCTACTGATTTAGCCTCGTAACCTAGTTAGATAACAATGCACACGAAACTAGGTTAGTAACTTAATACAACATTTACGATAAGCTCACGAAATCAAAACCCTCACGACGAATGACAAAGTATAGCCCGACTTCGGGCAGCACTTAAACATCCATCGGATCGGTTTCAATCGATCGGACATTGTATCGTAGCAGTGATCGAGTTATTACCCTGTAATCGTAGTAGCGTTTCGACCCTAAAACACTCGTTTATAAGCAGAATGTTTGCTGTTTTGAAAGATTTTTCGAACACAGAAGCCAGGCCATGCAACGTCCAATTTATAGCTGAAATTTAGGTTTTATGCGGCCCGCATAAACTTCGAAGAACACCTACGCGGCCCGCGAGGGCCACCCTAGTTATGGCTAGGGCTGCCGTGTCACGGTGTAGGTCTGCCACGTGTTATGACATGTGGCCTTGAGCTTATCCGGATGTAACACCTCAAAAATTTACGTCCAATAATGTATTGACACGTGTCATAAGCTTTGATCGTGTGAAAAAATACTTTAGAGGGACTAAAGTTGACAAACAAAGAAACTATGTGAAAATAAGGGTTCAAAACGTCAACAATGGATAAATATACTTTACAATAACCCTACATGATGTTTATACCCTTAAACGAATAAATTATGGATCATACGAAGCTAATTGTGAAAAGAAAGTGAGAGATTACAAACTACGGGGGTTAAATGTGTCAACATGTTTAAAGTATACCTCTGAGTGACCTTTTAGTGAACCCGAAGCTTTGTAATGATTAATTATGCTCACTAGAATAAGTGATTAAAATTTCACAAAGTTTCGATAAAGAATGAGGAAGTTATGACAATATTCGTATATGAGGGGTTAAAAGCGTCAACGTTGAAATCTATGACTTTTCGGGTAATCAAAAGTTAACCAAGGACTTAACAAAGTTGGTATAAGTCTTGAAGCCCTTAGAATTCAATTTAGAGGGCCCAAAGTGCAAGAAATAAAGGTAAAATCAAGTTTGGAAGTCCAGGGGTCAAAACTGTCAACATTTGAAAGATTCATTGTGCTGGCAAAGGCTTGCGCACCTCAAGACCCAGAGCCTTACGGTGCGCAAGCAGGTCCCAGATGCAGCAACTCGTTTCTGTTGCCTGTTCAGCCCATCTAAACGTCATGTATTGCCCTTTAACACTTCATGGGCGCCCCCTACATGTTCCTAGGCCTTAGGGGCACTTGTAAATGATCTGGGATCCATGGTAGCATGAGTTGTCAACAATCTAATAGATCAAAATCACTATAAAAAGGCCATTCATGTTGCAACTTGTGATCACTCATTCCATCTGCACTTGTGGAGCTTCCTGGAGCTTAAGAGCAGACCCAAGTCCTTCCTAATCGTTCATAGGACTTCAGTAAGTATGCTTAACCTTTCTTAGTTAAGTTTTTGCTTAGTTTTAGCTTAAAAGTCAAACCGTCGTAATTAACGGTTGACTTAGCGATTAATCACTAATGATCCAGTGATTAGTCGAATTGAAAGTAGTTATAAGTTGGTAATTATGTGGGCATTAAACCCTTAAAAGGGCACCCTCTGATTCCCACTCTAACTAGACCATTTGTCGGGTCAAACTTGTTATTAAAAAGTCAACAGAATGCCTAATTTCCAATTTATGCATAATTAGCAATGTAGAACACATACAACCTGTTTGATCATTAATATAACTTGGTAATTAGTGTAAGAACATGTCTAAACATGTTCAACCCGACAATTTTATGTTTAGACCCGGTTCGGAACCGAAAGTCGCAAAGCTTTGACTTTTGCTTTGACTTCAGTTCTGACCCGTTTTGGTATGTTTTAGAAATGCCATAGAGCTTCCTTAGGACCAGGTTACATGCTAGTATAACCCTCTGTGATTATACACCTTGGTTCATTAGTTAACCAATTAATATGCATGATTCCGTTAATTGCCTATATAATGACCATTATGCCCTTTTCACCATAAAACGTGATTTTTAAAAATATAAAGGAGTAGAAACCTTAGTTGCGGATATATAAACTTGTACCCAAAATTTGACATCAGTTTGAGGTGTAGATTGAGAGTTATGCTCATTAGCGTAATTAGAAAGCTTTTAAGCGATTTAACGGCATAATTAGCATATAGCCTATTTAAACCCACTTTTTGATATCAAACTTTTTACCCACTGATGTAATATATTATTTTGGGATTTTTGAAGATTTTTAATTAATTTTAGGCTGAGCATAACTTAGGGTCGTAAGCTTGAGTCGGTAATTGTTGGTTTTGCCCTTTTGGGCTATAAAAGGAGTTTTACATATCTTTTTGACCCCAAACCTTTTGCTACTGATTTTATATGATAAATACATTATTTTAAACATTCTGGAATAATAAAAATATCAGTTTTCTATAAAGAACCCGGAAACGGCTTCTAATCGCCTTTTAAGCGTTTCTAACGCATAGTATGTACTAAAACTATTTTTAACATACAAGGGTTGATACCTACTGATATTTTAGGTAAATTATAATATTTTAACAGTAAACAAAAGTTGTTTAACTCAGACTTCAGTTTTGAGCTTTTCGGCTTATGTGAAATTACCAAAATGCCCCTACGGTGCATAGTTTGGTTATAATTGACAAATTTCACCTATATGCAATACCCTACTGTTATAACTTATTAAATTAAGTATCTTTGCTGATTATATCAGACCTGTAACTCAGATTAATACTTAAACTCTTTTATAACCTTATAAATAACCAAATTACCCCTACGGGGCATAGTTTGTGTTTAAATTCGTTTTGGGCATAATGGAAGGTATCCTACTAATATCACAACATATTTGAGGCATATTAACTTAGGAAACCTGGTTAGGACCCTTATGATTACCCGTTACGCCTCTTGCGCGTTCGGTTCGGCTTATGTAACTAGTTTACATAAATTAGCCGAAACGGGTCAAACCTTATCGGTTTTACCCCAAAATTCAGATTGTGCCTAGATTACCCATATAAGGAAAGTCTTCAATCTTGTTGGGTCTAAATCACATTCTATTCCGGTCTTCGCCTTATCATGCGTTTGAACCGTATCTTCCTTTTGAAAACTAACCGGTCTAAGTCAAGACTTAATTAAAGACCCGTTAGGATTCTAATAGGTTATTAAAAACCTTCGTTCCAGATTAGGAGCCCAGTAAAAGCTATCTATACTTGCTGATTTGATATACGGCTGGGATTGAATTTATATTTAGCTCAGGTAAATACTTTTAACTTATTTCCCCTATACGGGCTTGGGTTACGGTATATAAAATACCGCTTGGTCGGGCATTAAATCTTCCATCGTTTGGTGGTTAATTGAATAATTTGATCGGCCCGTTTAAATCGTTTTGTTTACTTAAAGCCTTTGGGGGGTTAATGACCATGTCCCGGATATCCTTGGCATCATTTTACGAAATGGCCACGACCTAAGCGCGGAGTGTAGGCGTACACTCGTCACTGCATAAATAGTTGATGTGGTGTGTCTATTGATCTTTAACCCGACATGATCCGGGCTACTGAACGCATAAGGAACATGTAATTCTTTTACAAGATTATATATTTAAATAATTATCCCAAGTTATAAAGAGTTTGTGCCACGTGCATTCAAATCAATTTTATTAAAACCTTTTCAAATGAGTCAGTTAATTGTATTTACCAGTGTAAACTGACGTATTTTCCAAAAGGCTAAATGCAGGTACTATACGTAATAGGATGGCTACTCCAGGCATCAATAATAAAGTCTCGCAAGCTTTAGATGTTAAAGTCTGTTGAACGATATTATCTTTCTGTTTAAGATCCGCCTGTGGATCCATCTTACATTCCGTTGTAATATTTGATATTACTTTGAATTGGATTGTGATATATTTTTATCTTCTGCTTCCGCTGTGCATTCATATATTGTGTTGTTTGACTATGATGTTACCAACTACGTCACGATACTCCCCACCGGACCCACCGGTAATACGTGGAAATATCGGGGTGTGACACCGGAACATTATGAAGCTGTCGTGCCCCGCATAAAATGTCCTTAAGGCTTACGCGGCCCGTGACCAACCAATAAAATTTGATTTTCTTGGTTTTTCACAAGGATTAGGGTTTTAGGGGTCCGGGTTTTCACTTACGGAGTGTTGCGGAACATTTTTGCAGGTCCTTACATCCTCCCCACCTTATTGAAAATCTCGTCCTCGAGATTTACTAGAACAAGTGAGGATACTTTCGCTTCATTTCCGATTCCAGCTCCCATGTATACTCAGGTCCTCTTTTCGAATCCCACTTTACCTTAACTAGCACCAATCGTTTATGCTTGAGGAACTTTATCTTTCTGTCTTCTATTTGAAGTGGTTTCTCAACAAATTTTAACTTTTCATTTACCTCTATGTCTTGAAAAGGTACTACCAGTGATTCGTCAGACAAACATTTCTTGAGATTGGATACATGAAACACATCGTGTACCCCGGTTAATTCGTCTGGTAGTTGTAAGCGATAGGAAACTGGTCCTATCCGTTGGGTAACTGTGAAGGGTCCTATGTACCTTGGACTTAGCTTTCCTTTCTTACCGAACCGAACTACCCCTTTCCATGGAGAAACATTCAAGAGTACCTTATCTCCGACTTGAAATTCTAACGGCTTGCGTCGATTATCTGCATAACTTTTCTGGCGATCTCGAGCCGTTTTCAATCTTTCCTTGATTTAAGTTATCTTGTCGGTGGTTTCCTGTACAATCTCAGGACCAGATAGTTGACTTTCTCCTATTTCTGCCCAGCATACTAGAGTTCGACACTTTCGTCCATACAGTGCTTCGAACGGGGCAGCATTGATGCTTGCGTGATAACTATTGTTATAAGAGAATTCTATTAGTGGCAAGTGGTTATCCCAGTTTCCACTGAAGTCTATTACACATGCCCTGAGCATGTCTTCAAGGGTTTGGATCGTCCTTTCGCTTTGTCCATCTGTTTGGGGATGGTATGCAGTACTTAAATTGAGTCGGGTCCCCATTGCTTCTTGGAAACTTGTCCAGAAGTGTGAAGTGAAACGACTATCCATATCTAACACAATGGAGAGTGGGACTTCGTGTAGTGATACTACCTCGTCTACATATAACTTAGCCAATCTTTCCATGCTAAAGGTTTCTTTCATGGGTAGGAAATGAGCGGATTTGGTTAATCGATCTACAATCACCCAGATTGCATCGTTTCCTTTCCTGGTTTTGGGCAACTTAGTAACAAATTCCATTGTTATTAGTTCCCATTTCCATACAGGCATTTCTAAAGGTTGGAGTAACCCTGAAGGTTTCTGGTGTTCTGCTTTAACTTGCGAACAAGTTAGACACTTAGAAACATACCTAGCTATGTCCTTTTTCATTCCTATCCACCAGAAGTTATTTCTTAAATCTTGGTACATCTTATTATTACCATGGTGCATTGTATACCTAGACTTATGGGCTTCCTCTAAAATCTTATTTCTTAAATCTTCTTGCTTAGATACCCAAATCCTGTCCTTATGGAATCTCCAAATTCCATCAGTCCCTTGCTCCAATTCCTTTATCCTTCCTTTCATTCCTTCAGCATCATCCTTGATGGCTTTTTCCTGAACGTTCTTCAGTTGTTCCATTAAATCTAATTGAAGATTTAATCTAAGAGCACGAACTCGTCTTTGCTTCTCATGGTACTTACGACTTAGGGCATCTGCTACTACATTTGCCTTTCCTTCGTGATATTAAATATCACAGTCGTAGTCACTTAGAATTTCCATCCATCTTCGTTGCCTCATGTTTAATTCTTTTTGCCCAAATATATACCTTAAACTCTTATGATCCGTATAGACAGTAAACTTACTTCCATACAGATAATGTCTCCAAATCTTATGGGCAAAAATTATTGCTCCTAACTCTAAGTCATGAGTCGTATAATTTTCCCCGTGCTTCTTCAACTGCCTTGATGCATACGCAATTACCTTTTTGCGTTGCATTAGAACACATCCTAATCCTAGCTTAGAAGCATCATAGTAAATTTCAAAATCTTCTGTCCCTTCTGGTAAGGCAAGAATTGGGGCATTTGTTAATCTTTGCTTTAAGATCCTAAAGGCTTCTTCCTGCTTGGGTCCCCATTCAAACTTAACAATTTTACAGGTTAGCTTAGTTAATGGAACAACTATCTTGGAAAATTCCTTAATAAAGCGCCTATAATACCCAGCTAATCCTCGAAAACTTCTAACCTCGGTAGCTGATTGCGGGACCTTCCACTTTGTGATCGCTTCTATCTTTGAGGGATCTACGTGAATACCTTCGTAATTCACCATGTATCCTAAAAATTGCACCTCTTGTAGCCAAAATTCACATTTCGAGAATTTAGCGTAAAGCTTTTCCTTTCTTAACAGAGCTAAGAGGGCATGCAGGTGCTCACAATGCTCGTCCTGGCTTTTGGAATAAATAAGTATATCATCGATGAAGACAATTACGAATTTATCCAAATACGGCTTACAGATCCTATTCATCATGTCCATGAATGTTGCAGGAGCATTCGTTAACCCAAAGGGCATGACTGTAAACTCGTAGTGACCATACCTAGTCCTGAAAGCAGTTTTAGGTATGTCTTCTTCTTGTACCTTCAGCTGATGATATCCGGAGCGCAAATCTATCTTAGAGAAATATCTAGCTCCTTGAAGTTGATCAAAAAGATCATCAATCCTAGGTAATGGGTATCGATTCTTAATTGTAACCTTATTTAATTCTCTATAATCGATACACATCCGCATTGACCCGTCCTTCTTTTTTACAAACAACACTGGTGCTCCCCAAGGGGATGAACTAGGTTGTATGAATCCTTTGCCTAGTAATTCATCCAATTGCTTCTTAAGTTCTAACATTTCTGTGGGTGCTAATCGATATGGTGCTTTAACTATTGGTGTAGTTCCAGGAATTAGATGAATTCTAAATTCTACCTTCCTATCAGGTGGTAATCCAGGTAGTTCTTCTGGGAATACATCTGGGTATTCTAATACTACTGGGATTTCCTTAAGTTCCTTACTTTTAGTGTTAATGATTACCGAAATCATATACACTATTCCTTGTTTTCGTTCATAACTAGCAACTTTCATTACTGAAATGAACTTCATTGGTTTACGTGGTTTATCTCCTGTAACCACAACTGTTTCTCCTGCGGGTGTATGAATTTCTATGGAATTCTTATCATAGAGGATTCGAGCATGGTTGGCTAGTAACCAATCCATTCCTAGCACGACATCGAATCTAGCTAAATTCATAGGCAGCAGGTTTGCAGAAAATTTATGGCCTAAGAGTTCTATTTTTTCTTCTTGTAAAACCTTATCTATATTAACGGAATTTCCAT
This sequence comes from Helianthus tuberosus, assembly GCA_030545235.1. Classification (NCBI taxonomy): domain Eukaryota; kingdom Viridiplantae; phylum Streptophyta; class Magnoliopsida; order Asterales; family Asteraceae; genus Helianthus; species Helianthus tuberosus. Next base: position 181,510,774 of record CM060381.1, on the reverse strand, counting down.
CTGGCGTTTCTACCGTATAAATCTGCTTAAGTTTGGTTAAAGGTTGCCTAAGAGCTTGGCAGAATGAAGTATTTATAAAACTTTGGTTTGCACCAGAGTCAAATAATACTTTTGCTTAAATGTCATGTACCAGAAACGTACCAGCTATCACATCTGGAATCAGATCTGCTTCCTGGGTAGTTAGTTGGAAGGCTCTGGCATTTTTCTTGTTGGTTCCTTCAGCAGGTTTGGCCTTGTTGTCAGCTGGCTTAACCAGTTTAGGGCATTCTGGTTTATAATGTCCAGCTTCTCCGCAATTGTAGCTGATCCTTGTTTTCTTTCTGCAATCCTCCTCTCGATGCCCCGGAGCCTTGTAAGAATTGCAATTTTCATTACATTTTCCGAAATGTTTCCTTTTACAATTTCTGCAGAAGGGCGGTGTGGAAGATTTCCCAGTTCCCTTTTTCTTGAAATTACTACTATTATTACCCACACTAAATCCTTGGGTAATCTTTTGGGCCAATTCCTTTTTCTTGTTCTCTTCTCTAGTGCGTATCGGCCCGTCGGTCAGAGTGTTTGCCAATTCGACCGCATCGTCGATTGTGCGAGGTCTTGCAGCTTTGACGATATCACGAATCTCGCTAATTAGCCCCCAGATATAACGAGAAATGAGTACCGGTTCTGGCGAGGCCAGAGTTGGTACAATTCTAGCATACTCAAAAAATTTCGAAGTATACCCCCTATAGTCAACATCCACCATCCGGTGGTTTAGGAACTTATTCGTCATTTGTTCCTTTTCATAGTTGGGACAAAATTTTCTTTCCACCAACCCTTTAAATTCCTCCCAACTCATGGCATAAGCCACGTCACTTCCCTTGGCTTGTAGCACCGTGTTCCACCATTCTAACGCCTCTTCTTTGAAAAGGTGGGATGCATACATAACCTTGTCTCCCTCTACGCACTTACTGATTTTAATTACTGCTTCGGTCTTTTCTAACCAGCTCAGTGCGGCAGTCGCCCCTTCATTGCCTAAAAACTCGACCGGTTTACAAGCAAGGAATTCTTTATAAGTGCAACCGGGTGTTGCAGCTTTCATTTTCTTAAGGAATGGGGCTTGAACCACATTATTATCATTATTTCCGCCTCCATTTACACTGTTGCTGAAATTATCATCGCGGGTGCATTTACTATGGTTGGCTTGGGAAGGTTCAGCAGTATTCTTAACAGCAGCGACGATTGCCGGGATAGCGTTGGCTATTCCCTGAGCAACGATATTTTCTATGTCTTGCCGATTAAGAAAATGATCTTCATTATTTTGTTCAGATTGGTTAACTTCATTTACCGGTTGGTTTTCCACGTTTTCCATCTGAATCATTAACAATATATATAAATTATTGGCACCAAATTGATAATAATTAAACACAGCAAAGCAATCACGCATAGTTAAATCAACACGTATAGTCAAAATCGTCGACTTTGCGACATTCATATATATTTTTTTTAATATTATGCATCCGTACACACCAGGTATTTACAGATGTTTTATTTTAGTTGGTATTATACAATATTATATTATTATTATTATTATTATTATACAAACACACACCCACGGTTAGCTGGCCTTTTAGAAACGACGCTCTCTCTCGTCGTACTTCCACGTGATCCTTTCCCCCACGTCCCGAATCCGATTTCCCGCATCCACCAGTTCCTCGCCGTAGTGGCGTAATTCAACAACGTTTTCTGCGCTCATAGGTGGAAATGGTGCAGGTTCAGGATCAAACTGGGGAAAATAAACATTGGGGTTATTCATGAAATTCTGAAAATGCCAGTCGCTCGTCCACCATTCCTCCAGCTGGCCTGTAACAGGTTGTGGGTTGACAATAGGGTCCGGGATAGCTGGTTCCAAATTTATTGGAAGTTCAGATTAGTGTTAGTACATTACGTCTGTAGCTTCCGTCAGCATGTAGTCATATTTTGTATTCTGTGTTTATGTATATTGTCAGTATGTATGTATGTAGTTAGCATGACAACTCAGGAATAGGTTTTGTATGTAAAAGTGTTGAGTTCAATCCGTCCGGATGGTTATACGCACGTATGGCAATACGCACGTATGGCAATACGCACGGATGACTTATCCGCACGGATAAGTCATACGCGCGGATGGCCATACGCACGGGTAAGCCATACGCACGGGTAGCCCACCCGCACGTACAACACTTGTTAGGTTCCTGAGTTTGTCTATAAATAGGAGGTCCGGTGCTACTTTGTTAGAACTTTTGACACGCACGGATAGTCTGTACTTCTACCGGATCTTGTGACTTTCAGAACAATCAATAGAATGAACAGACAAGCAGTTAAACGTTGAATTCTGTGTTGCACACATCTGTGATTCGTCATAATGGATTCCGCACATTAAGACGAAATCGATTCATCTTGTTCCCACGATCAGATCCTGTATCAACGGGACCTACAAGTGGTATCAGAGCATCAGGGAGCTGAATCGAGATCAACAACATCGAATTCACCGGAATTCAAGCTTTATTCACCGATCAAAGTCAAATTTCACCGGAAATTTGACATCTGTTGCCGATTTGATTCAAATTTCACCGGAAATTTGACAAATTTCTTCTACTTCTACTTAGTTTTTACATTTGTTCTTCATTCGTCACCATAAAATCAGAAAAACTTAAAATTGAGCAAGAATCTACGGTTAAAATTTGTTAAAATTGATATCAATTGATTCGTAATCATTCAAAGTATAATCCTACTTAGTTTCATAATCAGATTCAACCTAAAACTAGATCAAATTCATCGAAAATCATGTTTAGCTTTTCGTATTTGATGACGTCATTCACCCGTGCGGACAGCTGTCCTAACGGATTGGATTAGTTAGTTGCTGAAAGTTGTTTGCTGACATCATCATTGTTACACGCACGGATTACAACCCGTGCGGATAACCTGAAAAGTCAAAAAGTCAAAGTTACCCGTACGCACAACCATCCAAGCGGATCACCGTCCGTGTGAATAAACTTTGTCACCATCCGTATTCCTACTCGAACGGATAACCATCCGGTTCAAGTGTTTGAAATTTTTAGAATCTGTAAAAATTGTCTAAGTGTTTGAAAATTGTTTCAGGTATTTGAAAATGGAAGAATTCATGAATCCCTTCTGTGAGATGTATGCTTTCGCGGGTAATTCCGGAGACGATACTTCCAACCATTCAAATGATAATCCGAACCCGAAGAAAACTTTATCCGATGCCCTAAGTGTTGAAAGCGCATACGGTACCTACAACAAACCACCAAAGCTAATGGCAATCGAAGAATATAATCGGTGGGCAAAAAGATTCGATGAATGGCTGAAAGCTTTCGCATATCCGAGCTGGAAGAGCTTAAAGAACGGTTATGTTGCAGAAAGACAAGATTGTGAGAATTTGTCAGAAACTGAAGCCGTAGAGAACTTTGTAGCTGAACAAAAATGCATCGCTTTGATTCACCAGTCCGTAAGAGACGACATTATTTCACTCATTGAATACACAAACGCAAAAGATATATGGGAAAAGTTAAATAAAAAATGTGTAGGAAGTGCAGAAATAATCAAAAACAAAAAGAAATTGCTGAGAAAGGAGTTTGATTTGTTCGGATGCTTAAAAAATGAATCTGTTTGTAAAATGATTGAAAGATTTGGGCACTTAAAGTTGGAATTGGCGAGGCACGGAATTATCTATTCTCAAGAGGAGCTAGTTGACAAACTGTTCGATTCACTACCAGAAGAGATGGATTGGCAGTACTATGCACTGATGATAAAGAATACAATCAAAGCTGAAGATCTGACCGTTGACTTGCTGATTGAAAGACTAGAGAGTCATGAATTGGAGATAAAGAAAACACACAAAGTAAATCATTCATCATACCAACAAAACATGGAGTTGTACTATCCAAAGAGTATGATTCCCAAGAATGTTTCTCCAAGAACTGCTTTCTCCGCTGAAAATTCAAATCCTTCAAGTAAAGAAAGTCCAAGTTTAAACAATGGTTTTCATGGAGGTTTTTCATCCAATACTCCAAGTCAGGGATCTTCTTCAAATTCTTCAAGTCAACAACAATCTGTTCCAAAGAATGTGTTTTCATGCAACATTGCAGTAGATTTGAAGAATGCTCAGAATTTTGATGAGGAGTCGGCCAAACAGCAGATGATCTTTCTAGCATCTGTGTTAGAGTCATATGAAGGGTTAGTAGCCGGGAAGATAGGTAACACCAATCTGACGAAAGAAGATTATGATCAGATTGATCCCGAGGAAATGGAGTTGATCGATATTCGTTGGGCTATGGCCAGTGCTGTTCGTAGAGCACAACGTTTCATGGAAATTACCGGCAGGAAAACAATTGGTGGTGCATCTACCAAGCTGGGGTTTGATAAGTCAAAGGTGACGTGCTTCAAATGTAAGCAGAAAGGTCACTTCAAACGAGAATGCAGAAATGCATATGCTGATGAGTCAGAGAACCCTTTCAGAGATGATTATTACAAGAGAGCAATTTATCACCAAAATAAATCTGAGCCACCTAGATTGAAGCAGGTTAAAGACAACAAAGAGAAATCTAGAGCTCTTGCTGTGATTCATGATGATGAAGGGTTTGATTGGAGCGAACTGCTACCGGAGGAAGATGCAGTGGGTTATGCATTCGTGACGAAGATTATTCCTTTTAAAGACATTAGAACTGAAGAAGAAAAGCTCGTCAACCGAAGAATGAAAGCCCAAACCAGAATGAGCAGAATTTATAACACATACAGAGAAGCTAAAAGAGCAAAAAGGTGGGATGCCGACAGAGAATGTTACCTTGATCCTCAAGGAAACATTGCAGTTGACCCAGATTCCATCAGTGTTGATGCTCTTACCCAGCAATTTACCGAGGAAGAAGAAGCGAGACAAAGAGAATGGTGGGGAGGTGGTGATGAAAAACAAGTAGAGAAAGAAGAAAAAGTCAAAGAAGCAGAACAAAAGCCAAAGTCAAAGAATGCTGACGATGGAATCATTGATACATCACAAGAGCTAACTACTGAAAACTTGAGGAAGATGGCTGAAAAAGTTCTTGCAGCAAAAGAACTTGAGGTAGTTTCTAGTTCTGGAACTGAGTCCACAAACATGGTCAGTTCAAATGGTACACTTGAGTCAGGTAAGAAAGATAAATCTGAAAATGACTGCAAAAATTGCATGAAAGAGTGCAAAGTTTGTAGTACAATCACTTACCTCAGTGGTAAGAGGGTTGAAGAGTTGACTAGTAGAGTCAAAAGTGTTGAGAATCAAATCTTAAACCGTGACAAAATGCTGAAAGCTTCGAATGATAGATCAAAAGAATTAGCTGAGAAAATTGAAAATGATAAAAATGACATTGAAAGAATAAGAAAAGAAAATGAAAAGTTGATTCTTGAAAATCGTAAAATTTCTGAAAATTTTGAGAAGCTAAAGCGAACGGTTAAAGATTCTGATGAGCGAAATGGTAAAACAACGAAAGAAAATCTTCAACTATCAGGGGTTCTTCGAGTAAAAGAAGAGTTAATCAACCAACAACTTGATGAAATTGAGAAATTGAAGCTTCAGTTTGAAGAAGCTAAGATTGAGAATGAGCGTATTAATCTGAAACTGAGCAGTTACAACTCTGCAAGCTTTGTTTTGCAACACATTGTTCCAAAACCCATTGGAAAAAACAAAGCTGGCGAAGATGTATACTGTGATGGAACTGGGGTGGGGTTTCATCAAGTTCCGCCACCTATTCTAAATAATTTTTCAAAGAAGCAATCAGGGTTGGTTAATGATGATGTTGAAACTAATGAGATAAAACTGCCAGAATCGATTGATGTGACATTTTCTTCATCATCATCCGATGACAGTGTTCAAACTGAGATCATAAAAGGCATGGCTGAAAGTGTCTTGGATAGTGATTCGACTGAAGATGAAGAATGTTTTCTGAACAATTACATTCCGAAACCAAATTCTAAAAACAACTTAGATGATGAGCCGGGTCTTGTGATGTACAAGATGTCTGGTTCTGATAAGTTGTATTCAGACTTTGAGTTTCCTCTGGAGAATGTTAATGTGAACAAATTGAAAAATGTTTTCAAATTGGTTGAAATTGATTTGTCTGAAGTAGACGGTTTGAAACAGACAAAGAGCCAAATGAATTTTGAGAAAGATAAAGCTTACTATAAGAAACCTGTTATTCCACCACGTTTTTCTAACAACAATCAAAATAAATGGTCGGGAGGATATTAGGGTGGTAAGAATTATCAGAAAAGGAATGTTCAGAACAAGAAGTTTGCTGTGAAAAAGGTGTTTGTGAACAGTTCAAGTTCACTTTCTGATGAGGAATCTGAAATTTTTTTAAAATCAAACAAAGAGTTCTTTGAAAAGAAGGCCTCACAGCCTCAGTATGAAGGCTCAAGTCGGGTAGCTGACACCCGAACATGCTTCAAATGTAATCAAGTTGGACATATTGCACGAAAGTGTACCAACTTGAAGCCTAAGACTGAAACTGTGAAGAATTCTATCAAGAGAGATGTTGTGAAAGGAAAGGCTCCATTGATTGTTGAGAAAAATGTTTTGAAAAATGAAAACACCAAGATCAAAACTGAACCTGTTAAGAATTCGGTATCTAAAAATGATAAATTTTACCAACGGGTTGCATCACCTCAATAAACATGGAAGCCAAAAGTTGTTGAAAAGAAAGTAGATTCACCAAAGGTGTCTGAAACTGAAAAATCATCATCTTCAACCAAGAAGATGTATGTACCTTTGAATTTTTATGAGAAACAAAAATCAACTTCTGAAAAGAAGTATGTGGTGAAGAAAAACCAACCAACTGCTCAACCTCAAAAAGACGAATTTTTCTTATTCAAAGAAGTTGAAGTTGGGACTGTTGAAAGCCTTAAAATGAATGATAAAAACTTTCCGCCACTTTACACTAAAACAACTCACATTAATTTCAAGTTACCCGAGTCAAAATAGGCTTGGGTAGCATCAAAATCTCATTAAATGTTTTTGATATGTGCAGGAGCTTCCGAGATCCGTTTCACGTTGGATTATGGATAGTGGAGCTTCTCGGCACATGACAGGAAAGACAGCGCTGCTGTATGATGTCAGAAATATCAATGGAGGTTATGTAGGGTTCGCTGGTAACCAAGGTGGTAGAATTGTTGGTGAAGGAACGTTATCCAACGGGATCGTCACGTTTGAAAGAGTTAACTACATTGCTGAGCTGGAAAATAATCTGCTAAGTATCTCGCAGATTTGTGACCGGATGTATACTACTCACTTCACAGACAAAGAGTGTTTGATTTTGAAACCAGGCTTTGTTATTCCTGAAGAATGGATTATCATGAGAGCTCCTAGAGTGAATGATCTGTATGTTTTAGACATGACTGTAGCAACTACAACAACGGGTCAAGCACACTGGTTTGTTTCGAGAGCAACGGAGAAAGAATCAAAGTTGTGGCATCGTAAGATGGGGCACATTCATCTTCGTAAAATGAATCATCTGGTGCATAACGATTTGGTTCTGGGAGTTCATATTAAAGGTTTCCGTCTAGAAAAGGAGTGCATTAGTTGCATGAAAGGCAAGCAAAAGAAAAAGTCACACCCCAAAAAGCAAGTCAATTCAGTCTCAAGACCTTTGGAGAGACTTCACATGGATTTATTTGGTCCTGTGAATGTCAAAAGTATTACTGGAGAACTTTATTGTCTTGTGGTTACTGATGATTATTCAAGATTTTCATGGGTGTTATTCTTAAAGTCGAAAGAGGAAACGTTTGACAGTTTGAGGGGGTTGTTCAGAAAAATTGAAAATTTGTACCAAAGGCGTATCAGAAGAATTAGAAGTGATAATGGTACTGAGTTCAAGAACAACAAGATGGAAGAATATTATGATGAAAGAGGTATCTTGCATGAATTTAGTGCTCCGTACACTCCGCAACAGAATGGAGTCGCAGAACGTAAAAACAGGACGCTAATCGAAACTGCCAGAACAATGCTTGCTGATTCAAAGTTACCGATAAATTTCTGGGCAGAAGCAGTTTCCGCCGCATGCTATACGCTCAACAGAGTTCTCACTGTCAAGAAATTCAACAAAACATGCTTTGAGTTGATCAATAACCGAAAACCAAATTTGAAGTATCTTGAACCGTTCGGGTCACCCTGTACTGTTCTAGAGCCATTTGGAAAGTTTGGTCCGAAGAGTATTGAAGGAATATTCGTAGGTTATGCAAGTCCATTACGACGAATCTTCGTTCCAAGTCTGAAGCGGATTATTGAAGCTCAAAATGTTGAATGTCAAGGTCACACAATGCCTCCACAGAATCCGGGCGACTCATGGCGTTTCAATTATGATACTTTGTGGGAGTCTTTCAACATGGAGGAAGAACCAGAGTTCTTTGATGAGTTGGATATTCTAAGAGAGTATGAAGATGAAAGATTTCCAGCAGAAACTTATCGAAAACGACAAGCTTCAAATAATGATGAGGCGGGTCCAAGCAATGCTGGAGAACATGACGATATTGAAAATGATGTTGCTCAAGAAAATCAGATGGTAGAGAATGACAATCAAGAATCTGAAAACAGACCAATATTCGATCATGATGATTCAGACTCTGAGGGGGAGCTAATCCAGTTTTCAAGTCAAAATATTCCAGTCAGTGAACAAGTTGCTGATCAAAACGTCACAAATTTGGAGAGCGAAGTAGATGTTTCAGGCGAAGTGATGCCAAGAACGCTTTCTTATCATCCGGAGGAACTGATAATCGGAGAACTGCAATCAGGCGTCCGCACTCGAAGACAGCTTGATCAAGGGCTTACATGTTTTTATACAAAAGTTGCTCCTTTACAAACTGAATTCTCATTAAGTTGTTTTATCTCGCAGATAGAACCAAGGATGTACAAAGAGGCGCTTACTGAAGATTCGTGGGTAAATGCAATGCAGGAGGAGTTAAGCCAATTCGAGAAGTTAGGTGTGTGGAAGCTAGTAGATTTGCCCGATGGTCACCGGAAGATTAATACCAAATGGGTGTTTAACTGCAAGAGGGATGATCGAGGAGTTATCATTCGAAACAAAGCTCGACTCGTTGTCCAAGGCTTCAGTCAGCAGGAGGGGATAGATTTCACCGAAGTATATGCCCATGTCGCAAGACTTGAAGCAATCAGAATTTTCCTTGCATTTGCATCGTGGAAAGGATTTAAAGTTTTTCAGTTAGATGTGAAGTCGGCGTTTCTCTACGGCAAGGTAAAAGAGGAGGTTTATGTCAGTCAGCCACCGGGCTTCACCGACCCAATTCACAAAGACAAAGTCTATCTCCTTGACAAAGCGTTGTACGGCTTACATCAGGCCCCGAGAGCCTGGTATGAGACATTGTCTCAACATTTGTTAGCCAACCACTTCACTCGAGGAAAGATAGACGCCACTCTTTTCACAAAAGAAGTCGACGAGCATCTTCTGATTGTCCAAATTTACGTGGACGACATAATTTTCGGGTCTACAAATGAACAACTCTGCAAAGATTTTGAACAAGTTAGGAAGCAGAAGTTTGAAATGTCTTCAATGGGTGAGATGAAGTTCTTCTTGGGACTTCAAGTTGACCAACTTCCCGAGGGAACTTTCATACATCAAACAAAATACGTTCATGATGTTCTGGAGAAATTCGGGATGTCAGGAATGTCACCTATGTCCACCCCATTAGCGACGAACCATGGGATAAACCCTGATCTCACCGGAGAGAAGGTAGATGAAACATTGTATCGTTCCATGATCGGCTCGTTGATGTACTTGACGGCATCAAGACCGGATATTATGTACCCAACCTGCCTCGCGGCTCGATTTCAGTCAAATCCTAGAGCTTCGCACATGGTAATTGTGAAAAGGATTCTACGCTACCTGAAAGGAACTCCATCTCTGGGGTTGTGGTATCCAAAAGTTGGCGACTTCATGCTCGAAGGATATTCTGATTCTGATTTCGGATGCTGCAAAGTGAATGCTAAATCAACAACAGCGGGGTGCCAATTTTTCGGACCACGATTGGTCACCTGGCAATGCAAGAAGTAGACCTCTGTCGCTTTATCCACTTGTGAAGTTGAATATGTATCTGCTAGCAGCTGCTGCTCTCAGATCTTGTGGATCCAGCAACAGAAGCGAGACTACGGTTTGCAATTTCTTAACTCCCCTATCTTTGTTGATAATGAGGCAGCAATTAACATTACAAAAAATCTTGTTCATCACGCTAAAACTAAACACATTGAAATTCGTCATCACTTCATCCGAGACTGTTTCGAGAAGAAGTTGATACGAATAGAGAAAATCCACACCGATGAACAAAAAGCTGACTTACATACCAAAGCCTTTGACAAAACACGCTTTAAATATCTTTTGAAACTTAATGGTATGAAGTTACTATCAGATGCGAAGGAAATCGTTGGCGTTGATGAAGGTGCCACTGTAGATGATGTTGAAAAACAATCTGCAATGGTTTGTCGAATTTTTACTTGTTTTGGTTTTTAGGGGGAGATAGTAGTTTTATTTTCAGAAAATACAAAAACAATAAAAAATTCGAAAAAGCCAAAAACATTAGAAAATTTCAAAAACCCAAAAACATGATAAAATTTCAAAAAGAGTTTGTGTAAAAAGGGAAAATGATAGTACATCAGCTAGACGGTTACAGTACGCTAAAGAAATAAAAAGTTCAAATGCGTTAAACAGTCTAACTGATGATGTGTCGATAGGTTTTTACACATTTAGTAAGTTTGTTCGGGATATAAACCTAAAATCTTACTTGCTTATTTCGTGGGGAACATTACTTGGATATATAGGTAACCCCTGAAATCTCGTTTGAAAGGTCTCATAATCTGATATACTAGGTCTTTATACTCAATGATGTCTGGGGTATTATTCCGGGACTTCTGCTGAACGGTAGTTCTGACCTAGTCCTTGGATAATACTTTCTGCAAATGCTTGAAACATAGCATTAAACCCTCAGCATGCCGAAACAATAAAATTGATAGTCGCTGCTGTTGTAGCTAAAAGATCCTCTAAAGGGGACACACCTTAAAGTCGAAGCTGATATCTCTCTGCGTATACGGAAGTATCGACCTGAGATCCCTCGGCCCTCGCATACCTAAATTATGTACAGATATCATTGTAGTATACTCACCTGTAAGACTGATTATTGGGATTCTGGATACGGGAGTATATTCAAGAGGTGGGACACACGTATAAGTTTAAGTCTCTAAAATACTAAATCAGTATCCTGAACAGATTGAAATGTGTGTAAGAATTTAAGTGGATCAGCATATCGATAATCGAGGTGAATTGTTTAATGTTTGGCATGAAATTAAGCTTAATGGTACTTGTAATTTGTCGGTAGCTGATATGATTCCCTAACACGCTCACCAAAAATATGTTTGTAAATAGTTTATGTTTACTGCTCTTATATTTCAGTTTTTCATTTCTAGTCTAATTGCTTCATTTAAAATCCCAAAAAGATTTTATTTTTCTGCTTTATTTTCCGACAAACCAAAGTGGAGAGTTGATCTTCGGATTCGAAAGTGATAGAAGATGCAGGAAGTTTCTGGGATGGAAGATGAGTTTGGAGCTAATCTTAACTAATCTGCTATTAAAATGTCAAAACACAAGTTCATTAAGTTGATACTTGTAATTTTTTCAGAAAAATGATTGAACAAAAATTTCAAAAGTCAGTATGTTTTGTTTCAGGTCAACCAAGGTCATTAAGTTGGACTTGGTCGACAAATTAAGTTCCTTGGGTCATTAATTTGAACTAAGCAACTTAAGTGGATTTTTAAAAACTGACAAAAGTTGAGAAAAATCAAAGTTTCCATTAAAAAGGTAAAGTGTGCCTCATTCGGATGTTCATCCGGATGGGTAGCCATACGCGCGGATGGAAATGTGCCCGGGTGACAATACGCGTCTGGTGATGGTATATATAGAGGGTCAAAGAGTCAGTCAAAGTTATCCGCACGCACAATACTCTTTCTCTCTCAACCTCTGACCTTCTGATTTCGGGATTCTTTGCACGGATCTTTGTTTTCGTTGGATTACACAACATTAGCAATGGCAAAGGTATGTTTTTCTAACTCAAATCTGCAATAATCCATTGTTTTGATAACTGTTCATCGTGTATCTTTTCTTTCGGAGCTTTAATCTTAGATCTAGCCTGTGTTAGTTCGTTTTGTCATGAATAAATCATAGGTTTTTGTTCGGAATGATTAGATCTAGAGTTTTACCGGTTTAATTTGTGTTATAACATGTTAAAATCTGGTAGATCTGATGTTTGAACGGTACGTAGTGTCGGCTAGGTTTTTGTGAAATTAACCTGTGAATAGGAAGTTTTAGACATCATTGAACATAGGGTTTTGATCGTGTTAATATCCTCTGTGTAGATCTGTGTTCAATTTTAGTTTTGTCATAGAAAATTTTTGATGATTCATAAACTGTTCTTCATCTGTGACTTGTATCTGCACGCATAACTTGTACGCGCGTATGGCAATCCGTGGCAAGTCATGTTGTACGCACGTATGGCAATCCGTGGCAAGTCAGGCTGTACGCGCGCATGGCAATCCGTGGCAATTTCATGTTGTACGCACGGATGGCAATCCGGGGCAACGTCATATTGTACGCACGGATGGCAATCCGGGGCAATGTTATGTTGTACGCACGGGTGGCTATACGGGGTATAGACAAGTTGTCCGCACGAACAACTTATCCGCACAGATAAGTCATGCGTACGGATAACCATTCAAGTGTCATACCATACAACAAGTCTTTCTTTGACAGAATATTTTGAGATCCCAAAATTATTTTAAAATGAATAAAATTTCTGCAGGATTGGGATAAAGCTCATAATATATATTGTGTATTGGATGAAGTGTATACCGAAAACACAATAGTTCAAGATGTTGCGAAATTCTTGAGAGAAAGCAGAATCTCTAAGGCTTTAACTGATAAGACAGTAGCTTATGAATCGCATGTGAAACGATTTTGGAGTGCTGCAAGATACGAAGAGAGTGATAAAACCATTTATTCTGCTGTATCAAAGAAGGATGAAAATGAAAGAGATGTAGATTTGGAGATGAAAGTGACAGTTGGTGTTATAAGGAGAGTGTTGAATTTAGGAGACAATGATAGTGACCCAACCATAGTTTCTGAACGTCTAGTAAAAGGATTGTGGTGTAGGATGGGTTTTGCTGGTAGTGTGAATGGAAGGATGCAGAAGACAAGTTTTAGCCACGCTTTTAAATTCATGGCTCATTGTGTGCTTCATGCATTGTCACACAGAAAAGGTGGATATGATGAAACTCAAGACTATATCATGAATATCATTGCTTGTCTTGTACTGAACAGACCGTACAATATCTCTCAAGTAATTTTTGATCACATGTCTGAGAATGTAAAGGATGGAAGCAAGAGGTTTCTTATGTATCCTAGGTTTGTCCAGATGTTGATAGATGATCAGTTTGAAGGTTTAGAAAAGAGAAGTAATGACATTTTGGGATTAAGGCATATGACACCCGACACAATCAGCAGGTTGATCAAAGGTCCAAATCCAGGAGCAAAGAGAATGATCTGCAAAATTTCAAATCCAAACTATGTAGCACCAGAAAATGATGCTTGGAGACATGAAGATAGAAATTCTGATAATGAAGATGACAAGATGAGTTTGTTCTATAAGAAGGATACAAGATGGTGGTGTATCAAAGATGGAAAAAGAAAGAGAACTCCAAAGACGTCCCCTGCAGTTTCTATTCCGAAGAATGTGAAAAAGGGTATTGTGAAAGGGGAAGTCATAAGGAAATTAGAATTTTATATTGTAAGAATTTCTAATAAATTCAACAAACATTTGTTTTGCAGGGTCTTCTGGAAAACAGCAGCACAAGTTGATAGATGAAACAGTTCTGGAACCGTCAGCAGTTATTCAAGAAGGAGCCGAGTTGTTATCTCAATCTCTTCAAAGTTTGTCAAAGAAGAATGAGGATGCTGCTAAAGGTGTTCAAGATCAAGAAGGAGTCGTTCAAGATCTTTCAAGTGATGATGATTCTGAAACCACTATATCAGAATCTGAACTTGATCCACTTACTCTTGGCAAAGGAAAAGCTCAGTTAAAGAAGAAGTCTCCAAAGAAAAAGAAAGGGTCAGACGAAGAAGATTCAACTTATGATCCTGAGAGTCCAAAGAAACAAATCAAGAAAAGAAAAGCAGTTGTAGCTGGCCTTATTCCAAGAAATATTCGAGCAAGAAAAGGCGAAAGTCAAGTTCAAAAGGAACATGATGGTAAAGATACTCAACATGTTGAATCATCTCAACAACAAGAATTAGAAGCCGAAAAGCAGACTAGTCACGATGACTACATTGAAGTTACTGAGACTGGAGTCTTTTATTCAGATTTTCCAAAAGTTCCAGAAAACATAGATATTCCAGAATCTTCACGTCCAAGAGACTCAGATGATTCCTTCAGCAATATTCCACCTGCTTCAGGTGATCCGTTAGAAGATCTGAATTTTGATGATGACTTATTCAACAATGAAGCAGTGAGAGTCCTGGCAAAGAAAGTCAAAGAGCTTGAAAAGAAAAAGAAAAGGCTGAAAGCGATCGTGATCTTTTATTGAAGCAAGTTAATAAAATAATGAAAGCTCATGATCAACTTAGATCGGTGTTAATCCAGGATGAACACATCATGAAAAAAATAAAGGAAGACGGTGATAGTAATACTAAAGTGATTGAAGCTCTTATGGCAGAAATTTCTTCATTGAACAAGAATCTCCAAGATGTAAATCAAACACTCAATCAGCTGCTCAGTGAAATGAGTGAATCTACTTCAAATGAAATGAAAGCAATGAAGTTGGAGATGGAAGCCATGAAAGCTGACAAAGTGATGAAAGATGAACAACTCAAGATGTTATATTCTGTTGTGGAAAATCTTTTGAAAAAGGATGTTCATGCTGCCTTCAATGAAATTGAAGTAAGAAAAGTTGAAGAGAGAAGACTTGAAAGAGAGCAAAGACTAGCTGAGGATGCTATCCAAAAGAACAAAAGTATAATTGAAGATGTTCAAGAAGCTGGTGGCTCTTCAAGTCAAGTTGATGCAGAAATGATTGATGCTGAAAATGCTCAAGAACAAGTTGCTCAAGAACAAGTTGTACATGATCAAGATTTCATGTTAGTTGGAGAGCCTTCTCAAATCATTGATTCTGATGAAATCATTCGTAGAGTTGCTGTTGCACAAAAGAAGAAAAAGGGGAAAGAAGTGTTACTACTTGAATGGAAGACAAAGCAGTTTGTTCTTGTTGGTAATGCTTATACTGTGCCACTCAATGTGAAAGAAGGTATGTACAGAATGAAAGTTATGAAAAGGAGAAAAGAAGCAAAGAAGGCTCGGGGTGAAGAAGTTAGTGATTCTGATGAAGAACTTCTTGGAGATGATGAAGCAGATGAAGATGAAGAAAAAGACGATGATGATGAGAATAAGAAAGATGATAATAATAATAAAGATGATGATAAGAAGAATGATGACGATGATCAAGATTCTTCAGGATTGATTGTGAAGAATCCTATTGATGAACAAAAGATTGATGAGTTTCTGAATGATCAGATCAACGAACAAGAAGATGATGATCAGCAAGAAACTTCTACTTCTGGAAAGCAGCATATGGATCAGGTATTCCTCTCAAATCCCACCGTCATTTTCTTACAAGATAAAAATCAGGAAGTTATTGAGGTTAGAAGAACAAGGGAAGAGATGTTAGAGGAATTGGGTTTGCAAGAAGGTAAATTTAAATTCGATATTGAAGATGAGATTCCTGAAACTTCTGAAGATGTATTTGAGCCAAGATTTGCCTTTGAAGCTGATAATTACAATGATGTAATCGTTGAAGATGCTTCAGATTCATCTGATGAAGAAGTTCATTTTCATTATTCTGGGATTGATGCAACATTTCCTTCGTTGACGGAAATGTTCAAAGATAGAAATGTAGATGAAATTAGAAGAAAGATAGTGGAGAAAGTGTCCGCAGAAGGTATTCCAGATACCATACCGAGAGAAAATCTTGCAGAAGAAAGAAAGAAATGGTACAAAGTCATGCCAAAAGAGAGAAAGAAACTTCGGGCACTACAATTCTTTACACACGACAAAGAACTCTCTTGGGGTGACATTCTCTCATGGGGATATTTGGAAGACTTGAAAGTTTATGCAATCAGAAGAGAACAGGGAGTACAGTATTTTGAGTTCTTGTCTGATATCAAAACTCTACCCTGGTGGGATATAGATGAATTGGTAAAAACAAAGAACATCAAAGAATTCTGCCATGGGTTAGATGTAAAGCAACATGATCAAAGGTTATGGAATTACGTGAAGCTGCAAGCTGAAAAGAGGTATCCTGATTGGAAACCACACTTCCCACAACACATTGTCAAAATCTTAGAAAGTGGTGAGAAGGATATTACTCTGGATATCAAACCTCCAAGTTGTTTGAAGAATATTCCTTTAAGGGCAATGGAGCAAGATTTCCACGATGAGTTTGAAGGTTGGTTGTATAATCAAACTACAGCTGAAGCAATAATCTCTTTAAATAACAAGTCCACGGGAGAAGCTAGAAGGATCTGTGTGTTAGATCCTATGTGGCTTGTTAATTGCTCGAAAAAAGATATCGATTGTCTGTTCTACAACAAGATAGTTTACGAGAGACCTGATAGAGAGCAAGCTTTGCAATATCAAAAAGTTGTGGATGTTTGTTACGCAAAAGACATCAACTCTGGAAAATATTGGAAGACAAAATGGAGAGATCTAGAGATTGATGAGTTCTTGAAAGTATACAAGCGTGAACAACGTTCTAAAAAGATTGCTGAAAGAGCTGCTGAGTTGGGAAAACTTAGATTGGGGATTGTTCCTCCAACAGATCAAACACCAATCGAATCTGAAGAAAACAAAATTCCAAGGTGGGAACGGAAGCGTGATGGAGATCCTGTCTACAGACATTGGTGGTTGACTGAGGGAAGACAAAAGCGAAAAAGAATGTTGGAGGAAAAGGCACAGAAAAGAAGAGAGAAAGCGCGAGAACGAAGACCCAACAGAAGGAATTAAAGACTATGCTGGAAGGTACTACAGCTACATCCGAGGGGGAGTCTGTTAGTACATTACGTCTGTAGCTTCCGTCAGCATGTAGTCATATTTTGTATTCTGTGTTTATGTATATTGTCAGTATGTATGTATGTAGTTAGCATGACAACTCAGGAATAGGTTTTGTATGTAAAAGTGTTGAGTTCAATCCGTCCGGATGGTTATACGCACGTATGGCAATACGCACGTATGGCAATACGCACGGATGACTTATCCACACGGATAAGTCATACGCGCGGATGGCCATACGCACGGGTAAGCCATACGCACGGGTAGCCCACCCGCACGTACAACACTTGTTAGGTTCCTGAGTTTGTCTATAAATAGGAGGTCCGGTGCTACTTTGTTAGAACTTTTGACACGCACGGATAGTCTGTACTTCTACCGGATCTTGTGACTTTCAGAACAATCAATAGAACGAACAGACAAGCAGTTAAACGTTGAATTCTGTGTTGCACGCATCTGTGATTCGTCATAATGGATTCCGCACATTAAGACGAAATCGATTCATCTTGTTCCCACGATCAGATCCTGTATCAACGGGACCTACAATTAGGCTGGGAAATTGAAAAGAGTCTCGTCTGTGGGTCCGATGAGGTCACAATTTGCTAGTTTCCTATCAAGCTCTTCCCACGGTGGCATCTCCTGGGCTTGCCTAGAACTTTCTCCAACTTCCTTTCCCTTTCCCTTGTCTTTTGGGTCCTCCGTCTTTTTCACCTTTTGGGTAGGTGGCTTTTTCCTTCGTCCGCGTTTTCAGTCCTGGATTCTTCTCCTCTTTTTAGGCTTGGGTTTCTCCTGGGACTGGGCCTTGAATACCAGTGGCTCCTATGTATCCGCTTGATAGCCGGATTGGGTTCCTGTTGTATCCATATCGGTGGTATGGATTGTAAAGTTTCGGAGTGCCTCCGACAGTTCATTCATGCTGTTAGCACACATGAAGAAACACACAAAAATCCAAATTAAAATTTTATGTATTGTAAATTAAATTTTCACAGAATCACACAATGGCAATCTGAAAAATTAAGTATTTCTAAATACTTAATTGGCTTAAATCAGTGGCTCTGATACCACATTTTTCTGTCACGGCCCCCGACCCGGTTTTACCCTATTCGGATGCCGCGGGACAGAAAACCCGTGGTATTTGTATTTAATTAGGCAGCGGAAGTTTTAACAGGATCGTTTAAACTGAAATACCTATTTATTTCCTTTCAAATTTCGGGACAAACCCCGTACTTTACAATAAAGGAATTTCACTGGGAAATCCCCTGTTTACAAAAACATGTTTATTTATTTACTGAGCCACATCCTTTAAGCTTGAGTGCCGCACGGCACTTTTTCCTGGTTCACAGTAAATCACCTGAAACATGTTTAAAAAGATTTTATCAGGGGGGAAATACTGGCGAGTCATTCAATTTGCACAAAACGACAAATTGTTATAATCTACAGTATTAAGAGCGATTACAATGTTTACATCAACCAATTACCCCAAATCGGTATTTGTCACTCAAACGGATCTGTGACTATGGTCATATCACCCATTGGCTAACCCGTTATCCAATGGTGAAGATTATCAAGTAATGTATACAAAACCCCACATACCGGCAGTAATTGAAGATTACAAAGGCTTAATCCCTGTAATTATAGCTTTGAAAACAAATAGGGTTTTGGAAACAATTTGGTAAAAAGAGAATGACTCACATTGCGAGTTTAGTTGGACAGAGTTTTGCCTACTGATTTAGCCTCGTAACCTAGTTAGATAACAATGCACACGAAACTAGGTTAGTAACTTAATACAACATTTACGATAAGCTCACGAAATTAAAACCCTCACGACGAATGACAAAGTATAGCCCGACTTCGGGCAGCACTTAAACATCCATCGGATCGGTTTCAATCGATCGGACATTGTATCGTAGCAGTGATCGAGTTATTACCCTGTAATCGTAGCAGCGTTTCGACCCTAAAACACTCGTTTATAAGCAGAATGTTTGCTGTTTTGAAAGATTTTGGAACACAGAAGCCAGGCCACGCAACGTCCAATTTATAGCTGAAATTTAGTTTTTACGCGGCCCGCGTAAACTTCGAAGAACACCTACACGGCCCGCGAGGGCCACCCTAGCTACGGCTAGGGCTGCCGTGTCATGGTGTAGGTCTGCCACGTGTTATGACACGTGGCCTTGAGCTTATCCGGAACATTGTGAAGCTGTCACTCCCCGCGTAAGATGTCCTTTAGTCTTACGCGGCCCGCGACCAACCAATAAAATTTGATTCTCTTGGTTTTTCATAAGGATTAGGGTTTTAGGGGTCCGGGTTTTCACTTACGGAGTGTTGCGGGACATTTTTGCAGGTCCTTACAAATATTGTTGGGGATGATTGTTGATGATTTTTGAAAAGAAAAAGATATGCTTAAAAGCATGGAAACCTCCATTTTTCAAAGGAAACTATGAAAAAAAAATTTGTAAAATTTACACACTTAGAAAAATATGTTTTAACAAGTGTTTACAAGTAATCTTGGATTATGGTTTTAAATATAAAAATTTCCATAATTTTTGGTACAAGAATTACAAGTAATGGAGGTTGGTTTTCAAAAATAAAAATGACTAAATATATATTTAGGAAAATGTATATTTAGAAATCACACAAATTATGTGCTATGTATATATTATTTGTATTAGTTATACTAAAATTTAGGACTTGAAATAATATACCACACAAATACCAAAAATTGTAATTTAAAGAATTACAAAAATTACAAGAATACAAAATATACATCTTGGACAAATAATGGATTTTGGACAAACGGACTTATTGAACATAATGAACACGATATATATATATATATATATATATATATATATATATATATATATATATATATATATATATAGGAAGTGTAGGATACAAATCCCCTAATCGTACATTACGTACGCGATGCCCACAGCCATACACGTGTCCCTGATTCAATTTAATTAGATAAGGGTATATATGAGACATTCTATTCAATCATCTGAGGGCTAATTAGGGAATTCCGTCAACACGGAAGCAGATTCCGAGTTCGTTTCAAAACCGTCTATCTAATTATTGTTCGTATCAATTCGATTTGTATGTTTTTTGATTGATCCCTATACCGAACACACATTGGCGATACCGAAAAATGCTGGATTCGTCATTTAGGATTTTTATTTGTTGTTTTTCATCATAGGGTTACGATTGAGGTATGGGTTTTATTTGATTTTGAAGGTGTTTTCATGTTATTAGATTGTAACCAGATTGAAGATAAGATGTTTCTGTGTTTATTTGGTGATTTTAACTTATCGCATGTGTTGTTTTTTAAATATCGCATGTGTTGTTTTAACATATCGCAGTTATTAAAGATTGGATTATATGAATAATTTCGCATGTTTAAGTTGGACATTTTGCACACAATAAAGTTTTAATATGTAATTTCGCATGCTTATGTTGGTCATTTCGCATACTAAAAAGTTTTTAACATGTTGAGCTCAATATTTCGCACGCTTTAAAAGTAATTATATGTAATTTTCGCACAATGTGTTTTATAATTCAGTTCAATAATTCAAATCAAATAATTCAGTTCAATAATTGATATCAATAATTCATATAAATAATTTTACAGTGCTTTTTCTTTTATTATAAATTTTATGTTTTTATCATTATTTCAAACCACTTATATCTTATCTTTTTAAAAAATGGCAGACCTCCCAACATCCTCTTCTGAATCAAGTATCAAACAGTCTTTGAGAAAAAGGATTCAGGAACAAATTCAAGAGGATCGATCATGTCAAGAGATGCTGGAAACCAACATTTCTCGTGTAACATAAAACATGAAGAGAAGACAAGAAATTGTGAACTTGCTATCTCAGATGCAAGTTAGTAGTCTTCAAGAAATTGCTGTTATGTTCATGATTGATCTGGGTGAGAGGGATGAGAAGCAGTTGAAAGAGTTGGCGGATGCAATAACGATCTTAAGATGCTCGATGGAGATGAAAATGGAGTTCCTTTCATCTTTTGAATGAACTTGTTTATTTTAGTGCTTTATTTAATAAAACATGCAGTGTTTTATGTTCCATATAATTTGCATGTTGTGTTATGGCATGGGACTTTGATTTCGCAAGTTTTATTTTTTCCATATTTTTCATTTTATAACAAATCCGTTATCAACCATGCGATTTTTATACATAAAACATGCGAAATTAAAAACATTAATGTACTATAACAAGTCTAAATATGCAACAGAAATTCAACATCAAACAAGTCTATTTTTCCTTTCCAATAAATGCCTTCAACCTATCTGGGAGTATTTTGTCCAAATCTTTGAAATACTTTTCTCTGTCCAGCCTTTTATCGAAAGCATTTGTCTCTTTAATTAATTATTGACGCTCCAGATTGTATTCGGATAGAATGATCTTACTTAGATATCTGTGCCTCAGGAGATGAAGTTGTGAATTCTGTCTGTTGTTTACTTCATCTTCTTTCACAAACCCAGTCACCCATGGTGTTTTCTCCCCTTTGTATGTTTCCATATGACGCATCGTAAACACTCCACAGTCTATACCGTTATTCTCCGTCCTCCATTCCATCACCTTTCTTTCTATCACTGTTGTTTCAAGTGCTTTTATAGCTGGTGTTGGTTTTAAGGCCTTTTGTCACACCCCAACTGATGGCGGAATCATCGGGGCGCGGCACTAGGCGAATCAGATTGCTCAAGAGAATCCATAACAACTATATTGCGATAATATTTAATACATTCGTTATCCCATACTAACAAATAATACAATCACATAAGTTATCCCAGATTTCTTGTCCTCTCGAACAATACAAATCCGACAACCTAGATTTTTAATTGAGTTTCTAGACTTCCTAGCTTGATTCGATATAGCCTGCGATCTAACCTGCAACATACGTTAAAATATTTGTCAATACAAAAGTATTGGCGAGTATACAGGTTTGATATGTATGGCATAATAGATGAAAAGTGTAGCGAATTTCCATATGCATAAACGTAACACACGACATATATACTCACAAAGCTGATACTACCAACTAAGTCCTCGATGCTCGAATATGCGATGGCAAACTAGACCCCGTCGGGCGCAATAGTACTATACTAGTCATGGTGGGACGTCGCGAGTATAAGCCCTAGCACATATGCAACTAGCATCACGTACATCTATGCACAACAGTTATTCGCAAGTGATAATTCGATTGATTGAATAATTCGTTTGATAAGACGATTTGTTAGAAACGTATGTTACACCCAAAAATGCGATTAAAAAGGGTTCAAGTATACTCACAGTGCGTAATGGTTTGGATTGGCGGGATTATGTCCGAGAATATCCTGGTTATAGACTGATCACCTGAGTGTTTGGTGGTGCGTTAAATAATAACGGAATACGAGGAAGCGAATGAAAATTCGTTTGAGGGTTGGCCCGATCGGATGGCCTGCTGTCCGATCGGATGGCCTGCTGTCCGATCGGCTGGGCTGCTTTCCGATCGGCTGGCAGCCTATCCAGCTGATATTCGACAAATTTTGAAGGTTTTTCAGCGGTTTTTATTGGGACGGTGTTCCTTCATGCTAAACAACCGAAATTCCATCAAGTCCGACCCGTTCTAACGGCCGGGAACCACCCCGTTCCATCAGATCTGGCCGTTCTTGATGGCTTTTCTCAAGTTTAACCCGAAATCACACACACAATATGGCTAGGTAACTTAGGTTTGGTGAGATTTGTTGTAAAACAGGTGAAATTACTTAGATCCGAGCTGTTTATGGTAAGAATGAGGTCACACTTTGAAGTTCATGTGAACTTAGGGTGACGTCATCTTCAAGGTTCCTCAAATCCTTAGGAATCACACAACTTCTTGATTAGAAAACATAGATTTAGACTTGATTCATGTAAACACGCATGGAAATCACCCAGATCTGAGTCGTTCTTGCATGGGATGACATTACCCTTGAAGTTCATAAGAACTTCATGGTGACATCACCCTAGAATGCCCAAAATCCAGAGATTCCAAGGTTAAAAGTGGAGCTTTAACAGGTAGAAAGGTGTAGAATTGAATATAGGTCATAGAAGTACAAGATTTGGGTTAGAAACTTACCAGAATCGTGAGAAATCGAGAGAAAAGTGGGTTGGAACGTCTGGTCGCACGAGAGCAGTCACATCAAGTGTTCTTGATGTGACTGAGGGGTATTTATAGGCAAAGGAGGTGAAAAGGTGTGCTGGATCGGTTGGCCCGTTCGATCGGTCGGCCCGTCCGATCGGTTGGTATGTTCATCCGATCAGCTGACATGTCTGTCCGATCGGTTGACATGTCTGTCCGATCGGTTGGCATGTCTTGTCCGATCGGTTGGACATGCCTTGTCTCAGCATTTGGATCTTGTGCGTTGTGCGTTGCAATGATTTTGAGCACACATATTCATTCATATTTATTTATTATTTATTTATTTATTATAATTAATCACAAACGGGTCGTATATACGTAATCGATAGAAAGTCAGACCGAGTATAAGATAAAATCGAATAGGTTAAACCGGCGAGTTGAATTGCGAACGTAGCTACAACAGCGTGCGCGAGTAGCCTGATGACACAAAACATTTATGTGTCGTGTCTGGGTAGGCGTCGAGCGATAAGCGATAAGCGAATAGCGCTCTTTCGATTTGATTCCACATTAAACCCACATAGCACGTTTCCACAAGAGTTTGCTAACATGACGAAACACTATGTTTAACCAGGTTAGTTTTGCCTCGTGAAGCGGTGTCATGTGTGCTAATACCACACAGACTGCAATGAACACCAAGCGAGCGATAAGCGGTATGCGATACACGAATAAGCAGTAGACTATACACGATAAGCAATAAGCGATTAGAGGATTAAGCGAATAATACAACTCTAGTAATGACGGCGGTGATAAATGATTACGATAAGCGGTAGTTGTTGCGTTGCAAGCGATGGAGGTATGCGCGATTTATGCGGCTCGATTTGGTTGATTAACACCACAGAGTTTAACTAACATCAGACCCCACATGGCCTCTTTCCATGAAAGCCTGCTGATATGACTAAAACGCCTTGCTTTAACCATATGAGCCTTATCTCGTGAAGCGAGGTCATGTGTGCTAACTTAACACAAATATCACAGATAACGGAATAGCGATAGATTGATACACAGCAAACGACATAGATTCACATAATGAGTGATAGAGATTGCGAGATACACATAATAAGTGATTGCAATTAGCCGAGTTTTGTTTCGAATAAGCTTAACATTACGTTGCGACGCATCACTGCTATCGAGGAGGGTAGAATAGGTCCTCACTCAGACAACATCGTGAGCGTTTATGTACTTGATGAGTTTGGTTGCCACAGACTTACGACCAGTCTTGCGTTGATGCAATTGTCCTACGAGGTAGACTCTCCAGAGTCCATCGATGAGGCGATTGCACTGCGTTTGCAGACTTACGACAAGTCTCGCGATGATACGGTTTGTTACGCCTTGCGATTGAGTGTAGTGTGTTGAAAATAATCACAATAGTATATTAGGTCTAATAACGTTCAACTCCACGTGGCACTTTCTTCACGGAACTTCGGTAGTATGATGAAGCACACCTTGCTTGACCCCTACTACTTAGATCCCGTGGTTTGGTGTCACACTTCGTCGTGACGCTTATGGCACCTTAGAATTCACTACAATCTCCGTGCACTGACCCAAATAATCCCGTGTGCACCCGTGATTAGTCGTTCCTTGCACGTTTATCGTACCTCGTTCTAAGAGTGTAGTGAGGGTAACACACATTATTTCGTGATATAGTATATAGTGTGTGTGTGAATCTAGTCTAAGTGTGACGACTAGAGAGTGAAAGAGAACACGAGAGCGAGAGTTGGCGTTACACATAGTGGCAACATCGAGTAATAGAGTAGGTGCAAAACTTAGAAATTAACGTCGAAAATCATATCCTTACAACCTTATCCTATGCTTGCTAGATGTCTGATGCTGAACACTTTTGCTGGAGCTGTTGTTGTTGTACTCAGGTTCGCGGTTTGATGCGGCAGTTGCGGGTAAAGTGACCATAACGGTTGCAGTTATTGCAATAGCGACAGTCAGCCCCAACTGGGTGGTGATAGGTGCATGAGTAACACTGAGGATGAGCTCCAATGTAGGCTCGTTTTGGAAACATCGGAACTGTTCGAAGAGGTTTCGGCTGCATCAGTTCGGTTGTTGATGAGTTCGGGCTCGAAGTCTTTCGTTTGCGGCTAGGTTTATCGGTGTCTTGCGAAGAGGTGTCGTCGTTGGAGGATTCGTCTAAGGACTCACTTGCAGAATCCTTGGCCGATTTGTCGGAAGATCCGTCGGCAGATTTGTTAGAAGAATCGTTGGCAGATTCGTCAGAAGAATCGTTGGCAGATTCGTCAGAAGAATCGTCAGCAGATTCGTCAGGAGAATCGTCAACAGGATCTCCTGAAGTGTTAGTGGTGATTGCTTGATAAGCTTGCTTGACATGATTCCTTGAGAAGAACCCTTCCATGAGTCGTTTGTTGTTGATTTCTGCGGCTAAGCGGCAGGTTTCTTCGATGGTAGCAGGTCTTGCAGCTTCGACAAAATCACCCACACACTCAGGCAAGCCACGAATGTACTTCGAAATGGCTTTTTCTGAAGTGTTGACTTGACTTGGGCAAATTATGCTAAGCTGTTTGAACCTTGCGGTGTAGCCAGCGTTGTCACTTTCGACTTGCTTGATTTTCCAGAATTCGTCTTCCAGCTTCTGAATTTCGTAAGGGGGACAATATTCTTTCTTCATGATCTCTTTCAGCTCATTCCAAGAGAGAGCGTAAGCTGCAGAGATCCCATGTTTGTTACGTTCGGCGGTCCACCAGTCGAGTGCTCGCGATTGAAACACTCTGGTAGCGCAAGTAGTATGGAAACTATCGGGACACCCACTTTGACGAAGGGTAATTTCGATAGAATCGAACCACTGGAGTAGTTGAGTCACACCTCCTTCACTCGTGAATTCCATCGGGTCACAGGCTTTGAAGTGTTTGTAAAGAAAAGCAGATTGCGGCGCTTCCGTCTTGGAGTCTTCCGAGGCTCGAGAGCTGCTGAGAGAGTGCACTCGAGCGGCAATTTGAGGAATAAGCTTAACCACTTCCTTAGTCACAAGTGACGTAATCCTCTTATCGGCGCTTCGTTTGGCTCTCCTCCTAGCTGTTCGTCTCGAGGTAGAGTTGTTGGAAGGCATCTAGACAGAAAGAGACCTGGAGTGAGATTCGATCATAATGATTTTTGAGTTTTGCGATGCGATTGAGCGCATTCAAAACTTGATGCGATAGTATAGTAGTAATACGAATCACATAGGAGCCACATAGGAGGCACGAAGTTCCTAAGTTCTCACACAATGACTTGTTGTTTATACGTATATACATATAGGTATTTATATAATTGTAATTTGTATTCATACACAAACGGGTCGATTTAGAATAAGCGAGGACGCGTTGAGGTGAGAAAGTGAGAGCGAAGACGATAGATTATGCATTAGTTTTGTTGCGAACATTCGGGCTTCGTTTTAGTTTGCGATGGCTGTGCGACTTGTGCGTTTATAAAGCAGGGAGTGAAAATCGTTAAATCGAGAAATCGATAAAGCGTAAAGTTTCAAAACGTAAATAAGTTCCAACCATTTGTAAAATTGGCGGTTCGTATGGTAGAGTGCCTTGGGTGTTTAGGCGTCGACTACCCAAGGTATTCCGACTGTATTCGACAAGTTCGTGCACGCGCGTTGACCTAGAAAACTTCATGCTTCCACTGGGATGCAGCTCATGGCATTCGTCTTCCTAGTCATCGCGTGGCTCGAGTTATCGTGTTAGTCGAGTCCTTGGTGGGAGCTTTTTGTAAACCAGTTTATAGAGAGTGGAACGGCTTATTAAGGTACAGGTTTCACCCCTGACTTAATAGTTTCGTTCCTAATTGTGGTTGTGCTCTTCGAATAAATTCGTGAGTTCCACTAGATTTCGAAATGGAGATCTTCGTCGAGATGTGGATGTCACTCCTAACTCGATGAAAGGTTCTCGTGCTAGAAAAATGCGCTGAGTGAGCAGTCCTATCGAGAGTTCTTGGTTTTCACACCTGGTCTCGACTGGATCGCTCGATTGTGATATGCGAGTATTCTTGAAAACATGTGTATTGTGTCAGCCTTAGGAAAGGCTAAGTAGTATTCCGGCCTTAGGAAAGGCTCCTTCGTGTGAAGCTGTAGTGCGCGTGTTCACACAAAGTTGTAGCTTTTAGCAATTTCAATCGAGAGTATCAAGTAGGCCCGTTACAAACCCTACTGGATTCGTATGAGTCGGCCTGTTGGTACTTAGACTATAGACTAGGTTTCTAAGACGTCGACCCAGACTAGGTCGAGTCTGGCCTAATTCCCTATAGTTATGGCTCTGATACCAATCTGTCACACCCCAACCGATGGCGGAATCATCAGGGCGCGGCACTAGGCGAATCAGATTGCTCAAGAGAATCCATAACAACTATATTGCGATAATATTTAATACATTCGTTATCCCATACTAACAAATAATACAATCACATAAGTTATCCCAGATTTCTTGTCCTCTCGAACAATACAAATCCGACAACCTAGATTTTTAATTGAGTTTCTAGACTTCCTAGCTTGATTCGATATAGCCTGCGATCTAACCTGCAACATACGTTAAAATATTTGTCAATACAAAAGTATTGGCGAGTATACAGGTTTGATATGTATGGCATAATAGATGAAAAGTGTAGCGAATTTCCATATGCATAAACGTAACACACGACATATATACTCACAAAGCTGATACTACCAACTAAGTCCTCGATGCTCGAATATGCGATGGCAAACTAGACCCCGTCGGGCGCAATAGTACTATACTAGTCATGGTGGGACGTCGCGAGTATAAGCCCTAGCACATATGCAACTAGCATCACGTACATCTATGCACAACAGTTATTCGCAAGTGATAATTCGATTGATTGAATAATTCGTTTGATAAGTCGATTTGTTAGAAACGTATGTTACACCCAAAAATGCGATTAAAAAGGGTTCAAGTATACTCACAGTGCGTAATGGTTTGGATTGGCGGGATTATGTCCGAGAATATCTTGGTTATAGACTGATCACCTGAGTGTTTGGTGGCGCGTTAAATAATAACGGAATACGCGGAAGCGAATGAAAATTAGTTTGAGGGCTGGCCCGATCGATGGCCTGCTGTTCGATCGGATGGCCTGCTGTCCGATCGGATGGCAGCCTGTCCGATCGGCTGGGCTGCTGTCCGATCGGCTGGCAGCCTATCCAGTTGATATTCGACAAATTTTGAAGGTTTTTCAGCGGTTTTGATTGGGACGGTGTTCCTTCATGCTAAACAACCGAAATTCCATCAAGTCCGACCCGTTCTAACGGGTGGGAACCACCCCGTTCCATCAGATCTGGCCGTTCTTGATGGCTTTTCTCAAGTTTAACCCGAAATCACACACACACTATGGCTAGGTAACTTAGGTTTGGTGAGATTTGTTGTAAAACAGGTGAAATTACTTAGATCCGAGCTGTTTATGGTAAGAACGAGGTCACACTTTGAAGTTCATGTGAACTTAGGGTGACATCATCTTCAAGGTACCTCAAATCCTTAGGAATCACACAACTTCTTGATTAGAAAACATAGATTTAGACTTGATTCATGTAAAAACGCATGGAAATCACTCAGATCTGAGTCGTTCTTGCATGGGATGACATTACCCTTGAAGTTCATAAGAACTTCATGGTGACATCACCCTAGAATGTCCAAAATCCAGAGATTCCACGGTTAAAAGTGGAGCTTTAACAGGTAGAAAGGTGTAGAATTGAATATAGGTCATAGAAGTACAAGATTTGGGTTAGAAACTTACCAGAATCGCGAGAAATCGAGAGAAAAGTGGGTTGGAACGTCTGGTCGCACGAAAGCAGTCACATCAAGTGTTCTTGATGTGACTGAGGGGTATTTATAGGCAAAGGAGGTGAAAAGGTGTGCTGGATCGGTTGGCCCGTTCGATCGGCCGGCCCGTCCGATCGGTTGGTATGTCATCCGATCGGCTGACATGTCTGTCCGATCGGTTGGCATGTTTGTCCAATCGGCTGACATGTCTGTCCGATCGGTTGACATGTCTGTCCGATCGGTTGGCATGTCTTGTCCGATCGGTTGGACATGCCTTGTCTCAGCATTTGGATCTTGTGCGTTGTGCGTTGCGATGATTTTGAGCACACATATTCATTCATATTTATTGATTATTTATTTATTTATTATAATTAATCACAAACGGGTCGTATATACGTAGTCGTATTCCAAGTTTCGATATAACAATCGGTTTTCGTTATTAGCGACGTTTCACGGCCAGCAAGGAGGGTAGTATAGGTCCTTTCTCGATGTCATCGTGAACGTTATTGTGTTTTATGCCACAAAGACTAACGGGGTACCACTCACTCGTATTGTCATCATCGTCACGACGACTGGAGCTATAGCACTCACCCGAGAGTCTTTGTTAGCGTTAGTTGTCTGCGTTTCGACACATCAAGGCCACCGAGGAGGGTAGAATAGGTCCTCACTCAGTGCCATCGTGAGTGTTAGTGTTTGTGGTTGGTGTAGTATAGTGATAATGTATTTCGAAAATATGCGATTATCCTTCGAATAGCGATGTATGCGATATAGTTACATTATGATTCGAATCTCTGGTGCTAGGCGTAACGAGTATATCGAGTAGTAACAACGCACGAAAGTGCGGGTTGTTACACCTTTTGTAGGTATAAAACCAATACCCTTCTCTGTAACATAGCAACATTGTGTCAGTAGCTTTTACATAAATATAATATGTATATGAAGAAGTTTTTGTATTACTAGTGTATCTGGAAGGCCCTTGTATCTATCCTTAAACTCTTGTTCAGCTGCTGAATTGTCAATCAGCTCACTTTTGCCGGTTTTCAAGTGGAAGCACAAGACATAGAAGTGGTTACCTTGAAGTACCGGAATAAACACCAAGTCTAATGAATCAAGTTTTTTTACCTCATATTTCAGTATTATGTCTTCTAAATTTGAAGTAAATACGTTTAGACGTTGGTTGTCTGTGTAAGTCTCCTCGTTGTACATGATATCCGGCTGTATGTTATGTAATTAGAATCAAGGTTAAGTAATGTATTACAAGGTATTTGTACATGCAAATTTAGTACACGCAAAATAATGTGTGAAAAATTTTCACATGCGAATTGTGTATATATTGTGTGCGAAATTATAATAGTATGCGAAATGTTGTTTTTGTTTTCACAGGAAAACTATCTACTCTTCTACATGCGATTTAACTATAATTAGTATGTGAAATCATTGAATATGCATTTTCTGTTTTGATCTCAAATGCCAAGATGTTTAGACAAACATACCATCATTGTGCTAAACAAGAAGAGTCTGTATGGTGATGATTTTCTATCTCTCTTCTTCTCTTCAAGGTTGAGAACATCCACAAATGCATCTATTCCGTTTGATGCTACGTATTGACCCCTGTAGAAGCTTCCAAATATACCTTTGAATGTGTAAACCCTAGTTTTGATCGGTAAAATATATGCCTGTCAGGCAAAAATTAAATAATTAAATATTTTGAGTTTATATATAGATGTTTGTTAGTTGATATAATTGTTTTACTTACTCTATGTCTGCAAATGTAGAAAATGTGTATCGGATCACACTCAATTCTTGATTCAAGAGTGCTTTGTGCATATTTACCACTCTGATGCAGAAAGGGGAACAAAATGCTTCTCCAAGGTCTGCACATCTTTTCTCATTTCGAATTTTGGCGGCTTCTATTGTCTTATAAAGGAGTTCATTTAACACCTTTGGTATCACTTTTTTTGGAGCTTGAGTTGGTTTTTTTCTCCCCCTACCTGGTTTTTTTCCCTTAATTTCTTCCATGCTGGGTCCCAGGCTCAAAAGCGACTCAACTGATTGCAATTCCTCAGCCGTCACCTGAGGGCATACCACTTCTGGTTCCTCCTTTTATGTAGTTTCTCCTAAAGAAACTGATTCCACTTCTGGCTCTTTTAATTGAACTTTTTCTTGAATGCTTTGTGTAGATTCAGCTAAGTTCACTGTTTTTTCTATACCAGATTCGTTTTCACCAGTTTCTGCAGGCCAGAGTAAGTTAAAAAAAATATAATTTTTTGTTCTAATATAAAGTGTTTTTTACCTTTGACAGGTGGTTTGTAAGCGTATAAACCCGTTTCGAAAGTTTGAATGTTTGCAATAAGGGTATCTGTCACTCCTCCATCATCTTTATTTATCAATCCTTCATCATCTGGCTGCAGTACCCCTATAGATACAAATTATTGAATTTTATTACAGTTCAATCAAAATCGCATGGTATACATGATATTGCATGCGAAATAAAATGTCAAGTGTACGCATGAAATCGCATGTGTATTTTTTAAGGTATCGCATGTGTATAGGAAATTAAATGTTTATATAAATCGCATTTGTTAATTTGAAATCACATGTTTACCTTCTGATTCCATTTCTTCCAAAAAAATGGATATTACTTTTTGAGCTTCTTCATTCTGTCTACTTTCTTCATTTGTAGTATCTTGATGATGAACGTCAGAAGCTGCATTTTCAGACTGTTGATGAACATCAGAGGGTGCAATTTCAGGATCTTTTCCCGAATCAGGCGGCACACAAATGGGATTATTCCGAAGCGTCTCATCCCACTGCTTACAGGCCTCCATAATCTCCGGATCCCAAAAACACGTGGTTTTTGCTTCTGAAACTAAGTTGTTCATCCCTTGAACAACTTGAACCATTTCAATGTATTTTTTGACATTGGCTTTCATTTTTTTCAACAGGTTCTGTAATATTTTTCGTGTTAATATACTATCAATCTAGATGTTAAAAATAAATGGAATAAGTGAAATTAATATCTTTTTGGCTTACCTTTTTGTTGATTTTCGAAGCCTCTTGATTTCGTTCATGGGTTGAATCGTAGACTACCGATGGTAAGAGTGGAACAGGAGTGTTGCAATAGTCCATCATTTTCTGTGTCTGTGTCCCAACTCCCATCACAAGGTTCAACTGAGACATGTCCTCGAGGTAAAAATTAAAATCCATCATATCATCAATGTTATCGTTATTGTTAGGGTCTTCCTCGGGTTCTACGTTTTCTACTGCACGTGCAGTCCTTCTTCTGTAGCTTTTTGTGATGTCAACAGGTCGTATTGTATACTCCTCCGTTGATTGACCCTGTTCTTTTTCATTTTCACTCTCAGTTGCTTTCCACTGAGGTCCGTTATCCAAAATCTGCTCCTCGACTTTATCAATCTCCGTAGATGTGATATAACGAATAACCGGTATCTCCACGACTTTCTCGAACAGTTGAAGCCTCTTGTTGTACTCATGCGTGTATAGAAGCTGTATAAATATAAAAAGGATTTGATATTTTATGTAAAATGTGTATTTATTTTATATTCAAAGTCATCATCATACTCTATTTCTACAAAATCGCATGCTATCAGACAAAAACATTTGTAAACATGTTTTCAAATGTAGTAAAACATACCGTAAGAAAGTCAACTGGTCCCACGAACTGTATTTTTGTGTTCTTCCAGCCATCTCGTGTACGACGCAAAGTGTCCAGTAGATATGAGCACCAATCTAGATTCGGTATGTCCTCAACAGCCTTTACACCAAGCAAACATCTATCATTTGCAGTTGTGGCCTTTGTAATCTCCGCAAAAAACGTCATCCAGTACACCAGGAAATTTATTCTAAATAAGCTCCCCCCATCTCTTTGATTATCTATTGCAGTTGCAATTAGGGGTGTGCATGGGTCGGTTTTGACCAAAAACCATAACCATAATCGCGATGTCGGTTATTGGATACCCATAACCATAACCGATCGGTTATGGTGGCTATGGTAATTCGGTTTTGATGGTTATAGCGGGTCGGTTATGGGTGGTTAACCGTGTATTTAGCTTAGCTAAAAATAGTTTAATTTTTTTTAACATGGAATAAATTGATATTGCATATTTGTATATATTAGTATATTACATAGTATTAAAAAATACATATAATCTATAATATTAATACCAATTATTATCCAATATTCAAATAAAGTGATATGATACATTCCATCAGTTCAAATAAACATTCAACCAAAACCACAAAATGATATGAAAAACCAATAAGTACTAAAAATCTTCAACAAAAACATCAAATATTAAAAATATGGTGAAAAGTCTTAAATCCTATAAAGATTTATTACATGTCGGTTCGGTTCGGTTATGGTGGGTATGGAAAAAATAATAACCATAACCGACCCGCTACATTCGGTTTTCAAAAAAACCATTAACCGACCCACCGGTTTTTTATTTGGTTCGGTTTTTTCGGTTCGGTTTTGTCGGTTAATTCGGTAATGGTTCGGTTAATTCAGTTTTTTGCACATCCCTAGTTGCAATTAAGCCATGGGTAATTCTTGTGTTTTCCCCCTATTGACTGATGAATGTATCCATAATAGTATTTCCTGGTTCTTTACTTTTTTCAATTTTCTCCACCTTTTTAACTTTTCTTTTATCGACTATTATTTCAACTGGTTTTGGCCCCTTTGGTATTCCAAATACCTCATAAACTGTGTCTGATGTAATTTTTATTTGGTGTTTACCACCGTTTAGCGTATCGAACATATCGTCAAAGTTTCTGGCTAGCCAATATCCCAAACGTGTCGAAATATGGTTTATATTCATATCTAGAATAGACCCAAATCCCATATTCTTCACCTCATCAAGCTGTTTTTCTGAAAAAAATTTCACAATATCCATATACGAGTTAGGTTGACATCTCAACAGTATTGCTTCATTGCTGTATTCGAAGAAAGCCCTAGGTTCTGTTCTAGGTGTTTCCAGCTTGTTTGGTTTTTTTCTCTGTTCACCTTTTTTGAAGGTTTTTTTGTTTGTATCTTAGTTTTTTGTCATCTTCCTTCCTTTTTGGTAGTGGCTCAATAAAGTCATCATCTTCAGAACTTTCTTCCACAACCCTTCTTTTTCTATTTTTGTTCACCTTTTTCAATGTTGCTATGGGCTCTTCAAAGTCATCATCAGTCTATATTTCTACAAAATCGCATACTATTAGACAAAAGCATTATAAAATCGCATGTATTCTTTAACCATTTACAAAACTTACTAATCTGATAAAATCGCATGAATTAATTATGAATTCGCATGTATCAGTTAATCATTACCAAAACTACCTAATCTTATAATTCGCATGCTTCAGACAAAAAACATTTTATAAAATCGCATGTATCATTTAATCATACACCAAAACTACATAATAATATAAAATCGCATGCCCTTGACCAAAATAGCTTTATGAAATCGCATGCCTCAGACAAAAAACCTAACAAACAAAACTAATCATATAAAATCGCATATGTCATAAAAACCCACTATAATATCGCATATGTATCAGCTAACCACTACCAAAACTACATAATCATACAAAACCTAATAAAAAACCATACCAGATATAAACCTAACAAAATTGTAGTTAACAACTATATGTAATCTTATAAAACCATAGGTTTTAGACAAAATCATTAGCTAACTATACAAAATCGCATATATCATTCAAAGCCACTGTAAACACCATTATAAAATCGCATATGTCATTCGATACCTAGATTCATCTTCTTTGCCTATGGTCTGTCGTTGTTGGCCTTGCTCCGTTTCTCAAAACTCATCAATCTTAGCTAATCGCACCGGTAAGTAGAACGGAACTTGGGGGAAGAAGAATGCAATGTTTTGAATTTGGGTTTACGGTATGATTGGGAGTATTCTTTGCTGATTATAAGGGGTTTTGATTTCGTAGTGGACGATTTTAACCTTGGCGGTTTCATATATATATTTGAATTTGATTAATTTAATTAGTTAAACACGGGGTTTAAATGAGATGATCTGACGGTTGTGGTTATAGCGTACGTAATGTACGGTTAGGCCTATTGTATGATAACCGGCCTCTATATATATATAGGGTCAGGATCTAGAGAAAACGGTGGAAAGTGTGAGAACGGTGAGAACGCTTATGAATCGTCCGATCAAAACAATCTATGGACTAGATTGGCATGGTGGCGTTTTCGTAAATAACATCAATTTTATTACGTGGACGCGCTTCATTAAGGGTAAAAAAGTCTTTTGACTCCACACAAAACGCCATCTCATGAAATAAAACGCCAAACATATAGCACACACCATTCTAACTAAAAACGCCATTAGATATAAAACGCCAAACTTAATTATAATAAAATCCCGCCTAAAAAAAACGCCAAAAAAATCTTATATATACAACATCTCAGACCTTTAATTAAAAACACACACAAAACCCCAAACGCCATATTTAATATATACCATTCGTCTTAGAAACGCCAAAAAACCCAAACATCAAATATCTTCTAAATCAAAACGTTTATTTGAAATTCAGTTTGGTTGTCTGTAAGGTTTCACTCAATGTAATGGACAAAAATCCTTAAGTGAGGATATTGTCCATTTCATTGAGTAAAATCTTATTGACTTTTTCATCAACTTCCTTCCAATTTATAACGCCAAAACATACAACAACATTATTGAGGTTTGTTGTCAATAAAGTTTAGCTGTATGGGGTGGACAACATTGTCAGTTATCTTTCTTAACCGAGGATTAACAATGTTGTCCATCTCATACAGCAAAACATTATTGATTTTAGCATGATCAAATTTTGAGGTTTAAGATGCTTTTATTTAGTGGCGTTCTTTATTTGGTAAAACGCCAAAATTAAAAAATCAAACGTCGTTTCATTGGAAAATTCAAGATTGTTGGCTGAAGGGTGTAAACTCATTAACATTTTGCTGCATGAGATGGACAAATCTTCAAGAAAAAGATGCTAATGTCAGACTTTGTGCTTCCAAACGGCGACAAAAAAACTACTTGAAAAACAAAAAAAAAAAAAACAAAATGAATCATACGAAAGTCGAACCAGCCAGTTAAGATGATTCAAAAAAGAAGAAAGAGACTGGTGACAGTGAAGATTTGGAAGATCAATTGTTTATATACTCTTTTTTTTTAATTTTCTTTTTCAGTTGATTGTTATATAATAAAAACGTCATATATAATAAAAACGCCAGACACCCAAATGCTTGTTAAAACGCTATCATGCCGTAAAACGCCCCAAAAAACTCCTAAACTATAATAAAATTACTTTGGAAAAGTATTATAAAAAACCCAAAAAACAAAAAAAAAATAAAAACCAAACTTAAAAATGTAACTAGAAACAGTAACTACAAAACAGTAAAAATGAAGAGACAAAAAATTTATTATATTAGAATCTAAAATGCCAAACTTGAAAGACGGAACGTGTTACAGACTTCATAGATAAAAGCTTATAAAAAACAATAATTACAAACAGTAACTGAAACGGCACCGCTTAACCAACGCCGCCAAAAGAAATCCTATAAAATAATAACTCTCAGCAACTTCTATTTAATCAAACAAAAAAAAACAAACGCTAAATACTACTAAATACCACTCACTGTAAAACACCAAAAAATTATAAAAAAAATCAAAGATGGCTAATATGCTTTCTTGGATATTCAATATTGTTCTTCGTGAAGTTTCACTGAGTGGATTGTTAGCTGAGGGGAGTAACTCAGTAAGATTTTGCTACATGAGATGGACAAATCTTCAAGAAAAAGATATTGATGACAATCAAATGTCATTTTGTATTCTTTGTTCTTAAATAAGACTTGGATGAGAAGAAGAGATCAATGACACTGAGGAGTGGGATGATTATAAAGATGAAGATCAAGATGAACAAAAAGCGAAAAACCCACCCACACGTCATAGATCTATGTCCCCAAACATCCAGAAAAAGCCACTTCAACAGACGAGCAGGCAAAATAATCAAACCAATGGGTTTGTTAAGTTTTACATAAAACGCCACATATTTGGTGACAGCTCTTGTACTATTAAAGAAGAGATAAACTGATAACAGTGAAGATTGTGAAGAGAGATCCGATTAGGATTTTTAATTTATTTTCTTCGCTTTTATTTTTTTCCCTCTGGTTGTAATATAATTTTACAATTGTAAAACTCCTAGATACCACAAATGCCAAAATGTATATAAAAAATATTATA
Source organism: Helianthus tuberosus (assembly GCA_030545235.1). Classification (NCBI taxonomy): domain Eukaryota; kingdom Viridiplantae; phylum Streptophyta; class Magnoliopsida; order Asterales; family Asteraceae; genus Helianthus; species Helianthus tuberosus. Next base: position 181,473,423 of record CM060381.1, on the reverse strand, counting down.
ACAATGGGGCATCTTGTTTAAAACGCGTTGAAAAAACGCCATTCAGATAGATTTCCTGACCCCCCCCTGGGGTTCCAATGGCATAGGATTTGAAAAACGCCATAAACGCCAAAATGTTAATACAATGAAACCATTAAACGCCATTAATTATTGAATTTGGTTAACGCTAAAAATCTTAAACGCCAAAAATAAAACAATATTGTGAAAAGCGGAACTGGAAAAGGAGAAGATAAAAGGACAAAAAAGCCCCTCCGCCCTTCTCTATGCCGCGTGACACGTGTTGGGCCAGGATGCGTTCTCACCGTTCTCACACTTTTGAGCGTTTTCTCCTGATCCCGTTTCTATATATATATATTCCGGATTAAATATAATATAGAGTTAATTACAAAAATAGGTCTTGTGGTTTATACCTAGTTTCGCCTTTGGGTACTAACTTTTTTTTAATAGGTTTAGGTTTTCTGGTTTCAATTTTGTAACACCTTTGGGTACTAACACCAAAATTTGTTAATTAATGACTAAAATACCCTTGCATTTTTTTAAGTTTATTAATGTAACACATTTGGGTACTAACACCTAATTTTATTTAAGTTTAAATCAATTTTACAAAATCTATTTATTTTTTTATTTTCATCTTTTTATTATATCTCTTAATTAACATAAAATCTATTTATTTTTTTATTTTCATATTTTTATTAAATTTCTTATTTAACATAAAATCTACTTGTTACACTAGTATTTTTTTTAAATAGATTTCAAATAAAATATACTAGCTATATAGTTTTATGTAAATTAAATTTCTTACTCGTTTTAAATAGTGTAAACCTTACTCATTTTCAATTTTGGATAGATATGATTGATAATAATAAATATCTTGCATGTAAAAAAAATTAAGCCTTTTTTTAGCTCATTTTTTGTTCATTTACATTTTACTATTTTAGAAAGATATTTAATTTACATAAAATCTGCTAGTTACACCAGTAAAATCTACTAGCTATATAGTTTTATATAAATTAAATATCTTTTTTTACAAAAAAACGAGTTTAAAAAAGGCTTAATTTTTTTTTGTTTTATCTAAAATACCTAGCTATATAGTTTTATGTAAATTAAATATCTTTCTAAAATAGTAAAATGTAAATGAATAAAAAACGAATTAAAAAAGGCTTAATTTTTTTTACATGAAAGATATTTATTATTATCAATCATATCTATCCAAAATTGAAAACGAATAAGGTTTACATTATTTAAAACGAGTAAGAAATTTAATTTACATAAAATTATATAGCTAGTAGATTTTATTTAAAAAAAATACTGGTGTAACAAGTAGATTTTATGTTAAATAAGAAATTTAATAAAAATATGAAAATAAATAAATAGATTTTATGTTAATTAAGAGATATAATAAAAAGATGAAAATAAAAAAATAAATAGATTTTGTAAAATTGATTTAAACTTAAATAAAATTAGGTGTTAGTACCCAAACGTGTTACATTGATAAACTTAAAAAAAATACAAGGGTATTTAGTCATTAATTAACATATTTTGGTGTTAGTACCTAAAGTTGTTACAAAATTGAAACCATAAAACCTAAACCTGTTAAAAAAAAGTTAGTACCCAAAGACGAAATTTGGTATAAACCACATGACCCATTTGTCTAATTAACTCAATAATATATTAAGGCTTGGTGGAAAATATATATTTTCTGAAAACTGAACGAACGACAAAGTATGTATTTTTCACTAAAATATATTATATTTTGTCAAACTTGAAAATATATTATTTTGAGTGTATGAAAATATTTATTTTCATAAACAACTTAAAAATATAATTACTTTGGTGGAAGCTAAAAATATATATTTTTCTAGCTTCGATCTTAAACATAAATTATTTTTAAGATACATGTGAATATTTATATTTTACCAAGTCAAAATATAGGTATTTTTCTATGAACATATCTTAAAATAAATAAATTTTAAGAATACAAGAATATTGATTATTGGTTGTGCAAAAAACAATATTTCGGAGAATTAAATATATATTAAGTATGAACTACTTAATAAATACAAGAAAATACGTATTCCTATACGTACAAATACATACCATCATACACTACCAACACTTGGTAAAATATCCTTGTACAAGTATTATACATAAATATGAGAATACAAAGTGACATACTTAACATACTCATAATACAAGTATACCTATACTTGGGAATACGTATAAATGTATAATACTCAATAAACGTTATGTTGGTTATGGGAAACTACAAACATGCGTATATGAGAACCTCGTGACAAAACGAGTTAAAAATATATTATTTTTAACAAAACCCTTAAATGAATGCATGCAAATAATATAAGTTAAAATATAATTATTTGAACTAATATATTAAATTTAGAATTATATAATTATGAAAATTATATATACCCCGTACACCGAAAGTGTAACTCAAAGTAAACACCATTCCAAAACAAGTCCTAATAAATAATTAAGACTAAGAGTCGTTACACGACCAAAGTGTCTAATAAAACTTAGCACGTGTGTAGGTAGAGACCCGACCCGCGGAAATCGACTTTGAGTATACACGATTACGGACGCAAACTTGTGAGTTCATGTCCCTCTTTTCTCTTAGTTGTTTTCGGATTTATAACTCTCGGGGGTGAAATACATGTTTCAATGGTATGGTTTAGCTAGGGAATGAACTGTTAGATCATCTGGATGGGTAGTATCTCTCTTAAGTGCCATTAATCTTGTTTAAGACCGAGGGACCGAGGTGGTAGATCTATCGGGTGTAGCGAGCCCCACTCATGGTTCCTTGTGTGGCCGCATGTAGTGCTTTTGTTGTTCCAGTCGGATGGGCCGGAGGAAATCCGCAAGGTTTGAGTGCTTCCTACGCCACCACACATATTAATGTCCTTGCAAAACATTAATGATCTGTTCATAGACGCTTTACATACCTATTATCAAAAGAAATCTCTCAAATGTTTACAAGTTTATTGGAGCTCACACAAAACGCATGAACTCGCTTAACTTTTGTTGATTGTTTTCAAACTTACATGTATTTCAGGAAACTAGATGGATCTTTGGGGTTGGGGTTGTTTTCAAGCTGTGAACTTCAAGTTTAGATGTCATCCACTTTTGAAGGGTTTGATTCGTATATCTAGTCCTCGATGAGATATACGATACAAAGACTCTTGAAACTAGTCTTTTGCTAAAGAAGTCCTTTTTATGGAACTTTATATCTTTTGATGGTCTGTAACTTAACTTAATACTATGTTGGTTGAAACTTAAACAACTTATGTTTGTAATGTTCTAAACTTATGAATGGATGAACATCATTATTTTAGTCATATAGTTGTTTATTATAATCGAATGCAATGAAAGCTGATCAAGTCACACGTATACGCTTCCGCAAAAGTCAGGATGTGACAGTGCCAGCACAAACAAAAAGTCAAGTTGGGGGTGCCGAGTGTCAAAGTGTTAGTTGCGGGTGGCAACGTCCAAAGGCCAATAGTTGGGGGTGATAAAATCCAATAACCCTAATTTATATATGTTTTTTACTTTTTGTTTTCTTTTTTAAGTTAGATTTTGATTTATTATAAAATTATACTTTTAAATAAAAGGTTATAGTAAAATGACCGAAATACCCTCATGTGCAACAACGGTGACACATTGATTGTCACAGCTAATAGTGTCGCCGCTATTACTCGTCGTTCTTGTAGTGTGTGGGCGGTCCAATGTCCAACCATTTTAGACTGATAATTACTTTTAATAGATTGATAATTAATTTTTAAAATTAATATATAAAATACTGATCACTAACTTAACTACCATATTCATGTATAGTGTGTATATATACATGCTAGAAAGCAAGACATAAGTACCATATTTATTATAGATGTGTATTATAGTGTGTATATGCATGTTCAAGCAAAAGACATAAGTAGCGTTACCATATTCAAGCAAAAGACGTAATTACCATTACCATATTTATTATAGTTGTGTATTATAGTGTAACTACCATTACCATATTTCTTATAGTTGTGTATTATAGTGTGTACAATACACGTTCAAGCAAAAGACAGTAACTACCATATACATTATATACATGTGCTCGACTTTCTTCAAGATACGAGCAACCATTTTTCTTAAAATCACTATTCGACAAGTCTCTATTTTGCTAATCAAAAGTTGGTATGGAGGGAATGTTTCGGTTTCTTTGGATTCTTTTGATTCTCTGTTTTGCTAATCAAATAGCAAGTTTTAATTGTTTTAACGAGTTCCCATTTGAGAAAAGTAGCTAGTTGTTTAGCACTTGCATTGCATATAATATAATAGTAAAAGTAAAACAAACAAAAAAGCGAAAATTACACAAATAGTTACTTTGATTCACAGTTAGTTTTTGATTTGGTTCTTAAGTATTCGAAACTACAACGGTTATCACCAAGTTTAGAATTTATCATGCTTACAGTCCCTAAATACAGTGGCGGACCCAGGATTTTTTTCATGGGGGTGCGGAATTTTTTTTTTAAATCTTAGGCGTCTAGATATATACATAAAAAAACCGGTTCGGGTCGGGTCGGGTCATGTAAAAAAAGAACATCAAACTTAAATTTATATAATCATAAAAAACAAGTCAAACATTGTTACAAACATATTTAAAAAGTCGCCCTACGGGTTTTCATTTTTTGAAATCTATCCAAAACATCATCTAGAGGTACTTTCTTAAGCAAGTCTTTCTCTATATAACATATACAACTATCACTTAAATTCTCATCGCCAATCCGATTACGCAAGTCGGTCTTCACATTCTTCATTGCCGAAAAACATCTTTCAACGGTTGCGGTTGCGACGGGTAATACGAGAACAAGCTTCAATAAACGATATACCAATGTAAAAGTTACGTGAATATTTGTTGAAACCATTAACCTTACAAGACTTGACAAACCATCCAAGTTGGCGAATTGTTTATCTTTTTTCACAAAATCAATGTAGTTTCCGAGTTGAACCGGAAGCCTTCGTTTTTCGGCTTCATCAAAATCATATGGATACTTTCCGGCTAACTTTAGTATATTTGGAATGTCAAACGCACTAAAATTATCACACGGACTCAAACAACTCATACAAAGAAGTAGTTCCGATGTTACCTCGTTAAAACGGTTCCCAAATTCTTGAATTTGCAAATCTAGAACCGCATTAAAGCAATCATACTCGTAATAGTGCCGATTTGAGATGTTCGTTTTTCTTCTTGGCCATCTTGGGTTAATATATTCATCATCTAAATTTTTCACCTCAAGTTCATACATGTCACAAAAAGAGTTAACCTTCTCCAAGAACTCATTAAATCCTTCCAACCTAAACTTTTCAAGTTGGTTTTTTGTGGAAGAAACCAATTTAACCGCATTCATCAAATCTTGTTCTTTTCTTTGTAGACATTGGGACAATGTGTGTGTGATGTTTAGAATATGCTCCATCAAGTGTATGTAAAATACAAAGTCGTATTTTTTCATATCCTCTAAAAGTCCGTCCGCTTGTCTACTACAAGGAAGAGTTTGACCTGTTTCTACTATACATCCAAGAACTTCCATAATGTTTGGATATAAAGTAATTAAACGCGAAAGTGTTTTATAGTGGGAATTCCAACGTGTATCTCCGGGTCTTGAAAGTGTCATTTCTTGATTCAACCCACTTCCGGTACAAAGCACGTCTTCCATTTTTTCCAATTGTCTTCTTTGGCTTTCACGAAGCATGTCTTGTCGCTTGGAAGATGCACAAACGGCATTTGTTAAACATGTTATCGTTTCAAATACTCTCCAAATAGGTGTGTGTTTGTGTGCAACCGCCACAACAACTAGTTGAAGTTGGTGTGCAAAACAATGAATATAGAAAGCCGAAACATTTTCCTTTAAAATAAGAGCTCTTAAGCCGTTAAACTCACCCGACATGTTACTTGCCCCGTCATAACCTTGGCCTCTAATCCTTTTCAAACTCAACCCATAACGTGCCAACATATCATCAATAGCCGATTTAAGTGTTAATGCGCTTGTCTCTTTGACATGAACAAGCCCAATAAAACGCTCCTTAACAATCCCAACTTTATCAACATAACGAATAACAACCGCCATTTGTTCTTTTTTTGAAACATCACATGATTCATCAACTAATAAAGAAAAAACATCATCACCAAGATCTTCAAAAATTTGTTTAAGTACCTCTTGAGCATAACAATGTTTAATGTCCGCTTGAATTTTAGGACAAGTCATTTGGTTATTCGCTGGTGCATTCTCTAAGATAACCTTACCAAGCTCTTCATTCATTTCACCCATTAGTTCTAAAAGCTCTAAGAAATTTCCCTTATTTAATGAATCTTTTGACTCATCATGACCACGAAACGCCAAACCACCATTCAACAACCTTTTTCCAAGCAAAGTAGAAGCACTTAATCTAAGTTTGTAATCGCGTTTCTCCTTAGGGGTCCTTTTGTCCCATTGTGTGTTTACCGCTTGCTTTTCGTTAAGTAAATCGGCACACTTTTGGAAACATTTGTTGTGGGCGCTATTAACTAACCCAACATGTTTTGTAAGTACCTCATGTACTTTTTTCCAATTGTTATACCCGTTCAAAACAAATGTGTCTCTATGATCACCAAATTCGGACCTAAACAAGTAACAACATAAGCAAAACACACGATCCGATTTTATACTATACTCTAACCATCCCTTGTATCCCTTTCGGTCATACCATTCTTGTTTGAATTTTCTCGACTCTTTACCTTGAAACGTTGATGTTGGATATTGAATACCCGTTGGTTGACATGGTCCTCTTAGTAGGTATGCCCTTCTAATATCATCTCGTTGATTCACGTTGTATGATGCTATCGCCTTGCGATCATGAGGATCCGAGGGAAGATCATTCACATCAACAAAATCGGAAGATGATCCGATTTCATCCGCTTTCCTCTTGTTGAGAAATCGCGCCATAACATCTTTACTCATTGTGCCTATCACATACAATGATACAAAATAAACAATCTTTTATATAAAGTAAACAATCTTTTATATAAATTCTAACAGTAAGTAGTAATTTCAATTCTTTAATATTTAATCAATAATGTTAGAATCCACTAACTTTTTCAACCGAGCCTTTATTTAATCAATAATGTTAGAATTCACTAACTTTTTCAATTCTTTAATATATAATTCTTTAATATCATCTTGTTGTTGAACCAATCCACTAACCAACCGACTGCCTTTATTATTGTACAACAGCAGGCAGCAGCAACCTAACATCATCCTTATCAACAACACAACAACGAACAACCCTATCATTCAAAACCCTTATCAAAATTCAAAACTCTTGAAGAATAAAATCAAGGATTCGTTCGTACCTCTGGTCGGCTAGTCTGCAGATTCAAAGGCTGATCGATCGAAGCCTGTTGCAGGTTGAATCAGGGGCGGATCTTCTGTTTCTTCTCTTGGTCGCTGCAGCAAGGGGGGGGCGGGAGATGAAAGGGCGATTGGCTTTTTTATTTGGGTAATTGGGTTATGTTTTGTGAATTGATTTGTTATTTGGGTTGGATAATTGGGCTTGATTTTGGGTTATAGGAATAAGTTTTATTGTGGGCTAACTTGTTTACAATTTTTTTTTATATAAATTCTAGCATTTTTTTCCAAGGGGTGCGGTCAGAATTTTCCAAGGGGTGCGGTCGAAATTTTTCAAGGGGTGCGGTCGGGATTTTTCGCGAAAAATAACACTAAAATTTTTTTTTTCAAGGGGTGCGGCCGCCCACCCACGGGTCTATGTAGGTCCGCCCCTGCCTAAATAGATGTCTAATTTAACAGGTAAGTGTTTTCATATTCACAAATTTACCTCCGAGTAAATTACGATTTTGATCCCTGTGGTTTATAGCTCATTGCTATATTTTACAAATTCTAAAAGTCTTGCAATTTTCATACAAAGGTTTCTGTTTTATTGCAATTTTCATACAAATGTTTCTATTTTATTGCAATTTCACTCCACCATACTAACTTCATCCACCATCTATTTAAAACCTAATTACATGATAGGCACAGGGACGGACTTACCCACACTCGTGGGTGGGCGGCCGCACCCCTTGAAAAAATATATTTTAGTGTTAATTTTTCGGTAAAATCTTGACCGCACCCTTTAGAAATTTCAATCGCCCCCCCTTAGACAAAAAAATCATATTTTTAATTTATAAAAAAATGTAATAAGCACTGTTTTTTATAAAAATATAACCTAAACACTGACTTTTATAATAATATAACATCATTTATAAGTTTATAACCCACTTATTAAACAATTTAGCCCAACCCAAGCCCACTTAACCCAACCCAACAAAATTTGAACTAGAGTAAACTGCTAAAATGGTCTCTGAGGTTTGGTCACTTTTGCCACATTAGTCCAAAACTCAAACCTTTTGAATCTGTGTCCCTGTGATTTCAATTTTGATGCCATTTTCATCCAAAATCCAAATCTGGTCAGATTTTTCAGTTAACATCCAGTTTTTCTGTCTTTTTCCTCCCTTTTAATGAAGGGCAAAATGGTCTTTTAAGGTTTTATTATAACAAATTAAAAAAAAATCTGACCATTTTGCCCTTTCATTAAAACGGAGGAAAAAAACAAAAAAAACTGGATATTAACTGAAAATCAGACCAGATTTTGCTTTTGGATGAAAATGGCAACAAAATTGAAACCACAGGGACCCAGATTCAAAAGGTTTGAGTTTTGGACTAAAGTGGCAAAAGTGACCAAACCTCAGGGGCCATTTTGGCAGTTTACTCTTTGAACTATAATAAAATAACCCAACCCACACCGCCCTTCCTATTCTGTTTCTCCCGCTCTCTCTCGTGACCTCATCTGCCTCTGCGATCCTCTTCCCCAACGACGCAACAGCCAATAACAGCCATCCAACTCCAATTTCTTGCGGGAAATCGCAAACATCCGGCCACCAAACTCAACGGAATCCAAACAATACAAGGTACCTACGTTTTTTAATGTTATTGTTGTTTTATGTTGTTTTTTAGAAGAAATAGAGTTATAGAGATGATAATTTTTTTTTTATTTTATGTATTTTGATGTTTTTTGGTTGTTCTAGACTTTAATATGGTGATTTTGTTGTTTAGATGAGTTTTTGGTTGTTACAACTTAAAAGACATAAGTAATCGACAATTCGTAGGTATGAATATTGAAAATTATGGAGCGATTCATATGTTTACTACTTTAGTGTTGTTTTATGAACTTATGGATAGATTTATATGTTTGGATAGATTTATAAATTGAAAAGTAGCTCTAGATGATGTTTTGGAAAGATTTAAAAAAATAAAAACCCATACGACGACATTTTAAATATGTTTGTAACGACGTTTGGGGTGTTTTTGATGATTATATAAATTTTGGCTTGATGTACTTTTGTTTTTTACATGACCCGACCCGAACCAACCGGATCCGACCCAATATGAACCGATTTTTTTTATATACCTATAGGCCTAAAATCTTTACAAATTTTCTGCACCCCTATAAAAAAATTTTGAGTCCGTCACTAGAGAGGCATATGATTGGCTAAATTGTAATTAACCATAAAGGAAAAAAAAAACATCTTTCTCCAAGTTTACACAACTTATCCTTCGGTTTTTGTGTGCTATCAATCTCCCCTTCACTTATAACTTCTGATGATGATGATGAAATGTCACCTTCATCTAAAGGGTGTACCTATTTGAACACACATTTGCCTATTGGTACATCAAAAATGTGTTTTTTGTCTTATATGCACACCCTGCAGTGTCGAGCTGTGGCCAAAGCGCGGCGTTTTGGTCCGGTCAACTAGACAAAGACTGACGGGTCTGTTGACCGGACCAAAACGCCGAGCTTTGGCCGCGTTTTGGTCCTGTCAACCAGACAAAAGACTGACACCCGGTCTGGTTGACAGGACCAAAACGCGGCCAAAGCTCGGCGTTTTGGTCCGGTCAATAGACGCGTCAGACACCCGTCAGTCTGTCTGGTTGACCGGAGCAAAACGCCGCGTTTTGGCCACAGCTCGACACTGCAGGGTATGCACATAGGACAAAAAACATCTTTTTGGATTGACTATCTACACACTTGGTGTGTAGATAGTTTGAGCCCATCTAAATTGAATCATATATCAAATCATTTTTTTATATTTTTCTTCCTGTTGCGGTTTATCTTCATACGTTATAATCATTTATGGGGTGTATTGATTTGATTATTATAAACAGTCTACCCTGTTAAAACAGCAAATAAACCTTTCTGAATAAAGAAGTTATATGTACTTATTACCGGAGACAGAAAATGTACTATTTCATCAAATACACTAACATGTATGCCATGTACTTGGAAGACACGACATTAGATATTATTGGGCAAATGGTGACAACACCAATTGACCTGTATGGTTTACACCATTAGGTTCATTTCAATACTTCAACCTTTTTTACCAATTATAATCTACTCGTAATTCTTTATTTCGACCCATTTCAGGGTTTATACCATGGGGTCCGAATTAGTACAACATTATTACTATCCAAGGTTGTCTATTTACCAATCTTCATTTTGACCCGTATCATGGTTTATACCATGGGGTCTAATTTAGCACATCCTTACTTCATTTTGACCCGTATCTTAGACCACGTCTGGGCATTAAGACTGTGGGGTATGGGGGGCTTGGGTTAGGCATTTGTTGACACGTGGAATGGGAGGCCCCCCCACCAAACAAACCCACGCCCATGGGGTATGGTGGGGCTTGGGTTGGGGGCATGAGTTTGGTTTGGCCATTGAGAGCCTGCCATGTCACCTTACTAGCCCTACTAGCCCGCCCCACGCCCGGCTTCAAACCCACGCTAGAAGGGCCACGCCCAAACCCATGCCCACCCGGGGTGGTGGCTTGGGCGTTTTCAGCCCACCCACGCCCAAACCCCCGCCCCATACCCCGCAGTCTAAGGTAAACATTGTATATGTTAAGTCAATTTAAAGCAAAAATCGTATGCCAATTTTTATACGTATGTCAATTTATTTTTTCTGGAATGATATATTATGTGTTTGGTATATCAAAGCTCGTAGTAAAGATGAGGGTTTGGCTAGTCAGAAGATAGGCAACATGGGCAAAGTTTTTAAGGGGCGAGAGGGGGCGGCCGACCCCCTGAACTTTTCGCTCAGTAGTGGAGAGTATGTAGTTTTTGTATAGAAATTTTTGGGAATATACGTTTTCGACCTCCAATTTTATAGAAACTTTTTGGGTCCAGTGACTTCCCCCCCCCCCCCCCCCCCTCCCCGCACTTATCAGAAATCTCAAGCTTTGCTACTGATAGACAATGAGTGAAGTGGTGCTAAACTGCTAACCGATTCAGGATATAGAACAAATTTATAGTTTCACTAGTCAGTTAATTGTATAGAACAAATTTAATATATATTTGACTCTAGACTTTTAGACATTACAAATACTTAAAGATTATATAACCTCGACCAAAACAACAAAATTGTCACGTTACCAACATTCAAGCAAAAGGTTTTAATTGTTTTGTTTGGCTATGTAATGGTTCAATTCGTTTTCTAAATATTATACCCTATTAATAATTAAAGATTTTCTAACGTCAACCAACACAATAAAATTATGAAATAATCATACCTTCATCTAAAAGATAAAAAATCTGTATAATGCTGTTGTTTCTTTTATAATAGATCATATATATTATGTACAATGTTTGGGAGATGTATAACAGTGGGCGACAAAGTACCAAACACTAAACACACCAAATCTATACAACCCAAATACAATCACTCAAAAACAAATTTGACAGTTTCTTCTACACACTCACACATAAACCAAGAAACGGAGAAGCTAGCATCACGCCACCACAACCACGTGTAGACGCAGCCACCACAACACCACCATCAAACCGTCGCTACCACATCACCAACGAACCGCCGTCTCAACAGCACTACCACTTAACCACAATCACCATAATACCGTCAACATTCACCGCTACCACTGCCGTTCAATTTTATATATCCTAAAATCTTTATCAACCATAACCACCATAACCATCACCCCCGACAATCTCTCTCCATTTCTCAGTAATCGCCATGGCCGGAAAACGGTAACCGCCATGGCTATAGATTTTAACGGTGGCGTCGGTTAGTTGATGGAAGTGTCCGATGTTGGATCGAGTAGGCGGCGGTGGTTCGTGGCCAGCGGACATGTTTTCCGGTGATAATCGTTTCTCCGCCGTTTTCTTCGTCTGGGTTTCATCACAGTCTAGAATTTATTGTTCTTGTGGAGTTTCGGTGCATTGTATCAATATGAATTGGTGCGTATGGTGAATTTACTTTGTATGCCTTTTCATTTACCCGGATGAGATGATTTGTATGGATGTTATATTCATTGCATGGCGGTGCGTCGTTTTGTTTAAAATAATCAAACGGTGGGTATGTGAACTTTTCAAACGCTGCGTCTGTTCATTTGTCTCGGTCGTGTCTTAAGTTGGTTTAAAATAATCAAACGGTGGGGATGTTAACTTTTGAAACGGTGCGTCTGTTCATTTGTCCCGGCCGTGTCTTAAACGGTGGGGATGTATAATTCAAAGTGATTACCATACAGTTTTTAACTTTTTATTTACCAAATGAGCCAAGGGCATAGCTTCAAAAGAACTAGACATTAATTTGTAGTTAATAGTTACTCTCCTGTAATTTTAATACTATTCTCACATGTGTATTATATAACACAACACGTGCATGAAACAAGAACTAAATCCCAGTAAAAGATATATATAAAACTGGTAATTTAAAGGTGTTAAAGTTACATACTATATAGGGTTGATAATACAACCCAATTACCAATTTTAAGAAGAAGAATGAAGATTTGGTAAGACAATGGAAAACCATGAAGATCTCATATGCTGAAACAACGACCTGGAGAAAAAAACCACAGGGACCAAAACCACAATTTACTCTTTACCTTTTTTTTTTTAAAATCACCCATATGGTCCCTAAACAAATTGATTCATGTTACCAAAAGCTATGAAAAACAAAATCAAAGGAAATATCTTGGATCTTCACTCTCTCTCAACCCCAGTATCGTTTTAGCACAACCACTAATCAACTCTTTGGCCGTTAGTGTTGTTAACAAGGGTTATTCTCATATGTTGCAGGAATTGAATTATAGTGACAAAATATACAATATCTCCAATTTAGAAACAACAAAGCCGAATGTTTTGGTCTCCAAAGATGGGTCATGCGATTTGAGTACTGTTCAAGAAGCCGTTAACTGGGGGAAGCAACAAGGATGGGGTAACCAGTATATTATATATGTCAAAGGGGGGGTATATGAAGAAAACGTTGTTATTCCAGAACAGGCATCGTATATTTTACGATGTATGGTGACGGTATATGTGTATTTACGAAAGGTGGCCGTTGTCTTCAACTCGGCAGGGGAATGCTGGTTTCCGGTGATGATGGTATTGCCTATACCGTCACCATACATCGTAAAATATACGATGCCTGTTATAGAATAACAACGTTTTCTTCATATATCCCCCTTTTGACATATATAATATACTGATTACCCCATCCTTGTTGCTTCCCCAGTTAACGGCTTCTTGAACAGTACTAAAATCGCCGGACCCATCTTTGGAGACCACAACATTCGGCTTTGTTGTTTCTAAATTGGAGTATTGTATGTTTTGTCGCTATTAATTCAATACCTGCAACATGAGAATCACCACCCTTGTTAACAGCACTAATAGCCAAAGAATCCAAAGAAACCGAATATTTTCTTGATCGACTCCGTATCTGTGTTACCTCCATACCACGTCAGCTGGTTCTGACATGGCGGAACCTTCTTGCTCTCGAATATTTTCTCTTGCCTCCGTTTTCGTTATGAAGATCATGTTCGGTTGAAGATGATGGTTCCATGGCCGCTGGTTATGAAAATTGGTGTGAAATTGAAGGTATTTATTGGTGAATTGAAGAAGTTGATTGAGGGTTTGAAATGGTGACGGGGAGTAGGGATGTGGTTGAATTTATAGGGGATCTGTTGTATTTTGGGATATTCAAACTCTTCTAAAAAATTAAATAATAATAAATACTTTGCCACATATAGCATCCCCTATTAATTTCAAACTCTTCTAAAAAGTTAAATAATAATAAATACTTTGCCACATATAGCATCCCCTGTTAATTTCAAACTCTTATAAAAAATTAAATCTTTGCCACATATAGCATCCCCTATTAATTTGAAACTCTTCTAAAAAATTAAATAATTTGCCACATATAGCATTTAATAACTATTAAAGAGAAAGGTCGGTGGTGACCTTTCTCTTGAATTGTGAATGTAATATGTTGACCAGCAGACGAGAGTTCTAGAAAGAGCAGAACACACATTATTTTTATTACTATTATTTTTTGAACGACAATTGTTCTATAATATAACAAATACAATTAATTATAATTTGTGTCATACTTATTTGTATTTTCTTTTTTCCTTTTTTTTTTCGTGTTTCCCCTTTTTTGTTTTATCTTATTTGTCTTTTACTTCCCTATTTTTTTTCATGTTTTTTACCTTTTTCTTTTCTTTTATTTCGCGTATAAGCCGTAAATCTATTTTATGATAGGAAACGAGCGGGGTCAAATAAAATATGTTTTCATTCGATGGTATAAATTCGAGTTGGTTTATATTTTGACGTTTCGACATAATTTTTTTACGAAAACAAGTCGAGTCAAATATAATATGTTTTTATGTTTATTATTATGTGTGGGTGTAATTAACGTTTCAACGTAAACGATATAAATTCACGTTTCGACATAAAAAAAATTTTGAAACGAGTCTGGTCAAATATAATACGTTTTCGTACTTATTTTTGTGTACCTTTTGGTTGGTCTACGTTCTTTTACTTAAATTGTTCTCGGAAACGAACGGGGTCAAATAAAATACCTTTTCATTCGACGATATAAATTCGAGTTAGTGTACATTTTGACGGTGCTAGGTCTTGATACAAAAGTAAGGGCGATGTAGTGGTTAAATGGAACCCTCACTAAATAAACGACAAAAGCGTCCTACAATACAAGAAAACTGGGTTTTTAGTACACGCAAAAGCGTCCTAAAATGCTATTTTATAGGACCTTTCATTTAATAGGACCAACGGTAAAAGCGTTTCATGTAAAGGGGTCGTAAAAAGTCTCGGAACTAAAAAAGCGTCCTAACATCTCAAATAAGATTATGAAACCAATTTTATGGTCGCATAATATGTCTTTGAACAACCAAAATAGTGTCCTAATAAAAACATATTAGGACACTTTTACGATATTCTAACATGTGCCTACATACTTTTAATCTTTTGATACACTTACAAGCGTCCTTAGAAATTAATTGATAGGACCCTTACGATGTAACATTATAGCTAATTTAGTACCAAGAAAAGGGTCCTAATATACCAAATAAGATTATGAAACCAATTTTATGGTCGTATAATATGTCTATAGACAACTTAAATAGCGTCCTAAAAAGAACATATTAGGACACTTTTACAATGTTCTAATATGTGATTACCTACTTTTAATCTTTTGATACACATAAAAGCGTCCTTAAAAATTAATTTATAGGACCCTTATGATGTAACGTTATAGCTACTTTAATATCAAGAAAATGGTCCTAATATCCCAAATGAGATTATAAAATCAATTTTATAAACAGACCATCAACATATAACATCCTAATAGTTATTGTATAAAATCAACTAATGAAAGAAATAATACTTCATTATATTTCAAAAAAGCATGTTTATAACAAAAACACTAACCATAAATAAGTTATAACATTATCTAACATAAAGTCTTAACATTTAACAAAGAAATTAAAAGCAATTAAAGAAATAAAAAGCATAAAATCTTGAGTCATCATGCGTCCTCAATCCTCATGGACTACCTACAAATAAACCATCCATGTATAAGCATTAAGTTCCATGATATTAAAATTATTTGTATCACAAATTTAACAAATACATACCGAGATGAATGGATAGGGCCATGCGATGGATGCACCAATACAATCTTGAATTGTAGAAAATAAACCATATGGTCTTACCAAGTTTTCATCTTTTTTATTGGTACTTGAACGTTTACCTCACACCATTCTGGTCCAATCTCTGTACCACCAACTAGATCATTTGGGTCCAAGCTCTGGACCCTTCCTCTTGCTACAATCTCGGTAGAGTTTAGAATGCTTTTGAGGAAAACTTCATCTCCGACCTAGATTTTAGTTTTTAACAAATATTTATTAAACTCTAGTCATAATAGTGCAAAAAAATCATTTTACAAAAAAAAATTAATAAAGTTTTACACTAGCAGGCTAACATTTTTATAAAAAAACTAAGGAAAATTGGTTTTTAAAGATTTATATAGAAAAATACCCGTAAACGTTGATGTCCATTGGTTACATTGGGGAAATGTTGTGATGTAAGAGGTTGAACACTGGAACCACCCCTCGACCCTTCCATCTCTGATACTTGGGCTCGTAACTGGACCACAGTACTAGTAAGTTCTTCACATTGAGACTTCAATTGGATGTTTTCTCTTTGACATGCTGAACGACTTGGTATTACACCCCAAACATCAGCAGCACGAACACCCAGACCATACATAACCGCATCACCATTTCGATCATTACCCATTACTTTAGAAAAAAACATCATCTGGTCCAGGCTTATCGATCGAGCCCTCGGGAAGATTAGAACTAAGTTGTTGCATCTGTGCCTATATTAGACATAGTAACAAAAATAAGGTATGTATTTTTAACAGCATCAAGAACACATAGAAAAAATATGTGTATGAATATATAAGCATATTGCTTACAATTGCATTTGAAGCTTCCAAATTTTTGGTAGTTCCATCTTTGGAGAAACATGCACGAAACATTTCCAATCAACTTGGATCTTGTCCCTTAGATGCCTGTTTAAATAAAAAGAAAATAAGTATTAACAATGGATATCGACATGCTACATTAACAATTGCACTATCTCATACAATCACCTTTAGCTCTTCGCGGACTCGGGCATAACTTTTTTTACCTGTTACCTGAACCATCTTCTTCTTTGCCCGATTCGCCTTGTTTTTTTCACTTACGAGCTTCAGTAGACAAGTGAAATTTCAGAATGGGAAATAAACTAATGTTATTTAAAGTGGTAGGCTATTTCATACCTTAGACTTTTCTTTATTCCAATACTTCACAAGTTTCTTCCATTGTTTTTTTTTTTTTGCACTTGTTTTAGCCTAGAACTTATTTGTTCCTTCAGTGACAAAGACGGATCACGGTATAGTTCCTTAATTCTTGCCCTCCAGTTCTTCACCTTCCGCCCAAATGATTGCAATATCCAGCGTTTAGCAACTTCAGGAATATCAAATTTTGTCTAAAAATGAAACAGGTTACATGAGAAAATAAATACTTAAGTCATTAACATACGTATTTTTAATTATGTACCTTTAAGAGTGCAAGCAACGCTTCTTTTTTGGCGGCCTTAACTTTATTCCATGGTTTATAAATCGGACAATACTTTCCACTCCTTGAAAGGGTTCCCATGAAATGGGTCAGTTGACTACTTTTGTCATTAATAGGTTGTCCGTGTGCATTAACTAAAATAGGAATTCTATCCCCTTTTTCTTGGGCCCAAACCTTTGGCATACGCGTTGGTCCTCTCACTCTTTTACGTACATTCCGAACTACAAAAAGTGAACATGATTTACAACGTACATGTATACATTAAAAATACTAAATATATGATTTAACAAAAAAATGAAGCAAACAAGTAGATCAAATAAACCTGCTTCATTTTCTTGTTGTGAAACTTCATGCTCTTCTTCATTCTCTGGAACTTCACATTCTTCTTCAACCAGTTCATCGTTCTGATTTTCTAAATCATTAACCTTTTCTAAATTTTCCATGTCTTTATCTCCATCATCTTTAAAACTATCTTGTTCTTCATAAGCTTCATTCATATCTATATCTTCAATATCATCAAATTCAACATCATCTTGTTCTTCATTGATATCTATAGTTACAAAAAAAAAAGTAAGCATAAAAAACAGTTAATTGAATCAAGACTTAATATTAATTAAATATTATACATAAAATATTTGAAAAACAAATATAGGTACCATGAAATCTCATGTCATGCTCCCCGTGGTCATCATCGTTGTCAACTGCAAATAACTTTCTCTTAGCTACAGTTGATCTCCCTCTTGTATCAATTACTTGTCCCTTTTGCATATGAGATTCTGAAGATGTTAGCACACGGGAGACAGTCGGAGCAATGAATCGTTTCTGTGCTAAATTAGTATATCTTTTCAGGGACTGCGGAGCAATGTATGTTCGACGTTGTTTCTGTAAATCGAATTGTTAGAGAAGAAACAGAAAGAAATTATATTACTCGTATTTGATATTAGTACCTTTTTAGAGATTTTTGTAGCAGTTTCTTGATAATCTTGTTCAACATTAACATCAGAACCAGGCATATACTCTATATCTATATCTTTCTTGCTGGTATCCATTGATTTCTTTTTCTTTTTCTTTGTTTTGTCACTACTCTCTGCTAGACTTGTCAAAGATTTAGAAATATTTTTCAATCCCAAAGCTTGTAATTTTTTTTGGTTCTCTTGAATCCTTGACATTCTACTCTTTTCATAAGGATTCATATGTCTTTTGGAGCTTTTACTGGTGTACACAAAAAAAGAAAAATCTCATTATATCATTCATAAAAGGCCCAAATAAATAGAGATTTATAAAAAGAAAGATAAAAGAATAAAAACTAAAAACAAAATACATATCTTTTAAATACTAGCTTTCATAAAAATATTTACAGTCATAGATATTTACAGTCATCTGAGGTAAAAAAGTACACCTGTGGTTGCAGATATCACTAAAGGGGGACATTCAGTGTCAACTAAAGGGTTCTGTTGCTTCTACACAAACTAATGCAGAGTGGGTAGCTGCACCATTAACTGGGAAGCATGTTGTTAAAAAATGTAAAATAAAAGAAAAAAAATTATCTACACAAAGAAAGATTGCACCCGCAGGGAGATTTACAGGGGATAATTTGATTGACATCTAGTGGTAACATTTAGTATTCATCTCAGTATGGTTATCATCCTTATATTGTTTTAAAATTTTGTTGTGTTTTGGACAAATGATTTAGAAATGGTCAGTGGTCTTTGAATTGGTTTTACAAGAACCCTAGACCTTCCCCTTTCCAACCTAAATGTTTTTAAAGGCTTAATGGACCACCACCCCATTGGTGGGTGCATGTATAAATGACTTATGAAATTACTAATTGTTTGTTTAATCCAGTTTTAAGATGGATACGAGTTGGATGTCTTTACCAAGAGCTACTACTGAATATGAAAACGGCCTTGACAAATTTCTTGATTTTATCTTTTCTACCGAGGGTAAAAATGGTCAAATATCATGTCCATGCATTGATTGCGGTAATCAAATATGGGTTGATCGGGAGGAGGCTAGAACGCATCTCCAATGTGTCGGGTTTATTAAAGGCTACAGAATTGCACCTTTTATTTCCGAATCATGTGAAACTCCTATGTTGGATGCTGAAGATGACATGCAAGGGTTGGTGCATGATGCATTCAACGGGTTTGGTGAGAACAGACATGAAAATGAAATAGGGACACAAAATGAAAGTCAGAGTATGCCAAACACAAATGCGAAAAAGTTTTATAAAGCGTTAGAAGATGCAAAGAAAGAACTATATCCTGGGTGTAAGAAGTTCTCGGTTCTTTCTTTTATCATTAGACTATTTCATAGTAAGTGTATTGGGAAATGTAATGACAAGGGTTTCAGCATGATGCTTGATACATTGAGGGAAGCCTTCCCATATGCTTTAATACCGAAGTCATTGTACGACCTAAGGAAGATAATAAGAGAATTAGGACTTAGTTATGAAAAAATTGATGCATGTCCTAATGATTGTATGCTGTACTGGAAAGAAAACAGTAAGAAAACAGAATGAGATATATGTCATAAGTCAAGGTATAAAGCAAATGAAAATGATCCTGATGATGAGTTAACCATACCTGATACAGATAGGAAGATTAAGAAGATTGGAGCAAAGGTTTTACGTCATTTT
Source organism: Helianthus tuberosus (assembly GCA_030545235.1). Classification (NCBI taxonomy): domain Eukaryota; kingdom Viridiplantae; phylum Streptophyta; class Magnoliopsida; order Asterales; family Asteraceae; genus Helianthus; species Helianthus tuberosus. Next base: position 181,453,261 of record CM060381.1, on the reverse strand, counting down.
CCGCTCATACCACGGCTGCAAAGGTTGTTTATGTCATCTAAAACTGCTGCCTTCATGAGATGGCATGAAGAGAGTCGCACGAAAGATGGTTACTTGAGACATCCTGCTGATTCCCCAGCTTGGAAAACATTTGATTTTAATTATCCTGATTTTGCCAGTGAGTCTCGTAATGTCAGGCTTGGTTTAGCGAGTGATGGGTTTAACCCTTTTAGAACAATGAGTGTTTCTCATAGTACATGGCCTGTTGTTTTGATGCCATATAATCTACCTCCTTGGATGTGCATGAAACAACCTTATTTCTTGTTATCTTTACTTATACCTGGCCCATCAGCTCCTGGGAACAATATAGATGTTTATATGGAACCGTTAGTGGCTGAGCTACAGGAGTTATGGGATATTAATGGAGTAGAGACTTATGATGCATCGACAAAGAGTAACTTTCAGATGCGTGCTTCTTTGTTATGGACGATAAGTGACTTTCCTGCTTATGCGAATTTATCTGGATGGAGCACAAAAGGAAAACTTTCATGCCCTTGCTGCCATAAACATACAAAATCACAACGCTTAACTCATGGCAACAAATATTGTTTCATGGGACATCGTCGATATCTGCCAGGTGATCATGCTTTTCGAAAAGATAAGAAGTCTTTTGATGGTACAAAAGAAACGGAGAGGCAACCACGTGGCTTAACAGGATCAGAAGTACTTGATGAGCTAAATGGTTTTGAAATTAAATTTGGAAAACTTGTGAATACCAACCCTGATCTACCATTTAACTAGAAGAAGAGAAGTATTTTTTTTGAGTTACCATACTGGAAAACTAACTTGCTACGCCATAATCTAGATGTAATGCATATTGAGAAGAATGTTTGTGACAGTGTCATTGGAACGTTAATGAATCTAGATGGAAAGACCAAGGATCATTTAAAAGCACGCCTTGATTTGCAAGAAATGGGTATTAGACCTGAACTTCATCCTAAAGTTCAGAATAACAACAAAGTGTATTTGCCACCTGCTTGTTTCTCAATGGATAAAAAGGAGAAAGGTATATTTTGTCGTGTTCTTAAAAAGGTTAAAGTTCCAGATGGTTATGCAGCTAATATATCAAGATGCGTAGAGTTAAAACCTCCAAAACTGTTTGGCCTTAAAAGTCATGATAGCCATATTTTGATGCAGCAGTTGCTTCCCATTGCTTTGCGAAATGTGTTACCTAAGCACGTGCGTTATCCTGTGATGAAGCTATGTCGTTACTATAAACAGTTATGCTCAAAAGTTCTTAATCCAAATGATTTGGTTCAAATGGAAAATGAGATTGGAAAAATCCTTTGTGATTTAGAAAGGATTTTTCCGCCATCATTCTTTGATCTCATGGTTCATCTTTCGGTTCATCTTGCTTCAGAGGCCAAATTAGGAGGGACAGTTCATTACCGTTGGATGTATCCAATCGAGATGTGTGCATTCATATTTTAGTAAATACTTTTTTAAAGATAATATTGAATCTGATCTTAATATTTTTTTATCACTCAGGTATTTATCTACATTAAAATCTTACGTCAAAAATAGGAGTAAACCCGAGGGTTCCATTGCAGAAGGATATTTAGCTGAAGAATGTTTGTCATTTTGTTCATTGTACTTATCAAGTGATGTCGAGACCATACATAATAAGACAAGTCGGAATTATGATGACGGTGGTTTCGAGGATATTTTACCTATCTTTTCTATGTCGGGTCGGCCGATTGGTGCTACAGTGGTAGAGATACTTGACCTTGACATTTTGGCTAAAGCACATTCATATGTGTTATTCAATTGTAGTGAAGTTGATGAATTTCGAACGTAAGTAGTTATTTAGAAGTTATGAGTTCCATTTGTTATATTCTATTTAAAATTGTTTTTGTTGTTATCATCTTTTGACGTTGCAGAGAACATCTGACGAATGTTCGTCATGAAAATCGGAAATTACGTGAGCGTGAGATTCAGCGTTTACATAGCGAGACTTTTGAGTCGTGGTTTCAAGATCATGTACGAAATAGACATATATGTATTACTTTTAAAATACAATTTTAATGATATAACATTTTCAAGCTTCTAATCGCTAGATATATAACGAAAAATTTAACACATCTTGCCTTAATTCAGGTTGAGGAGCTGCATACCAGAGGGGATCATAGAATCACGGAAGATCTAAGAAACTTGGCAAGTGGCCCAGCTGAGTTTGTGAAAAAATATAAGGGATTTATCATAAATGGTTTCCGATTTCACACAAAAGATCTGGAACAGAATAGGAAAACACAAAATAGTGGAGTTATGCTTGAGGCCATGACTAATAGCTTCTCAAGTGCTAAAGATAACAATCCTATCGCGGGAGATGTAACATACTATGGGGTTTTGAATGATATCATTGAGTTGGAGTATGCTGTTGACAGGAAAGTAGTTTTGTTCCATTGTGATTGGATCTCGAATGGTTCAAGGAAAAAGCAAGATGAGAATGGGTTTACTCTACTCAATTTTGAAGGTTTGAACCCTCATAAAGACCCTTTTATACTAGCTTGTCAAGCACAACAAGTATTTTATGTTGCAGATCGTGTTGACAAAGGATGGAAAGTTGTGATCAAGACAACGCCTAGAGATTCTTATGACATGAATGAACAAACATGTCTTGAGAATGTAGAAACACATTTGCAGAGTGACACGTCTACGGGTCCTCAACTTGATGAAAATATGAATATTGAATTGGTTAGAAGGGGTTTAAATGGGACCATAGTTGACAAAAATACCTTAGTTTTTGACGGAGATGAAGATCTATTTGAAGCTGCTTCATGATTTCAATTAGTTATTTAGTAATATGATTTTTTTCATCGCATATTCAGTAATTGTATTTGATTTTTTTCTGCATCGCTGATAATAATTATTTTTTTGTCGCTATTACTTGTTTTTTAATAGTTATGTCTATGTGAACAGATATGTATCACAACTAGTACATCTGTTGGGTTAGATCAGATCTTGCCTCGGTTGTTCTATTATAAAGTACTTGGGGTTGGAACTCACTTGGAATAGATGGAGTAGTTTTGACTTGTCATGTTTGGACTAGACAAAAATTCTTACGTGCTTTAATGTAATGGTGTAACCGTGGGGTTCGGATGGTGTATACCCCAACACCTTGCTCGGTTTTAATTTATGAATTAATGAACGTTTGAGTTGGCCATTCAAACAAATTTTGATTGAGTTTGTGTCCCACTTTCAAGTAGAGAAAACCACAACCCAGGGTGGAAATGAATGTAGCAGGATGAATGATGAAACTTTAGTTTCAAAATTATTGTTTGTTTACTACCATCCCGTGTAATCACGGGTCAACAACCCAGTGTTATTATAAAACTCCAGCGAATAAACGTTCTATAAAACTTATGTTTTACGACTCAAATATCAAGTATCCTATTACGGTGTATTATAATAACATCATAATGATTAAGCGTCCTATAAAGGTTAAAGTTATAAGACCCTAGTGTCAAGTATCCTATTAAGTTATGTTATAATAGAACTCTAGCGAATAAGCGTCCTATAAAACGGATGTTTTATGACTCAAATATCAGATGTCCTATTACAGTGTATTATAATAACACCACAATGATTAAGCGTCCTATAAAGGTTAAATTTATAAGACCCAAGTGTCAAGTGTCTTTTGAAGTTATATTATAATAAAACCCTAGTGAATAAGCGTCCTATAAAACTAATGTTTTATGACTCAAATATCAAGTGTCCTATTACGGTGTATTATAATAACACCACAATGATTAAGCGTCCTATAAAGTTTAAAGTTATAAGACCCAAGTGTTAAGTGTCCTATTAAGTTAAGTTCTAATATGACTTCGACTAGAAAGGGTCCTATAACACTGAACATTTATGACTTAACTACAACGTGTCCTATTAAGTTATGTTATAATATGACCCCAGATGATCAAGTGTCCTAATACAGTACCACATAATGGGACACTAACAATTAAATGTCTTATAAAGTACTTTATTAGGATCTACATTTTAAGAGTCCTATTAAATTATATGATAATAGGACCCCAAAAAATCATCCATCCTATTAGATAGTTTTTAAGGACACTGGTTTAGTAGAGTATATTATAAAAGGACCTCAAAAGTTCATTAGTCCTATTAAATAGTTTTTTAGGACCCTCTATTACAAGTGTCCCACAGAAAAGGTCCTAAAAAGCCATTTTTGTTGTAGTGCTACTAGTTATATAAAATTATGATGAGATAACTGATTTTATTTACATACACATGAGAAAACTTTTTCCATTGAGAAAACTAAAGAAACTTTATATTATATATATATACTTTATCATATATTGTATATATGTACTATGTATTACACATATACAATATATGATATATACGATATATGATCTATATGCAATAATCATATATTATATATATAATATGTAATATTATACACTGTATATATACAATATATACGCTATATGATATATTATGTATATGCAATAATCAATTCAACTGTGTGAGAAAGAAACTGATCGGAACTTACCTGAAAAGGCAATACCGGAAGAAGCAACAACACACGTCTGAATAACCGTATTTTGTTGCCTTGTGAACGGCTGCTTCAACAAACCAGATTTACCGAGAAACTTCGTCCATATTTTCACGAAGAAAAACCCTAGCAGTCCAGCAGACACGTTTAAGGACGAGATAATTCGGGTAGTTAGGTTAAGCTTCAAGACGATAAACGTGAAGAGAATCCCTAAAATAAAGTTGACGATGAATGCGCGAAGCGTCAACTGGTTCTGCCATGGCGGAATGTCACACCCCGATATTTCCACGTATTACCGGTGGGCCCGGTGGGGATAGGGGTGAGCAAAAATAGGGTCGGACCGAAAAAAACCGATAACTGACCCGGACCTAAGTTAGTAGGTACAAAGTTCGGTTCCATCTTTCCTTAGTAAATCGGTCTCGGGTCGGTTCCGGGTATGTGCGAGATAAAACCGACTTGGACCAAGGAACCGATAATGAATGACTTTTAATTGAAGTATGGGCTAAAAGCCCAGTAGCGTATCTAATTTTAATGGCCAATAAAACAAATTTTATATCATTCCTAATACCTAACACAACTGGACGGCTGCAGACTACTACGATCATTCTTTTCATCTGCTGTAACCCTTCTAAGCTGCTAAGATCATTCCTTCATCAATCGCTGCTGATCATTGACGAGGTAGTTGACTTCATAACCTGTCAATAGAGGATAAACAAGACATATATTATTCCACAATTGTTAACACGTCGTCATTGCATGCAGATCACAATTGTTAACATCACTTTTTTTTTACGATTTTAACATGTCTTCTTATTGTTCTTTGTACTTAGATGGTTCGAAACAGGATTAATGCAAATATCAAAGTTTCGGACGAATTTGAGAAGTTTTCAGATGATGACGGGAAGGATAAGGCAAGATGCAAGCATTGCTCGATGGTTGTCAATGCGGACAAGGAAAAAATCGGAAAAGTGGCAATGATAAGACATCTTAAAAGATGTGAGAAATACCCCGGTATTGATGATTAGTGAACGGTGGTGGTCCGGCGGATGAATATGGAAAATAATTTGAAGATGAAGGCTTTATGTTTTGTTTGATCATTGTAGTTTGTTTTTTTTTTTTTTTCGACCCATTTGTTTGAAGGTTTCGGACTTGTTTTTTAAATCTATGAATGATATCGTATAATTTTATTTTATTGTTATTTAGCGTAAATGAAAACAAGTTATAATATTAAGTTCAAATACAAGTAACAATAGGCGATTATAAGATAAGGCGTTATATGATAAGGCGAATTGCTGAATTGCGAATAAACGATTAAGCGATAAGTGTAAAATAAAGAGTAGATAAGTCTATGATAAGACGAATTGCTAATAAAAGATTAAGCGATAAGTCTGACTTAATTAAAAATTGAGTTGATAAGTCGATAAAGCGATAAGGGGCCAGGGCGTATTGTGCTTAATTTGAATTAGTGAGATCATAATTTGATTAACCGATAAGGGGCTAGGGCCCACAGAGTTGTAAATTACCGTCCAGACTCCAGACTGCATGCACAAATCCAAACGAATATATATAATATACATGTAATATTTTTTAAACCTAATTAATACAGGGAAGGGACGGCTGAAGACTCAGATTGCAGAACCCATACAAGAACGTGAAGTGCAGACTGCAGAATTTCAGTTTCAGGTTTGCAGCCGTTTATTTGTTTAGTCCTTTGTGTTTTTAATGTATGATACAACTGCACATATAATCAAATTGCACAAACAACTGCAGATTATAAACTACACATATAATCAAAGTGCAGATTATAAACTGCACATACCTCTGCAGATTATAAACTGCACATACAATTGCAGCAGCCGTTTTTTTTAGTCGTATTGTGGTGGTTTTAATGTATGATACAACTGCAGATTATAAACTGCAGATACCACTGCAGATTATAGACTGCAGATTATAAACTGCACATACAATTGCAACAGCCGTTTATTTTACTCAAGCATAAAGCGAAATAATATATCAATCCTGAATAATACAACTGCAAATAGTGATTACTGTTTTTTAAACTAATACATCCTGTTAGAATCTTTAAACTAATAAGCGAAATAATATATCAATCCTGCAGATATATTAACTAAAAAAACAGCCTTTTAATTACTGCTTATTTTTTAGGACGAAAACAGCCGTTTAATTTTTCGTTTATTTTTTTAGTCGTATTGTGGTTTTAATGTATGATAGAACTGCATATTATAAACTGCAAAAACAACTACAGATTATAAACTGCAGATACCACTGCAGATTATAAACTGCACAAACAATTGCAGCTGCCGTTTATTGTTATTTTATTTAACTATATACATGTTGTGACTGCACATAAAACAATATTTATAAACTGCACATACAATCAAAGTGACTGCCCATATTTATGTCCGCATAAGACTGCACATACAAATGACCCGTTTTCTGTTTGATAAAGTGCAGATGGATTCATCAAATGTCGACATCGAGAATGTATCAAGCGACGACTCTCACGGAGACAGAACCGGAAAGAGGAAGTCACAAAATGTCGAAAAACAAACCGCAAAAAAGAAAATTAAAACCACAAAAACGAAGAAGACGACAGGTTCTAAAACTTCGGGAAAATCTACTGTTTGGATTGATTTTGAGAAGTATAAAGATGAGGACGAAACCAACGGGCAAGATGCAAGCATTGCTCGAAAGATTTGGCTGCGGACCCGTATAAAAATGGCACATCGGCATTGAGTAAACACAGTAGGAGATGTGAAAAGCATCCGGACAGATTAAAAAACCAAAGCAATATTTTCCTGAAAAAAGGCGATGATGGCGAGGGCGGTAGTGGTGAGGTAAAGGCATGGAAGTATTGTGCGAAAGCGAGTAGAAGAGCCATTGCAGAGATGGTGTTAATAGACGAGGTCCCGTTTTCAACCGTTGAGCATCAGGGATTTAGAAGGGTTATAGAAAGTTTTAATCCGACTTTTAAGATGCCAAGTAGGTTTACGATTGTGAGGGATATTGGGGAGATATTTTTAGAGGAAAAGGGGAAGTTGAAGTCATTTTTTGCAAAGAATAGCACACGGGTGTGTCTAACCACAGACACGTGGACTTCAAGTCAGCGGGTTAACTATATGTGTGTTACAGCTCATTTTATAGACGACAACTGGGTGTTACACAAAAGGATCATCAACTTCAAGCAAATTTTCAGCCACAAGGGAGACGAGATAGGTAGGTCCCTTATTCAATGTTTAAAAGAATGGGATATTGAAAATGTGCTGACCATTACATTAGATAATGCGTCAGCTAATGATGTTGCCATACAGTTTCTAAAAAGTAGGTTAAACAAACTCTTGTTCGAAGGGAGATACTTGCACATCCGATGTATGGCACACATAATCAATCTGATTGTGAAAGACGGCTTACGTGATGGGTCAACATGCATAGATCGTATCAGAGATGCAATTCGCTATATTAGATTGTCTCTTCAGCGAATAGACACTTTTAAAAAATGTGTTAAGGCAGAAAAGATCGAAAGCAAGGCATTCATCGGTGTAGATGTGACTACAAGATGGAACTCAACTTGGGAGATGTTAGACAAGGCAGAAAAATTTGAGAAGGCGTTTAACAGATATGATCTGGATGACCCAAATTATAAAAATGATATGGGTGATGATGCTCCTAGAGTTAGTGACTGGAACTACGCGAGACAATTGGCAAGTGTGTTAGAATTGTTTCAGCGTAAAACTGCCAACGCTTCTGCTACAAAAACAGTTACCGTTAATTTATTTTTTAACGAGGTTATGGATATAGACAAGCATTTAAGGAATATGAAAGACGGATCTGACTTGGAAGGTAGACTTATGGGTGCTAAGATGCACCTGAAGTTCGACAAGTACTGGAGAAATCTACCGACTGGCAGATCATTTAATTACATTCTGTATTTTGCTGCAATTTTAGATCCGAGGTTAAAGGTTCGTGTTATTCAGTTTGGATTTGAGAGAATATTCAGGGCTGAAAAAAAAAGACGATGAGATAGAAGATGACTTGAAGAAACGAGTTAAAATTGTAGTTAATAGTATAAAGGATGAATTGAAGCTTTTGTATGAGCATTATGCATCAAGCAGTGGAAAACAAGCTTCAGATAAAGTTTCACCAAGTCAGGAGAACTTTGAACCATCATCACAAGGAGAGAGTGATTTTTTTACAGAATTTAAAGCGGATGGCGGTTCTACATCTTATAACACCAAGTCAGAACTTGAGAGGTACCTAGACGACGGAGAGGAGGCCCATTACAAGGGATTTGATATTCTGGGTTGGTGGAAGGCTGCATCTTCAAAATACCCGGTACTAGCGAAAATGGCAAAAGGTATGTTTACTAATTAGTAGTTTATTTTTATTACTTATAATAATACGATAGTGTTAATTAGATTTTATTCCTATCACTATAGACATATTGGCTATCCCGGTATCCAGTGTTGCTTCTGAGGAGGCGTTTAGTACAGGCGGAAGAGTTGTCGATACTTATCGAACTTCTTTGTCAACTCCGATTGTCGAGGCATTAATATGTACAGAGGATTGGATTCGTGCAACAATTAAAAAGAAAATCTACATCGAAGATTCGGCAGAGTTCGATGATATTGGAAAAGGTAATTTTGACATACAACGACACACATCCTTAGTTTGTTGTTTACGTTGTATTTATCGTTATATATTTTTTTTTCATGTAGAAATTTATGATAAAGTGGAACCGGATCACATGAATATCGATGTCGATTAACGGATGGCTGGAGATGGATACGGAAAAAGGAGAAAGGAGTTAAAGTAGTATCGGTTTCAGTTCGTTTGCTTTGGATTTCGTTTGGATTTCTTACATTTGTTTTGGATTATGTTTGAAGTTCTTAATACTTTTTGAATTTTTGGATGTTTAAGTTATGAATTTTGGGTTTCAGGTTTATTTATTCTATGTTTAGCAACGAAATTCATCAAAAACAGCTTTTCATATCATGTTTTTCATCACCCCTTTCACTCGGACATTATATCGAACACTTGGTGTGCATAGGTATTAAGAAGGTTTAATAAACCTTAGATTGAAGTATAAACACCCCCATGTGATGGTCAAGAAATTGCAAATTCGGATTAAGACTTTCAGAAATTAAAAGAAACATCATGTAATCAACTAATGAAACAAACATGTTATACTACATGATCAAGAAATAACATTTGATTGAAATAGATACTAGGATTGAAATGTTTAAACCTGATATGAAAGTGACTGCTCATGATTCTTGAATTCTTCATTGTCTTCACAGCCTTCACAAACATACCAGAACAACAACTTGCTTAGTGTTGCCGATGCTGGATTCCATTGACTTGTTTTGGTCAGGTCGGTCTTGAACCCTAGGACCGATATACCCGACATTATACAGAACCGAAACCGAGACCAATACATAGGGTTTTATTTCGGGTAGCAAAATAATAGTTTTTCGGGTCTAGGGTCGGGTCGGTCAATCCTCGGGTCGGATCGGGTAACCTACTTTGCTCACCCCTAGGTGGGGAGTATCGTGACGTAGTTGATATTCTCATAGACAATTAATCACAGTTCAATGCACAGCGGAAGTCTAAAGTAAAATATTACAAACCGAATGAAAGTAACATAAATTATTACATAACGGTTGTAAAATGGATCCACAGGCGGATCAAAACAAAAGAGATATTGTTCATCAGATTTAAAGTGATAAAAGCTTGCAAGACTTTTTATTTATTCACTCAGGAGTTCCAGCCCATTACGCTTAGTACCTGCACTTAACCTTTTTGGAAAATACGTCAGTTTACACTGGTAAATACAATTAACCGACTCTTTTGAAAAGTGTTTATAAAATTGATTTAAATGCACAAGGCACAAATATCCTTTTTTTAACTTGGGATAATTATTTAAAAATAATCTTGTAAAAGAATTATATATTTGTTATACGTTCAGTAGCTCGGGTTAAATATCGGGTTAAAGATTAATAGACAGACCACATAATATAACCCACGACGAGTTATTCTCGAACAAGCAGGTATATCATTTTACATACGCACCGGCAGGTGTATGCCTACACCTCATGCTTAAGTCGTGGCCATTTCAATGAATGAGCCGAGAATATCCAAGACATGGTCATTAACCCCCCCCCCCCCAAGGTTTAAAACAAACAAAACAGATTAAACGGGTTATCTCAATGATTTAATCTTCATACGATTAAAGATTCAATACCCGACCAAGCGGTATTATTAAATACCGTACCCCAAGCCCGTATAAGGGAAAATAAGTTAAAAGTATTTAGCTGAGCAAAATACAAATTTATCTCAGCCGTATAACAATTCAGCAAGTGCAAATATCTTTTACTGGGCTCCTAAATCTGGAACGAAGGTTTTAATAACCTATTAGATTCCTAACGGGTCTTACTTAAGTTTAAACTTAGACCGGTTAGTTTTAAAGAAAGGTTTACGGTTCAAAACGCAAGATTAAGCGAAGACCGGATTAGAATGTGATTTAGACCCGACAAGTATGAAGACTTGTATATATGGGTAAACTAAACACATTCTGGATTTTGAGGTAAAAATGATAAGGTTTGACCCGTTTCGGTCAATTTATGCAAACTAGTCACATAAACCTCACCGAACGCGAAAAATGCATAACGGGTAACCAAATGAGTCACGAACAGGTTTCCTAAGTTAATATGCTTAAAATGTGTTATGATATCAGTAGGATACCTTCCATTATGCCCAAAACGAATTTAAAATCAACTTAAGCCCCGTAGGGGTATTTTGGTCATTTTGAAGATTATAAAAAAGGTTAAATATTAATCTGAGGTTCTGGTCTAAAATGATCAGTAAAAATATTTATTTTTGAAAGTCATAACAGTAAGATATTGTATATAAGTGAAATTTATCATTTATGACCAAACTATGCACCGTAGGGGCATTTTGGTCATTTCACATAAGCTTTAAGGGTCAATTCTGGAAATCTGAGTTTAAAACTTTTACTTACTGTTAAAGTATCAAAATTTACTTGTAACATCAGTAGGTAATGGGTCTTAAATGTTAAACATAGTTTTAACCCATATTATGTGTTTAAAACGCGTAAAAAGTCGGTTTTAGGCGATTTTTAGGTTATATAAGGAAAGCGGAGATTTTTATCAATCCATCCAGAAGGCTTAAAATATTTTATTTAACATATGAAATCAGTAGAAAAAGATTTGGTATCAAAATGTTATGTAAAACTCATTTTATTAGTAAAAAGGGTATAACCGTCAATTACCGAATCAAAGCAAGAACCCCATGTTATGATCAGTTTAAAAATTAATAAAAATCTCCAAAAATCCCAAAATATTATATTACATCAGCGGGTAAAAGGTTTGATGTCAAAATTTGGGTTTAAATAGGTTTTATGCTAAAAATGTCGTTTAATTAATAAACAGGCTTCAATTTACGATATCGAGCATAACTCCTAATTTAGACCTCAAACTGATGTCAAATTTTTAGGACATGTTCATAAATCAGTAATAAAGGTTTTTGTCCTCTCACATTTTCAAAAATATCGTTTTAATATCAAAAGGGCATAATGGTCAACTTTTAAGCATTTAACGGAAACATGCAATGAACTAGGAATTCTAAGGAACCAAGTTGTATAACCTCAGAGGGTTATACAAACATGTAATATGGTCCTAATGAAATCCTAAGGAATATCTAAACTAAGCTAAATCGGGTCAGAACTGAAAGTCAAAGCAAAAGTCTACTTTTGCGACTTTCGGTTCCGAACCGAGCCTAAACTCAGAATTGTCGGGTTGAACATGCCTAGACATGTTCTTACATTATTTACCAAGTTATTTTAGTGTTAAAACATGTTCCATAACTTCTACATTATCAGTTATGAATTAATTTGCAAAAAATAGCTTTTGTTGACTTTTTAATATTAAGTTTGACCCGACAATTGACTAAGTTAGAGTGATAATCAGTGGGTGCCCTTTTAAGGGTTTATTACCCACATAATTACCAACTCATAGTCACTTTCAATTCGAATAATGGCTAGACCATTAGTGATTAATCACTAAGTCAAAGCTTAATTACGATGGCTTTGACTTTTGGTCATTAAACTAATAAAACTTGAACTTAAGGAGCTAAGAACACTTACAATGGTCCTTAGCATGAATTTGGAACTTAAGAAAACTTCCTTGAACTCCAGGAAGCTCCATAGAAAGCAATATGAAGTGATTTTGAGAATGTACAAATGATCAAATGGAATGAGAGCCTTTATATAGCAAATTTCCATCTCTTGTGATCAATCCACATGTCCCTATATGATCCCTGATGCACCCAGGTGTCCCCTATGCATGAAAATCTGTTGGCTTAATCCCTGGTATCGAATTCAGGCTTTCTAAGGCGGTGGAACTGGCTGGACATGCAGCTGTCCACATCTTTCTTCAACTGGCACTCTTACGCGGCCCACGTAAGAGTTGGCCTACGGGTTACACGGCCCGCGTGAAGCGCTGTTTCCGGTAAACAAGTTTCATTAATTGCAGTTTTGGTCCCTGGTCCTTCTAAACTTGATTTAACTTTCGTTTATTGCACTTTTAACCCCCAAACTTAACTTTTAAGGGTCTTGAGTCTTTAAACATTTATCAAAAAGCTTTCGGTTAGTTACGAGATCACCCGAACGGTCTTGAAATGCAACATTGACGCCTTTGACCCTTATTACTTGGGATTACCACTTTGTTTATTTACGTGCGACGAAACTCCACGAATTTATTATCCAACATTCATGGAAGTATAAGGAAGTATTACAAAGTCTCGGAAACGTTAAAAGGTCACTCAGAGGTAACTTTAAATATGTCGACACATTTAACCCTTATGCTTTGTAAACCTTTCAATTTAAGCACAAACGACTTTCTAAGTTCGATATTTTATTCATTAAAGAATATGAACGTCGCGTGAGGTCAATCAGAGGCACAAGTTAGGCATGTTGACACTTTGGATCCCTTTATTCACATATTTACATTGTTTGACAATTTTAGTCCTTCCAGATCAATCCATTACACGTTTAAGACCCATGACACGTGTCTTCATTATATTGGTCATGATTTTACGAGGTGTTACATCCTCACCCCCTTAAAAGAAATCTCGACCTCGAGATTTACTGAAATAAATGAGGGTACTTCTGTTTCATTGTGGACTCAACCTCCCATGTGTATTCAGGACCTCTACGGGCATCCCACTTAACCTTCACAATCGGTACGTGCTTCCTTCGAAGCTTCTTAACCTGTCGATCCTCGATCGACAAAGGTTTTTCAACAAACTTTAAGCTTTCATCTATCTGCACGTCCTTGTGCGACATTGCTAGCGACTCATCGGCTAGACATTTCTTTAAGTTGCAAATGTGGAACACATTGTGAATTCCACTGAGTTCTTCTGGCAGATTTAGCTTGTAAGCTACAGTCCCTACACATTCGATAATCTCGAATGGTCCTATATATCTTGGGCTCAACTTGCCCTTCTTGCCAAAACGCATCACCCCTTTCCAGGGTGATACCTTAAGTAGAACTTTGTCACCCACCTCGAATTTCAGAGGTTTACACCTTTTATCTGCGTAGCTTTTCTGCCTATCCCTGGAAGCTTTGAGACGATCGCGTATCTGCACAATCTTATCTGTCATCTCCAGGACTATATCGGGTCCTGTTAGTTAGACATCTCCAACTTCCGCCCAACAAACTGGTGTCCTACACTTTCTTCCATACAAAGCTTCGAAAGGTGCAGCTTGAATACTTGAATGATAGCTATTATTATACGAAAATTCAATCAACGGAAGATGATCATCCCAGCTTCCACCTAAATCAATAACACAAGCTCGTAGCATATCCTCGAGTGTTTGTATCGTACGCTCGCTTTGGCCATCCGTCTAAGGATGATATGCAGTGCTGAAATTTAATCGAGTGCCTAAAGATTGCTGAAAGCTCTTCCAAAAGTGGGACGTGTATCTAATATCCCTATCGGATATAATAGACACTGGCACTCCATGGAGAGATACAATCTCATTCACGTACAGCTGAGCTAACTTTTCGGAGCTGTGAGTTTCCTTAATTGGTAAGAAGTGGGCTGACTTAGTCAACCTGTCGACTATAACCCAAATAGTATCATTTCCTAGCTTTGTTTTCGGTAACTTAGTGATTAAATCCATAGTTACCATTTCCCACTTCCAGGTGGGAAGTTCAGGCTGTTGCAGCAAACCTGACGGCTTCTGGTGTTCGACTTTAACTTGTGCGCACGTCAAACATTTGGCCACACAAGTGCGTATAGATTTCTTCAAACCTATCCACCAATAATTTGCCTTTAATCCTGGTACATCTTATCACAGCCAGGATTAACAGAATATTTGGAGCTATGGGCTTCTTGAAGAATCACATCCCTAAGTCCTCCATAAATTGGAACCCATATTCGTCCATTCAATCTTAGGATTCCATCCTTTCCATACGATAATTGTTCAGCAGTTACGCCCAGCTTTTCATTTGGATAGTTAGCTTCTAACACTGCTTCCTTCTGAGCGGTTAACAACCTTTCATTCAAGTTGTTCTTCAATTCAATGCTCTTGGCTTTGATTCTAATGGGATTAACTCTTTCCTTTCTGCTCAAGGCGTCGGCGACCACATTCGCCTTGCCTGGATGGTATCGGATTTCACAATCGTAGTCATTCAGTGTCTCCATCTATCGACGCTGTCTCATGTTCAGATCCCTTGTGGTTAAACAGATGCTGCATGCTCTTATGATCAAAATAGATCACACACTTGGTACCATATAAATAATGCCTCCAAAGTTTTAGTGCAAACACAACAGCACCCAATTCCAAGTCGTGGGTGGTGTAATTCTTTTCGTGCAACTTTAATTGTCGGGAAGCAAATGCAATGACCTTGCCTCTTTGCATGAGTACACAACCCATTCCAGTATGTGATGCGTCGCAGTATACCACAAACTCTTCAATTCCTTCAGGTAATGTCAAAACCGGAGCATTGCTCAATTTTTGCTTAAGAATATCGAAGGATTCTTGTTGCTTAGGACCCCAATTAAACTTTATATTCTTTCGAGTCAAAGAAGTCAGGGGTGCAGCAATCCTTGATAAATTTTCAATAAAACGTCTATAGTATCCTGCCAGACCCAAGAAGCTGCGAATCTCTGTGGGCGTCTTCGGTTCTTGCCAATTCATGATGGCTTCAATCTTAGCGGGATCCACCTGGATACCACGCTCACTAACCATATCTCCAAGAAATTGGACTTCACGAAGCCAAAACTCACATTTTGAAAACTTGGCGTAAGCTTCTCTTGCTGAAGAAGTTTAAGGATACATCGAAGGTGCTTTTCATGGTCAGCCTGATTCTTGAGTAAATGGGTATGTTATCAATAAAAACAATGACAAACTTGTCCAAATAGGGTTTACAAACACGATTCATGAGGTCCATGAACGCTGCTGGTGCATTAGTGAGCCCGAAAGGCATCACCAAGAAACTCGTAATGACCATAACGAGTTCTGAATGCAGTCTTATGCACATATTCATCTCTAACCTTCAGCTGATGGTAACCTGATCTCAGTCAATCTTGGAGAAGTAACTTGCTCCTTGAAGTTGATCGAACAGATCGTCGATCCTGGGCAATGGATATCTGTTCTTGATTGTAACCTTGTTTAGCTCGCGATAATCGATGCATAGACGCATCGAGCCATCCTTCTTCTTCACAAACAGAATCGGTGCTCCCTAAGGTGATGTGCTAGGTCTAATAAATCCTTTTGCCAACAAATCATCCAACTGAGTTCTTAACTCTTTCATCTCAGTTGGTGCCAACCGGTAAGGTGCTCTTGCAACTGGTGCTGCTCCAGGAATAATGTCAATCTTGAACTCCACTTGCCTATCTGGAGGTAACCTAGGTAGTTCTTCGGGGAATACTTCTGGATATTCAGAAATAATGGGGATGTCTTCAATTCTGGGCTTTGGTTCATCAATGGTTACTTGTGCCATGTAAATGACACAATCTTTCTTCATACACCTTGATGCCTTAAGCATAGACACTTGCTTAGGCAATCCATACTGAGTATCTCCTTGTATTGTCAAAGGCTCACCATAAGGAGTCTTGATAACCACTTGCTTTTTATCACAAACGATCTGAGCTTGGTTATGGGATAACCAATCCATGCCTATTACTATGTCGAATCCAGCTAGCTTCAAAGGAAGCAAAGACAACGGAAAAGAGTTGTTCCTAATGGATATAAAATATCCATCTAACACGGTTGAAGCAGTTTCTATGGTACCATCGGCCAATTCTACTTCATACTTTATGCTTAGGGTTTTAATAGGCAGATTTAATAACTTACAAAAATTATTGTCTACAAATGACTTATCTGCACCCGAATCAAACAATACCCTTGCATAAAATCATTGATAAGAAAGGTACATGTTATCACGTTGTCGTTTTGAATGGCCTCCTGAGCATTCATTTGAAAGACCCGAGCATTGGTCTTTTTACCTTCTTCAGGTTTCTTTGCATACTTTGGGCAGTTGGACTTGATGTGCCCCTTCTCGTTATAGTTGTAACAAGTAGAATCCTTTATTTTCTTGCAATCTAACGTTTTATGCTCGCTTGATTTGCAGATCCCACAAGCTCTGGGCTACGATTGGGATTTCGATTCGAACCTACATTTCCCTAGATGACGTTTCTTGCAGGTTTTACACCTGGGTTTTTCACCTGACTGTTGGTTATCCTTCTTGAACCCTGAACTCTTCTTGTTCTCAGAGTTCCCCTTATGTTTCTTCACAGAACGGCGTGAGTTCTCATCCTCACGTTTCCTTTTCCCCTCATCGGAATTCCTAAGCGATCTCTGCCTAACCGCATCAAGAGTAAGAGATAACGATAGATCAGCCACTGACCTAAAAGTAGTAGGTCTTGATGCTTTCACACTTGCCTTAATTTTCGAAGCTAAACCTCCAATAAATCGAGCTATACGCTTCGGTTCCGGTGTGACCAAGTATGGAACCAATCGTGACATAGTGTTGAAGATCGTTAGATACGCCTTGACAGTCCAAGTTCTTCATAACCAATGTCAGGAAGTCAGTCTCAATCTTCTCAACTTCATGTTGAGGGCAGAAATTTTCTTTGATTAGAGCAACAAACTGCTCCCAAGTCAGATTATACAATGGGATCTTCCCAGTAGCTTGGATCAGTGACCTCCACCAAGCTAGAGCTTCTCCTTTAAACTGTCACACCCCGGATTTCCACGTATTACCGGTGGGCCCGGTAGGGGAGTATCGTGACGTGGTTGGTAACATAATAGTCAAACAACACAATATTTAAATGCGCAGCGGAAGCAAAGTATAGATTCATTTCAACCAGACAATATTGTAATATTAATTATCACAAGAAGTCGAATATAATTCCACAGGTAGATCAAAATAAAAGGAAACAATGTTCAACAGTCTATGACATCCAAGCTTGCGAGACTTATTGTGGATGCTAGGAGAAAAGCCAGCCTATTACGCGTAGTACCTGCACTTAACCTTTTTGAGAAAATACGTCAGTTTACACTGGTAAATACAATCAACCGACTCATTTTGAAAAGAGTTTAAGAAAATGTATTTAAGGCACAAGGCACAAATAATATTTTATAACTTGGGATAATTATTTGAATATAATACTTGTAAAGGATTTACATGTTACTTATGCGTTCAGTAGCCCGGATCGAGCCGGGTTAAAGGTCAATAGACACACCACATTATGTATATGAGACACCGACGGGCGTACGCCTACGCCCCGTGCTTAGGTCGTGGCCATTTCGTAAAATGATGCCAGGGATATCCGGGACACGGTCATTAACCCCCCAAAGGCTTTAAGCAAACAAAACAAATTAAACGAGACATCTCAATACTTTAACCATCATAGAATTAAAGATTCGATGCCCGACCAAGCGGTATTTTATATATACCGTACCCCAAGCCCGTATAGGGAAAATAAGTTAAAAGTATTTACCTGAGCAAGTATAAATCAAAATCAGCGAGTGCAAGTATCTTTTACTGGTTCTCCTAATCTGGAACGAAGGTTTATAATAACCTATTAGAATCCTAACGGGTCTTTAGTTAAGCTTAAGCTTAGACCGATTAGTTTTAAAGATACGGTTCGAACGCACGATTAAGCGAAGACCGGATAGAATGTGATTTAGACTCGACAAGTTTGAAGACTTGCTTAATATGGGTATATTATACACATTCTGGATTTTGAGATAAAACCGATAAGGTTTGACCCGTTTCGGCTAATTTATGTAAACTAGTTACATAAACCGAACCGAACGCGCATGAAGCGTAACGGGTAACCATAAGAGACCTAAACAGGTTTCCTAAGTTAATATCCCTTAAATATGTTGTGATATCAGTATGATACCTTCCATTATGCCCAAAACAAGTTTAATCTCATATTAAGCCCCGTAGGGGTATTTTGGTCATTTTAAAGATTATAAAAGGGATTAATTTATCTTCTGTGATCCGGGTCTGAATAAATCAGTAAAATAACTTATTTTAACAGGTTATAACATTTGGTTATAAGTCTTATATGCCAAAATAGTTTTAAACCCAAACTATGCGTTTAATACGCGTATAATGTCGTTTTAAGCGATTTACGGGTTAATATAGGATTCTGAGTTTTCTGATCAGTTCAACAGGTTCAAAACACTCCATTTATTATTTGAAATCAGTAGCAATTGGATTGGTGTCAAAAGGATTTGTAAAACTCATTTTATGGCCGAAAAGGGCATATTCGGTATTTACCGAATCAAGGCACTAATCCTAGCTTATGATCAGTTTAAAAATAATTAAAAATCTTCAAAAATCTCAAAATATTATATTACATCAGTGGGTAAAAGGTTTGGTGTCAAAAATTGGGTTTAGATAGGCTTTACGCTAATGACGCCGTTTAATTACTAAGAAGCGTTCTAATTACGTCATTAAGCATAACTCCTAATCTAGACCTCCAACTGATGTGAAAATTTAGGGACATTTTTATAATCAGTAACAAAGATTATTGTACTTTCACATTTCCAAAATTCTTGTTGTATGGTCATAAGGGCATTATGGTCCATATTTAAGCACTTAACGGAAACGTCGGACAATTAAGGATTTTAAGTGGTATAAACGCAGAGGGTTATACCAACATGTAACTAGGTCCCTAATGGAACTTCAAGGCATGTCTAAACCTATCAAAACCGGGTTAGAACCGAAGTCAAAACAAAAGTCAAACTTTTGCGTCTTTCGGTTCCGAATCGGTTCAAAACAGAAAGTTGTCGAATCAAACAAGCTTAGACAAGTTCTTATGCTTATTATCAGGTTATATGAATGATAAAATAGGTGATACGCCTTTTACATCGTTAATCATGCGTTAAATCGAATATTACATTTCTGTTGACTTTTTCTAATTACCGTTGACTCGACAAACGACCTAGTTAGGATGGGAATTAGTGAGTACCCTTTTAAGGGTTTATTACCCACATAACTACCTACTTAAAGGTACTTTTAATTCGAGATATGACTGAGCCATTATTAACTAATCTTGAAGTCAAACCGTAATTACGACGGTTTGACTTTTAGCTAAATAACTAAGCTAAACACTATTAGAGAAGATTAAGCAAACTTACAAGTGACTAATGAATGATTAGGAAGGTCTTGGTTCTGCTCTTGTGCTCCTCAAATGCTCAGAAGTTGATGTTGCAAGGAATGATCATAAGTTGCAACTTTGTGTGACTTATATAGTGAGTCAAACTCACTTAGATTGATGACATGCAACTCTATAATTGATCAAGGATGCTTACAAGTGCCATCTATAGCCTATAAACCACTTTAGGACGCCCAAGGTATGCAAAACAACACATATAAGTCGGTTACAAGGCTGAAACAGGCACCTGTCAAGTTTCTGTCGCTGGTACCTGTCACGCGGCCCGCGTAAGATATTGTTAAGTCTTACGCGGCCCGCCTGGACCTCCTGTTCAGGTTTTGAAGTTTTCTTTAATTGCACTTTTGGCCCTTGGTCCCCCGAAAGGTCATTTTCACATGGTTTCTTGCATTAAGAGGATTTAATATTGACATTTAGGGGCTTTAAGACTTATACCATCTTTGTCAAGTCCTCGGGTAACTTTGTGATCACCCGAAAAGCCCTAATTTTCCATGTTGACGATTCTAACCCTCACACACAAATTTTATCATAACTTTCTCATACGATAACGAAACTTGGTGAAATTTTTATGGTGCATTCTAGTGAGCATAATTAATTGTTACAAGGCTTCGGGTTTGCTAAAAGGTCACTCAGAGGTATATCTTAACATGTTGACACATTTAACCCCTGTAGTTTGTAATCTCTCATTTTCTTTCACAATTCGCTTCGTATAATCCATGATCCATTCGTTTAAGGTTATAGACATCATGTAGGGTTATTGTAAAGTATATTTATTCATTGTTGACATTTTGAACCCTCAAATTCACATAGTTTCTATGTTTGTCAACATTAGTCCTTCAAGAACATTCTTTCACACGTTCAAACCTATGACACGTGTCAACACATTATAGGACGTAAATTTTCGAGGTGTTACATAAACGATTGTGACACAAACTTCACAATGTCCTGTTCGGCACAACCACTAATATCAACCACCGTGTCCATCTCATCTAGCCATGTCATGCAATCGATGGCTCCTTTCTCCCCTGTGAAGTCTCTGGGCTTGCAGGAGACGAAATACTTATACGAACAGGTTTTAGCACGTGGCTCTTGATTGAGCACTACCTTTTTAGATGGAACACTCCTCTGATTTGATGAGTGATGAGATTCGCTCTTGCGAGTTGTATGAGTCTTAGAGGGTGGTTTTGAATGTGGTACGGACTGAGTTCTGACGCGGGTACCACTTGAATCGTTAAACTGTCTGTCAAGAGCTCGAGTAACGACATTATCTATTAATGCCTGCAGTTCCGCACCAGCTACATTAACTCTGGTCGTATCATTATTCTCCCTCGGGTGCCTGTTAACCTCATCAGATCCAACCATGTAGCTTGATTGCTACATAAAATAGTTGACAATATTTTATTCAGAGGTTATTATGGAATCATTATTTCTGATGATTCATTTACCATGGTAAACATAGACCATATTTGGTTAATTTGTTAATCATATTTGTTTAGGATTTTCATTATAATTTATCCTAGTTGTAAAACATTAAAGGTATTATTAATGGCGTATAAGGCCTAGTCACAAGGACAATTTTTAAAAAAATATAAGCCATGATTTTTAGAGAATCAAGGCATTAAGGTTCGAACGTAGTTCCTTACCTTTTATTGACAGGGAGTCGTAGACTACAACTGTCTTTTGTCTTAATTGACAATTATTATAGCCCGCAGCACTGCATCACTAACGGATGTCTCATAAATAATCATCTTAATTGATGATTTGAACCCATGATTTACAGATCATTAGGTTAAATAAGGAATCTGGAAGAATCCAATATAAGGATGACATGTGTGATTTTACCGAATCACATCTGTCAGGAGTGCTAACATGTTTTCAGATGTTAACAAGGACTTGAATCTTAAAAAGGAACTACCATCATGGCCCTGTCTTAATACGACACATAGGCTAGGTTTTGCCTTTAAGATTTTCTTTAATATTTATTGGCAGATCAATATAAAATGAAATGTTTTATGTTAATTTATTTCATATAATATATTTATACATATAATGACAAAATGAAATTTGAACTAAAACATTCCACTAAATTAAGAAGGAGTACATAGGTGCCCTAAACGGGACTTTTACTTAAATAACTTGCCCACACAGGGGCTAAAATGAAAATACAAGTACTCGCAGGGACTAAGTACATAAATGAAAATGTCCACGCGGGGACTTGATTGAAATAAAGAAATTACAATACAAATAAATAAGGAATCTTCAAAAATCCCTCTTCTTCTTCTTCCCCTTGATTAGATTCGCCAGACCCTTAAGAAATCCCCGGTGGCTCCTACGCTCCTCTTGAACCTCCCGTTCCACCTGGCTCAACCTCTGAAGAATCTCCTGTTGTTGCGATGGCGGGATCAGCGGCGGCTGTTGCTGCGGAGGTTGAGCAGGTGGCGGGTATTGGTACCCAGATCGGTACGAAGCTGCATAGGGCCCTTTAGGGTGAAGAGCATTGTAGTTTGCTGCTACGAGATACGGGTCAACATCAGGGGCATTGTAGTAGTTGTAGCCAAGCCGGCTGCTCAAAAGGGTTATACGTCGCTGCACCGGCGTATGAAGGAATTGGGTTATCATAACCCATGTGTGGCGGTGGTGGTGCGACTGGAGCTGAGTCGACCTCTGAAACTGGGTTTGAAGGCCCACCTATCTGCGGGTCTTCATACAGTGGCGGGTAATGACTGCCACTGGAGTGTTGAGGGGTGCTGAAATGAAAATGCCCTCTTCGCACGGACATCCGTGGACCTGTTCTTCTTTGCCTCGGTGGCTCCGGAGGCTGTTGCTGCTCAAGCGGTGGTGGCGGTGGCGGCGTGACCGCTACAAAATGTGGGTCCTCAGAGAGATCCTGTTGCTGCTGTTGAGGTGGGTTGAAAGGAGGAGTAAACTCCCAGTGGTTTGTGGCCCACCTTTCTTGGAAACTATCGGGGCCTTTGTATGGTGAGCCATGAAAGGATGACCCGTCTGAAATCTCTATGGGATGCGTGGGTGTCCCAGATGGTGGTTCGGCAGGATCGGGGTCATCATCCATATCCATGTCCTGAGCTTCAGGAAAATGGTCTTCGGGGCCCAATGGGTTATGACCCCTTGATTCTTCAATCTGATTTGCCGGGTTAAACCGGCTCTGGAAATACGGGGTCGGGTCCTGGAAGGCCCGATGTGAGCTTGACCGCTGTAGCGGAATGAAAGAGTGATGTGAGTAGTCGGACTCGTTGTTCTGGTGGAGTCCGAAGGAATCTTGGTAAGAAGGTGAAGAGCTGAGCGAGACAGAACGCCTCGCGGGCTCCAAGTACGTCCTCCAGTCTTCTTGAGGACTTGAGCTCATTGTTGCAGAAGGAGTTCACCGGTGTGACGGCCCGGCCTCATGTTCATTTCTTCCTAATATCGGGGCCTTGCCTCGTCCACCTCTTCCTCGAATTCGTGGCAGCATCCTTCATTTCTGCCAAAATAAACAAAAGAAACAAGCAAAAGAAAACAATAAGATTAGGATTAGTCCTATGTTGTTAGCCTAGACTCGGAGGTCAAGGAATGTGCAAACTGTGTCATTGAGATTAAACACAAAAGGCTAGTGTTTAATTCACTCAATGTTGGCTCTGATACCAACCTGTCACACCCCGATATTTCCACGTATTACCGGTGGGCCCGGTGGGGAGTATCGTGACGTAGTTGATATCCTCATAGATAATTACTCACAGTTCAATGCACAGTGGAAGTCTAAAGTAAAATATTACAAACCGAATGAAAGTAACATAAATTATTACATAACGGTTGTAAAATGGATCCACAGGCTGATCAAAACAAAAGAGATATTGTTCATCAGATTTAAAGTGATAAAAGCTTGCAAGACTTTTTATTTATTCACTCAGGAGTTCCAGCCCATTACGCTTAGTACCTGCACTTAACCTTCTTGAAAAATACGTCAGTTTACACTGGTAAATACAATTAACCGACTCTTTTGAAAAGTGTTTATAAATTTGATTTAAATGCAAAGGGCACAAATATCCTTTTTATAACTTGGGATAATTATTTAAAAATAATCTTGTAAAAGAATTATATGTTTTTTATACGTTCAGTAGCCCGGGTTAAATACCGGGTTAAAGATTAATAGACACACCACATAATATAACCCACGGCGAGTTATTCTCGAACAAGCAGGTATATCATTTTACATACGCACCGGCATGTGTATGCCTACACCCCGTGCTTAAGTCGTGGCCATTTCAATGAATAAGCCGAGGATATCCAGGACATGGTCATTAACCCCCCCCCCCCCCCAAGGCTTAAAACAAACAAAACAGATTAAACAGGTTATCTCAATGATTTAATCTTCATACGATTAAAGATTCAATACCCGACCAAGCTGTATTATTAAATACCGTACCCCAAGCCCGTATAAGGGAAAATAAGTTAAAAGTATTTACCTGAGCAAAATACAAATTTATCTCAGCCGTATAACAATTCAGCAAGTGCAAATATCTTTTACTGGGTTCCTAAATCTGGAACGAAGGTTTTAATAACCTATTAGATTCCTAATAGGTTATCTCAGCTGTATAACAATTCAGCAAGTGGGTAAAAGGTTTGGTGTCAAAATTTGGGTTTAAATAGGCTTTATGCCAAAAATGCCGTTTAATTAATAAAAAAAGCTTCAATTTACGATATCGAGCATAACTCCTAATTTAGACCTCAAACTGATGTCAAATTTTTAGGACATGTTCATAAATCAGTAATAAAGGTTTTTGTCCTCTCACATTTTCAAAAATCTCGTTTTAATATCAAAAGGGCATAATGGTCAACTTTTAAGCATTTAACGGAAACATGCAATGAACTAGGAATTCTAAGGAACCAAGTTGTATAACCTTAGAGGGTTATACAAACATGTAATATGGTCCTAATGAAATCCTAAGGAATATCTAAACTAAGCTAAATCGGGTCAGAACTGAAAGTCAAAGTAAAAGTCTACTTTTGCGATTTTCGGTTCCGAACCGAGCCTAAACTCATAATTGTCGTGTTGAACATGCCTAGACATGTTCTTACATTATTTACCAAGTTATTTTAGTGTTAAAACATGTTCCATAACTTCTACATTATCAGTTATGAATTAATTTTCAAAAAATAGCTTCTGTTGACTTTTTAATATTAAGTTTGACCCGACAATTGACTAAGTTAGAGTGATAATCAGTGGGTGCCCTTTTAAGGGTTTATTACCCACATAATTACCAACTCATAGTCACTTTCAATTCGAATAATGGCTGGACCATTAGTGATTAATCACTAAGTCAAAGCTTAATTACGATGGCTTTGACTTTTGGTCATTAAACTAATAAAACTTGAACTTAAGGAGCTAAGAACACTTACAATGGTCCTTTAGCACGAATTTGGAACTTAAGAAAACTTGCTTGAACTCCAGGAAGCTCCAGAGAAAGCAATATGAAGTGATTTTTGAGAATGTGCAAATGATCAAATGAAATGAGAGCCTTTATATAGCAAATTTCCATCTCTTGTGATCAATCCACATGTCCCTATATGATCCCTGATGCACTCATGTGTCCCCTATGCATGAAAATCTGTTGGCTTAATTCCTGGTATCGAATTCAGGCTTTCTAAGGCGGTGGAACTGGCTGGACATGCAGCTGTCCACATCTTTCTGCAACTGGCACTCTTACGCGGCCCACGTAAGAGTTGGCCTACGGGTTACGCGGCCCGCGTGAAGGGCTGTTTCCGGTAAACAAGTTTCATTAATTGTAGTTTTGGTCCCTGGTCCTTCTAAACTTGATTTAACTTTCGTTTATTGCACTTTTAACCCCCAAACTTAACTTTTAAGGGTCTTGAGTCTTTAAACATTTATCAATAAGCTTTTGGTTAGTTACGAGATCACCCGAATGGTCTTGAAATGCAACATTGACGCCTTTGACCCTTATTACTTGGGATTACCACTTTGTTTATTTACGTGTGTCGAAACTCCACGAATTTATTATCCAACATTCATGGAAGTATAAGGAAGTATTACAAAGTCTCGGAAACGTTAAAAGGTCACTCAGAGGTAACTTTAAACATGTCGACACATTTAACCCTTATGCTTTGTAAACCTTTCAATTTAAGCACAAACGACTTTCTAAGTTCGATATTTTATTCATTAAAGAATACGAACGTCGCGTGAGGTCAATCAGAGGCACAAGTTAGGCATGTTGACACTTTGGATCCCTTTATTCACATATTTACATTGTTTGACAATTTTAGTCCTTCCAGATCAATCCATTACACGTTTAAGACCCATGACACGTATCTTCATTATATTGGTCGTGATTTTACGAGGTGTTACACGGAACCTTCTTGCTCTCGAATATTTTCTCGATCAAGTCCGAGTTCATAGCGTCTTGCTATGCATTTTGTTTTCATTGTGCAGATCATGTTGTTATTCTTGTGTATTGGTTGACATTGAGAATTGATGATATTAGATGTGAATTTGAAGTTTTGAAGTCGAATTGGATACTTATTAGCGGCTATCGAAATCGGTGGGAGATTGTCAGTAACTTGTTGATGTGCGGCAATACAAGTAGACGTTGATTTAAGGGTTTGAAATTGGAATCTGTGTGATTAGTCAATGTAACACCTCGTAAATTTATATCGAATCATATGGAAACACGTGTCCAATCAACTCTCAAATATGCCAAATCAGATGGACGAGAGGGACAAAATATGTAAAATTGTGGAAGATTGGATGTGGAGGAACCATTTGTGACAAAATGACAAATTTGTGGCTTCTAAGTGATCCTTGTGGAGGCATATGCCTTACGGACCGTAAGGCAATTGTTATTAATATTCAAGATAGTCCCTTACAGACCTTAAGGAATTTGAAACCATGGGCGCCTGAGGGTCCTTACGGACCGTAAGCCATTACCCCTTACGATCTGTAAGGGGGTGCAGCTGGCAGTTTTGGCAGACTGCCATGGCAGCCGGCTGCAGATGCCACATATCTCACGAATCTGAACCATTCTCCTGCTTCTTCCACCTCATTTGACAGTAATCAACACTTGGCATGATCTTGTTAATCTTGTGCAAGTATAAATAAAGGTGCATTTGCACCATTTCAATTTCTCTCTCTAATCACTTCTGGAGTTGCTTCTGCTTATAGAGACCTCCTATTGAAGTTCAATCTTCTCCTAGAACACTTATAAGTGTTCTTCCTTGGTTCTTTTTTCATTTTAGGCTAAGTTATTAGCCGAAAGTCAAGTAAATTGACTTTTGCTTTAACTTTCGGGTTATGACCATTTCGATCAAGCCAATGTTCGAATCGAACATGGCTACGTGATCATAATAAAGTAGATGATAATCCCCTATGAGGGCACCTCCTGAAGATCACGTTCAGTTGGTCAAATGACGGGTCAAAGTTTTATCAGAATAAAGTCAAAACGCAGATTTTCGGAAATTAAGTTAAATGAACTTCTAAGTATCTAAACACTAATTTTTGACATGATATCAGTTAGTATAAGATATTAGGACATGTTAGATCATATCCAACCCGTCATTTCCTGCTTATAGCTCGGTTTGCAACAGAAAGTCAAGTAGTTTGACTTCTGCTTTGACTTTCGATTCTGACCTGTTTAAGCTAAGTTAACTACTGATTTGAAGTTGTATTATGATCATATTAATGTATGGAATAACCCTCTGAGGTTATACCATTTGATCATAATCATTTGTCGGGTTTTATGCAAGTTCATGTATTATGCCTTAAAAATACAAAAAATGCCCTTTTGTGCATAAAATGGTTTTGAATCATAAAGAACATATAATTTGAATTATAAACTGATGTGGTAAGATATTAGACATGTTTTGGCATAATGAAGTTGACATTGACTCATCCGATCAGCCGATACCGTCTATGTGCGTACGGTTGACTTATATAGCTTAGTTTATATAAGTTAACCGAATTGGGTCAAATTCCTTCAAAATCACTTCTATTCCATATTATACGAGTGATAGTACTCGTGAGGGTACAAACCAAATTATATCCAGTCTCCACTTAATGTAGCGAACCGTACCGATTTTTATTATAGTTAACCGGTCCAAGTCATATGACTTGAATGAGACCCGTTAACATTCTAATGGATCATAATTCCATTCATTCCAGACTAAGGGCATCTAGTAAATTGCAACCTTGTTAGTTATTTTGTTTAAATGGTTGTGCTTACATATATCTTTGGATTGTAAAGATTTAAGCTCAGTCAAATACTCTTAACCTATTTTCCCTGTACGAGCTTGCGATACGGTAAATTATTACCGCTTGGTCGGGTATGAGATCAATAACCAATGTGTCCAATATCCAAATAACCCATTTTAATCCGTTATGGTTGATTTGAGGGTTAATGCGACCGTGTCCTTGATGTCTTCGGCTCATTTAATTGCAAATGATCATGACCTAAGCACGGGGTGTAGGCATACACCCGACAGATGCTAATGCTATGATAAAATATTTTCTTACCCAATATGGGGATTAAAGTGGTGTGTCGATTAATCATGTATCGGAGTTTAGCTACGGGCCCCACATGTATTGACAAGCATATAATACTGGTAACAAAAGGTATAGTTTGTCCCAAGTTATTTATGAAAATTGATATACCAAATGGTATATAAAGTGATTTTGAAATATTTTCAAAATATGTCAGTTATTTGTATTTACCAGTGAAAGCTGGCGTATTTTCAAAAGACTAAGCGCATGTTTGCAAAGTACGTAATAGGCTAGAAGCTGCCAAGTAATTGCTTAGTGTAATTTGCAACTCTATACAAGAAGCCTAGTAGTCTTTTATGTAATCATTTGTTATTCGATCCGCATGTGGATCTTTTAGCATACTCTCGTCTGTATATTATTTTTGAACTTTCGGACATTGTACTTTGTAATAATATTTTATACTCCTAAGACTTTCGTTGTGTTAATGTGAATATCTATATCAATTTGTCACGCATAAACCCCAAGTCCCGCCCACCGGGAAATTAGGGTGTGACAGGTCAATGACAGTAAGATGTATGAAATCGTTGAATTGAATTTATAGTGGCGATTGTGTTTGGATGACTATCTCTTATATTTTGGGAAATTCAAAATGGGAATTAATCTTCACTCACCCTTCCCTTCTATCTCTCTCTATACATACATAGATACATATAGAGAGAGATAGAGTGAAAATGATGTAAAAATAAGATTTATGAATGTAAGAATAGTGAAAGCCATTCAAAATCCACCAAACTTATATTTTTTGTATAAAATAGTGGGAAATTTAAAATACACCGAACTTATATTCTTTTGTATAAAATAATATAAAAGGATAAATAGACGATAAATATTAGACTAGTTATATACATATGTATTAGGATTCATGGTGTGGGAGAAAGTCCATTGGGGCTTTATTACATCATATCAACGACACGTAAGTGGGTCTTCACTATGGGTGTAAACGAGCTGGGCCGAGCCCAAGCTCGACTGGGCTCGAGCTTGGCTCATCATGTTTTTCTGAAGATTGAGCCCGAGCTTGGCTCGGTTTGAGCTTACTTATTTGAGCTCAAGCTCGGCTCACGAGTAAAACCCAAAGCTCGAACTCGGCTCAAGCTATTTTGATATAAAATACCAAATACTAAATACCGAATAATTATTATTTTTGTTAACATTCCAATATAGAATTTATTGAAACGGAATTGTATTCAAAATAAGGTATGTATCGCAACTATACTTAGTACCAATACTGTGACAAACCTATGCCGACCAAACAACATCAGTATCAGTATATGTATCATTTTTTATAGTTTTCGATCAATGTAAAACATGTGTTGATATCGTTTTGGGAGAGAACCTTCGTGTAATTTAACCTAATACAATCGTAAATACTTTTTTTTTATTTTGTACTACATACATGTTATGTTTCCTGTGGGGTTGCGTGGTGGAATTTCCCTAGTTTACATTAATATGTACTACATCATGGAAAATTGGCTTATAATACAAGATTACAAGAACCATGATTATATACATACCTATTGGGATCTGTATTCAACACCCTTTTAATCCCTATAGAAGGTGAGCGCTTGAGAGTGTTTGAGAGATCCAATGACATTATCTTCAAAACAACAATTTGTTTCATTCAACAGCATTCTTGTAGTTAACCATGTATATGGCAGCAACAGTTACCACGGCCCCGGTTAGTTGAATCGGTGAAAAAGTCTCGCCAAGATAGAGAAAACTGTAAATCAAAATAAGAAAACCATCCCAATATATGACTAAAATTAATAGTAGTTTCCATAAGCAAGTTGAAAATTTGGCTCATAAAATCAATTTACCCGAAAACCGAAGCGAACATCGGAGTTAGAAAGGTCAGAGAGCTAAGCTTTGTCAAGCTACCTGGTAAATATCAAGAATGAAAAAGGTTGATATACAAAATAAATAAGCTAGAAAAAAGCATGATCAAATGAAGATGACCTCTTGTAGCATTGTAAAAGTATAAGCCATAGCTGATAGCGCTGCCAAACACAGAGGTATACAGAAGGGCGAAAACGTCATTTGCTGTGAGCTCGCTGAGTCCCCCATTGAGAGCAGGATCATGAACAAGATATGACAATGCTGCCAATGGAATCCCACCAAGAACCATGTGCTGCACGGATATTTATAGGGAAGGTAATCTTTAGTATATAATATATATTAAGAATATAAAATATATTAAGAATGAAAACTAACTAAAAGGGTTACCAAGTAACATATAGCACAATTAGATCAGTGCAATTCAATTTTCTACAACCCTTAAGTTTAAGACTACCTAAAGAAATAGGTGTATCAGTTTGCTAACTGTTTGAATAATTATATAGACTATAGAGCAAGTGTTATGTTACTAACCCATCCAGTAGCCATAACGGGATCTGAGTATTTAGAAACCCATCGGACCATGACGGTACCAACCGCCATGCTTTGAGCTGCGAGAAGCATCCACCATTCCCCGCTCCCCCATAATGAGAAGTTATTCTCGTCGAATGAAATAGCAGGCAGCTGCAACAACAACAACAACCAATTCATCACTTCTGCTATCCCTATTTATCAAGAACGAAACACTAACAAGTTCTTTGGATAAACTATAAACTAACTATTAGTTATTACATCTTGGAAAATCAGAATCAGAATTAAATACTCATACATCATATCATTGGCTAAGCAGTTAGTGCGGTAAAGTATCGGATATCGGTCAAGGACCGATATTTGAGATATAGGTTATCGCGGTGGGATATCGGTAATTTTAATATCATGCAATATTTAAATATATAGCAATTTAACATTAACAATTCAGTATACTCTCCTACCATTAACAAATTAACCTTTTGCAACTTGCAAAACACTAACAAGTAGCAAGTCGGAACTGATTAACACTTAAAACACCAACATTTAACACTAACAATTAACAATGAAGACTTAAAACACTAATAGCAGCAATAAGAAGAGAGACGAATGATAAAAGATATCCGGAATATCGGTGAAATATCTGCCAAATATCAGTCAATATCGCCGATTATCGGTATTGATATTCTGACCGATATTTAACACCGATATTTTACATGGGGACCGATAACCGATATATCACTGATATGATATGTCACTGATATTAACTACATGGATCATTGGTTGCTTAAAGCTATGGCAATAAGGTAGTTTTGCATTTGACTCAATAATCAGTCTTAAGAGTCTTCTTACGGCAGCTCATTATTTGATTATCCAAATTTAAGCAAAAAAATAAATATAACCTAGAATTAAAAAAATAACATAATCAGTTTATCTAAAATGTAAAGCTGATTGCTTTGGCCTCAAATTGCAATAACATATTCAAATGCACAACCAAACGCCCCTTCTATAACTCCATAAGCCTAAAGTAGAGTTGAAAAAATACTAAAGAAACAAAAGTTAAAAGGAAGACACAAATGATGCATAGAGATTGAGAAGTTTGAATATCAGTATACCTCTAGAAGTGCAAGGCCTACGACACCGAGAAACAGACCTGCAACTCCAACTAAACTGATTGATTCGCCAAACAGCAAGGAAGCGAGAACCGCAACCGTCAACGGTTGTGAATCAATTATAACCTGCAGTAGTACATGAGTAATTTAAAGCATGTATTTAAACACATTTATGCTTTAATTCATCTAGCATACCTTAAACCAAAAGTATTTTTATAAATAATGAAGTGAGCTGACAAACAACAACAACAACAACAACCGTACCCAGTATAATCCCACCTATAGCCAAAGCTATTGGTAGGATCTGGGGAGGGTGAGATGTAGGCAAGCCTTACCTCTATCCCAGGGGATAGAGAGGCCGCTTCCACTGAGACCCCCAGCTCCTAAACCAAATCCAGATATAAGAGTCAAATAAACATACAAAAAGTATATAACACAGATGCAAGCGATAACACACATAGGCTATCAATATAAAGATGAGCTGACAAACAAGATAGTACAAAAATAGACATCATTGGTTCCGTCAAATTTCAAGAAAGTAAGCATTTGTCTGCGCATCTTACCCTTGACTGAATACAATAACATTAATAAAAAAAAATAAACGCAAAGCAATTTAGCCGAAGTGAACATACACTGCCAAGGCCAGCCGATGTCTTCTCCAGTCCTTTTGCTAAAAAACCCTGCAATGCATCACCAAACATAATCAAACTCCCTAAGCAACCCATGTAAACTCAAACAGTTCGCTTTACTTGCATGCTGATTAGATGTTTGACTGGTAATTGTTTGTTTAGATATGATTACAAGAATCCTGATAGAGAAACTGTTATTCCTTCCACTCCATCAAATTTGCAACAATGTTAACTTTGAGTGTCTTGAAATTTTATTGTAATTTACCATTTTACTGCATATATCAAGTTAGAACTACCAACTCGTGTTACCATTTGAACTTATTTATGTGAAAACAACTGAGTTCGGCCACCATTCAAACCTAGTGGGTGTTTAGACTTTAGATAGAAGTGATTTTCCAAGCATTAAACTTCAAAGCATAGTTGTCAATAGCGAGCATAGCGATCGCTATAGCGCGCTACGTAGCATATAGGTCTAGGCTCGCTATTAGGATTGTAGCGATAGATAGCGATAATAGCACAATTTTTTTTCAATATAAACAGCAATTATAAAGTAGCGGGATTTTAGGTTTGTGTTAAATATACATGTAAAATAGCATATATACCAGGGTATTTTGATATAATATACATATAATTTTTTTTCTAGTGTGTCGCTATTTATAAAATAGCCGCCCGCTATTTATCGCTCTTCGCTATATAGCATATAGCTACCTTATCGCTATTTGTCGCTATTCGCCATTAACAACTATGCTTCAAAGCATTTAGATAACCTGCTTCAGTCTAAAACTATCTAACTATTTAATTGCTAGATAATCAACTTTAAGTAAGTTTGATTTTAACGGAAAAAAATAATATCAAATGATAGTATAATTATTAATACATTTTGCATTCATCTATTAGTTCTTTACATAATTTTAAATCGGCACACTCTAAAGCCTCAGCCCCCTCAAAAGTAAGGATGGCAATGGGGTGGGATTGGGACATGTTTTGGTAATCCCAACCCCATACCCGATTGTAAAATGGTGACCTATACCCGGCCCAACACCCGTATGGTATCTATCGCCTATCGGGTAATTACATGTCGGGTATACCCTTTGGGTTTTTAAAAAAAAAAAATCTTACCGCTCTATTTTTCCTATAACTATCCATTAATCAATTGCATACTGTATAAATCCTACACTCCGGAAACTAATATAAATTTCTTAAAATATATAAACATCCAAAAATATATGTTCATTTCCATATGATATTTACATCAATGGATTAGTCATGCTTGTAAAAATCCCGACTAGCCTCCGATTAGTCGCCGATTAATCGCTAGTCCCAAGTTCACTGAGTAACTTTTATCTAATCGGTTAATTAATCAGTAGGCGGTCAACAATGGTTAAATCCAGTCCTAATCGGCCAAAAATCGGTGGTAGTCTAGCGATTCCGGCCAAAGTTAGGTTAGACTCTTGACCAAAACCTGTAAATTCCGGCAATTAATCCTATCTACTTGAAAATATGGGTCGAATAAGGTGTTAAAACACGTCTACTTACAAAATACATAAAAAAAAGTGTGTACACATATAAAACTGAAAATTACATATAAAATCCCAACACCAATCCAATTAATCGCTAATCAGTACCTCACAGACCGACTAGCGCCTAACGATTTTTTAAATCTTGGGATTAGTACTAGATACACAAAAAATAAAAATAAAATATATCACAGTATATGTTTTCGGGTAATTGGGCTGGGTAAACGGGTACATCACTTAATCCCATACCCGTGATTTTTTTTAAACTAATCCCATCCCAAATGTTTTGGGTTTCGGGTTTGATTGCTATCCCTACTCAAAAGTGATCATTACAACTTTGAACACCTGATCAATCAAACACTATCTCCTGAATCACAATCTTATCAGACTCAATTATCTAATCATCACACATATCAATTTTCTAAATCGAGATAGCATAACTCTCCGAAAAGTAATAATTAAAATATAAACAAACAATCCTAACTCAAAATATAACAAACAAACTAACCTGAAAACAAGTAGCATCAACAATAGCAAACACAGCAATAGCCAACCAAGCATTAACCCCAACGGGAACCTTCCTACCACGAGAACCAGCAAACGCAACCAACAACAAACCAGAAGGAACCAATCGAAACGACGAAACAAACAACGGTCCTAATTTGGGCAAAACCTCCTTCATAGCCACCATAGCCGTGCCCCAAAAGAAAAACGGCGAAACTAGTAACGTCCATTCCCAAATCAGGTCACTCAACGACGCCGTTTCAGGTGATTCGATTCCGTAATCACCTGTTCCCTCCGGTGGATACACGCATTCCACATCGGTTCCGGTTCCTACACAGTCGATTTCGGATGATTCTGGTGGAGAATTGGTGTCTGATTTGGAAACCCTAGGTGTTAGAGTGATGTAGGGTTTTGTTGAGGAGATTATGCGGGAGGTGAGTTGGAAACGTGACTGTGATGGTAGTTGTTTAGGGAAGTGACGGTGACGGTGACGGAGGTAGGTGGCGCGTGTGAAAGGGAGGTAAGAGGAAACGGCGGAGGGAGAGGCGGTGCC
Source organism: Helianthus tuberosus (assembly GCA_030545235.1). Classification (NCBI taxonomy): domain Eukaryota; kingdom Viridiplantae; phylum Streptophyta; class Magnoliopsida; order Asterales; family Asteraceae; genus Helianthus; species Helianthus tuberosus. The sequence continues at coordinate 181,417,753 of CM060381.1, read as the reverse complement.
GTGGCAGGTGGCGGACGAGGAAACGGCGGGCATTTTCCGGCGCGGGTGATTACCGGATTGGTTTTGGTGATGGAAATGAATTTAAACAAATGTTATAATATTCATTCATTGTTAATAACTAGTGGATTCTTTCGCGCGTTGCGGCGGACATTTGGTTGGTATTGGTTTGGCCTATTACGTTATCGATATGGTACCGTCACTCGATATAACAACTGAAAAAGAAAACCTGGAAATAATTGAATCATTATATGACCAAATTAAATGATGTTGGCACGTGTTTACATCAATTGAAAACAATAAAAACTAATATCAATAATGATTCTAATAGTACCTACCATACGCATAGATGTGTTCAACTAAAATAAAAAATAAAAATATATACCTTTTTTCATCTATTTTCCTAGAATAAAAAAATCACCGCCCATTTAGATAGGATAGGGAGTTAAGCATGTGCAAAATAACAATATAATTGTTTTCATAACTAACTATACTTACAATTGAAACTCGGGACGTTTTTGTTATTGTATGCATCTAGCGATCTTTTTATCATGTAGCAAATCATACGTGCCAACGGAGTAAGGTAACACATGAAGATAATATACATAGATAGCAAAAATTAAAATGTGTATACGTTAAAAGAGTTTGTTTTAAATTTAATATATGTAGAATAACATTATTATTTTATTATTTGAACCTATTTAATTATGTTTAACTTATTTAATTATGTTTAACATTTGCGTATTCATATTTTATAAAAAAAAATGTAAATAAAACAACACAAATAACTATCTCTGCTACTCCTTAAAAAATTATGTAAAACAACATAAATAGTTATCTCTGCTATCCCTTAACTTAAAATAATAAAAAAGGAAACACGCTTATAAATGAATCAATAAAATAAACTAACTTCTCATTCTTATTTTCCAGTTTCAGAAACCTCTTTGACTGCCTTCAATTTCAATTTTTGGTTATTTGGATTTTAATATCCCAATCTTAATTTTCTATTCAATAACAACAGCTCTTTTGTTTTCTCTCATCTTTACACAGCCCAACCATTGTCGGCTCCTCCCTTTCCACTTTCCCTCATCTCTAACTCTATCTCTCATTCTCTCTCTTTCTATTCCTCCCATTTTTTTTGTCTCTCTTCCTTTTAATTTGAAGAAGTTGGTCATACTAAACTAATGATGATTACTCTTATGCAGACAATCAGGTGGTGCCTTTGTGATGGTAAATAAAGGGTCATGGCATTATCGTAAATAGTATCTAAAATTTGTCCAATTCTGATACTGTTCATAAGAAACAACATGAATTGTTATATTATAAAATTTGTTTTGATATTGGGTGTTTAGTGTTGGATTGTTATGTTGACGGGCTTAGTTTGGAACCGGATCGAACTAGTTTAATACCCGTCCGGTGGACGGGTTACGTTGAACAACGTAACAAACAAAGCTAATCTATATTAAGTGTACACAAAGTTAACTTTACACACAAGAGCACCATTCTTTAATTTATAAAAGGAAAACGAACGTCAAAAATTTCCAACCACAACCATATAAAATAAAACTAATAGGTACTAAAACATGAAAATGCAAAAGTAACCCGTAGATAAAATATACGCATAACACTTTTAGAGAAAACATAGCGCCGAACAATCGGACCTTGCAACCAGTCAAAAATACCAAAACTTAATTAATTTTCATACTTTACCCGTCCGGTCTACGGGAACACAAACGTAATTACGTAAACACTACATCAAATCATATTCGCAACAAAAATCAATTTTCCTTAACTTCGAATGAAAAAATAAACATAAATCATCCTTAGAGGACCGAGTACCATTGCACAGCAAGAAACCAATAGCATGAAGTAACTATTAAGCAAAAACTAACCCAATTAATCTACCCTACATTGAAATAAACATCATATATTATTGACAGTGAAAGTTCAGATCAAGGAACCTCTAATTTCATTATACCTTGGAGTGATTAGCTTTGGAAGAGTAAACAATCAGGTAGTAATTTTTAGCACAGAATATATAGTTACAAAAAATGAATTCTCCATGTTTGTGTTTTTTGATCATATCACAAGTGGAAAAAGAAGTGTCTTCTTTGAGGACTCCTCCAAGTGCAACATACCATTCGAATATCCATGGTGTGGAACCTTCCTCCACCAATCCTTCTAAGATCTCACAGTCTGTCTAGTCTATATAAAGACAAAAAAAATAAAACTCAAATTGTGTACTATTGTTAGCATAAACCAGATAGGATTAAAGAGGGTATAACTTAGGCCTAATTCTCAACCTGTTTCCTGCTAGACAAAAACGCATTGTGTGGTACCTATCGGCCTGTAAGAGGCAATATCCAAATAATGCTAAATTGCAATACTAACACAAAAAGTAACTGACAACTTGAAGACACGAAGTATATTCCAATCAGGACGTTACTCTGAGTGTGGAGACCTGTAGCAATCAGAAAGAATGGAGGTTGAAACTTTAGTGACGCAGAAAAAATAATGATCGCATGACCGAACAACTATCCAAGTTGAGCCAAGCTCCATCCAAAAGATAATACCCCTACTCCCATCACTCTTATTATTATGTTTAATTAGCGAGTAAGTCTAGAGATGTCAATCCATTAGCAATCTCAATGTCAGACCTGCATGAAGTACAGAAAAAAAGATTTATAAATGAAAACATGGTAAATATTTATAACAGACAAGATAAATAGATAAAGCAGTTAGGTACACCAACCTATGGATGTATGGGTTGTAGACCTGAAACATTTTATATACGGAAAAATAATTATTAAAAGCATCGTTCAGATACGTACCTTCATATTGATGATATCATGTATCCTGGTCTTTCATCGTCTAATGCGGTCATCTACGCGCCTTCTTCCTTATCAACTAAATAAGGCCTACTAAATAACACGTTCTTACACCTTAAATGCTATATGAAGCTGAAATAAAAGGAGTTTGACACTCAAAACCTAATATAGAATCAAACCAACTTCATAACATACAATCTATTTCCATTTCAAGAGCAAAATCACCAATCAAAATATCAAACTTACAGCTGAAAACATGCACACTTACAATGACAATACACAACAGGTCACTTGTCTGCCTTTTTCAAGACATTTCTCAGGGTTAGGGTCATCCTTCTTGCACTTAAGAAAAACAGAAAAAATATAGCATACATGGTTTAAGACGAAAAATTATGTCAGAAATATAATTCACCTATAACCAATAATTACAAAATTAACACCAAATAAGAGCGTAACCCTAAAAACTACACAAAATCTAACTTTAAAGCAAAGAAAGGGTGAACCTGTTTGAGTTCTTCATCATTGAGTGCATCTTTAAGAGTCCGATTCTTTGACACCACAAATACTTCTTCATATATAAGTGTCTGATGTTCAGGTTCAACGATGTTTGGTTTATCAGTATTATCGAAAACAATGTCATCGTCCACGACTTCCGGATATTAAATTGCTGGATATAAAATGTATACCATCACTCACTTTACTCAAAAGCATCCTAGTAATTATGAAGTTTGAATTCAAATCAGAAAGCATAAAAGCAATCGCTAACTTTAACATGACCTTTGCACATGATCTTGAAGATATATTCTCCCCAATTCCTGGTAACACCTGTATCATTATAGCAAGGATGAGAATAAATTTGGGTGAAATATGATGAATTAGAATCCCATGCTTCTATCAGACGAGAAAAAAATTATACAACCATGAAATGGGTACAGGTTGACACAAGCCGTTTAAAAAATAATCAATTTTGTTCGGTTAGAACATGTTTCAAAGTATTGTCACCGTACCGTACAGAGAATTTTCATATCAAACTCAAATTGAACTTGAAAGATTTTATAAAAGAACTTACATCATCCGACTCTTCTTTCTCTTCGACCTTTTCTTCTTTCTTTGAAAACAGACCAAATGAGCATTGATCGACTAAGATGCGTATATATCTCAACCGCACATCTATCACAACGCCTTGCGGATTGCAAATTAATAGCATCAAAAACCTTTCCAGCAGAGCTTAGAAGGCTGTATCGCTGTAAGGAGACTCCTAGCATGTCTGAATTTGACTTGAAAGCACCGACAAACAAACACTGGAATCAGATTTAGGGTTAACATGGGGGGGGGGGGGGGGGGGGGGGGGGGGCTCCAAACAATAACACAAATTTACTCAAATAAAATAATTTTTTTATCAAATTCTTAAACAATAACACCTCTGCATCTAACGGCGATGTGCTTCGACGCCGACATTAGCACCGCCGACGTCGGAACAGGTTCTCTGGCAGCCTCTACTGAACTCGCCATCTCAATCCTGATCAAGCAACAAACCCTATTTTAACACACACATCGATTTGGAGTGAGATCGGATCGAAATTAACAGGAAGATAGATGATAATTTGAAGTGAAATAACATGTAAATGTTAAATTAGGGTTTACATACCATGGTTGGTTCTTGAGTTTTAACCGGAAATTACAACACACACAAATGCTTGGAATCGGTGTTGCGACGAAATCGATGGCTTCACTTTTACTTTTCAAAGCGCAATGGATTGATACAGAGCGATGAAGGGGAATGGGCAAAAATGTAGGTTTGAGATCGCTATTAAAAGGAAGGGTAGAAGCCAATGATCTCTAGATCAAGTGGTGGAGGGCTTGCATTTCTCTTGAGAGATGCAGGTTCGACTCCCACTTGATACAGAGTGAGGCGCTGGTGGGCAATGATAGGAGACCCAGGGAAACCTGGGTTGGATCCTTGAGCCAAACGGGTTTTACCGGTAAATTTCACCGTCGTGCCTACGGGCGGGTGGGTTACCGGGTTTTCCCCGGAATTGGTGGTGGACTCGGGTTACTCTCGGAGTACTCCGTTTGTCCAGTGGGTGCCCCGAGAGTGCTCGGGATTGAGTTTGTTGGCCGTTCAAAAAAAAAAGGAAGGGTAGAAAGTTACCAGAAGCGTGGGGAGGGGACGTGGGAGAAATCAAACCCAAAACTGTTTGTAACCTCCTCATTTTAGGAAAGAGAGAGAGAGTTAAACCTCACTATAATCCCAATATTACATTTTTTTCTAGTTTAAGGGCATGTTTGGCTAAGCTTTTCAAAAAACTTATTGACTTATTGGCTTTTTGGAAAAGTCAGTATGGAGTGACTTATTGGCTTTTCCCCCTCACATACACCCTCATTGCCAAACATCATTTTGAAGCTTATGACTTTTCAAAAAGCCAATAAGTCAATAAGCTGTTTCAAAAAGCTTAGCCAAACATGCCCTAAATGGTGAGGATCAAAAGTTGATAAGTTTATACGACTGAGATTGCACCAAAAGTTGGTTACAGTATACCCGTATATTTTTAAATGGTCAGGAAGTAGCCATCAAAGTTGTGGAGATAATGGGCAGAAAAAGGTGGAGGTAACCACCTACTTGAGAAACCGCAAAAAACCGCTCTAAACCGCCATGAGATCGGTTATTTTTGGGAGTATAAACGGCTGAGATTTCATCTCAGCATGATCCGACGGTGGATATCGATTTAGAAAGCGGTTAGACTTAATGGGTTTAATATATATATATATAATTAAGGGGGTGAATTTTGTATTGTATTGTACATTGTATACACCTACAAAAACAAGTTACATGTACAATAATTTCACATGTTTTTTTTTTGGTTTCTTTTTTCCTGTTACACTTCGACACCCTCAACTTTCAGAAGTCTTTAACGTATTTATTTTTATCTACGTATTGGCATAAATTCTGGTTGATTTACGTTTTAATGTAATTTTTTTTGGGGTAAGCTTGAATATAATAAGTTTTTGTGCTTCTTTTTTTGTATTTTTTAGTTGTCTTACTTTTGTGCTTCTTTTTTTTTTTTTTTTTTTTGTATTTTTTAGTTCTCTTTGTTTTAAACAACTAGCCTAATAACATTATAGAGATAAGAAAGAGAGATTGGGGAATGGATATTTTTATTGATGTTTAAAATGAATCACATATGCATCTATTTATAGGCTTACAAGATGGGGTTAAGTATATGGAGGGATGGGAGTTAAGTATATGGATAATTCATAACACTCCCCCTTGACTATCCACGTGACAAAATAATATATTATTCTTATAATACGCTTGGTGATGCTGCCTCATTAAAAACCTTGCCAGGAAAACCCAGTGGGATAAAACCATAGCTAAGGGAAAAAGAGTACAGCGCGTATTATTCTCCCCCTGATGATTTAAGCTCCTTGAGTCGATGCATCCCGATCCCATGAACCAGTTTCTTGAATGTAGAGGTCGGAAGTGCTTTAGTAAACAAGTCTGCCAAATTGTCGCTAGAACGAACTTGTTGGACAGCGATATCTCCATTCTTTTGCAAATCATCTGTGAAAAAAAACTTTGGTAAAATGTGCTTCGTTCTGTCACCTTTGATGTATCATTCCTTAAGTTGAGCAATGCATGCTGCGTTGTCTTCATGTAAAATTGTCGGTCCCTCATCTCTCGTAGAAATACCACAAGACCCACGAATGTGTTGTATTATACTTCTTAACCAAACACATTCTCGACTAGCTTCATGAATCGCCAATATTTCTGCATGGTTAGATGATGTGGCTGTGATGGTTTGCTTTACAGAACGCCATGAGATAGCAGTGCCTCCACTAGTGAATAAATATCCAGTTTGAGATCGTCCAGTGTGAGGATCAGACAAATACCCTGCATCTGCAAAACCAACCAAACTTGTTGTCGATTGGTTAGTAAAATACAACCCCATATCTTTTGTACCTTGAAGGTATCGAAATATTTGTTTTACCCCATTCCAATGCCTCTTCGTAGGGCATGAACTATATCTTGCTAATAAATTTACAGAAAATGATATATCTAGTCGTGTATGACTAGCAAGAAACATTAGTGCACCAATTGCACTTAAATATGGTACTTCTGTGTAACAACTCTCACTAAAACTATTATTTATTATTATATTTAGTTCAATAGGAAACCCTAATTGAGACACCCAAGTGATTCTGCACAAACCCTGGAATTTTCAGAATCATCAGAATCAGGATCAGGACCCCTAAAACTCAGGGGGGGGGTAAAACCCTAGTTACGATTATCCACATAACTATCTGTCAAATTCGAATTTTACGAAACTGTCAAGTCAGCAAGGCTAGTTGAGGATGTGGCTACCCTATGGAAATAGGTGACCCCTCGCGTCACGCGAGGGGGGTCAAAATTCGTGTATAAATAGTAGGCATTGGGACTTGATTTCTGGAATTAAAACGACGAACAAATTCGCTATATACACTGAAATACGTTATGTTTACTATTAAAACACACACGGATCACTAATTGCTGCCGCAAAACAGGGTAATCACTCGATCGCTGCTACGATTCAATGTCCGATTGATTAAACTATCCAATGGATGTTTAAGTGCTGCCCACATTAGGGTTATGCTTTGTCATTCGTCGTTAATTCGATGGATGTTTAAGTATCGCACTTTGTCATTCGTTGTGAGGGTTGATCTCGTGAGTTATCGTAAATGTTGTATTGATTACTAACCCAGTTTTGTGTGCATTGTTATTTAAATTAGGTTAACAAGGCTAATCAGTAGACTAGACTCTGTCCGTGTTAAAACTGCAATGTGAGTCATTTTCTTTTTATCAAAGTGCTTTATAAATTCTTAAATATTTTCAGAGTTATAATTACAGTGATTAAGTATATGTAGTCACCAAATTACAGCCGGTATGTGGGGTTTTGTATACATTACTTTATAATCGTCACCATTGAGGCAGCCAATGGGGGATATGACCACAGTCACAGAAACGAGTCTAGTGACAAATACTGTGGGTAGTTGGTTGATATCTGAAACATTGTAATCTCTCTTAATACTGTAAATTATAACAAATGTGTTGTTTTAATAAATAGAATGATTCACCAGTATTTCCATCTGACAAAACCTTTTTCAAACATGTTTCAGGTGATCTGTTGTGATTCAGGAAAAGTGTCGTGACGCACTTCAAGCTTAAGAAAGTGGCTCATTATAAAATAAAGAAATCATGTTATGTAACCTAAAGATTTCTCCGTGAAATCATATGATTGTAAATTATCAGGGTTTTATCCCGAGATTGTGAAATAAAATAATCGGGAAAATTTAGCTTTAAAAAGATCCTGATGGTAAACTTCCGCTGTTAAACTCAATTAAATAAATACCACGGGATTTTCTGTCCCGCGGCTCCTGAAACGGGTCAAACCGGGTCGGGGGCCGTGACATTCTATTTAGGAATGGACGAGTGGTGGACCAATGATTGGCAATTCCAAAACATTATCAACAGTCCTTATTCCTTTCTTCCCCAGTTCGATCCAGAACCTCTACCAAATCCACCGATGAGTACTGAGAATATGGCTGAACTCCGCCATTTTGGCGAAGAGCTAATGGATGCTGGGAATAGGATTCGAGAGATAGGAGGACAAATTTCATGGAAATATGATGAGAGGGAACACCGTTATTAAAGATGCAAGTGACGAGAGAGAAGTGGGTAGTGAGTCTGTGTTTGTATAATAACAGTAATATTAATGAAAGTTAGCATGTGTAAAATAAATAATAAAACGGTTGTATATAGAAGCATGATATAATCTATAAAATAAATAAAATTTTAGAAAATTTACAATTTTGTTTGTATATTTGTTTACGTGATTATGTGCAATTAATTGTGACATTGGATTATTTCTTTTATACTAATTATTTATCTATAAATTAATTATCTGATGGCAAACATTGGTAATGAACCAGTAAATGAAGTAAATCAATCTGAGCAAAATCAGGAAGAACAATTGTTAAATAGACAAGATATCGAGGATATCGTTGCACAAGGAATAGCTAATGCTATTCCAGCAATCGTTGCTGCTGTCCAGAAACCTGTTAAACCTCAATCAATCATTCCTAGTAAACGTACCCAAGGCGACAACTTTAGTAATAGTATAAACGGAGGTGGTAATCGTGTTAATAACAATAATGATCTGCAAGCCCCAATTTTCAAGAAAATAAAAGCTGCAACGCCTAGTTGCACTTACAAAGAATTCCTTGCCTGTAAACCAGTTGAGTTTGCAGGTAACGAAGGGGCTATTGCAGCACTGCGTTGGTTAGAGAAAACTGAGGCAGTGATCACCATAAGTAAATGTGCTGAGGAAGATCAAGTTATGTATGCGTCAAATCTTTTTAAAGAAGGTGCGTTAGAATGGTGGAACACAGTGTTACAAGCTAAAAAGAAGGAGGCATATGCCATGAAATGGGAAGAATTTAAGAATCTTGTAGAAAGAAAATTCTGTCCCGAGTATGAAAAAGATCAAATGGCAAATAAGTTCCTAAACCATCGGATGGTGAATGTGGACTGTCGAGGATATACTTCGACATTCTTCGAATATGCTAGAGTGGTACCAATGCTGGCTTCGCCAGAACTGGTACTCATCTCTGGCTATATTTGGGGATTAATTAGTGAAATCCGTAATATCGTTAAAGCTGCGAGACCTCGCACTATTGACGATGCGGTAGAATTAGCTAATACCCTCACTGACGAACTGGTACGCACGAGGGATGAAAACAAGAAGAAGGAATTGGCTCAGAAAATTACCCAAGGATTTCGTGTGGGTAATAGTAGTAACTTCAAGAAAAGAGGAACAGGGCAATCCTCAACTCCTCAGTTCTGCAGAAATTGCAAAAAGAAACATTATGGAAGATGTAATGTAACTTGCAACTTTTGCAAAACTGTAGGACATCATGAAGAAAACTGCAGAAGGAAAACCATAACCTGCTTCAACTGTGGAGAAAAAGGGCATTTTAAAACAGAATGTCCTAAATTGGTCAAACCAGTAGACAACAAAACCAAGGCGACCGACGGAGCTACTAAGAAGAATGTCAGAGCATTCCAGCTGACCACCCAAGAAGTAGAACTCATTCCAGATATGATAGCTGGTACGTTCCTATTTCACAACGTTTACGCAAAAGTATTATTTGACTCTGGTGCAAACCAAAGTTTTATAAATACTTTATTCTGTCAAGCTCTTAAGTTACCTTTAACCAACATTAGGCAGATTTTTACAGTCGAAACCGCAGATGGGAATTCAGTTAAAATAGATCAGGTTTTGCAAAAAGTAGAAATAGAACTTTCAGGTCATAAATTTTCTGCAAATCTGTTACCTATGAAATTAGCTGAATTCGATGTTGTGTTAGGAATGGATTGGTTAATAGCCAACCATGCTCAGATCATTTGTGATAAAAATTCTATAGAGATCCAGGCACCTACTGGAGAAGTAATCACGATTACAGGAGATAAACCACGTAAACCCATGAAGTTCATATCAGTAATGAAAGTTGCTAGTTATGAAGGAAAGCAAGGTATAGTATATATGATTTCAGTAATCATTAATACTAAGAATAAAGAACTTAAGGAAATTTATGTAGTCTCAGAATACCCAGATATATTCCCAGAAGAGTTACCAGGATTACCACCAAATAGGGAAGTGGAATTTAGGATTCATCTAATTCCTGGAACTACACCGATAGCTAAGGCACCTTATCGGTTAGCTCCTACCGAAATGTTAGAACTGAAAAAGCAATTAGATGAATTATTAAGCAAAGGATTTATACAACCTAGCTCATCCCCGTGGGGAGCTCCAGTGTTGTTTGTAAAGAAGAAGGATGGTTCGATGAGAATGTGTATTGATTATAGAGAATTGAATAAGGTTACAATTAAGAATCGATACCCATTACCTAGGATTGATGATCTATTCGATCAACTTCAAGGAGCTATATATTTTTCTAAGATTGACTTACGTTCCGGATATCATCAATTGAAAGTACAAGAGGAAGACATACCTAAAACTGCTTTCAGAACTAGGTATGGTCATTACGAGTTTACAGTCATGCCCTTTGGGTTAACGAATGCTCCTGCCGCATTCATGGACATGATGAATAGAATCTGTAAACCGTATTTGGATAAATTTGTAATTGTTTTTATAGACGATATACTTATTTATTCCAAAAGTCAGACAGAACATTATGAGCACTTGCATGCACTCTTAACTTTATTAAGAAAAGAAAAGCTTTATGCCAAATTCTCGAAGTGTGAATTTTGGCTAAAGGAAGTGCAATTTTTAGGACACATGGTGAATCACGAAGGTATTCATGTAGATCCTGCTAAGATAGAGGCAATTACCAATTGGAAGGTTCCGCAAACCGCAATGGAAATTAGAAGTTTTATAGGTTTAGCTGGGTATTATAGATGGTTTATTAAGGATTTTTCCAAGATAGCTGTACCATTAACTAAGCTAACCTGTAAAGCCGTTAAGTTTGAATGGGGACCTAAACAAGAAGAAGCCTTTAGAATCTTGAAGCAGAAATTAACAAATGCTCCAATCTTAGCTTTACCAGAAGGGACTGAAAATTTTGAAGTATATTGTGATGCTTCAAAACTAGGATTAGGATGTGTGCTAATGCAACGCAAGAAGGTAATTGCGTATGCTTCAAGACAATTGAAAAGTACGAAGAAAACTATACGACTCATGATTTAGAATTAGGAGCTGTAATTTTTGCCCTTAAGATTTGGAGGCATTATCTGTACGGAAGTAAATTTACTGTCTATACAGATCATAAAAGTTTAAAGTATATATTTAGGCAAAGAGAGTTAAACATGAGGCAAAGGAGATGGATGGAAATCCTAAGTGACTACGACTGTGATATTCAGTATCACGAAGGAAAGGCAAATGTAGTTGCAGATGCCTTAAGTCGTAAATATCATGAGAAACAACGACGGGTTCGTGCTCTCAGATTAAATCTACAGTTAGATTTAATGGAACAACTGAAGCATTTTCAAGAAACAGCCATCAAGGATGATGCTGAAGGAATGAAAGGAAGAATAAAAGAATTAGAACAAGGATCTGATGGAATTTGGAGATTACATAAGAAAAGGATTTGGGTACCTAAGCAGGGAGAATTAAGAAATAAGATTTTAGAGGAAGCTCATAAATCTAGGTATACCATACATCCTGGAAATAATAAGATGTACCAAGATTTAAGAAATAATTTCTGGTGGATAGGCATGAAGAAGGATATAGCTAGATATGTTTCAAAGTGTCTTACTTGTTCACAAGTTAAGGCAGAACACCAGAAACCTTCAGGTATACTACAACAACTAGAAATGCCTGTATGGAAATGGGAACTCATAACAATGGATTTTGTTACTAAGTTACCCAAAACCAGAAAAGGTAATGATGCGATTTGGGTAATTGTGGATCGATTAACCAAATCTGCTCATTTTCTACCTATGAAAGAAACCTTTAGCATGGAAAGATTGGCAAAGTTATATGTAGATGAAGTTGTATCCTTACATGGAGTTCCACTCTCCATTGTTTCGGATAGGGATAGTCGTTTTACTTCTCATTTCTGGACAAGTTTTCAGAAAGCAATAGGAACTCGACTAAACTTAAGCACTGCATATCATCCCCAAACAGACGGGCAAAGTGAAAGGACAATCCAAACTCTAGAAGACATGCTCCGAGCATGTGTAATAGATTTTGGAGGAAACTGGGATGATCATTTACCATTAATTGAATTCTCCTATAACAATAGTTATCATTCAAGCATCGAAACTGCCCCATTTGAAGCACTGTATGGAAGGAAGTGTAGACCTCCAGTTTGTTGGGCAGAAATAGGAGAAAGTCAATTATCAGGTCCGGAGATTGTGCAAGAGACGACTGATAAAATCGCACAAATCAAAGAAAGACTAAAGACGACTCGAGATCGTCAAAAGAGTTATGCCGATAATCGATGCAAGCCACTGGAATTTCAAGTCGGAGATAAAGTATTTTTGAAAGTTTCTCCTTGGAAAGGAGTTGTTCGATTCGGTAAGAAAGGAAAGCTAAGTCCAAGATACGTAGGACCATTTTCAGTGATCCAACGTATAGGACCAGTTGCTTATCGTTTACAACTACCAGAAGAGTTAGCTGGAGTACATGATGTATTTCATATATCCAATCTCAAGAAATGCCTATCAGATGAATCTTTGGTAGTACCTCTTCAAGACATAAAAGTAAACGAAAAGTTAAAATTTGTTGAGAAACCTCTTCAGATAGAAGACAGAAAAGTGAAATTTCTCAAGCACAAACGACTAGTGCTAGTTAAAGTCAAGTGGGATTCAAAGAGAGGATCTGAATACACTTGGGAGCTAGAAGCATAAATGAAGCGAAAGTATCCTCACTTATTCCAGTAAATCTCGAGGACGAGATTTTTATTAAGATGGGGAGAATGTAACAACTCTCACTAAAACTATTATTTATTATTATATTTAGTTCAATAGGAAACCCTAATTGAGACACCCAAGTGATTCTGCACAAACCCTGGAATTTTCAGAATCAGGATCAGGACCCCTAAAACTCATGGGGGGGGGGGGGGGTAAAACCCTAGTTACGATTATCCACATAACTATCTGTCAAATTCGAATTTTACGAAACTGTCAAGTCAGCAAGGCTAGTTGAGGATGTGGCTACCCTATGGAAATAGGTGACCCCTCGCGCCACGCGACGCCCAGGGGGGTACCCCTCGCGTCACGCGAGGGGGGTCAAAATTCGTGTATAAATAGTAGGCATTGGGACTTGATTTCTGGAATTAAAACGACGAACAAATTCGCTATATACACTGAAATACGTTCTGTTTACTATCAAAACACACACGGATCACTAATTGCTGCCGCAAAACAGGGTAATAACTCGATCACTGCTACGATTCAATGTCCGATTGATTAAACTATCCAATGGATGTTTAAGTGCTGCCCACATTAGGGTTATGCTTTGTCATTCGTAATTAATTCGATGGATGTTTAAGTATCGCACTTTGTCATTCGTTGTGAGGGTTGATCTCGTGAGTTATCGTAAATGCTGTATTGATTACTAACCCAGTTTTGTGTGCATTGTTATTTAAATTAGGTTAACAAGGCTAATCAGTAGTCTAGACTCTGTCCGTGTTAAAACTGCAATGTGAGTCATTCTCTTTTTATCAAAGTGCTTTATAAATTCTTAAATATTTTCAGAGTTATAATTACAGTGATTAAGTATATGTAGTCACCAAATTACAGCCGGTATGTGGGGTTTTGTATACATTACTTTATAATCGTCACCATTGAGGCAGCCAATGGGGGATATGACCACAGTCACAGAAACGAGTCTAGTGACAAATACTGTGGGTAGTTGGTTGATATCTGAAACATTGTAATCTCTCTTAATACTGTAAATTATAACAAATGTGTTGTTTTAATAAATAGAATGATTCACCAGTATTTCCCGCTGACAAAACCTTTTTCAAACATGTTTCAGGTGATCTGTTGTGATTCAGGAAAAGTGCCGTGACGCACTTCAAGCTTAAGAAAGTGGCTCATTATAAAATAAAGAAATCATGTTATGTAACCTAAAGATTTCTCCGTGAAATCATATGATTGTAAATTATCAGGGTTTTATCCCGAGATTGTGAAATAAAATAATCGGGAAAATTTAGCTTTAAAAAGATCCTGATGGTAAACTTCCGCTGTTAAACTCAACTAAATAAATACCACGGGATTTTCTGTCCCGCGGCTCCTGAAACGGGTCAAACCGGGTCGGGGGCCGTGACATTCTGGACCAAGAATTTCTTTTTCATCATTCGGAGGTCGGAATGGGTTTTATTGACATCAAGAGATCTTACAACCATTGGGATACTCAATGGATGTGATTTTGCATATAAAACCTTCTAAGTAACTTTTCTATGTAGTTTTGTTGATGTACAAGGATTCCACCCTTGAGGTGTTCGATTTGTAACCCGAGACAAAATTTTGTCTTTCCAGGGTCTTTCATTTCAAATTCCCTTAGAGTTCCAATTATATTCAAGTCATCAACGTATACAGCAATTATAACATATTCAGATTCTGACCTTTTTATGAAGATACACGGGCATATTGAATCATTTTTGTAACCTTCTTTCAACAAATACTCACTAAGGCGATTATACCACATACGCCCAGATTGTTTTAGCCCATTGATACGTGGTTGAAAACCGGTGTTTGTTATTGCATAACTTGATGTTTTTACTTAAGTTTTAATCTTGAATAGTCTACTTTTAATTAGATTTGTGTTTTTGCAGGTTTAATGAAGTTTAAGGAGCATTTCGGGAGCTTTACGAGTCACCGGGTCGAAACCGGAGTACCAGGATGCGTTACGGATCAACCGGGAGTGCAAGAAGGAAAAATTGGAGAATCAAAGATGGAGGGGCCGTCGCCGACGCCCTAGGGCCCGTCGGCGACGCCCTGTGGAATACCCCGTCGGCTGAAAAGCGCGTAGCCAGCAAGTTAGAGCGTCGGAGGAAAACGAGATCAGGAGAGCCCGTCGGCGACGGGGTCAGGCCCGTCGGCGACGGGCAGTGCTTTCTTCAGACACGAAATCTTGTGTTTTTGTTAGAAAAAAACGAATTTTAATTGGTTTTTAGCAATCAATACGGGGGTTACACTATCTTGAAGTTTGAATCTTGTATCTTGGAGCCACGAATCACCTACCATTCATCACCAATTCCATCTATCATCAAGAGACATCACCCGAAATCATCATCAAGATCATCAATCACCATCTCACGAATCAATCATCCACAAACCCTAATATTTCCACTATCATCATCATTCACAAAAACCCTACTCATACACCATTCCTCCATCCCTCAAGCTTCAAGATGATCTCCATCAAGTTCCACACATCCGGTGATCAAGCTTCTTCAACCATGAGCGGCTAATCATCTCGGTTTCACCCTGGCGTAGGTAGTTGTTTAATTTAGGGTTTCGAATTGTTCTTGATTCAATTTTGTGACAAATTGTGTTTGATTTTTGAAACCTTTGACAATAGTTTGCATTTGTTTCGTATTCGTAAATTGTCGAACGATGTTAAAAGTTATGACTTTACGAAATGGTTATGTGTAGTATGCATTGTCTTGGTTAGGTTTTACTTGTGTTGATTACAAAGTGCATTCTTGTCCGTTTTTTGAAGCGTTGATAGTTATTGGCACCTAAGTCACGGTACACTAAATCCGCTAATCATATGCAATTGAGTTGGATCTAAAAACTTGTAGAAACCCTAGGTTGGCAATTACCGAAACCGGGTGTGAACCCTTTTTCTTATTATTGTTTTAGTAATCAATCTTTCTTGCGATTGTTAATTAGTAGTTGTTAATTAATTAATCCAATTCCAGTAGTTTAAATTCACATCTTTCTACTAAACAAAAATACAAAAATATCTGGCAAGCTTCATAATTGTGACAATTCTCTATAATTCAATCGAATCCACACACAAACCACATACTCTTCGTGGTTCGACCCCTTGCTACCACTAGCTATTTGTTAAGGGTAATTAGGGCTTATAAATTTTATCTTTGACCGGAGCGCGACATTCCGATCAAATTTTGGCGCCGTTGCCGGGGAGTGCGTGCGCTTTGTGTTTGGATTATTGTTTGAATTTGCGTGATTATCTGTTTAATTTGTTTAGTGTCTTTTTGTACTTTGTCTTTTTCCTTGTTACGCGGGGTGTGTTACTTGTGCAGGTTACAGGTAGTGCATGCATACGCGGAACTCCGGGAGGACTTCACCTTTAGTCTACGAACCGGAAATCGAAAGAGTAGCAAGAAGAAACTTAGCAAGCCGGCTAGAGGTAACACTTGCTTCTAATCAAACCAACCAAACACCACAACTCACACCGACCATTGAAACCGATTCAATGGCGAACTAAAATTCCAACCAAAACTTCAACCAAAACCAAAACCCGAACCAATTCCAATACCGAAGCAACTTCAATCCCGCCCAAAACGTTCAACCCATGCCTCAAGAGCGACCGGGTGGTAACAACAATAATGGGCCACCCACACCACCTTTTCAAAAGCAAAATCCCAACAACACCCAAAGAACACCCCAACAACAAAACCTTCATCGACACAATTCTTTACCCATCAACCTTGATGACCGGAATGTCAATTCCGACCGTCGAGGTATTCGAGATTGTGGCAATCCCGCGAACGAAGACCCATTCTTCAACATAGACGATTTGAGGAACGCCATCCCCGATGACGAACCATATAGTGTTCCTGGTTATCAATCGCCGGAACATGTGAGCGTGCATACGGAAAATTCGGACGACGGGGGCTATTATGATGATCGGGCTAACGATGACGAAGATTGGGGATACGTGAATCAGGGTAACATCTACAATGCAAGAGGGTATGAATATGAGGATTTTGGCTACCAAAACACAAACTATGTGGGGGATGATGACTATGGGTACGGGAATGCAAGAAATGACGGTTATGAGAACAATCGCCAACCACGAAACAACAATCAACGGAACCGAAATGATGGGTTTTACAACAACAACAATAACAACAATGGTAACCCTAATCGGATTCCTCGTTTCGTGGGAGGAGGTAATCAAAGGGGTAATCAAGGTAGGAATCAAGGCGGTGATAGAAGAGGTGATCGAAGGGACAACCGAAGGCCGGTCGATCAAGAGGTTAACGGTCCACAACGTCGTCAACAACCTCCACGGGGAGTGAATGACCGTTTTCGACCGGTAGTCACCGATAATGACTCTCCTATAGTGTGTGAAAGGAGAATGTTTGATTGTAAACCTCATTACATCAATATAATTCCCCACTTCAATGGGAGGTCTAATGATGAGCCGTACACACACTTGGCGGAGTTTTCGTCAATTTGTAATACTATCGGGGGGGGGGGGGGGGGCACAACTTCGCATTAGAGGAGGTCAAACTTCGCTTGTTCCAATTTTCGTTGAAAGACAAGGCAAAGCAATGGTTCCTCACACTTCCGGCGAATAGCATCCGGACATGGGGTGAGATGCAACAAGTCTTTTTAGATGAATACTATTCGATGGCGAAGACCGACGACGCTAGGGATGAAATAAGGTCGTTTCAGTAACTATCGAGTGAACCGTTACATGAAGCGTTCACTCGATTCAAAGAATTGATGCGGAGATGCCCACATCACCAAATAGAAAAGTGGGAATTGGTGAAGTGCTTTGTACGTGGTTTGGATGACGCGACATGGAATCGCCTCGGGTCGACGAGCAACGGGACTCTTTTGAGCAATCATGAAGATGACGATTGGGAATTTCTTGAGCGGATGAGCAAACGGTCAAAGGAAAAGGAATCGGCCGATAGAGCCAAGAAACATCCCGTTTCCCGGTCACTTCCCGATCTTGACTCTAAAGATCGAATTTCCACTCTAGAACGGGAAATGGCTCGTATGAAAAAGAAGGAGGTGAATGTGGTCCAATTCGCGGTGTGTGAAGATTGTGGGGATATTAGCCATAGGACCGATCAATGTCCAATGGGGCCGGGTGAATACACCGAGGAAGTAAATCAAGTGTTCGGGGATAGAAAGAATAATGACATGAATTCGAACACTTACCATCCTGGATTGAGAAACCATCCCAATTTCCGATATGGGAATGCCGCGAATCAAATGAACCCGAATTTTCAATCGGGTAATCAAAGGGGGTCATCATATCAAAATTGCCAAGGTGGTAACCAAGGGGGTTACCAACGTAATTACAATCAAGGATACCAAGGTAGAGATAATAATTATCAAGGTGGGTATCAAAGAAATTACAACAACCAAGGCGGTAATGGAAGTGGGTCAAACAACCAAGGGGGTGGTAATGATTTGAATGCGAAAATGGATGCGATGCTTTCGATGATGCAAGAATCCAAGAAGGAGAATGAGATTCGGGATAAGGTACATGAGGCATTAGCAAAACAAGTAGGCCAACTCGCGGAGGAAATGGCTCAAGTGAGAGGAAGCTCGGGAAAGCTTCCAAGTGACACAACGGTGAACCCTAAGCATCAAGGGTCAAGCTCAAGGAACACACGTGAGGTACCAATTAATAAAATTACTTTACGTAGTGGTCGAGTCGTAGATAATGGTGTCAAAACACCATCACCTCAGTTTGTTGAAGGGGTGGTGGAGGATGCTAGTGAAGATGAGAATGAGGATGGTCAAACGGGTCAAAATAAAAATGACTTGAAAAAAAATAATAACACTCCTGTTGTGACCATACCCGTCCCTAAGGCTAAGGAAAAGGCTGTGGAGGTTAATACCGCCCCTTATCCCGAAGCATTGAAGGGACCCGTGAAGAAGGTTGTAAACAAAAGAGGTCCACAACAAGAAGAGTTGTTGGAAATTTTCAAACAAGTAAAAATCAATTTACCTCTTTTGGATGCAATCAAATAAGTACCGTCTTATGCTAAGTACCTGAAAGAATTGTGTACCCAGAAACGAACTCATAAATTTCCTAAAAAACTAGATTTAACCGAAAATGTGAGTTCGATTCTTTCGGGTGCACTTCCACCTAAGCTCCAAGATCTGGGTGCGCCTATCATTTCAATTCAAGTAGGCGATTTCAAAATCAACCGGGCACTTTTAGATCTTGGTGCTAGCGTGAGCATTCTACCGGGTAGTTTGTATGACCAATACGAGTTTGGTCCACTTCAGTTGTCAAACACCACCGTGGTGTTAGCCGATTTGACACCCAAACTACCCCGTGGAATTGTCTCTGATGTGATAGTAAAAATCGAGGATTTTTACTATCCGGTGGACTTTTTGGTACTTGATTATGTGGCCAAGGACCCAACCAAGCAACCTACGGTGATTTTGGGTCGGCCGTTCTTAGCAACCGCAAATTCTCAAATTGATTGCAAAACGGGAACGGTTGACATGACATTTGGAAACCGAAGGTTGAGGTTACATGTTTTTTCCGGACTTATGAACCCTCCAGTTGATGATGAATGCTATATGGCGGACATTGTTGACACGTGTATACCTCTTTGCGACACAGTCGTGGATGGGGAAAACACAATGGAGGATTGTTATATGTTTGACAGGTCACAGGTGGAAACGGATAAGAGCATAGACGAGGAGGTGAAATGTTTAGAGGTGCTTGCGGTTAGAGAGGGAAAACCGACATGGACGCACCAAGTTGAGAGTTTACCGGAGAGCATTGATACCAAGTTGAAGCCGTCGTTAGTAGAGCCTCCGGAGGTTGAATTGAAGGCGTTGCCTAAGCATCTCAAATATGCTTATGTTGGTGAAGGCAACACACTCCCGGTTATCATTGCATCAAACTTAACCGAGGAGCAAGAGGATAAATTGATGGGTGTTTTGGTCACTAATCGAGTGGCGATTGGATGGACCATTGCTGATTTGAAGGGTATTAGTCCCTCGGTGGTGATGCATAAAATCATCACGGAAGAAAGTGTGACTCCCGTTCGAGATGCACAACGAAGATTGAATCCGAATATGCGGGAGGTGGTGAAAAAGGAAGTGCTGAAATGGCTTGATGCGGGTATTATTTATCCGATCTCCGATAGCCAGTGGGTGAGCCCAACACAGACGGTTCCCAAGAAAGCGGGCATACAAGTCGTCAAAAATGACGCAGGTGAAGAGGTAGCCACTCGGCCGGTAACCGGGTGGCGAATTTGTATTGATTATAGGAAGTTGAATACCGCAACTTCCAAAGATCATTTTCCTTTACCGTTCATTGATCAAATAGTTGAGAAATTGTCGGGGCAACAATTTTATTGCTTCTTAGATGGCTATTCTGGTTATAACCAAATTGCCATCCATCCAGAAGATCAATCAAAGACCACATTTACTTGTCCCTACGGCACCTTCGCATTTAGGAGAATGCCGTTTAGATTATGTAACGCCCCCGCCACATTCCAAAGGTATATGATGAGTATCTTTTCAGATATGGTGGGGAAGTCTTTGGAAATCTTCATGGATGATTTCTCGATTTTTGGGTCATCATTTGAGGCTTGTTTGGACCAACTAGACAAAGTACTAAAAAGATGTGTCGAAACTAGTTTGGTCTTGAGTTGGGAAAAGAGCCATTTTATGGTTCAAGAGGGAATCGTATTGGGACATGTGGTGTCGAGTCGTGGGATAGAGGTTGATCGTGCAAAGGTACAAGTTATATCTACTTTGCCATATCCCACGAGTGTTAAAGGTGTTAGGTCATTCTTAGGTCATGCGGGTTTTTATCGACGGTTTATTAAGGGTTTTTGTGATATAACCAAGCCTTTGTGTAACTTGTTGTTAAAAGATCAACCGTTTGATTTTAATGAAAATTGTCAAAACGCTTTTAACAAGTTAAAGGAAAAGTTAGTTGAGGCCCCAATCTTGCAGTCGCCAAATTGGTCTTTACCCTTTGAAATTATGTGCGATGCAAGTGATTATGCAGTGGGGGCCGTGTTGGGACAACGGGTTGACAAGAAACCTGTTGCCATATACTACGCGAGTAAGACTCTTTCGAATGCACAACTGAATTACACCACTACCGCAAAAGAGCTACTCGCGGTGGTATATGCATTGGATAAATTTCGGGCATATATATGGGGTAGTAAAGTGATTATTTATTCTGATCACACTGCAGTTAGGTACCTCATGGAGAAGAAAGATGCAAAACCGAGGTTGATCTGATGGGTGTTGTTGCTCCAAGAGTTCGATTTGGAAATACGGGACAAAAAGGGTACCGAGAATGTGGTAGCGGACCACTTGTCCCGGTTGATGGTTGATGAGGATCCTAAATCGTCAGAGATCAATGAGTCGTTTCCCGATGAGCATATTATGAAATTAGATAAGTTACCATGGTATGCTAACATTGTGAATTATCTTGTTACAGGTGACTTACCGGCACATTGGGATAGACGGAAGAGGCAACACTTCATGTCTCAAATCAAGTATTACCGGTTGGAAGAACCGCACTTGTGGAAAGAGTGTACGGATCAAGTGATTAGAAGATGCATAGATGATGAGGAAATTCCAAGCGTGTTACATCATCTACATTCGTTTGCGTGTGGTGGCCATTTTAGTGGCCACAAAACGGGTCATAAAGTGTTGAATAGTGGTCTTTATTGGCCAACTATTTTTAAAGATGCGAATGAGTTTTCAAAGAATTGTATAGAGTGTCAAAAACTAGGGGGTATTTCAAAAAGGAATGAGATGCCCATGCAACCAATCCTTGTAGTCGACATTTTCGATGTGTGGGGTATTGATTTCATGGGCCCATTCCCCAATTCTTATGGCAATTTGTATATCTTGGTGGCCGTTGACTACGTGTCAAAGTGGGTCGAAGCAATAACTACCAAGACGAACGACCATTCCGTAGTTTGTAACTTTGTTCAAACCAATATTTTCTCAAGGTTTGGGATTCCTCGTGTCATCATAAGTGACGGAGGATCTCACTTTAAAAACTTTCGGTTTGGAAAACTTTTAAAACGGTTTGGTGTTGACCATAGAATTGCTACCCCCTATCACCCGCAAACAAGCGGGCAAGTTGAGGTGTCAAATAGGCAAATCAAAGAGATTTTGCAAAAGACCGTGCGGGCGGACCGTAAGGATTGGTCAATCAAATTGAACGATGCTTTATGGGCCTACCGTACGGCACATAAGACACCCATTGGCACTACACCTTACCGATTGGTTTACGGTAAAAATTGTCATTTGCCGGTTGAACTTGTGCATAAATCATTATGGGCTATTAAAGAAGTGAATGTTCAATATGATGATGCAGGTAAGGAACGGAAACTTAAGCTTTGCGAGTTGGAGGAGCTAAGGGAAATGGCATATGAATGCGCGTCTAAATACAAGGATGGAATGAAAAAGGCGCATGATGCCAAGTTGAGGAAGAAAGAGTTCGAGATGGGGCAAAAGGTGTGGCTCTACAATTCGAAGCTGAAATTCTTTCCCGGAAAGCTCCGAAGCAAATGGATGGGACCCTATGTGATCACCTGGGTCGGACAATTGGGTGATGTTACAATCGAGGACCTGAAGGATGGGTCACGACAAACGGTAAATGGTCATCGGCTAAAACCGTTTCTTGATGTTAACGAGAAGGTGGATGAAAACAAGGAATCGGTGAGCTTTGTGGTAAGCATGCCGATTTATGAGGTCGACTAAAAAGGACCGGTAACATTTAGTGTAAAGTTATGTATAATTTATTTAATTGTTTGAGTAATTTAGACATAGTCGTTTTCGTTCTATACTAACTCCTTCGATTGTGTGAAGTCCAGACATTCCGAACGAGTCATGAAGACGTAAGGTATGTTTTTAGGCTTTGTTTTGTGCATTGAAGACAATACACGACTTTTCGGGGGGGGGGGGGGTGGTAGGGCCGTTAACGGTTTTCACATTTTAAAAATTTAACTTATAAAAATTTACAAAAAGATTTTTAATAATTTTTAGGAATTTTTAGTGTACATAGTCCTGTTACAAAAACTACATAAATTTCTCCATATTTTCAAAAAAAAAAAAAAAAAATCAAAAATTAAAAATTGGTGAAATGGACCCCGTCGGCGACGGGTATGGTCCCGTCCGGGACGGGTACGGGATAACCCCGTAGGGTGAAAAAGGCCGTAGACAGTCAACTAGGCCGTCGACCAATTTTGAAAAAAATCAAACCCGTCGGCGACGGGTTGGGGTCCGTCGGCGACGGGCTATCGTTTCGGCTCCGGGGATTTACGTGTTTAGCTCCATTTAATCGAATCCCAACCTCCCTAAACCTATTAAAACATGACCAAACTCCATATACATCATACAATTCGAACCACAACACCCCAACATCATTCAACTTCCACAAAACTTCTGCTTTCTCTCTCCTAACTCACTTTTTCTTACTTCTTCTTCCCCATTACAACCCTAAGAACCCTAATCCTTCAAACTTCCATAACTTCTCCAAATCTCCACCAAATCACCTGATTTTTGGGTCCATTTTGTGTGATTTTTCGAGAGGAACAAAACCCCCATCACGGTTTCCATCAATTCTTACCCGTTTGCAAGATTTCTGGGCGTGAAGCTTTGGGTTTTTGAAAGAGTGTTCATCAATTTACTTGCTTTACATCTTTTTCTTAGTTCTCCTTGTCTACAACATCAAAGGTATGGATTTCCCTTAAATTTTTGCTTGATTATCATATGTTTAGTGTTTTTCTTCCGAAATTTTAGACTATTTAGTTTAAGAGTAGGTTGTTTAAACAATGTATGTTGTTCTAGCATGATTCTGAGTAAGATTAGTGGTTTTGGATGGAAGTTGAGTATGTTATAACCATAGTGAAGTGATTACACTCGTTATGCACATGATTGAACATGAAGTTGATGCTGAACCTTGTTGAATTTACAAGAAATTGCAAGTTAACAAGTAAAATTGATAGGTATATGATAAAATGAGCGACTTTGGAAGTTTAAAAAGGCGATTTTGCATCTAGTTGTTAGTTAAAGCTTCAACATCACACATCATGTTCAAAGTTTGAGAATTTAGTGAAGGTTTGGGTTTATATTGATGCTTTGTTGTTTTTGTGATTGTAGTTATGGCTGGAGGTAGAAAGAAACAAAAGACTACAGAGCAAGGCTCATCAGCTGGAGCGGGTTCTTCTTCCGGTTTAATACCGAAGAAGTGGGAGCAACTGAGCTCCATCGAAGAGGGTGATGCAAGACTGTATAGACAGGATTGGGCGTGGGAAAAGTTCCGGGATAGTAAAAGCGCTCAAGTATGGGATGATGAGAAGAACAAACCCTTATCATCGTATCAAGACAGGAAGATGGAGGCCAAACTTTGGAAGTGGAAGATGGTCAACAAAGTTAATACTTCAGTACCGGAAAGGGTGTTGTGCGAAAGGGTTGTGAATGTGGAAGAGTTTAGGCAAATCGGGATTGTGCAAATGTTTGAACGCCAAGGATGGGAGAGGGTGCTTGATTGGTGTGAAGATAACACCTCGCGGGTATATCTGGCGGAGGTGTGTGAATGGTTGTCAACGTTGAGGTTTATGAATAAGGATAGTCCTCCTGCTCAGTGGAAATTGGTTGGTAAAACAAGCCGAGGGCCAATGACGATGTCCTTCGAAATAATCAACTGCATCGTACGCTTTGATTCTCTGGGGGTGCAAGCCTATGACTATCCAACCATGCAACAATTTTTGGATAATCATATGAATGATGGTGATCCGGAGCAGATGACCGTGGTTATTTTACCATACAGTGATGGGGGAGAGGTTAAAAGAACTCAAATGACGATCGAAGGGAAAATTCTTCAAGGAATTTCCCTAGAGAATGTGATGGTGAGATTCGGTGATCGAGGGGGACTGAGGGCGAGTGATTGCAGGGTTGTTCATTCTCTATTGTATGGGACCCCTACCTTGTCATGGAGACATATTGTTATGATGAATACATGGATCACTCGGGAGGCGTCTCAAAGGCGTTTTATTCCTTATGCACGCCTCATCAGTGCTATGATTGTCCAACAGAATTGTTTGCCTCCGGAAGCACTTTGGGTATCCAAACCTCTGGAAGAATTCAATATAGCCTCAATGAGAAAAAATTGGAGAATAGATGTGGAACTGTCGGGAAACAAATACGTGGTGACCGACAAATTGGGTCACCGATATGACTTTGTTGATCCAGAGGCATCACAAGGCGCTGGGGGAGATGAAGAGATGATTGATGAAGAAGACGATGATGAGCCTTCTGGTCCACGGGGACCACAACAGAGGTACATGAGGCGCCACAGGGAGATTAATGCAGATGTGGCAGGTTTTGTGAAACAAAGACAGGTGCCGATGTACAGAAATTTTACCCGCGGGCAACAAGCAACTTATGATAATGTCTCGGCATGTATAGGCGAGGGCCGGGAATATAACAGGAGGAGAGAGAACTGGGAAGGGATACACGGGACCTTCTCGCAAGAACAGTGGGCCTCCCAAGCGGCCTATCGCGAGAGAATGGAGAAATTTGTGGAAGAGCAACAACTGCACCAAGCGCTTCAACAATCGCACATGGAACGCTTGATACAGTTGCAGGAAGAAGACATGGCCCGAAGACGGGCATGGGAAGAAAGGGAGGAAAAAGAACGGCACGATCGGAACACCTTGGAAGATAACCGGTGGAGTGCCATGTTTGTCTCACAGGAAACGGCTATTAATAACGCTAAAATTCTCCATGATCAGGAGAGACACCAAAGAGACTTTGAAGCCGGCCGTCCTTATGTCGAGCATTCGGGGTGGACGGACTACCCCAACCTCCCCGTTCCACGAGGCCCATTCGACCCATCTCCTCACTGGCCCGAGGCTGTAGGCTCCAGCTTCATTCCGATACCCTATCAGCCACCACCTCAAGGAGGACCGAGCCTACTTGATAACTACAGGGAGATGTTTGAAGCCCTCACTGGTTATCCATACCAGCCAAACCCGCCAGTTGATACCAACGAGAGATATCAGCGGTGAAGGCAAGGTATGTTTTGTGTTGTTGTATACTTTAGTTCTTTATTTCTTTTTCGTTATTATTTACTTTTTGCCTAGTTAAATAAACGTTATGGGTGTGTTCCCTATATAACCCTCACGAGACCTCTCGTCCTCCCAAGCTATTGGGGGGTTTAAAAGGGCTTGTTGCATAAGCTAAATGCAACCGTGATTCCTACGAAAGTGAGTTAGGTTTGTTGTTGTTGTAATTTATTTTCCACATAAATCAAAGTGAAATAACGCATGGCTTGGTAATATTTTCATAAAAGTGGTAGAACTAGGTAACTAACAAATTTTGATAGTTGTGAGAAGCATGCTTCTACACAAGGGTTAGAATTTGTAGGTACAACATGTTCGCGGGACAACCGTTTTTATGAAGAGAAGAAGAAAATATGGGCATCAAGCAACAAAAATCAGGTGCATGCGTTTCCTTTTTACTTTGATTATTAGTTTAGTAATAAGTGGATTATATTTTGTATTTTATTTTCCGGGGTGAAATTTTGGGAAGGTTAGCCGTGTCACATCCCTTGTGCGTTTTAAAAACTCTAGTTCTTACACATTGAGGACAATGTTTACCTCAAGTGTGGGGATGGGGGAGTAGTAAAAGTTTTCGACTTTGACCCGTTCATTTAAATACTACACATTGAGGACAATGTTTACCTCAAGTGTGGGGATGGGGGAAAATTTCAAAAAAAATTTCAAAAATTCTTGTTTCAAAAGCGATCTTAAAAGCACAAATAACTAAGTCAACGAGGGATGGCACAACCCATGTGGTCTGTTGTCATGGTCAAGTTCAAATTAATAAACATAACGGGTATTTAGCGGGTGGTTATTTGGGAATAATTCGCCTAAGGAACTAGCATTTTATGCATATCACATACCATACCTTTATACGTGAGG
The DNA here is from genome assembly GCA_030545235.1 of Helianthus tuberosus. Classification (NCBI taxonomy): domain Eukaryota; kingdom Viridiplantae; phylum Streptophyta; class Magnoliopsida; order Asterales; family Asteraceae; genus Helianthus; species Helianthus tuberosus. The sequence goes on along the minus strand of CM060381.1, from coordinate 181,390,499 downwards.
ATTTGAGCTACTTTTATATCATAGATTTACATACATGTGTTTCTTTGTTTGAGTGGACCATTAGTCGCGTATTGTAGAACTTGCAACTTTTGATACGTTTGAGACCATAGACCGAATACAAGCACGAGAATGATTAAGGCATTAGGTAAACCTTTTCCTTTTACACCATTTTTTTTACCTTTACCCAAAAATTATCCCCTAGTAGCCAATTTTGAGCCTAATCCTTTCGTTTGACTACCTTTTAACCAATAACCTTAAAACCTTTTCCTTTTAAACCCGTGTGATGGAAATTATATTATAGAAGTAAAGTTTGTATAGTTGTATTTGTTGTTTGCATATATATATATATATAAAGAGAAAAATCAGAAAACGTATGAAAAAGATAGAAAGTTGTTGAGAAAGGAACAAAAATATATGTTCTTAGTTTGAGAAATAAAAGGCTAAAGTTGTTGCCTTGTAGTTGATGTTTATAGTTTAGTTTCGTTTAGAATAGTCTTTTGTAATAAAAATCGAATTTTCATCACCTTAACCACTTTAAATTATCCCATTTTCTACCTTTAGCCCAGCCCCGTTACAACCCTTACAAAGACCTTATGTCTTGTGCTTAGTATTCGTGATCGGTGGTGGAGAATGATTGAGTTGCAAGCATATGCGGGTACGTGTTCTAATCGGTTTTGAGAGATTATTTGTTGAAGTGCTAATACATTATACACATTAGCAAATTTTTAAGCCGAGTGGAGAGAACATTGTGAGGGATATGCATGACTTGTTAGTTTTACGGGCGGGTTAATCTTGGATAACCATTATTATATGTGATTATTCACCTGACCGGTAAATATGTGAAAATTGTGAAAGTGTAACGCCCCAAAATCCGAATGTTTATATTTGCCGTGTGTTCCTATATGACACGTCATGAAATAAATAACTAGGCTATTTAACCTAGTTAAATGTATGGTAAAAATTATTAAAAGATGGAAGTAGTGCACGTTATGTTAAGTGGCAAACATGAGGGGTTAAATGGAACAAGATAAAAGTTGAGTTATTAAAATGAAAGTTCAACACACACAAACACACACTTAGTGTGTGTTCACGAACGTTCAGGAGCTCCAAAGAGCTCTAACCCTAAACTCAACTAAATCACCAAATTGAAGGGTGAATCGAAGCTCAAATTCAAGAAGGAACACGGATTAATGATCACCTTCACGAGGGGATCATAAGGTATGTCTTAAATCTAAGATTGGTGATCATGTGTGAAGTGGGTTATGTTCAAATCCGTGAGTTAATATGAAATTGATCATGTATAAGGGTTAGAATCATCGTATAGAACATGGGCTACGTATGGTTTGTGTTAATTTGATGATTAGGGGTGAAACCCGTTAGTTAGGGTGAAGATGATGACTAGAATCATTACCTATGTCCAAGTCTTGTTGAAAGATTGATGTATTATGTGGGAATGATGAATTCTTGTTAGATGAATTAGGAGAAATATGATGATGATATGTTTGATGTTTATTTGGGAATGATACATGATGATTAGTAGTAGGATTTGATGGGTTATGTATGAGTTTAGAAGAATTTATGCATGAATTAGTTGTACGTTATGCTTAAGAGGTGGTACGCACACCAAGCGTATGATAAAATGTATCTAGTGTCGTCCGTAGAGTCGATTATGATGTTACGAGTATATGGTGATAAGTCGATAGTTAAATATGGTTAATAGTTGACTCTTGAAAGTCAACTAAGTATAAGAAACATGATTTGACTCGTTGTCGTAAAGGTAGGACTGTAGGAAGTAGTATGGTACATGTTATAGCAATACGTGTTAAATGTACTAACATGATGAATTGGAAGTAGCTTAAACGGATATGGACATGATTATATGAGTTATGTTTGTTAGAAATGACTAATGAAAGTTTAGTGTGAAATATGCGATTTATATGATAGTTAACATGTACAAATGAGTATGCTAATAAGGGCGTGATTTTGATGAAATGGAAGTAAAGGAATCACGTCGAGACGGGCTCAAGCACGAGGTGTTAACGGGTCAAGAAGAAGCAAGGAAGCGGATACGAGCATGGACGCATAAGGGAAGTGATTTCCGGAATCACTTCTTAGTTTATTTAAGCAAAGTTGTGTACTAGTTATTTATGCATGATAATTGAAGTCTAATAAGGTTTGATTATATATAAGTGAGGATTTTCGTTAAGTAGACCATACGGGTCAAAATAATGATTTATTGTAATACGGAATGGTTGCATAAGTAATGACGACGGTATGATAACCGGGTAATGGATAAAATTGTACATAAGCATGCTAACCGAGTAACGGTGATGCGGGTTAATGGGCAAGAGGTTCGGTAGGAAATTACGAGTAAATGAATAAACAATTTCATACATGGAAATTGTACTATCTAATGTTCAATTACGTAATAATGAATGAGTTTAACGCATACCGGGTATCGGGTGCGTAAACCACAAGTACGAAACTCCGGATAACGTAAACGTATTATGGTTATAAGGTTCATGTAAGTTTTGGGCTAAAAGGAATGAGATGTTTGATTAAAACATGAATGGGTCGAATAAGTGAAAGCGGGTATATAAAGCCGAGAGCTTTAAGTGAATATTTTCCTTAAACCGGATGTTGGATTTCAAGTTCATATGATAGAATGTGAATTTACAAGCATGTAGGAGGAAACGGGAGGTTAAACGGGTAAACGGTTCAAAAGTTATGCCCGTTTTAGTGCGTACGGACGACGAAACGTAACTGCAGAAAAATGAAAAATCTAGAGGGCGTCGCCGACGGGTATGGGGGCGTCGCCGACGGGCTCTGGAAAGTCAGTTTTTGGCTGACGGGTTATTTGACTGTCTACGGAAGTTTTGGGCTACGGGCATTTGCAAGGGCCGTCGCCGACGCCCCTAGGGCCGTCGCCGACGGCCTCCCCATGTTCAAATACCTGAAATTTGCTATCTAAGTTGATTTGGGTATAGTAGGCTTCGGTTTGTTATCCGTGGACCACGACGGGCCTCCCAAACATGATTTTGATCATTCCTTTGACGTTTATGGGCTATAAATCTAAGTCTAAGTACCATGTAATTAATGTATGGATATATAAGAGATATGTAAGATCTTGAACGTGTACGTATGAGTGTATGTACATATGTAGACGTGTATTTAAGTATATATAAAGGCACGTATGAGTGTATGCAAGTAAGTAGAGACGTAGTAATGTATGTACGTATGTAGATATGCATTTATGTATATGTGAAGATACGTATGTGCGTATGTAGATGTGTGTTTGGTATATATGAAGGTACGTATGAGTGTATGCATGTTTATAGAGATATAGGAAGGCATGTATGTATGCAGATGTGTATGTATGCATGTAAGAATGTATGTACGCGTGATTTAGATACGTTGAGTAATACGTTATTAATAGTGTGCCTTGAGAATGAAAGGTAATGCAGGTACATTATTGAAGCCTCACCAGGACATGGATACGCAGATGAAATGCTTAAAGTTAGAAAGATAACGAAATGGTAAGTGTACGAGATTGAATCTTGTTTATGTATTGTATACTAATGTCATGAATGTATGAGGTGAGTGCAGGTTGTACGAATCACAGGCGGTTATCACGAGGAATAGAGATCGAAGATCGGGTCACAAAGTAGATTGTACGGGGATAATTGAGTATGTACTTTAGTAAACATGACTTATACCGTATTTTTGTAAAAGATTCATATTAAAATGAATTCTCAAGTAAGTCAAGACGTTTGTAATGAAAGAAATTTTATGGTATGTATTTCCGCTGCGTCTTTTCAGTTAAAGCGTGTTAGGGTCTTACAGAAAGGTTTGAACTTTTGTATGACAATAGACCTTAACCTTTGTCTCGGGAATGGGAAGTGTATTCGTTGTTCGACCCACGTGAAAGTGAAAAACAAATTTGCTTGAGGGCAAGCAAAAGACAAGTGTGGGGATGTGATACGTGGTTGAAAACCGGTGTTCGTTATTGCATAACTTGATGTTTTTACTTAAGTTTTAATCTTGAATAGTCTACTTTTAATTAGATTTGTGTTTTTGCAGGTTTAATGAAGTTTAAGGAGCATTTCGGGAGCTTTACGAGTCACCGGGTCGAAAACCGGAGTACCAGGATGCGTTACGGATCAACCGGGAGTGCAAGAAGGAAAAATTGGAGAATCAAAAATGGAAGGGCCTTCGCCGACACCCTAGGGCTCGTCGGCGACGCCCTGTGGAATACCCCGTCGGCTGAAAAGCGCGTATCCAGCAAGTTAGAGCGTCGGAGGAAAACGAGATTAGGAGAGCCCGTCGGCGACGGGCAGTGCTTTCTTCAGACGTGAAATCTTGTGTTTTTGTTAGAAAAAAACGAATTTTAATTGGTTTTTGGCAATCAATACGGGGGTTACACTATCTTGAAGTTTGAATCTTGTATCTTGGAGCCACGAATCACCTAGCATTCATCACCAATTCCATTTATCATCAAGAGACATCACCCGAAATCATCATCAAGATCATCAATCACCATCTCACGAATCAATCATCCACAAACCCTAATCCTTCCACTATCATCATCATTCACAAAAACCCTACTCATACACCATTCCTCCATCCCTCAAGCTTCAAGATGATCTCCATCAAGTTCCACACATCCGGTGATCAAGCTTCTTCAACCATGAGCGGCTAATCATCTCGGTTTCACCCCGGCGTAGGTAGTTGTTTAATTTAGGGTTTCGAATTGTTCTTGATTCAATTTTGTGACTAATTGTGTTTGATTTTTGAAACCTTTGACAGTAGTTTGCATTTGTTTCGTATTCGTAAATTGTCGAACGATGTTAAAAGTTATGACTTTACGAAATGGTTATGTGTAGTATGCATTGTCTTGGTTAGGTTTTACTTGTGTTGATTACAAAGTGCATTCTTGTCCGTTTTTCGAAGCCTTGATAGTTATTGGCACCTAAGTCACGGTACACTAAATCCGCTAATCATATGCAATTGAGTTGGATCTAAAAACTTGTAGAAACCCTAGGTTGGCAATTACCAAAACCGGGTGTGAACCCTTTTTCTTATTATTGTTTTAGTAATCAATCTTTCTTGCGATTGTTAATTAGTAGTTGTTAATTAATTAATCCAATTCCAGTAGTTCAAATTCACATCTTTCTACTAAACAAAAATACAAAAATATCTGGCAAGCTTCATAATTGTGACAATTCTCTATAATTCAATCGAATCCACACACAAACCACATACTCTTCGTGGTTCGACCCCTTGCTACCACTAGCTATTTGTTAAGGGTAATTAGGGCTTATAAATTTTATCTTTGACCGGAGCGCGACATTCCGATCACCCATATAATGATTTGTTTAATTTAATTGAAAGATGTTCTCGAGAACTGGATGTACATGAGTTTGGTAATTTGATTCCTTCAGGGAGTTTCATGTAAATATCAATATCAAGTGAGCCATAGAGGTAGGCTGTCACCACATCCATTAGGCGCAGATCAATCCCTTCTTGTATTACCAGACTAACAAGATAACGAAAAGTTGTCGCATCCATCACCGGAGAGTATGTCTCCTCATAATCAATCCCAGGTCTTTGCGAAAATCCTTGTGCTACTAATAATGCCTTGTATCGTACAATTTCATTTTTCTCATTGCGTTTTCGCACAAAGACCCACTTATATCCGACAAGCTTTACACCTTCAGGTATTGGGACTACTTGTCCATAAACTTCTCATTTATTGAGGGAATCTAATTCTGCCTTAATTGTGTCTTTCCAATTTAGCCAATCATTTCTTTGTTTACATTCCTCAACATATTTTGGTTCTTGATCCTCATTATTTTCCATTACTTCTAGCGCTATGTTATATGAAAAACTGTCATCGACGTCGATTTCATTTCGGTTCAATACCTTTCTAGACATGATATAATTTATTGAGATCTCTTCGTTTTCAGGTACATGAGGTTCTTCTGGAACCATCATGTCTAGTGTCTCTTCAGGAGACTCTTTTCTTGGCATTATCATTACCTCGACTGGACCATTTCCATTATTTGCTCCTTTTTTTCTTTCGAGGATTTTTATCTTTAGAACTGATTGGTCTACCACGTTTGAGGCATGCATTAGACTCATTTCCAACATGTTGTTGTCCTTCTGGGACACTTATTTTTACTGGAGCATTAACAGCTGGTATGTGTGACCTAGTCACTCTCTTTGGGTCAGTGAATGCGTCTGGTACTTGATTTGCTAATGTATGTAAATGAATTATTCTTTGAACTTCTCGTTCACACTCTTTAGTTCGAGGATCAAGATGAGATATTGATAATTCATTCCAAATTATATTATTATTTTTCAGCTGCTTTTCGTCTCCCCCTAATGTTGGGAATGTTGTTTCAACAAAATGACAATCACCAAATCGAGCTATAAATAAATCACCTGTTGATGGCTCTAAATACTTAATGATCGATGGTGATTCATACCTAACGTATATTCCTAACCTCCTTTGAGGTCCCATCTTTGTGCGTTGTGGTGGAGCGATAGGAACATATACGGCACAACCAAAAATCCTTAGATGGGAAATATTTGGTTCCTGACCAAAAACCAACTTTAATGGGGAGGAAGTGTGATAACTCGTTGGCCTGATGCGAATTAATGTTGCTGCATGTAAAATTGCATGCCCCCAGGCAGATGCTGGTAGTTTTGATTTTATAATCATTGGTCTTGCAACCATTTGAAGTCGCTTGATAAGCGATTCAGCAAGTCCATTTTGCGTATGTACATGAGGTATTGGATGCTCTACACTTATGCCAATAGACATGCAGTAATCATTGAAGGTTTGGGATGTAAATTCCCCAGCATTGTCCAACCGAATTTTCTTTATGGGATAATCTGGAAAATATGCTCTTAACCTTATTAATTGAGCAAGTAGTCGTGCAAATGCCATATTACGACTTGATAGTAAACTCACATGTGACCACCTAGTTGATGCATCAATTAAGACCATAAAGTATCTAAATGGTCCACTGGGAGGGTGTATAGGTCCACATATATCCCCATGTATTCTTTCTAAAAAAACTCAAGGATTATGTCCCTACCTTAACTGGTGATGGGCGAGTGATTAACTTCCCTTGTGAGCATGCAACGCATGTAATATCCTTAGATTAAAGAATCTTCTGGTTCTTCAAAGAGTGACCACGTGAATTTTCTATAATTTTTCGCATCATTATTGATCCGGGATGGCCTAACCGGTCTTGCCAAATGATAAAATTTTCTCGGTCCATAAACTTTTGGTTTATGATTGCATTTTATTCAATTGCACCAATTTTAGTACAATATAAACCAGAGGCAAATGCGAGCAACCTCTCTAATATGTGTTTTTTTCCGAAATAATATTTGTAATTTGAATGTACCCATCATGTCCCTCACATGTAGTCTCAAGATGATATCCATTTAGACGAATATCTTTAAAGCTTATCAGATTTCTTTGAGATAGTGGGGAAAATAAGGCATTGTTAATTTTGAGCAAAGTTCCACTTTGTAGAACTACATATGCTTCTCCAAAGCCTTCAATTAATTTTGTTTTACCAGATATAGTACCAAAGCTTGCCTCTTTCATTGTTAAACTAGAGAAATAATCCCTTTTCTTTAGGATTGTATGTGTAGTAGCACTGTCTATCAGACATACATCTTCACCATTAATATGAAGTTTAGTTGAATACTCCATATGCTTCAAAACAAAACAAAGCTTCATAAATAAAAGTATAATATGGTTCAAACATAACAATTCCATAAAGTGCCCCAAAACACTTCAAAACAAAACATAACAAAATCCCAAACAAAATGTCTTAATAAAACATCAAGGAAATAGCATAATTTTAAGTATAATCATTCACGCGTAGGGAAAATTTCAAGCATCCAACTGGTTTGTATCAGCCACGATATCACCAGAATCCAAATTAGCTTGCTCGATAAGGAAATCATCATAATCCAGATTAGTTGCCTTAGTATGGTCCTTTTCACCACTTGGGACGTCAACATTTCCATCTTCGTATGTGAAATTTGTCTCTATTCCTTTTTTTTGTCTTTTATAGATTGTTGGTAAAGCTCTACCAAGTGTCTGGCTGTACGACATGTATCAGCCCAGTGGTTGTTACCACGACATCAATAGCATGCATTCGATGAGGTTCCACTTTTCTTTTTACCTCTTTCATCATTTGATTTCTTTTCATTATCATGCAACTTCTGGTGGGTTCTTTTGTTTTTGAATTGAACACCATGATAATTCCCCCGACCAGATGTATGTCCACGACCATGTCCATGACCACGACCACGGCCACGACTACGACCATGACCACGCCTACGCCCACGTTGATAGCCACGACCACGTCCGTTACTTCCACTTTGGTCATTATATGTTGCCACATTCACTTCTGGGAATGGAGTTGTACCAACCGGACGAGTTTCATGGTTTTTCATTAGTAGCTCATTATTTTGCTCAGCCATAAGCAAACATGATATCAAGTCACTGTATTTGGTGAAGCCCCTTTCACGATATTGTTGTTGCAAGACAATGTTTGAGGTGTGAAAGGTGGAGAATGTTTTTTTCCAACATCTCCTTATCAGTAATATTTTCACCACATAGAATTAATTGTGACGTGATTCTAAACATTGCTGAGTTATACTCACTTATAGACTTAAAGTCTTGCAACCTTAAATTAATCCATTCATAACGAGCTCTTGTAAGATTAAATATATTTATTTTATATTTAGTCTAGTAGCCATTATAATCATTTACATTATATGGATCAAAATATATAACAATCCTATTAAATAATTAGTTGGTAATTGTTGATGGGCCCAATTACCCTTATTAACTAATTAGGGTTTCCTCCTGGGTGCTTATATAAGGAGACTAATGTAGAGGTTTCAAGGTTAGACAACCTAATTACTCTCATAACATCAATTGACCTCCTCTCCATAACCGATTCCCTTGTCGGTTTTCTCATCATCACCATCATTAGATTGCACCCTAAGGAGGAACCAGACCAAGCTGACAATCATGTCAAACACTGTTGCTGCGTCTCCATCTGGATTCTCTGTTGGCCTGTGCTGATGCAATCAAAGGTAAGTTTTCATGTTTTCCATTATGTTTAAAACAGAACTGATCAACATGTGGTATCAGAGCATATGTTGATTAGTCGGTTCTGTTTTGTATCCATAAATCTGGAATAAAATTGGAAAACAGTTTTGAAAACCTTAATAAAATTCCGTTTTTGCCATCCGAAATCATCATTACGGATCATTACGGATGATTACGGATCTGGGTTTTGTCACCTCGAATGCATCTCGGATCATTACGGATGCATTACGGATGAAATTTCATTAAATTTTTACTATTCCAAAATCGATATGCTTAAAATGTGTTATAAAATTTTCAGATTTCAGATGAATGTTTGAATGTTTATTTTTTAGGGTTCATCACTTGTTCATCAGAAAATTCAAAAATTCCCTTAGTTTTGGAATGAATTCGGATTATTGGGTGTTTTTGTTCTTGTTTGATCCATTTTATCTACTTAAGTTTTTCGAAATCTGTTATTATTATTAATGGATATAATTTTCGAAATAAACAGATAAATATAATTAATATTTAAACAGGAAACTTAATCCCATAATCCCTAAGATTTCGGATTTAAATCTTATCAGTAATTAACTGCTTAAATTAAGGATTTGTGGCTTGAGGAACACATTTCGGATGAACATTCCGGATGAACATTCCGGATGACCATTCCGGATGAACATCTGTTCGTCCATCACGGATCAATAATTGTCTGATCATTTCGGATGAACATTCCGGATGAACATATGTTCGTCCATCACGGATCAATAACTGCCTGATCATTTCGGACCATCTCGGACTTAGTGTCACGGATCATTTCAGACTAAGCATCACCATTTCGGATGAATCCAAGACATAATTCATCCGAAATCATGCGTCTTGAACACATCCGAAATCATCCGAGATCATCCAAAATCTTGAGTGTTCATAAGATTTCAAGACTTATTCGAAATCCTATTACTTTATTAAGCAGTTAATATGAACTAAAATTTAGCTTGGGGCTCCGCCCCGAACCCCGTGCAAGGGGCACGCTGTCCCCCTGCACCCCCCAGCGAACTCACCGCGGTGTTCGATCCGTGCTAACAGGTGGTTTGCTACTAAATAATTGGTTTTTGTAATTACTTAGTTAGTTAATAAGGATCAAATAATGTTTTACAAAACCAAAATGGCTTTACTTGAATGAGCTTCTGATGTATCATTTCTGCCCAAAGCTGACTTGATACATCTACATATCATCCAAGTATTACGAAAGCTATGTTAAGTGTGCATCATAAACATGAATGTCTTAATATCTGGCCAAAGCTGATTTAATTCCTTCATAGATGGCATACTTAACAAGTGCATAACTAACGTGATTGTCTCAATTTCTGGCCAAAGCTGATTTGTTACATCCACTTTGCACACATGCTTAAATGATTACACTTCTGGCCAAAGCTGATTTGTCTTCGTTTAAGTAGAACTTTAAATAGTCTATTATTTTGATGTTAGTAATAGACATATCACAACCTCTTCACACAATGATCCTTATATTAATGATCCTTAATTAATTTTTATGATCATTTCGTCTGCCTTATTCTTAGTACCCATAATTTTTACTCACTATAATTTTCTTCTATAAATCTATATCTCATCCACTCTAATTCCTAAATCTAATATGTTTTTGCTTAAAGTTTCTATAAGAATTAGCTCTTAAATTAAATCCTTGATTATCTCTTAAGACACGATAATCCTATTGCTCTCTTCTGATATAAGTACTACAGAAGAAAATTAGAGCATGATGAATAGGATAAATCGAACATGATGTCTCTTATGATAATCAAGATCCCTCTAACATAATTGCTATCACTAAAGTTATTCCAGATTAAGTCTTTCCTAAGACTAATCTATTATATATGGAATAATCACCTAGAATTCCTAATATGCATGTCTTCATTTAAAATTCTAAACTATAAGCTAAGTGGTATATGTGAATACATAATAATGTACAATACCATGACCCATAAAGTAAAGGGCTTACGCATTGAAATAAGTACATTTTTCCAGTACATTACATACTAAGATTTTCACTTGTACAATTTGATGCCTTATAAATCAAATATAACACTCAAAAGTACCAAAGTATAATGAGTGTGTTGATAAGCAACATATGTACAAAGAAATAAATGTTTGAAGCTGGAAAATAAGTTGTTACTCACCTTAGAACCATTTAAAACTTTAAAAGAGGATTGTTCTAAGGTCCATAGACAAATTACAAGTAAAAATTCCAACTTTAAGGTTCTTCAAGGGAAAATCTCAGTGCATAATTATGCCATTAGACTAGACATAAGCAACGAGACTATCCATTATTCTAGAGAACAGTTGGATAAATTAATTAGATAGTCACTTACTAATGATATTTAAGTCTGCTAATTTTAATATTCCAATTAACACATGATTAGTTGACTCTAGTTCCATAGGTTTCCTTACCAGAAGTCAACAAATAACTAACATGAGAGTTAGTGACAAAATTAAATGTTAATACTATAAGAACCATAATAAGCAGTCTTTTAACAACGTTTTTCGATACCTTATATATATTCTGAAGATTAGTCATAATATGGTATCATAATTAAACAATGTTACGAAGGTTGTGAGGTTTGCATAGTCAACATAAAGTCATACTTACCTTAAACTCTCATTTTATTTGTTCTAAATATCTGGATTGAAACATTACTAAGATAAAAATATATGATACCTTACATTTTTCACAACTTTTGTCATCATGTAAACGAGAATTTGACAAAAGGAAAATGAGACTTACAAATTTCATCCATTATAACCAAAATTCATGAGAAATCATGACATGGTTAATGAGGATGATTTTTTATCTAATCTCATTCTAAGTGATTTTAAATCATGACGTTATAGCCCTAAATATTACTTGGCTTAAGGAATAAGTATGGGTCCATCATAAGTCATTCATTGACATTCGTGGAACTTATTCCAAATGGAATATTCAGACATAATTCATTTATCATTTAAAAGACTATCAACTTGTATCTAAATTGTGTCGCATATGGCTCACGTTCTTAGAAGAAATCTATTCATGTATGTACTTAATAAGATTTCTATTAAATATGTCCCTAAAGTTTCTTATGATATATGGACATTAAAGAAATCAAATAAAGTCTAACGTATATGTGATAGGTTCCCACGTCACGTAGCTCATTGAAACTTCTCTTGTAGCATTCTAGAGATATTAAAGATCAGTGGGAGCATTAAGTGTCTTAATGATAACTTGCAATAGTTGCAAGAGGTGGGGGAGTGAAAACTTCATATTACCTCAATTTGCACCTCTTGTACAAGACACCGCTCCATCACGACACTGTTCCATCAATACTTGTCTCCTTAAAATCTAATGCTACTCTTACAAAAGTTTCATTGTTGCTTAATTGTGGGCACACTTAGATTTCTTACCTAAACTAGCATAATCCTCAACAAGAGAAATCACGACTAACGTCATTAACTTGTTTCTCTATTAGAATTTGTTGGTCGTTAAATATTGACCCTAAGCATGCTGAGTTCCTAAAGATTTCTAAGGTCAGTGGGAGCAGTCAAAGTCCTTATCATGACTTGCAAGGAATACAAGAGGCGGGGGAAGAGTGTCATTAAATTTCACTCTGAATTTAACTCCGATTACACCTCTTGTACACTATACTGCACCAACTCTTATAAACTTAGAATGAAAATGATAGCAACCTAACCAAGAGCTGATCCATAAAACTGAAACTTCTAATGAACCCAATCTTCAACTCAGGAGGTCATCTAGGTTTAAAAACCTACTAACTTTGATGATTACATAACCTCCCTAATGAAGTTGAAATGGACTTTGGAAAAGTTTACCGATCATATCTCTTCAAATTAAGCCATTAGTGTCAATCAATCTTCTAAATGGAATAAAATAGTTTTCTAGTAAAACTGATTTTATGTGTTCGTATAACGTTTGGGATTTGATTGAATTACCTAAGAGTGTTCATAACTAAATCAAATCCTAATATAAGCGTTAAGACACAAAGAGACATGATTGATTGTCAAAGGTTATACTTAGAAAGAGATAAATTATCAAAGATTTCTTTGAGGATCATCACTGTTCTAGTAGCTTATAATAGTTTAAAGCTACATTAGATGAACATTAAAAACAATTTTCCTTAACAAATGGCTGACATATTTACATGTTCATAAAACAACCTGAAAGTTCTAAACTGAAGGTTAAAGAACACTTTATTTGTAAGCCAATAAAATCCATGTATGGGTTAATGCAAACATCATAATGTGATGAAAAGCTAACGTAATTATTTTCATCAAGAATCAAGTGGATTAATGTACCTACCTCAAGATGAGTGGGAGCAACTAAAATAAACTTGTCTATATAGATGACATTCTTTTGACAAGTATATGTTACATAAGTCAAAGGATTGTTAACACAAACTTTGATATAATAAATCTCAGAGATATCTCTTACGTGATTGATATCATAACATACTGAGATAGACCCAATGGGATATTAGTTCCGTTCCATAAGTTTAACATTAAATGGGTCCTTACATATGTAACAATCAATACTGCTCTCCTTCAGAGGATAATATGGTAAATGAGATTATTTTTTACGCTTCATTAATTGGAAGCCTTATGTAAGTTTAAGTCTATACTCGTTTAGATATTACTCACATTGCGACACACTAGATATGTCTAGATTAATGTGAAGCATTTAATAGAGTATTACAATATCTTTAAAAGAAACGAGAGGCTATGATTTGAAGAAGAAGTGAGAAATCAAACCGGTTTATTACTCTAACTTTGAGATATTCAAAGATGACAAAATGTAATTTTGGGTATATCTTTATGTCAGCAGACAAAACCTATCTTATGGAGGAGTCATAATAAACTGATAATAACAACCTAAGTTATAACGACATAATATATTCACTAAATGTTGTTGGAAATTTATCAGTGGACTCATAAGTTTATTAACTCCATATAATTAATGTTTTGAAGACTTAGTATGATAAAGTCAGCTACCATGACTCCTTAAACAGTAACAGTTCAAGAGGTGCTGCATTAAATTTCGATACGCAAGTAATTATTCGTTTATGAACGAATTGAGGAAACTAAGTTTTGTATCGAATACATTCATGATATGCTTAAGGATCCTATAACTGAAGGGCTATTACCCATAAGTCTTATTAAGAGAGCTCATAGACGGTTATTAGTTAATGGCCATGCGCAATTGCATATCGTACTATGAATGACTAAGTATTAGTTAATTTTCCTCATCAGTTTGATTTTGTATGTCTCTAAGAATATGTCAAGTCGACATAATGGCATATAGACAAATAAAGTTACAAATCAAACAAAGGGCTTATGCGTATTTTGATCATAACGATTAGGTTTTAAATTAAGGCTATAGTATGATTAATGGGGGTCCTGAGTCGCATAATGATTCAACGGCTGTATTTCTCTGCTATAGTACTTGTTTAAGGCTAAAATGAGTGTTAACTCCTGATCAGGCTTACCTAATACTCATAGTAAATGATTACTCGGCTAAGTGGGAGAATGTAAGATTAAATATATTTATTTTATATTTAGTCTAGTAGCCATTATAATCATTTACATTATATGGATCAAAGTATATAACAATCCTATTAAATAATTAGTTGGTAATTGTTGATGGGCCCAATTACCCTTATTAACTAATTAGGGTTTCCTCCTGGGTGCTTATATAAGGAGACTAATGTAGAGGTTTCAAGGTTAGACAACCTAATTACTCTCATAACATCAATTGACCTCCTCTCCATAACCAATTCCCTTGTCGGTTTTCTCATCATCACCATCATTAGATTGCACCCTAAGGAGGAACCAGACCAAGCTGACAATCATGTCAAACACTGTTGCTGCGTCTCCATCTGGATTCTTTGCTGGCCTGTACTGATGCAATCAAAGGTATGTTTTCATGTTTTCCATTATGTTTAAAACAGAACTGATCAACAGCTCTTGGTAATATTACTGTTTTCTGATGGTCATACCTTTCTTTTAAATTGGTCCATAGGACGAGTGGATCTTTGATAGTGAGATATTCATTTTTCAATGACTCATGAATATGGTGGCGTAAGAAAATCATTGCCTTGCTTTATCTTGGGTACTCGTTTTATTTCCTTCTTTAATTGTATCCCCAAGGTTATTGGCATTTAGATGGATTTCAGTATCCAAAGCTCATGACAAATAATTTTTTCCAGTGATGTCTAAAGCCATAAACTCAAGCTTTGCAAGATTCGACATGATTAACTATATTAATTAGAAATACACATGAGTTAATGTATGTTATATTAGGTTATTTAATAGGTGGAATAATATAATATATAAACCGTTTTGTATAAAATCTAACAATATGTTGTATACCAATCACGTACAGAGACTAATAAATATAACAATTGGCGTACCACTAAAAATTAATGCAATTAAGTACATAAACTAAATAAAAAAAATTGTCAATTTGTTTGTTTAGAGAATACAATCCAATATTGTAATATATTGAATTTCCATTGTCATACATATAATAACGTTCCATACAATACTCAAATAAAATTCACTTTAAAACTTGTACACACTTAATAATTTTATAAACTAATGAATTTACATTAATTTCTCTTTACAAATTTACTTTTTTTTTTCATCTCGTTTCTATATGCAACATTTGATAAGATATGGGTTATAAACTAGATTCCAAAAGCTTCAAAGTAAAAATTAAAATAATTGGGCTATTAGAAACAATTTTATGGAAATAACATAGAGCGGTCAAAACCAATTAACCCCAAATAATGTGGAAAACACTACTGATATTACAAATTATATATGTGCACTAAAAAAAACACTACTGATATGCGATTGATTTTACCAGAGATTACAAAGAAAACATACACACAGAGTCTTTACTATCTCAATTCAAAAACGCAATTAATATTACAAATTATATATGTGCACTAAAAAAAACACTACTGATATGCGATTGATTTTATCAGAGATTACAAAGCAACAACATAATATAAAATTCAAACACAACAAGAGTGACAAAAGACATGAATTGAATACATTATAATACACATTATATGCAAATTCGAATAACAGCACTCATTCAAACAATATGAAACTAAATACAATAACAATACTGTATAGTTTAATTACATATTAGATTATCATAAATTACCATTACCAAAATTAATAATATTACAAATATAAAGTAATAGTATCCATGCAGATCATAACATTCACAAGACTACAATTACATACACAAGCAAAATTAAAGAATAATACAGAATCAAATATTATATAAACACATTTAAGCACACTAATTAACAGATTAACATTATAAAAATCATTATTTGGAGTGAAGGTGCTTCGATTTCGAACATTAATTCTGATTCAAATTTTTTTTTCTTTCTCTTAACTTATCATCCAAGATATCAATACCAATGACTAAGAAAAGATTAATAAACAAGAAATCCTTGAATTAATATAAAACTTACTTGTAGGATGATGTAATTCAACTTGAAAAGCGAGTCGTGCTGATAACGTGTTTTAAACAACTAGCCTAATAACATTATAGAGATAAGAAAGAGAGATTGGGGAATAGATATTTTTATTGATGTTTAAAATGAATCACATATGCATCTATTTATAGGCTTACAAGATGGGGTTAAGTATATGGAGGGATGGGAGTTAAGTATATGGATAGTCATATAATAAATAGGTAATAATTCATAACACTCTTACATTTTTGACATAAATTTTGTTTTAAAACAAGTTGGGTCAAATATAGTTCGTTTTCATTAGATGGTAAAAATTCGAGTTGCTTTACGTTTCTATGCTTAAAAAAACTTAATTTTCTTACGCTCTTATTTAGTATTGACACTTGCAACCCCTCAACTTTCTAATCAATTTGTACGTACTTGTGTTTTTTTTTTGTACGTATCAGTATAAATTCATATTGATTTATGTTTCAATGTAATTTTTTCTGGAAATAGACAGGCTCAAATATAATACTTTTTTGTGCTTTTTATGTACGTTTTTAATTGGTTTACATTTTGACATAAATTTTGTTTTAAAACAAGTTGGGTCAAATATAATTTGTTTTCATTAGATAATAAAAATTCGAGTTACTTTACGTTTTGATGTTGCCGCAACACATGTACCACTCTTTAACTTAAAAAACTTAATTTTCTTACGTAATTATTTTTATGTGTGTGTTGGTATAAGTTCAAGTTGGTTAACGTTTCAACATATATTTCTTTCGCAAATAAGTCTGATCAAATAAAATACGTTTTCGTGTTTATTTTTATGTGAGTTTTTAATTTGTCTACGTTTTGATGTCACTTTTGTTCAGAAACTAGTCGGGTCAAATATAATACGTTTTCATTAGACGTTACAAATTCGAGTTACTTTGTATTTCGAACCCGCCGCTAGGCGCGAGGAAATTTACTAGTTTTATACAACACGAACCTGATTTAGTTAGCTAACATTTTATGTTTGGACTTAGGGGTGCTAAACGGGTCGGGTTCGCGGGTTGGCGGGTTCAACCTGACCCGAACCCCACCCAAACCTGAAAATCTTGTCATACATATGAATCCGAACACGACCCGAATATTAGCGGGTTGACACAAACCTGACCCGTCCAACCCGAATTTTGAATTTTTAAACTTTTTTTTTTTGCAAATTAATACGTTAGAATTAAAATTTTACTACAAAAAACACAAATATACATATATATATATATATAATTGTATTTAATTATAAAACATTATGTCAGTCTCTCTAAGTTATAAATGCATAAAATACACATCCAAATTGATTTATGACATAAAACATATTATAAAAAATAAAATATATTATACATAGGTTAAATGGGTTAACCCGACCGGGTTGACCCGAACCCGACCCGTTTAGCTAAACGGGTTCGCGGGTTCAATCTGAAACTAACCCGAACCCGTTTAGACTAAACCTAAACCCACGAATTTCATGTTAGATTCGTATCGTGTTTTCGAGTCGTGTCAGAAATTCACACCCTTATAAAAGAAATCAACATCACTCTTCTATGATTTAAAGAGTAAACTAGGTTAAGCACACGTGTGATACACCGCTTAACAATAAAACATATTCTAAAAGCTCATGTCAATATAGTCTAGTGGCATCTTTGGGATGAGATAAGGTTTTAGGACCATTAGGTCCTGGGTTCGATTCTTACAAAGGGGGGTTTTTCCCGGATTTATTAGCTTTCCTCCTGAATTGGTGTATAGGCATTATAGCCTAGTGAAAATAGATATGATCGGGTGATTCTGCTGGTGGCACGATGATACTCCAGTGGTCCGTCAGTGATCCTAATTTTCTGTTCAAAAAAAACATATTCTAAATGTTAAATGAATAACAAATATCTTTAATTAAAGTTAAAAAAAAATGTTTCGGCAAGATATTAAATTTTTCAGTTACAGTTATTTGTTTAATTAAAATGCAATTAAAAAAACAATTAAATACGGAAAATCAAATATGTTTATAGCCCTTCTAAAAACAGTTTTATCAACATCTAGTTCTAAAAACAGTTTTATCAACATCTAGTTAAAAAGAAAATAGCCAGTAAATAAGTTGATGGATTCAGTAAGACTATGGGGTATGGTGGGGCTTGGGTTGGGCTTGGATTGGGGCATTTGTTGACACGTGGAATGGGAGCCCCCCACCGCCTGGTTACGTGTCCGCGGGGTATGGCAGGGCGTGGGTTGAGCTTGGGTTGGGTGCACCGCGTGGCAGAGTATTCAAATAAAAAAAATTACAAAAAATTTATAAAAATCACACAACATTTATAAAAAAAAAACCTACAACTTCATTAAAATTTTAAAAATTACATAATACTAAAAATTACATAATCCTAAAAATTACAAAATAACAAACCTAGAGCGTTAAATAAATTTCAAAAAGGTCGATCTTGTCGAACGCCTTTCGCTCCTTGCCTCGAAACTCTATGTTCGCCACCGCCACCCGGTTGGGGTGACCGCTTGGCCAAGCCAAGCGGTTTGAATTTAAAATTCAAACTTTTCATATGGCCCGCTATAACATGGCGGGGTCAGCGAATGGAAGCAAGCCAGCTAGGATGTCAAGACCGCCCCACGCCCGGCTTGAAACCCAAGGCCCAAGGGCCCCGCCCCGCCCCAACCCAAGCCCACCCAGGGTGGTGGCTTGGGCGTTTTCCCCCAACCCACGCCCAAACCCCCGCCCCATACCCCATAGTGAAAGTATACTAAGTTCTTTTGAAAACGACAATAGGACGATATAGATGTGAATCTTTATGATAATATATAAAATTGAAACATTACTTACTACTTTGTTAGGACTTGTTAATAAGAAAACATCTAACAATTTTGATGATAAGGTTTCATGATGTAATTAAAAAAAATGAGTCATATACTAAACGTTACAACGTATGAAAAAGAAAACATCTAATGCAAAAACAATAATGAATCAAATATCAACCAACATAAAACAAAGTCGAGCTTTAAACAAAAATAAAAAAATCCTAAAAAAAATCAAACAACTACTTTCACCCTTTTATAACCGCATAAGTGAGTAACAACAGTAAACATTTTCCTTGGAAAAACTTAAACTCCAATTCATCAACAAATGTCAACTACAAATCTTCAACTACTATGTTCATACCTTGAAGATTATACCTTGGATTACCTTGTGGAAAAACTTAAACTCCAATTCATCAACAAATGTCAACTACAAATCTTCAACTACTATGTTCATACCTTGAAGATTATACCTTGGATTACCTTGTGACATTTCAATTTTAACCTCAACATACAAATCATGACCATACTTTTCCTTCACTGTTACTTCAAACCATTGTCCACAACCCACTTATTTGGTAGACTCTATGTTAAAACACACTAAGGATAAAAATTATAATTCTTATAGTTTGTTAAATTAATATTAGAGTATTACAATGTAAGGAGAAATAAACTTACGAATTTGTTACCAAGTGGCACACAAATAAAAACACTTCCATCTTCTTGGTTCACATGATTGTGATTGTGATCAACATCAATAGCCATAATTTGATCACTAGTTTCATCTTCAGAAACTTGAATTATGTCAAGCACAACTTTTTGCTTAAGTTGAAATCTTGAGGACTCGGACGTAACTTTCGTAACTTACATGCAATCAAAGGTTAGTACGAACCGAAATAAACAAGAAAATAAATGTCACACCCTGTTTTCTCTGTGGACCCAGACTTGGGGTACGTGATAAGATTGATATCAAGTACACAAATAGCACAGCGTAAGTCTTGGGAATTAAAATACTATTACAAATATAAATGTCCGAAAGTTCAAATTAATTATACAGACGTAAGTATTCAAAAGATCCGCAGGCGGATCGAAAATAACAAAATGAATAATTATGCAGACTACTAGGCTATAAATGCAAGGTGTTGCAAATTCCTCTTAAGCATTTACCGGGCACTTCCAGCCTATTTCGTAACCTTGGAACCTGCGCTTAGTCTTTTGAAGATACGTCAGTTTACACTGGTAAATACAAATAACCGACACATTTTGAAAATATTTCAAAATCATTTTCATGTACAAAATGGTACATATATTTTTATAAATAACTTGGGACAAACTATTTCTCATGTTATCAGTTTTACAAGCTTGACAATACATATGGGGCCAGGAAACTATGCCGAGAACATGATTAACCGACACACCACTTTAATACCCTTATTGGGTAAACCCGTATTGGGTTATAATTTTTTTTAATATAGCATTATCATCTATCAGGTGTATGCCTACACCCCGTGCTTAAGTCGTGACTTCTGGGAATTAAATGAGCCGAGGATATCCAGTACACGGTCGTATTAACCCTCAATGTTTAAGTTCAAGCAATACGAATTAAAACGAATTATTTGGATTCCCGACACATAGGTCATTGATCCCATACCCGACCATATGGTCATAATATACCGTATCCCAAGCCCGTATAGGGAAAATAGGTTAAAAGTACTTACCTGGCTTAGTAATCTTACAATGTAAGATATAATAATAAGCACAACCGATATATCAATTAACTTAGCACGGTTGCAATCTACTGGAATGCTTTAGTCTGGAATGAATGGTATAATAACCAATTAGAATGTTAATGAGTCTTATTTAAGTCATAGACTTGGACCAGTTAACTTAAAATAATGAAAATCGTACGGTTCGCTAGATTAAGCGGTGACCAGATAGAATGTACTTTAAACCCTCACAAGTACTAAGAATTGTATAATATGGGTAAGCTTATTTACATTATGGAATTTGAAAAGAATTGACCCGATTCGGTTATCTTACCTAAACTAGTTACATAAGCTAACCGTACGTGCATAGGCGGTATCGGGTGATCGGATGATCCATAAACAAGTTCAATATGCCAAAATATGTTTATTATATTACCACATCAGTAGGTAATGCAAATTATATGCTCATTATAATTTAAAATCAAGTTATGCACCAAAAGGGCATTTTAGGCATAATATGGCATAATACATGAACTTGTGTAAAAACTCAAGAACTGATCATGACCAAGTAGTATAACCACAAAGGGTTATCCTACATATAATTATGGTCATAATGCAACTTAGAATCAGTAGCTAAAGTTGCTAATTCGGGTCAGAATCGAAAGTCAAAGCAGAAGTCAAATTGCTTGACTTTCGGTTGCGAACCGACATGTAAACTGGAAATGACGGGCTGAACATGTTTAGTCATGTTCTAGTATTCGTTACCAACTGATTTAATGTCAAAAAGATGTGTTAAAATGTTTACAAGTTCTTTTTATAAGTTTTCCGAAAATCTGCCGTTTGACTTTTTATTGACCATAACTTTGACCTGTCATTTGACCAACTTAACGTGATTTCAAGGAGGTGCTCTTTTGAGGGATTAACACTTACCTTATTACGATCACGTAGCCATGTTCGATTCAAACAATGACTGGACCATAATGGTCTAAACCGAAACTCAAAGCAAAAGTCAATTTGCTTGATTTTAGCTAAATCCTCAATAACCCAACAACATAAGTTTAAGTTGATTATCGATTTGGCCTATGTTTGTGGACTTTTTTTTTTTTTTTTCTCAAATGCGACCAATTGATCAAGCTGGTCAAAGATTCGTGTATTTTTCTTTCTTCCAGATTAATTTTTGCCTTTATGATTTCTCAGACTTTTTTTTACTTTATCTTCAATCTAAAACGAAATGAAAGTGGTCCTACTAGAGATACTTTTTTTTTTAAACAAGAACTTTATATTTATTCTAAAACATATTTAAAGTAGCCTACTAGAAAATAACACAATATGCCAATGTTTAACACAATATGCCAATGTTTAACCCAATAAGTTAATTTATCCAATTGAGTTTTACTGTTTTGGTCGTTTTTCAAACGGGATAAACTAATTAAACTGGTTAAAGCTTCATGCACTGGTAAAGAGACATTTTGAGAACTGGTTAAAGCTTCATGCATTGGTAAAGAGACATTTTGAGTGTATAAAAATGCTGATGTGGATAATTTGTATAAGACGTGGATAATTTCGTCGGAAAAATTTTCTGGCAGTTCTCCTAGGCAAACCAGTTTGTCGCTTTTTTTTTGTCACAAAACTAAGACCCTTTCTTATACGTCGGAATTTCGTAGGAAAAGTGTCGGTATTTCGTTCGTAGGAAATGCGTAGGAAATTTTTGTAGGAATGACAGTTTTCAAGTAGTAATGATACGAATTTGTATATAAAACGGTAAACAATTGGTGTCTTCATGTTTCAAGTTACCAAAAGGGTGATAGCGTCCTATCAACAAAAGTATTTGTTACATAGTGTCTACATATATTTAAAACAAGTTCAGGTAATTTGATATTTGATATATCAAATATAGTATAAACCCAATGAAAGGTTTCTCTCTATATAATTGAAGTTTTTAAAAACTTATTGAAGATTGCATGGAAAAAAATGTTTTATTATATCTATTTTTATTGATGGAATGGAATGTGCATGCAATCAATGATAAACAACAAAAGGGAATTGAATGATCTAACAATACAGACTAGAAAATTTACTTAAAATATGAAAGATACAACTCATACCATATAGCAATACATAACTACTTATTTAGTGATTGCTACAACTACCATAATCTGAGGAGTACGGTGGACTAACACAAGAAAGCCGACGTTCTAAAAAAAACATAATCTGAATCAACCATGAACGGTGGCTCGTTGAAAGCTCTTAACTCTGGCCATCGCGACATCCGTTTATCGTTGGCGTCTCCCTCCGATGAATAGTACATGCTCCACGACATCCTCGCTAGATCCACACACAACCCCATGTCGCTTCCAACCCCAGTTAAGCTTCTTTCCGGTTCTTTTACTTTTCGTTTCTTTGGACACCTTACTCTCTCCACGATCACCACCATCCACCGACCTAGCCCGATGAGCAACCCTACTAGACTCTACATAACAATTCAACTCCCTCGAAATTCGCTCTATTTCGTACATATCCAAAAGTGAGTTATCATGGTACTCCTTTTGTGATTGCTTTCTAGCTTCGATCTTGTACCTCGAAGGCCTAGGTGTGTAATCTTGTGGTCTTCGAAACTCAGTCTCTTTAATCGTTTTATGCTCGAACCATGATCCACGTTCGTACCAAGCCCAAGCCGCCGCCTTTGTGATGTCAGAACTTTCCTTTCGGTTCACTTGAACCGCCATAGTGTTGTTGCAACAAAACCTCGCGTAGCTTGTCTTGGATCTTAACAGTAGCGCGTTTGATCCGCTTAAGCGATTACTACGCTCACGAATGGACTGTTACACTTTTTTGAATTTGATCTACGAAATGTGTATTCTAGTATGTTATTTGAAAAGCTCTACGAGCAATTGTATGGGCGTATTTAATATCATGGTATGTGATAAGATTTAATATTACACGTCGTCGTTTTGGACGTGACATTTAATGAAATGTCGTTGGTTTGGACTTTTGGAAGGCCAGTTTTGGGAACAACTCATTAGTTGTGTTGGCCCTTGCTTGGCCACAGGTGGCTAATAATACAGACTAGAACGTGTAATTCCATTGGCTTCAGAATAAATATGATATATTTTGAAGTAAAGTTTAAATTTAAATTTAAATCATTTTCATTTAGTCTATTTCACCAAAACAAAATTTCTTTCTTGATAATTCTGATTTTAAGCCAGAAGTTTCTTTTTTAAATCGTGTTCTTGCTTAAAACCAAGTACTTTTACTGACGATAACATGGTCGTTTATCCAACAATAATTATTCAGTAAAATTATGTGAGAAATCAGGGTGTGTGGTAAGATATCACAAACTGATACTATGACGAATTGGTGAGTGTCGCCAGACTGGCGATCACAAGAGAACACTCATCAACGTAGCACCAACGAGCACATCATTAGGGGTAGGGGCGCCCATCACTCATCACTCACTCACAACTTCCAATCAAGTTCCGCCATGTCATCATTGGCGATGCTTGGGGGGGTCGATTTTTCCCAATTCCTAGGGGGCGAAAACATATATACCTAAAAAATTTTATACGAAGGTACTGTTCATAACACTACGCGTCGAAAAGTCCCGGGGGGGGGGGGGGGGAGGGGGGCGCCCCCTCCGCCCCAAGGAAGCTGCGCCCCTGCATGTCATCAAGCATTATTCCATAAATAGTGATGAATTTTAGTGGAAATGTCCATCACTCACCACACACTATCAAAATCATTAAAAAAACAAAACAAAACTGAATTCAATCAAGTTCTTCAACGCGTGAAAAAGTTGACGCGTGATAAGATCCACATACACGCGTGATAAACATGACCGGCGGCGGTGTTTTGTTCCGATCCAAGCGTGATGGGGTGGTGACCACGGGGCGCCCCGTCCCCCTTATTCATTAATGCATAATGACTGAATATGCATCGATGAACCAATGGTGGCATTTTCACTGACAGGTCGCCAATGATCCTCTGGTTTCCCATTTATTATATGCCGATGATGCATTGTTAGTGGGTGAATGGGAGGAGGAAAACTTTAAAGCGGTCGCTAGGATTCTTCGGGTCTTTTTTGCGTGTTCGGGCCTCAAAATTAACTTTAACAAGTCGCATCTTTATGGTGTGGGAACCGAAGACGCGGATGTTGTTCATATGGCGTCGATAGTGGGGTGTTTGAGGGTTTTTTCGCCGTTTACGTATTTGGGAATTCCACTAGGAGCTAATATGAATAGGGTAAGGAATTGGGATGCAATTGTTGAGTTATTTAAAAGGCGGCTGGCCTCGTGGAAAGCCCATTCTTTATCTATCGGCGGCCGTGTTGTCCTTATTAAAGCGGTCTTAGAAAGCCTTCCCATATATTATTTCTCTATTTTTAAGGCGCCTATTAAAGTGTTGGATAAGCTTGAATCCCTAATAAAAAATTTCCTTTGGGGGGGTTCGGAGGAGGTGAGAAAGACACATTGGGTGGCGTGGGAGAAGGTTTCGCGCTCCAAAAAAGACGGTGGGCTCGGGTTGTGCAATCTCAAGATGGTTAATGAGGCTCTATTGGCGAAATGGGTGTGGAGGTTCAAGGTGGAAGACAATAGTCTGTGGAAAAAAAGTGGTTATCGCTTGTCATGGTAGGAATAGAAGGTGGTCCTATTTGCCGTCCAATCCTTCGGTTCCGGGCGTGTGGAATAACATTAGGAAGTTAGAGGAAAAGTTGCGTATAAACGGAAAGAGAGTCCACAGTTTAATTAAAGGGGTGTTAGGAGATGGCAATAATATTAGATTCTGGGTTGATGTTTGGTGCGGAGATTCGACTCTCATGTTTAGATGGCCTAGATTATTTGCCTTAGAAAAATCAAAATCTTGTTGGGTGAGTGACCGGTTGGTGGGTTCGGACGCCATTCTTTGTTTTCAGTTCAACTGGGTTAGAGAGCCGAGTGTGGCTAATGAACTGCAGGAGCTGGGCGATATGTTGTATTCTCTCAGCGGGGTCAGCCTCTCGGCTGAAAGAGATAAATGGGTATGGACACCGGAGGCCTCGGGGGTGTTTTCGACCAAGTCTCTCAAATCGGTAGCAGCAGGTGTAAGGGATGAGGAGGCCCTTTTTCGGTTAAGGGCTGCGGCTGGGTTCCGGCCAAATGCAGGATCTTTATGTGGCGAACCGCTCTCGATAGGATCCCGACTAAACAAGCGTTAGAAAGAAGAAACATACAGGTTGGTTTGCCGTTTTGTGCTCTTTGCGAGGGTGGAGTGGAATCGGTGGAACACCTATTTACGGCTTGTGAAGTGGCTATGAGAGTTTGGAATCGCTTCTGCGGGTGGGTGAATCTTCCTCCGTTCTTTGCGTTCTCGTTCTCCGACGTTTTAAATCTGCACAAAGGGGTCGATCAGAACTTAAAAGCCAAAGAAATTATTCGCGGTTTGGTTATAGTCGTGTGTTGGGCGATATGGAAAGCAAGGAATGATGAGGTCTTTGCCAATGGTAGAGTTGATAGTGAAGGCATTTTTAGCGAAGTGAGATCTTTCGGTTTTTTTTGGTTGAAAAATAGATCGAAGTATAGGGAGATAGTTTGGAGAGAATGGTGTAACAATCCGCTGTATATGTTGTAATTGGTTTGGTGGCGCGGTCCTGGGTTTTTTTCAGGCCGGCTGTTTTTTTATAAAATTCTCTTTTAAAAAAAAAACTCACCGAGCGTTGCTTCATGATCGACTAAGCAAAAACGAATATTACTGTGGATCAGCCATGATGTTCCGACATTCATTTTCACTGATAGGTTACCAAAGGCTGTTTCATGGACATTTCATTAACGATTTGTCATTGACTGAAATTTGTTTGTAATCCATGTATAATAATATCTGGTTCTAATAAAAACAAGAGTTAATTACATAGATGGACTCTATGATTTATAGCTAGTTTCACCTTTGGATACTAACTTTTTTTTAACAGGTTTAGGTTTTATGGTTTCAGTTTTGTAACACCTTTGGGTACTAACACCAAAATTAGTTAATTTTATCAATATAATGACTAAAATACCCTTCCATTTTTTTTAATTTTATCAATGTAACACCTTTGGGTACTAACACCTAATTTTATTTAAGTTAAAATCAATTTTACAAATTTTTTTTATTTTCATCTTTTTATTGTATCTCTTAATTAACATAAAATCTATTTATTTTTTTATTTTCATCTTTTTATTAAATTTCTTATTTAACATAAAATCTACTAGTTACACCAGTTTTTTTTTTTGTTTATTTACATTTTACTATTTTAGAACTTATACAGTTTCTATATTTATTATATTGATCACTGAGATATAAAATACATATTAATATAAAACTAATTATTTGCACAATTCCGTTCTAAAAAATTAAATACACAGTTGAAAAGTTTACTCGATACATGTTAGTTAGTTGAATCAGTAATGAAATGTTTTCTGTCATATCTGTAAACTGGTATTGAAATGATTTCTGTTATCTTTGTAAACCGGTATTGAAATCATAGTATGTAGGATACCTATGGAATCTAAGGATCAATCAGTGTGTAGCTAATACACTGACCTATGCCATAAGTAAGTAACCAAATCGAGACAACTTTGTTATCAATTGGGATCGCAAAAGCACTCATAAAGGGTTACCAAACCCGGAGTGGAGCGCGTTTCAAACTCGATAGATCTATACCTTTTGCACCTTGGTCATTACGTGATTAATGGTTACTGATGTCATCCTCCTACTTACGCACAGTGATCTGTTATCATCTAATTCCATAGCTACATACCTGGCGTTATTGGGCCTTTGCCCATGTCATTGGGCCTTTGACCACGTCATTGAAACTCATGCATGTTTCGAAAACCTTGTATTGTTGTAAGAACCGGTAAGTTTAGCTTAAACCTTTTCGTAAACCATTTGAGTTCGTTGAAATCCTGTTGCGAAATGGTTTAGAAACATGTGCTTTTTGTTTATCGAAACACTGTGTTTTTGAAAAACTTGCATGTCTTTCCACCCCCGAAAACAGTTATAAAAATGTAAAACAGTAAAAAGTTGGGGTTATGAACTCACCTTGACATTCCTCTGCAAAGCTAGCTTAAAGTGTGATGGCGTTGTGCCATTCCATGAACGTGAATTTGCTAGCGTGCAACTATGACATTCCTACGAAGGAATACTTATAAGTTTCTAATAAAACAACGTAGTTAAACTACGTGTCCGAGCTCTACCGAATCGTTAACTAAACAACTCTAAGGTAGTGTTAATATTTTGATTTGAAATAACCAGATTATGGTTATTTGATCCCATTTATAACCGGGATAAAACTAAGTCTCGAGATCGACTCAGTTTTCGAGTGATTAAGATATATATATTTATATATATTCAAATATAAATATATACTTGCGATGTCGTGTTAGTCGTCATGAGTAGACATACGTAGGTGGATAGCGGTTCGTGTCGTTGTAGTTGTCGTAAGATGGAAATAAAAGTGTGTATATATATACATACATATATTTTAAGTCGTGAGTTTGAAATATAAACTCCGAATTCAGTCGTTTGAACTAAATATAAAAACTATATTTAGTTCGTAAGAAAGTTTAAAGTCGACATTTAAAATAAATATAAGCGATTAAATTTATTTTATAATCTAACACGAAGTAATGACGTTTGAAATAAATGTAAACAGTTATATTTATTTTATAAAAGCGTTCGGGAGTATCGTTGTTCGAAATAAATATAAACGTTATATTTATCTTGTAAAAGTATTCGGAAATATCGATGTTTGAATAAATATAGAAAATTATATTTGTATAAATAAGTGTCGGGTTTCGTTAAGTTATAACTAGTGTTTGTCAAAATAATATTCGTACATATTTATTTTGAAAGAATCACTTTAACTTTCGATAGGTGTCATTTATATAACAAAATATGTTTCATATTTCGAGTTTTTACGAAAAAAGACAGATTTTTCTCTGTTTTTGGACGATCCCGACAATCAAAGTGTCGATATTTTTTTTAATCAAAATTCAACAATTTTCACAACAACTCAATAATATGATTAAATTTCGGTAACAAAATGTTTTCAGTTATGTTTATAAACTGATATATGTAACTGTTGAGTTTGAAAACCAGTAATGAAATGTTTTCTGTCATATCTGTAAACTGGTATTGAAATGATTTCTGTTATCTTTGTAAACCGGTATTGAAATCATAGTATGTAGGATACCTATGGAATCTAAGGATCAATCAGTGTGTAGCTAATACACTGGCCTATGCCATAAGTAAGTAACCAAATCGAGACAACTTTGTTATCAATTGGGATCGTAAAAGCACTCATAAAGGGTTACCAAACCCGGAGTGGAGCGCGTTTCAGACTCGATAGATCTATACCTTTGGATAAGGTTTGGGATTAACCAATAAAACGATTTTGTGTTGGTTAAGGGTAAAACCGAACCGAACCGCTATTTGCACATCCCTACTCTAGACTTGTAATGACATTGTGTTCCATTGTTTTGCAGATACGAGACGTGAAGGTGAAGATGAGGTGTGGTCGTGTTCATCTTCATCATCGCTGGAGTGCATACCCGTTTCGTATTTGCTTCTTTAGTCATCATCAGCAACAAATGAAGCATCTAAGCCTCATGACTGAACTGGCTTCCTATTTCCAAGGACCGACTTGAATATTAATTCCACGAGTTGAATCTGTAGGATCGGATTCCGACCTAAACGAGTCGTTCGGAAGAGTTCTAGTCCGTTTCAGAGGCGGAAACTAAGAAACGAACGTGTAAACAGCTTGATATTCACTTTAACCCTCTTTTATATTGATATTACAACCTTTACAATCAGAAGAGAAACTGGCAGCACTTCGGTACACTTGGCAACAACTGTTACAAATGAAAACATCACAACCCTATTTATAACCAACATGATTTCGCTTGAAGCAAACATGAATGCTTCAAGCGACACCTCTCAAGCGAAATCTTACAATTTGTCTTGAAGCGAAATCCTCATGCTATTTTGTCTTCTTGTGAAATCCATGCATAACTTTCATTCTCACGTGAATATGTAGTATGATGTCATTGATGATGTCATCTAGATGATGTCATCATGACATCATGTCTTGATTAGCTCCGCATCAAACCCGAGACTCGATACAAGACGAAGACAACAGATGTGTGCACCAACAGACTCCCCCTCAGATGTTGACGAGTCTTAAGTGTCGAGTCTTCTCAATCTTCAGTCTTTATCAGTCTTTGTGCTTCACTCTTTCTATCAGCATCTATCTGATCGTAATCTTCCTTTGTCAGCATTGGATTCCCGATACGACCTGCAACAAAACTACCATAAGATTCAAGAACAGTTCCCAATAAAGACATGTGACTCTTAGCAATTTCTGCTGAATATTCTTCATCATTTTCCAAATTCAGTACAATGTTGCACTGAAATTTCTTGCCATTCTTTGTTGTTGAAATGTTCGGGTCAAAAGACGGAAATGATGTGAAACTTGTTTTGCTGTTTGATCCTGATGATGAACTTCCAGAATCATTCTTGGCGTTGTAAGCAGTTTCTATTTTTGGAGATAGATTTGTAGACTTCTCATTCACCCCTGCTTTGTAATACAACCCAATATCCTGTTCACCATCGAAATCTTTCATCCGAATAACCTTTCTCTGCTCCATCTCCTGAGCTTCAATCTTTTCGATAAACTTGCTCAGTGTCAAATCTTTAAAACCTTTCTTGTTTCTTAGCATCATAAGATAAGTACCCCATGTTTCATATGGTAACGCATCTGATAATTTTTCAATCAATTCCTCATTGTCTTTAGTGATCTTCAATCGTTTCATATTTGCCAACAGATTGCAGTATCTCTCAATTATTTGCTTAGTGTCCTCATTTTTCAATCTTCGAAACAAATCAAACTCTTTTTTCAGTAAAGACTTCTTGTTCTTGACCATTTCCTCACTGCCTTGAAACTTAGACCGTAAAGCTTTCCAAATTGAATATGAAGTTCCATTATGTTGCAATAGAACCAAAATATCTTCTTTCACAGCTTGTTGCAATAAACTCAGCATCATTTTCTCATCTTTGTATTTTTTTCTAGCATCAGCAGTCAGATCTTTAATCGGAACCACTTCTTCATCATCATTCATCGGTCGAACATATTTTGTCTCAACACATTCCCATGCATCAAGATAATTTGCCTGTACCCAGTTTTCAAACTTTTCTTCCCAACTCTTGTACTCCTCTATGTTCATGAGTTTCGGAGGTTTTTGCATCGTTCCTGTTTCGTTTTCCATCATTGTGTTCTGTGCCATAGTGATCGAGGAAACCGGAGTAGCGAATGCGTTGTAAAAATCTTCGTCCATGTTTCTGTTTTTCAACTAAACTGTATCACCTTGTGAAAATACCTGTCGAATACCTGTCGAACAAAACAAACAACAATCAGTTTAAAGACTTATCAATTAACTGAAACAGACTAGTACTCGAACTGATGATTTTCTGTGCGGACTGAACGTTGACCAACTGTGCGGACTTCTAGAACCCGAATCGAAATCAAACGTCTTGACCCTTTGAAATCTTTTGAACTCCGACCCGTACAAACTGACGCAACCTGACCAGACTTTACGACCTGACTTTTTCTTGTGAGAACCGACTCAACTTGATAATCAACCCACGTGAACTTCTAATGCATTCACATGATCACATGTATCAACAATATGCATACAGCCGACACTTTAATAGATTCTAAATTCTCATTGGACCATAGAACTCACTATCCCGACAAACTCAAATGGTTAGACAATTGCTTTGACCACACTTTAAGTTTTAATCACATGCAAGACTAATACACCTATACTAATTTTCACCTGCAATTCTGATTAAAGCAA
Organism: Helianthus tuberosus; assembly: GCA_030545235.1. Lineage (NCBI taxonomy): Eukaryota > Viridiplantae > Streptophyta > Magnoliopsida > Asterales > Asteraceae > Helianthus > Helianthus tuberosus. The sequence continues at coordinate 181,358,434 of CM060381.1, read as the reverse complement.
TTATGTTGCAGACTCGTGATATATAGTTCCAACAAACTGACACCTCGAACAGAATGTTATACCTCGAACAGAATGTTATTCATAATTTTTAACTATGCAAACGGTTCACTCAACCCGATGTACTGACACCTCGAAATCAAAATACTTTCACAATACACTATGAATTTTCAATCGGTGGGTCGATTTCACAATACACGAGGTAAACTTCAAGTGAAACAGTTTCGCTTCAAACACCGCCAAACTTCAAGCGAATTCTAACAGATCGATTTCGCTTCAACTATTTAAGCAAAATCCTTAGTTCTTCAAGCGAAATCGTGTGCAAATATGATGTTTTCAAGCGAAATCTAGTCTAAACAGTTGCTGATGTCATATTTTGTTCGAACACTTGAAGCGAAATCACACAAAATTACAAGTTTTAGGCTGATTTTAAAGCTGAAACTTTCCAGGAACTGTTAAAACATGATTATGCGTGATAAGTGAGAATTTTAGTTGATTTTATCCGTTAAAAGTTTGAAATTTTCGAAAAGAATGGTGTAGAAACAGAAATCACGGCTGAATCTATAAGAACTCTTCTTCACTGGCTCTGATACCAATTGTAGGATCGGATTCCGACCTAAACGAGTCGTTCAGAAGAGTTCTAGTCCGTTTCAGAGGCGGAAACTAAGAAACGAACGTGTAAACAGCTTGATATTCACTTTAACCCTCTTTTATATTGATATTACAACCTTTACAATCAGAAGAGAAACCGGCAGCACTTCGGTACACTTGGCAACAACTGTTACAAATGAAAACATCACAACCCTATTTATAACCAACATGATTTCGCTTGAAGCAAACATGAATGCTTCAAGCGACACCTCTCAAGCGAAATCTTACAATTTGTCTTGAAGCGAAATCCTCATGCTATTTTGTCTTCTTGTGAAATCCATGCATAACTTTCATTCTCACGTGAATATGTAGTATGATGTCATTGATGATGTCATCTAGATGATGTCATCATGACATCATGTCTTGATTAGCTCCGCATCAAACCCGAGACTCAATACAAGACGAAGACAACAGATGTGTGCACCAACAGAATCCTTTGCTTCTTCGTTGCTCGGACTCCCAAGAAACCGAGCGGAGTACTAGAAATCTCTACTAAATTGCTAACTATATCTTTTTTTATCGTCTCATGTTTTATTAGTGTTGTGACCCTACGAGGGGCTACTCCCCCTTTTTGAAAAACGACTCTCAAAACTATCGACACCAAGCTTTGATACCGGTTATTGGAAAATAAAGCCCTTGATAGAACACACAAACATAACGAACTCCACTAACTCTTTTTAAAATAAAACTAAAGCACACCGATTACAACAATTATAAGCATATACAGTAGAAACTCTATAAAATAATACACTTGGGACCACCAAAATTTATTAATTAAAAGGGTTATTAATTAATCGATAAATTAATAATTATTAATTTATATATTAATTAATATTTTATTAATTTATAGTAGAATACTTAGTTTACAAACACCTTTCAAGTTTCCACTTAATTATTGTATACAATGCATGTATATCAAATGAACGGCCCAATTTGAAAGAAACCTTCAATCTCCCACCTTATTATGCTTCTTGTGTTCAATGTATCACTTTATGGACATTAAAAATATTTTCTATATAAATACAAGATCAAAATAGGTTAACACAAACAAATCATACACACAACATGGCTTCCCATCTTAAAGGTGTGAAAAAAACAACAATGACAGACGAGATTCGAAGAGCATTATGCAAGCACAACAAGGATAATCCAAGTCTCACTCAAAAGCAATAAAGATGATATCGATGATTAATAAAGATGATATCGATGAAGAAGATGATGAAAGTTCTACAATGAAGCCCCCTTCGCGAAACGAATCTATTAAAGCGGCAATCACATTGAACAATTTCTTGTTGAGCTATGAGAAAACAACACCAGAAGTTCTTACCATGCTAAGGAAAATTAGAAACGAGATTCAAGGGGAAATTGATTTCAACAAAAAACAAAAAACAATTGAGTCATTTTTCAAGAAACTTTCATAAATCATTCATGTAATATGCTATATATAAGGAATTATTAATTTATATTTTATATGGGGTCTAAAGAAATTATCAAAAATGTATTATCTTATAATTTTAGCGAATTATTAATTTAGCACCCTATCCCCAAGTAGGGATCGACAAAAAATATTATCTTAGAGAGTTTATTAAATAATCGAGTATCTACTGTATTTATACTATGCCTGCAATATTCCTAATCCAAGTCAAACTTTATTTCAATAATCAAAATCCAACTAGATAAACATATCTATTAAACCGGTAACTCAAACTATTTAAACAAATAAACTAAATCATTTTTATCTTGAACTCACTTGAATTATCATCGATTCATTTAACCTTTTCTAGATTATTCTTCAAATCAAAATTATCCTTTCTTGTAGAGACCAAGATACCTTTGGAGAATGACCTCAGCTTTATTTAGACTAGAAATTGTTAGAAGTTGGTAGTTTTTTCTTTACTTTGACGAATCGAACCGATATCGTCAGGCACCGTGACGAACCGAACCAATTCTGACCCAATGACCTCATTATATCCTAATCGGTACTATTTTTATGGCTTTCTATTGATGAAAAACATGTGTCGATATCCAATTGGGCACAACTCTTTTTGTAGCTATACCAAATGCTAGTATTGAGTATTGTACGTGACTATAATTAACTGAACCGATAACGATCTAAAACGCGATGAATCCCACTGGACAAATTGAACTTTTCATATACTTTTATATTATTATCTGAGTTGAATACATGATGAAATCATGTTGGGATAGGTGGGTTGACTTAAAACAGTTGACCTTTGTATTTATCAACAAGTAGCCACAGAAGAGTTGATCGTTGAAAATACAGCGTGGACTTGAAAGTTGGAACACATCCGCGCAATTCCCCCGTGCGCATCCGCGCTTTTTTTCTTCTTCATTCTTCAGCACCCCCCCTATTTTAACCCTTCATAAATCAGACAATCACCATCTTCTTCAAATCATCACTCACATAACATCACTTGCTTCTTCTTCCGTCTATCCTAACAATATGGTATCCATGGTTTCTCGCAGCGGCCGCCAATTGCAGCGTTACAATCAGAACCAACGCCAACTCGTCGGGTCAGTCTCTCTTTTATCTATATCTTTTACGAGTTTTCAACTTAAAGAAAACTGGTTATTAGTTTTGTGTAGTCTATGATGTTTTTACGATCGAATTTTATTGCGTTTGAAATGCATTTTTTTTGTGGGGAAACAGAATGCTGAGAACTGTATGATGTTGGGTGAAATTTGTTTATTGATATGGTTTTGAATTTGATTTGATGCAGATGTATACCTTACAGAATTAAAGATGGATCTGACAGGAAGTCAGAGGATGCATTAGAAGTACTTGTCATTAGTGCACAAAGGAAAGGCAAAGGAATGTTGTTCCCTAAGGTATATATATATAGTATGTGCATTTCGCATTTTTACCTCTCAACCCGTGAACACGACCTGTTTGCGGTTTGCGCCTGTGTGTTAGAAAACTTTATTAATAGAAAATATTGTGGGTTGTATGGTTCCGCCATTGTATCCACTCTCGTCTTAAAAAAAGTTATGATAAACTGACGCATGGTTTTTAACGTTTACAGGGTGGATGGGAATCCGATGAATCTATCAAAGAGGCCGCGCTAAGAGAGTCGATGGAGGAAGCTGGAGTGCTTGGAATAGTTGAGGTTGGTTCCTCATTCTATGAAAACTAGTGTTAGGGACATCAACAAGTTGAGCCCGGGCCTGACTGAGCTTGGGATCAGCTTGTTTGAGCTAAAAGAGCTCAAGCTCGTTTATTTAAAAAGAGTCACCATCAAAATGGGCAAATGTTGCTCTTTGCCTCTTTTTATTATTCTAACATTGGATTAACATATGTTTCTTCAACTTTTGTAGGGGGTGTTAGGTAAATGGTGCTTTAAAAGCAAAGGCAATGATGCATACTATGAGGGGTGCATGTTTCCGTTACTTGTTAAGGAGGAACTCGACGTATGGCCCGAGAAGGACATTCGTCAACGAGTTTGGATGAGCGTATCAAAGGCTAAAGAAGTTTGCCAATATAACTGGATGAAGGAAGCGTTGGACTTATTAGCAAAGAGACTCGAGTCTGCTCCTAAAAGTAGTTTATGAACAAACGTTTTTTGTTTTGTAAATACGACGTGTTATTGCAAGGTTACGAGCGACCAAGAAGATCAACAACAACATCTTGAAAGGTTACATGATAAGATCAAAAGCAAGATCTTTGTTTTTGAAATCTTGAATATAAACAATGTTTCATGTTCATGTTGCAATGATTGTTTCTACCCGTTGATGATTGATTGATCATAAACCTTAATCCTAAAGGATTGTGATTAGTTCAGGTAGCTAATAATTACGAGAATGACAATTTTTTTTACTGTTGTTGTAATGATCAAGATTCGAAAATATCTTGAAGTGAAATGAAATAATAAGTATAATATTAATGAGAAGTTTAGAAATTGTATATTATAGTGTGATAAACAACTTTTGTGACTATGTGATATAAATTTCGATTACAGTTTTAAAATAAATTTATATAAATAGATGTAGAATATTAGTTACTTAATTAAATAAGGGTTAGAATTAATAATTAAACTAATAAATAAATTCAAGAGTTAAATGACTGGGTAGTCCCTGTGGTTTCACCTTTAGTCACTAACTTTCTAAAATTACCGCTATAGTCCCAAACTTTTTTCAATTTCGTTCCCGGATGGTCTCTGGCGGAGATGGAGGTTAGTCTTTTCAGCTAAGTGGGTGTGAAATGACCTAAATATCCTTACTATTAAAAAATAAACTTTAAATCAATTACCACCTTCAATTCAAACACACCTCTTCTTCCTCATATTCAGATTCATCTTCAATCCAAACACACCTCTTCTTCCTAATTCTTCACCACCACCACAATCTCTACCTTTCACCACCATCACCACCCACCTTTCACCACCGTACCCCACCCTTCACTCCGAATTGCCGCTACCCCGTTATTCTGCCGACCACTTAATAAAACTGAAACGAAAAGAATGTTAAGGTAAATGCATTTAATTTGATGCAACTGAATTTGATGTTGCAGCTATGACAAGTGAGCTTGAGCAAGATTCGAGTTCTGCAATCGTAAACAATGGGTTAGTGGCGGGCAAGAGTTCAAATAACATTATTTCTCTAAAAACGGGCGAGGAATTTTCCCTTGAGTTTCTTCAGGATCGTGGTACGAGAAGAATTCCAAATGGACACGATATGGACCCGAACCACCAGCTGATAGTTGGATCAAAAAGTGATGTCAAAACGAAATTAGCGGTGTGATCGGGTTGGAAAGAAGGGATTTTGTAAGTAATTCAAATACACCTGAGATCATTTCAATAGCAAGTGCACCAGTAATCGGTTCAATTCCATCTATACCCCACCGAGTGTCAAACAATTCTCAAAGAGAAAAGATAAAGTTTCTTTGCAGTTCTGGTGGTAAAATTTTGCCGAGACCTGGTGACGGGAAACTGAGATATGTCGGAGGTGAGACACATATATTTTCGATACAGAAAAATATGTCGTTTGATGAATTTTTGAAGCGAGTGAGTGAATATTGCAATCAGCCTCACACGATTAAGTACCAGCTTCCAGCTTCCTGGAGAAGATCTTGACGCTCTTATATCTGTGGCATCTAATGAGGATTTTCAGAATATGATTGAAGAGTGTAGAAATTTATGATTCAACTCACAAATACAAAATAACACAAGAAATAGCGACAAAATAGGTGACAAAATCTTATTAAACCAACCCAAAATGATTTGCCCCCCAAATACCCAAAGATCTTACAATAGTAAGATCAGATCAATACAAGATACAGAGAATACACAGATGATCATCCACTGATGATCATCAATACAAGAATACAAACAAAACTACTGAATAATCTCTTAGATACAGATGAGAGATTATTCGTACAAACCTCTGATCTCAAACCCTAACGAAGAAACAACAAGAGAGAGAAAGTAAACTGATAAATTGATCAAGACTAAAGGATATGAAGAGAGAGGGAAGCCTTTTATAATGTGAAACTTAACAAGTTTCACTTTAGTCCAAAACTTCTGTCCAAGATGATCGCAGTCCCTCAATGTTACAGAATGCACCCTTTAGATATTTATTCTGTTGGACCTGTTACAACAACCCAACAACCCAACAACTAACAACCATATCAGATAAGCCCAATAAAAGAATAAAGATAAATAAGCCCAAACCAAGTGAATGAATGATATAAACCCAGATAATTTCAACATCCCCCCTTCATTCAATTGGTTTAAACAAATCAACTAAACCCAGTTTTTTACAAAAGTCTTCATGTTGAACAACACTAAGACCTTTTGTAAATATGTCAGCAAGTTGACTTTCAGAGTCAACTTTGGTAGGATTTATAAGATTATCAGCAACTTTTTCTCTCAAAAAATGCAAATCTAATTCAAAATGTTTGGTCCTTTCATGAAACACTGGATTAGCAGCTATTGACATAGCAGCTTGACTATCACACTTCAAAATCATAGGCAAACTACAATTAACACTTAACTCAGATAGCAAATTTCTTAACCACATAAGTTCACAAGTAGCAGAACACATAGCACGATACTCAGCTTCTGCAGTAGACCTTGAAACAGTGCTTTGTTTCTTGCTTTTCCAAGAAACAAAACACTCTCCCAAGAAGATACAAAATCCAGTAACTGATTTCCGAGTAGACAAACACTTTGCCCAGTCAGAATCAGCAAAACCATATAAATCCAATTTGGCACATTTCTTAAAACTTAGTCCTTTACCAGGACTTTGCTTTAAGTATCTTAACAATCTCAAAGCTAGATTTAAATGCACTTCTTTTGGGTTGTGCATAAACTGACTTAAAAACTGAACAGTGTAACTTATATCAGGTCTTGTTAGAGACAAGTATATTAGTTTCCCAATCAGTTTTTGAAAACCAGTTATATTTTTAAGCAATTGTTGATTTTTATCTATTTTAGAAGTAATCAAGTAACTTTGTTCAATTGGTGTACTAACAGGTTTGCAACCTAAGTAACCAAATTCATTTAGAAGTTCTAAACAATATTTCCTTTGACTAAGACAAACAGTTTTTTCATTATATAACACTTCAATACCAAGAAAATATTTTAAGACCCCTAAATCTTTAATTTTAAAAGTTTCATTCAGAACATGTTTAATTTTTTTAATCTCAACATCAGAATTACCAGTTACAACAATGTCATCAACATATACTAACAAAAACACAGTCACACTTTGTTTAGACAAAATAAAAAAAGAATGATCACATTTGCTTTGTATAAAATCATTTTTTAACAACACATCAGTTAATCTTTCATTCCATTTCCTAGGAGCTTGTTTAAGACCATACAAGGACTTAACAAGCTTACACACTTTAGACTCATTCTTAGAATAGTACCCTTGGGGTAACTTCATATATACATCTTCAGTAATAGTTCCATGCAAGAAAGCATTATCAACATCAAGTTGGTACAAAGGCCAATCAAAAAACACAGCTAAGGTAATAACAGTTCTAACAGTTACCATTTTGACCACAGGTGAGAAGGTCTCTCCAAAGTCAAGACCTTCTCTCTGATTAAAACCCTTAGCAACTAATCTGGCTTTAAACCTTTCCACTTCTCCATTTGACTTATACTTAACTCTATACACCTATTTACACCCAATAGCCTTTCGACCTTGAGGAAGATCAGTTAGAACCCAGGTATTGTTTCTGAACAAAGCTTCCATTTGTTTGTTCATTGCCTCTACCCATCTGGGATCATTAGCTGCTTCCTCATAACAAGAAGGCTCAACCGTTTTATTTAGAGAAGTAGTAAAACACAAGTTATCAGTAGACAAGCATGCATAATTGACAACTTTATCCAGACTGTATTTAACTTTACTATTTAGCACAAAATGTTCAAATCTTTTTGGCAAAACAACTTTCCTACTTGACCTCCTAAGAGGAGAACTTGTTCCCTCAGATGGGTTGATCTCATCATTTGAGGTACTAGTGTCCTCTGCCCTACCAGACCCTTCACTACTACTACTTTCAACTCCAACTGTGGAATGTTGATGTTCAACATTGCTTGGAGTGGCAGATGTAGAGGGAAAAGGTTGCTAATCATCACCAGTAACCTCATGAGATTCATGACTCCCTTCTTCATCATTGGGAACTATAGGATTAGTTGTTAACACTTCAACACTATCAAAAAAGTTTAAATGGTTTAATCTATTAGTTAAAGTGTTATCTTGATTGGTTAATTGAATTGATTTATAAGGAAAGACATTTTCATAAAACTTTACATCTCTAGAATAAAATTCTTTTTTATTGTCTAAACTCCACAACTTATAACCTTTTTTAACATTTGAATAACCAATTAAGATGCACTTTTCAGCATTAAAAGACAGTTTATCTACATCATTCAGAATAGTGCTAAAGCATAAACAACCAAATATCCTAAGATGTGCAAGAGAGGGGTTGAAACCAAACATTAACTCATATGGACTTTTTCCTAGTAGAACAGATGAAGGTAACCTGTTAATAAGATAAACAGCAGTCAAGACACAATCAGACCAGAAACTAAGTGGAACACCACTTTGGAACAACAGAGATCTTGCCAAGTTTAAAAGATGTCGATGTTTTCTCTCAACCACACCATTTTGTTGTGGTGTGTAAGAACAAGATGTTTGATGTAAAATACCTTTAGATTTACAAAAATTGTCCATTTTACTATTTATAAATTCAGTTCCATTATCACTTCTAAAGACTTTAACCTTTTTCTTAAACTGAGTTAGAATTAACTCATAAAAACTTTCAATACTTTCAAACACTTCCATTTTATTTCTTAACAAATAACACCAAACAACACGAGAATAATCATCAACAACAGTTAAGAAGTATTTAAACCTATCTCTACTAGTAACCTTATATGGTCCCCAAATATCTAAATGAACAATATCACCTATATTCTTTGTTTTATGTTCACTTAATGGAAAGGGAACTCTGACTTGTTTAGCCCTATGACAAGTTTCACATGGATTTTTGGCAACATCAACAACACCTAGATCACCTTTTAAGATTGACAAGATCTGATCAGCAGGATGTCCTAATCTACTATGCCATAAATTACTGTTGTTCAAACTATTAAAGCACAAATTAATAGAATTACCACCTTCATTAACAAAGTATAGACCATTATTCTGTTTACCAGTCACCAGGATTCTCCCTGATTTCGAATCCTGAAGTAAACAAGTACTTTCATTAAACACAACAGTGATTTGATTATCTTTAAACAATTTATAGACAGATAAAAGATTAACACTGTAAGTTGGAACAAAAAACACATCATTTAAAATGACATCTTTAGCAAGTTTTATACTACCAATTTTAGACACTTTAGCCTTGGTTCCATTTGGGTGAGATACAGATAGATCATACTCAGACACATCAATACAATCAAACATATCCTTATCAGTTTTGACCATATGCTGATTAGCACCAGAATCACAAATCCAGTTATAATCAAATCCAAAATTGATTAAACTAGAACAACATACAAATTCTCCTAAAGAATTAAAACCACAACTAAACTTACCTCCCATATTAGAAGGTTGAGACTCAGTACTTGTTTTTTCACCCACAAGGCTTAAAAGTTTAGCAACCTGTTCTGGAGAAAAGGGAGAAACAGAAGGAACAGAAGACACATTTGATCTAGAATTTGAAATTTTTTTCCCAACCTGACCTCCAGGCTTCCTTTTGGGACCTGAAGGGTATCCAACCAACTCAAAACATCTATCCACAGTGTGACCAATTTTATTACAATGAGTACACTTAAGGTTAGGATTAGGACCTCTATACTCCTTTCTTTTTTGCTCAAAATACTGATTAGTTTTAGAAACAAAAGACACATTTTGACCTTTTGATCCTACACTAGTATTTCTATGTGATTCTTCTCTGGACACAATTGAAAAAGCAACCTTGACTGAAGGTAATGGCTCCCTAGTTAACAAGTTAGTTCTTACAGGTTGATAAACATCATCCAAATCCATAATAAATTGCATAAGTTTGATTAAGGTAGAAAAGTCATTATAGTCTTTAGCTGCTTGACTTGAACATGTAGGCAGTTGAAGCACAACATCAAACTGCTTCCACATTGTGTTTAGCTTATGATAATATTCAGAAACTGAACTGCCACTTTGAGTAATACAGTTAATTTTTTTATACAAATCATACACTATAGAGCCATCAACTTTATCATAAGCTTCTTTCAAATCTGTCCAGACTTCAGAGGCTAACTTTGAAAAAACTTGCCCTAAGTATAATTCTTCTGAAACAGAATTTAACAACCAACTTAAGACAACAGAATTACATCTATCCCACTGACTACTCAGAACAGCATCCTCAGAATTCTTTTTACATTTACCATCTATGAAACCAAATTTATTTTTTGCTTCTAAAGCTAATTTCATAGCACTAGACCAAACTCTATAGTTTTCAGTTCCTTTCAATTTTATACCAACAATAGTTAAAGAACTCGAGTCACTAGGATGCAGAAACAAAGGATCTCGTATATCCAACTTACTAATCAAGGTCTGAGAAGGACCAGTATTATCACCCTTATCCGTCATGATAAAGAAACAACAGAAAAACAAACACAAACAAACAGAAATCAGATAAGATTACACAGAGACAACAACCAAGACAGATACACAAAATACCCTAAGGCGAAGCTGTATCAGTGTCCAGATTCCAGGTTCATCACTTATAGTGCCTGGACAGGTCTTAATACAGGAGCCAAACACTAAAATACTAACAAGAAATAACAATAACCAATAACAAGAAGATAAAACACAAAACAGATAATAACCAGCAACCAACAACTAACTAAAAATGCCGGTCCTCACTACCCCGACTTCAACTAATCCAATCAACAGAAAATAAAAGAGGAGAGATAGAACAATCTCACAGTGGGTGCAAAACAACTCCAAACAATGATCAGATCTGGAGTTCGCAAGAACCAGCAGATCCAATAAAGCCAACAACAAGAACAACACTACTGGTCAGTTTGCCCTAAATCTTCGAGGATTTAGAGACCAACACAGAGTGTAAGAACCACCAGAAGAGATAAGATCTTCACCAAACTCAAGAAACCCTAGCTAGGGTTTCAATAGCTCGTATACAGAAAATATAGCACTCCCAAGATCTAGTAGATCTATCCAATACCAGACAACAGATCTGCAAACTTGAAGCACACCTAACACAAGAACAACAGAAGAATCAGATCAACAGCGGAAATAAGACCAGATCATGAGCATAAGCTCTGATACCATGTAGAAATTTATGATTCAACTTACAAATACAAAATAACAAAAGAAATAGCGACAAAACAGGTGACAAAATCTTATTAAACCAACCCAAAATGATTTGCCCCCCAAATACCCAAAGATCTTACAATAGTAAGATCAGATCAATACAAGATACAGAGAATACACAGATGATCATCCACTGATGATCATCAATACAAGAATACAAACAAAACTACTGAATAATCTCTCAGATACAGATGAGAGATTATTCGTACAAATCTCTTATTTCAAACCCTAACGAAGAAACAACAAGAGAGAGAAAGTAAACTGATAAACTGATCAAGACTAAAGGATATGAAGAGATAGGGAAGCCTTTTATAATGTGAAACTTAACAAGTTTCACTTTAGTCCAAAACTTCTGTCCAAGATGATCGCAGTCCCTCAATGTTACAGAATGCACCCTTTAGATATTTATTCTGTTGGACCTGTTACAACAACCCAACAACTAACAACCATATCAGATAAGCCCAATAAAAGAATAAAGATAAATAAGCCCAAACCAAGTGAATGAATGATATAAACCCAGATAATTTCAACAAAGAGTATAATGGGGTAGCGGCAATTCGAAGTGAAGGGTGGGGTACGGTGGTGAAAGGTGGTGGTGGTGAAAGGTGGAGATGGTGGTGGTGCTGAAGAATTAGAAAGAACAGGTGTGTTTGGATTACAGATGAATCTGAATATGAGGAAGAAGAGTTGTGTTTGGATTGAAGGTGGTTATTGATTTAAAGTTTATTTTTAATAGTTAGGGTATTTAGGTCATTTCACACCCACTTAACTGAAAAGACTAACCTCAATCTGCGTCAGGGACCATCCGGGAACAAAATTGAAAAAGTTGGGGACTACAACTGTAATTTTAGAAAGTTAGAGACTAAAGGTGAAAAAAGGTGAAACCACATGGACTATCCGGACATTTAACTCTAAATTCAAATAATAAAGATTAAGTAATAATAACTTTGGATTTTATAGGAGCTAGAATTAGAATAAATAATTAAACAAATAAACAAATTCAAATAATAAAGATTAAGTAATAATAACTTTGGAATTAGAATCTAACAAAAAACGAAATTACCTATTACCTATATGTTAAAATTAGAACACAATGAATAGTAACATCATTAAGGGGATGAGCAAATGATATCAGGTACCGTTACCTATATGTTAAAATTAGAACACAATTAATAGTAACATCATTAAGGGGATGAGAAAATGGTATCAGGTACCGTTACTGGTATCAAATTTACCAAACTGGGTATATTTTCGATACCGACTTTTGACAATGTTAAAATTAGAACACAATGAATAGTAACATCATCAAGGGGATGAGCAAATGGTATCGGGTACCGTTACTGGTATCAAATTTACCAAACTAGGTATATTTTCGATACCGACTTTTGACATTTTCGGTATCGGTTCGGCACCGGTATTCACCGGTTTTTACCCTCAAATACCGGTACCGTACCAGTACCGACCGGTACCGTACCAGTACCGTAACAGGTATATTCGGTACCGGTACCCACTTTTGAGGATTTTCGGTAACGGTATTTTCGGTACCGGTTGGTACCGAGCTTATCAAATCCTGTAGCAACGCAAGTAATTGCACCGTTTAGATTACTTTTCATACACGCTGTAAGTAAACTGCATTTTGTTTGAATGAGGTTTTATATACACAACAACTTATTTTGTTTTCTTTTTTGTCTCTTTCTATAATAAATGAATTGTAGCATGTAAAATTAACTTGGATATTTAGATTATTGATGGGCAAATCATATAAAATCCTGTAATCAAACGGGTATCGTATTGGTACCAAGTTTACTATACCAATCATTTTCGGTACTAATTTGGTACCCGCCTTTTGGCGTTTTTGAACCGTTACTTTCGGTTCGACACCGGTCTAGCATCATACCTGTATTTACTGATTTTTACCTTCAAATATCATACCGTATGGTACCGGGCATTTTCGGTGCCGGTGCCTAAGTTCGATGATTTTTCGGATCGGTACTTTCGGTGCCATTACCGATACCAAGCTCATCCATATTTCAATGTGTTAGCACCGTAATAACTAAATTGAAAACAACCGAATTTCCAACGTGTAGGACGTGTGGGTCATATTTTTATATATTAGATTATTTAAAATCGTTTTTTTAGGACGAAGTGACTATCGTTACCACGCCATTTTTATTTATGTTTTGATATTCGGTATCTACTTTCCGTTTCAGACACGCGTTTTATAGACATCAGATCCCCGCCGCAACGCGCGGGCGGAAAATCAACTAGTTTAATGAAAAGTTCAATTTGTTTTAATAAAAAGTTTTTATTTAAATGAAACTTAATTAAATGAACGCCCATAAAATACAGTAAAATCACCAACTTATATATATATATATATAGGGTAAGGTTCATGCGAGAACCGCGAGAACCAATGTGAACACAACCTAAAATAACTAAGAAACCTAAAAAAACTAAACCCCCCCCCCCCCAAAAAAAAAACCTAACCCCCCCAAGCTAAATGCTAAAAACTAAAACCCCCAAAAAACCTAAAAAAAACTAACCCCCCCCCCAAGCTAAAATGCTAAAAACTAAACCCCCAAAAAACCTAAAAAAAATCTAAAAAAATAAAAAAAAATCTAAATTTTTTTTAATATTTTTTAAGTTAAAATCGCTACTTTTAGCAGTCAAAAATTTTTTTTTTTTTAAATTTAAAAAAAAACTTTTTTTTTTGCTACTAAAAGTAGCGATTTTTTTATAAACAATATTAAAAAAAATTTGTGTGTTTTTTAGCTATTTTTAGGTATTTTTTGTTGTGTTCACATTGGTTCTCGCGGTTCTCGCAATAAGGGGTGGTTCCTAACGGATCTTTGTCCTATATATATATATATATATATATATAAGGTGAGGCTCTAGAGTGAAAACTACTGTATTTATGAACTTAGTGAACAAATCTTGGACATTGATTTACGTTATCAAATCTTAAAATACACTTGTGTATTTTCATCATTAAATCCTAGCCATTGATTTACACTTGTGCATACACGTGTGTATTGATAATCAAAGGCTAGGATTCGTTTACTAGCGTTCGCTATCAAGGGGTTTGTTCACAAATGAACCTAGCCCTATATACATATATATATATATATATATATAGAGAGAGAGAGAGGAAGGTTAACGTACATTACGGCTTAACGTACATCACGTATGATAGGTAATTACGCACGTTCATTTTAAAATCATGCACGTTATAACTCAAAAATCCAAAATCACGCATGTTGAAACACAATAATCACGCATAATGAAAACATTAATCACGCATGTTATAGAACAAATCACGCACGTTGTTGTACGTGAAGTACGTTAAGCCGTAATGTACGATATACTTTCTATATATATATATTATACACACATACACGGATGAAAATATTTAGTAGCGGAGAGTAAAACGAGGTTGAATGAGAGGTTAGAGAAGCAACAAACAACTTTATAGCGTAAAGGTTTAAAGATAAGTCGCACTAAAATCAGACAACTTTACTATAACTTTAGTGGTGAAAACCATGAAGAGGGCACCCAAATCAGTATTGAAGACCTAGTTGTTTTGTGTAACCAAGTCTAGTATTTATGATTGTTTGACCAAAATGGCAAGAACCTGGACATTGATGTAGTCCATTACCTCCAAGTAGGTTGGTGCAAGTCGATAGCAACCACACAAGTATTGTGTGGCGACTGACAAGTGGTTCCTGGTATGATTAAATGAGAAATACTATAGGGTGTTAGTTCGACAGACTTTGTTGTCCGGAACCAATTGTTAGGGCATCAAGAAGACCCAGGCGCGAAAGCTAGATTTGGCATATATGAGGATGCTAAGATGGATGTGTGGACATACAAGAATGAACCGAATAAGAAATGAAGTATTTTCGTAAGAAATTAGGAATGACATGTATCACATATAAGAGGATGGAATAAAGATTGAGATGGCGTGGGCGTGTAAATAGGAGACAAATGATGTCTCTAGTAGGAACCATGGAAGCCCTCATTCTTGGGGGAGGGGGTGAGGATATGAGTTATTGTAGATATTGTATTAGGGTTACCAATGTCGAATTAAAAATAGTTTGCTAGATCTCAACCTGAACAGGACACATTTAATTAAAAAACATTGTATGTTTCATTAAAGACATTAACCCGAACATGATTTGTTTATTAACTAAGAACTTGATTATTTTTATGTCATTTTTCAAGTCAGGACCAGTAACTTTTCATTTTATAAGTAGTGGTACATTCAGAAATTTACACCAGTGAGGCCAAAATGGGTTAAACTTGGGTCGGCTCAACACGGTTAAGATGTTAACTTCAAGTTATGAAGCGAGTATGTGGGTCAGTGGGTGAATATAATGTAATAATGCTTGATAAATTATCTTTCAATTTTGAATAGAGATTCTAAGTCATATTTTAATTTATTGTTTGATGTTAGGAAAGTTAAGAAGATATGGTGAGTGGGGGCCTTTTCCTCCACCAAATATAAGATGGATCCACTCAAGAGATCATGGATTAGCAAGAAAGTGGGTTTAATTTTTATGTTGTAAAATTGTTTCCAACACTCATGTAATGATGAGAAAATACACCTACAATGTTGCTATACAAGTTAAATATTTTGGTGATTCTTATCAAAATAGTAACTCAATGGATAGATCACATGTTGTTACATGTTATAACTTTTTTTCATAATTCTGACATGTAACACCTTTTGTCAGGAGAGAGAAAGTTAATATGTTATACCTCTTTATTCTTTTAAGTAGATGTAACATCACATGTTACACTTTTTATTTCAACAACGAATTTTGTAGGAGGAAGTGTAACATTTTCAAATTTAAAATTTACGAGTTTTCAATGTGTAGTGCATGTAAAAAACATCTTACATGTTTTTATATATAAAAAATTAGTGTAACAGACAAGCCTGTTACATGTCAGTGTGTCAGATAGAAAAGTAAAAAAGCAAAAAGTTGTTACACGTATTTTTGTCAGTCTGTAACATGTTTCTAAAAAGTTTCTTCATGTAACATCCAATCTCAACCATTGGATTTCGAGATGGATGATGGGGATTGAGTTTCTTGAGTTTTTTGAACTCATAAGGGTTTTCTTATATAATTGCTAGTGTATTCATCAGTATAAGAGGATCTCCGATGGGTAAAACACAAACGGCGACATGACACCTAGGTGGCGTTCACTTTCAAACATCACCGTTAGGGTAACCATTCAGAGATGGACGTTTGTGAGGGCATCCAGATTTCCAATCACATCTAGATGGGTGATATATGAAAAAATTACACGTTTTGTCCTTTATCTTGATACCCTTTTGCAGGCGGTGTCCTTTTCAACGAATGTAGACAGGTTTTGCCTTTTATAGAGAATTTTGTTGCGTGTTTTGTCCTTTGACCCTAACCTAGTTAGATTTTTTTGGTTAACTCTAGTCATGTGCCTTGCATATGAGGGTAGTTTTGTCAATATACTCCATTTTTGTTCTTGTTTTTTTAATAAAAATCAAAGTGCAGATCACATGTCACCAATCTCATTCCTCTCTCAACTCAATCTACAATATTACCACCACAACCACACCAAACTGCCACCAATGACAACCTAAGTTCCACAGATGTATGCCCCTTCAATCTCACATTCCTAAGTGTAGTTCTAGCCAATTTCGCAGCACTCGATACCCTAGAAATATAGAATTTTGTACGGAAACCAGATTTCAACTTAAAACATTCTTCGATTTTCAAAGAGAAATTGACGTAAAAAACAGAAAATTAGTAAACAAACGAACGAAACCGTTCGACTGGAGTGATTAAGCGAATGAAAGCCTGAACTTACAACATCAAGGCGTTGAGGTATTAGATCCAGCATAACGAGCGATTGTTGTTGAATTTCAGAGAGAATTTGAAGCAGCAGATCTCAACCATAGACATAATATTCGAATTAGCGTGCTTGTTACAGGAATTGTTTTGGGGGGAGAATGAGAGGGGAGGAAAAAGGAGAATAAAAATTAGGGGTTTTGTTATTAGTCGTTGATTTTGATAGATTTGGTGTTGGGTCGTTAACGGGGGTGGGTAGGACGGAATTTGTTGACGGTAGCGGTGGCAGGTGGGCTGATTGTGTGTGAGAGAGAGGGTTGCGGAGAGAGAAAGTTGTAGGGAGAGAGAGTGGTAGAGCGAGAGAGGGTGGTGGTTGGTTGATGACAGTGGCGGTCGCAGGTGGGGTTGATGGTGGTGGTGGTCGGTTGATGGAGGTGAGAGGTGGGAGGTGGTGATTGGTTCTGGATGTGTATGAGATCGAGTGTGGTAGAGAGAGATAGCTGTAAAGAAAGAGGGTGAGGGGTATAGAGAGAAAATGAGATACTTTTAAAAATGTTTTTGCTTTATTTTTATATAATATTAAATAAAGGAGTAAAAAGACTAAAATACCCTTGGGCAACCAAACTTAACAAAAAAAAATTTAATTGTGTTAGGGTCAAAGCACAAAACATGCAAGAAAATTCCCTATAAAGGGCAAAACCTGTTAACGTTCGGTGATAAGGATATCGCCTGTAAAAGGGTATCAAGATAAAGGACAAAACGTGTATTTTTTCCTTAATTTATTTTAAAATAGGTGGTCAGTGTACATAGCATTGGAGAAAAAATGAGTGTGATTGAAATATGAGTATGATTCTGATGTAGCAACTGACGTGATGCAACATGTGACAGTGAATCCATTAAACATACTCTTACCACATCCGAATTCGTTAGAAATTTTAGTGTATATATATAAAACACAACCGGTGAATGTGTGTCACAAACTTTGTCTATATATATGTATAGGTTTCATGTGTATATTGTTTTTCTTTTTATTTTCAATTTTAAGTTTCACCCTTTATACTTTATGCGGGTTAGGTTCCTGTAAAAAATGTCTTTTTCGTAAGAAATGTGATAAGACATAGGAATTGACATGTAAACATCATGTTTTGTACTTAGGCATGATGTTTTGAGTTGTTTTGGCAAGAAAAACACCAAACATAACAATTTAAAACACAATATGCAACGTATTATAGGCATGAAATTTAAAACACAACTAAAACACACTAAACATTTTAAACACACTACTTAACACTTAAAACACACTACTTAACATTCTTTGCATGGTTTTTAAGTTTTAAGCCTAGAATTCATTGCATTGTGTCTTAAATTATTATGTTTTGTGTTTTTCTTGCCAAAACGTTATGCCTAAGTCCAAAATATAATGCCTACATATCAAATGCCATACCTTCTCATACTTCTCGTGAAAAATGTCTTTTTTACATGAACCTAAGACATATGTAATATACGATTTTAACTCATTTAATTTTCTACTAAATTTGATTTTTCTCCAATGATTTCCATTCGTTAACTTCAAAAAAACAAGTATGTTGTTTTGCTTTATTTCTTTTGTTGACATTTTGATATAAATCTTGTTGAAAAAGTTGTATTTGAAATCAAGCATTTTTTTGGTATCATAAGTTATACCGAGTAATACTACTGTACCATACCAGACTGTAATAAACTGAACTGATACCAATCAAATATCCGTCGAACGTGTGAGAAATCCCATGAGTTACCTACTAGGTCAACTCAGAATTTTATATATCTTTTTATTTTTTAATTGAAGTTGAATATATATGATGAAATCATGTTAGGATAGGTGGGTTGACTTAAAAACAAACAGTTGACCATTTTATGTTTATCAACAAGTAGGAGTAGATAGTTGAAAATGCAGCGTGGACTTGGAAGTTGAAACACATCCGCGCAATTCCCCCGTGCGCATCCGCGCTTTTTTTTTTCTTCAACACCCTCTCAGTGACCCACTATATTAGCACTTCATCAATCTCCATCTTCCTCAAATCATCACTCACATCACATCACTATCTTTGCTTCTTCTTCCTTCATATATCAAAACAATATGGTGTCCATGGTTGCTCGCAGCGGCCGCCAATTGCAGCGTTACAATCAGAACCAACGCCAACTCGTTGGGTCAGTCTCTCTTTATGTAAAATATTCTATACGTTTTCGATTTGAAGAAAACTGGTGATTAGAGATTGTATAACCTTTGATACGTTTTCGAATGTCAATGCGTTTGAAATACATTTTTTGCTGAAATTTTTGGAAGCAGAATGATGAGAAGTTGAGAACTGAGAAGTGTGTAAATTTGAGTGAAGTTTGTTTATTTATTGGTATTGAGGGTTTTTGAATTTGATGCAGATGTATACCCTACAGAATTAAAGGTAGGTCTGACAGGGAGTCAGAGGATGATGCGTTAGAAGTTCTTGTCATTAGTGCACAAAGGAAAGGCAAAGGAATGTTGTTCCCTAAGGTATATATAATATATACATATATTTTACGTTTTTATATGATAACCTGTGAACACGACCCGTTTACACATCTATGTTAGATACACTTATTAATAGAAAATACAGTGGTCCGGATGGTTCCGCCATTGTATTTGTATCCACTCGTTTTAAAAAAGTTATGATAAACTGACGTATGTTTTTTAACGTCAACAGGGTGGATGGGAATCCGATGAATCTATCAAAGAGGCCGCGCTAAGAGAGTCGATGGAGGAAGCCGGAGTGCTTGGAACAGTGGAGGTTAGTTCCTCATTTTAGAAAAGCTAGAGTGTTAGGGGCATAAACAAGCCGAGCCTAGGCGAGACTGAGCTTGGGCTCAGCTTGTTTGACCTAAAGGAGCTCAAGCTCGTTTATTAATTAAGAAGAGTCAAAATCAAAATGTGCAAATGTTGCTTTTATTATTATTATTATTATTATTATTATTATTATTATTATTATTATTATTATTATTATTATTATTATTATTCTAACAATGGATTAACATATGTTTGTTCAACTTTTGTAGGGGGTGTTGGGTAAATGGTGCTTCAAAAGCGAAGGCAATGATGCATACTATGAGGGGTGCATGTTTCCGTTACTTGTTAAGGAGGAACTCGATGTATGGCCCGAGAAAGACATTCGTCAACGAGTTTGGATGAGCGTGTCAAAGGCCAAAGAAGTTTGTCAATATTCTTGGATGAAGGAAGCGTTGGATTTATTAGTGAAGAGACTTGAGTCTGCTCCTAAAACTAATTTACGAACATATGTTTATTTGTAAATATGACGAGATTTTGCAAGGTTACCTGACAAGATCTTTGTCTTGGATATACGCAATGTTTCATATTCATCTTGCATTGGTTTTGTTTCTACACGTTGCCCATAAACCATAATCCTAAAGGGCTGTGATTAATTTGGATAGCTGATAGTTACGAGAATGACAATTGTTTTTACTGTTGTAATAATCAAGATTTAAAAAATCATGAAGTGAAATGAAACAAAAAGTATCATATGAATGAGTAGTTTAGAAATTGTATTTAAGGATGTTATAGTGTGATAAACAACTTTTGTGATTATGTGATTAAATCTCGATTCTGGTTTTAAATCAAGTTTATATAAATAGAGTTAGAACTAATAATTAAACTAATAAACAAATTCAAATAATAATAATAACGATGAGATGAGAAGTAATAATAACTTTCAAACTAAAATCTAACTAAAAAAGAAATTTTATAAAGAGTTTTTTTTTACTTAATAAAAGAAATGGGATTAAATAATAAAGATTTAAATATTAAAAAATCAGTAACCCGATATGCATACGCTATACACACATACACGACTAAAAATATTGTATTAGTACCGGTGAGGCCAGAGAACCAACAAGCAGTCTTGTGACACAAAGGTTTAAAGATAAACGCACAAAAACTGGGAACCTTACTATAGCTTTAGTGGTGCAAACAAGAGAGCATCCAAATCAATATTTTAGGTTGTTCCGCTACAACCAAGTTCAAGTATTTATGATCGTTTGTCTAAAGTGGCAGGAACATACACTGATGTAGTCCACTACCTCCTAGCAAGCTGGTCCAAGTGGAAAGCAACCACACAAGTATTGTGTGGCGATGACAAGAGGTTCCCAGTATGATTAAATGGGAAATTATATAAGGTGTTCGTTTGACATACTATGTTGTTCGAAACAAGTTGTTAGGGCATCAAGAAGACACAAGTGCAAAGGCTAGAAATGCCAGATATGAGGATACTAAGGTGGATGTGTAGACATACAAGAATGAATCCAATAAGAAATGACGTTTTTTTTGTAAGAAATTAGGGATGACGTGTATCACATATAAGAGAATGGAATAGAGATTGAGATGGCTTTTGCGTGTGAATAGAAGACAAATGATGTCTCTAGTAGGAACCGTGGAAGCCCTCACTATAGAGGGGATGAGAAGGAGAGGCAAACCCAAACTAACATAGATGACCAAATTAAGTAGAATGCATTAGATTTGCACTCCTCCAATAACATGACCAGATTAAATAGATGTAGAATTTTGATTATTAATTAAATAGGAGTTGAAACTAATAAACAAATTCAAATGATAATGATGAGCATGTAATAAAACTTTGAAATTAAAATCTAACTAAAAAGAAATTTAATAAAAAGTCCAATTTGATTTAATTAAATGTTTTAATTTAAAAGAAAAAGGATTAAATAACAATGACTTAAATAACAAAAATTACTAACCTGATATGGATACACTATACACATACATGACTAACGATATTTTATTAGTACCGGAGAGGGTAGAGAACCAATGAGCAGCCTTAGACCATGTGTAGTGGGGCGTTTTAAAAAAAAAAAATTCAGAAAAACGCCGAATCACGCCCCTATCCCATTACATGCCGGCGTTATCGGGCGTTTTTCGAGAAAAAAAATTCGATTGGCGTTTTTCAAATCACGCCAAAAGGGCAAATTTTTTGGCCAATCGGATGGAGATAGCTGGAGGTTGGGCCGGAATGGGACGAATTCGAGCTGGAATGAGGTTTTGTGGCTGGCCGGAGTTGTTGCCGGAAAACCTGCATATTGCCGAAGAAGATGATGGAATGCAGAAAAGGTTTTAAAAAGTTTAGTTTTTACAACTTTGGTCCCTGTGGTTTAGATATGGTTTTAAATTTAAATTTAACTTTTGAACATTTGAATTTTGGTCCTTGTAGTTTAGATATGTAATATTTTCTATTTAACTTTTGAAAAAAAAATTAAGAATGTAATGTTTTTTATTTAAATGAAATTTAATTAGTTTTAATTAAAAAATTTAATAGTTGTGTAATGATTGACGGGACATTATTGGGCATTATCCCACTACGCCCTTTTTTGTAAAAATGCCCAATAATGCCCCCTTGCTAACTGGACTGACACATGGTGAAAAACGCCCAAGGGTAGGGGCATTATTCACTAAACCACTACGCATGGTCTTAGAGCACAAAGGTTTAAAGACGAGCCACGTTAAAACGGGGAACCTTTACTGTAGTAGCTTTAGTGGTGCAAACGATGAAGAAGGCATCTAAATCAGTATTGAAAACATGACCTATTGTTTTAGTGGTATGGTGTCCCCCTTATAAATGTGATGTGGTTTCAAATCCTTGCAAGTGCATTGTAAAGGTGGAATTATGGTGTTAAACATATATGTCGTTCTAAAACATTTGTCCACAGTGCAAGAAACATAAGCTTTGATGTAGCCCGTTGCATCCAGCAGGTTGGTCCAAGTGGAAAGGCAACCACACAAGTATTGTGCGACACCTCAATGAGGTTTACAATAAGATTAAAGATAAAAAAATTATAGGGTTTGAGTTCGATCAACTATGTTGTTGGGAACTAATTGTTGGAAACACAAAAGTTCGAGGTGGTAGATATGAGGATGCTAAGGTGGATGTGCGGCCATACAATAATATTGGACGAAAAGAAACGAAGTTTTCTGAAGAAATTTGGGGTGATATGCATAAGATAAGGGAATAAAGATTGGGATATTCTGGGCGTGTAATTAGACATAAGTAAACTTTTGGGACAAATGGACCTATAAATATATATTATTGCTTTAGACAAAATTATGAACTATTATATATTTGAGTAAATTGCTAAAATCGTCCCTGACGTTTATTCACATTTGCTAGATCCATCCAAAAAAAGTTTTTTTTCTCATAGAAACCACTGAGGTTTTAAAAAAGTTGCTAAATCCATCTAAAATGACTAATACTCTAACAATACTAAGTTGATAGAGGGGTAATTTAGTCATTCTTTTAATTTATTTAATTTACCCTTTTTTTAACAGGTTATTACATGCCCACACCCTTTTATAAACAAAACACTAAAACCTAATTGTTGCAGTCGACCTCAACATACAGGTTAAACCATTAGGTTTTAGGTTAAACCTACATTAAACACCAATCTTATGAGATATGAGCTTTAAGCAACCAAAACACAAAAGACACTGTTTTGGCTGATCTTTAAAACTTTAAGTGGTTAAAAACAAAGTAAGTGATTACAATAAAAAAACATAACTAATGTTAAAAAAACAATACACCACAGTAAATAACATACAAAATAAGGTGCTGGTAGTTGCGCGTTTGTAGGAAGTCCATTCAACACCAAAATCCATAATGAATTCTGATTTTCAATTTCTTTCATAAAGCAATGCCACATTCACGTGATAATTTTTAACGATTAAAGTCTAATTATAATTGGCAGAGAGAATTCAGCTTAATTCCTAAAAGAATTTGAACCAAAACGCTAATGAAATTTGGCTGATCTAAGAATCATCATCTACACAGTACACACAAAGAAACCTACATCAAACACCAATCCCTCAGAATCTAAAATGTAGGAATAAGAACAATCACTGTGGAAGTACACTACACAGGTTCTAAGTAGTTCCTCCTAAAACCACAATTAGGCAATCAGAACTCAGCAAACTAATGATCAAATCGAAGGAGAATGGAGTCGTTACAGATCAAAAGTAACCATATGGGTGTTCTTTGTCCTTTCGAACCTTTAAAGCTCTAAACGACAGCAAAGCAACATCGCTTAGGACTTGTAAGAAATGTATAATAAGCTCATTTGTTTGTTCAACAATATCCAAAAGTTCACATGTCACAGTTTCAATACAGGGAATAAAGAAGAAAACTTGATATACAAAGTTAATTAATAAATAGGCCCAATGTTTTAAAAACCTAATTGTTGCAGTGGACCTCAGCATACAGGTTAAACCATTAGGTTTTAGGGTTTTGTTTATAAAAGGGTGGGGGCATGTAATAACCTGTTAAAAAAATGGTAAATTAAATAAATTAAAAGAATGACTAAATTACCCCTCTATCAACTTAGTATTGTAAGAGTATTAGTCATTTTGGATGGATTTAGCAACTTTTTTGAAACCTCAGTGGTTCCTATGAGAAAAAAAACCTTTTTGGATGGATCTAGCAAATGTGAATAAACGTTAGGGACGATTTTAGCAATTTACTCTATATATTTTTTTCATTAAATTTAGTTTCATATATATTAAAATATTTATTTGATTAAGATAAATATTTATCATCATAGACTTGTATACATGATTTGAAATCAATAGATATACGTTCAAATTAATTTGTTGTTTGTAGGTATTATTAACTAATCTTGAAATATATATATAGGGTCGGGATTTAGAGAAAACGGTGAAAAGTGTTAGAACGGTGAGAACGCTTGTGGATCGTCCGATCAAAACAATCTATGGACTAGATTGGCGCGGTGGCGTTTTCGTAAATAACATCAATTTTATTACATGGACGCGCCTCATTAAGGGTAAAAAGGTCTTTACACTTCTATACCAAAACGCCATACTAATGAATAAAACGCCATTACGGACCAAAACACATCCATATATAAACAAAATCATCCCAGACATAAAAACACACCCCCCCCTCGAACCTGAAACGCTATATTTTCTACTATATACCATTTATCTTACAAACGCCAAAATCCCCAAAACATCAAACACAACTACTCAAAAAGCGCCATATTTTCTACTATATACCATTCATCTTAGAAAACGCCAAAACACTCAAACATCAAAAGATTCCAAAAAAATCGACGGTTCTTTCAGATACACTATTTTCTTAGTAAAACGCCAAAAATGGCAAATATCGTTTCTTGTATATTCAAATATTGTTCTACACCAAAGTTTCGGATAAAGCATTCTTCCCTGAGGTGCTGTGACTCAAATAACATTTTGCTGCATGAGATGGACAAATCATAAACAAAAAGATGAATGACTCTGATGAGTTGTTTGAAGATACATATTCAAACAAAAAACTTATGTCATTTTGTCTTTCCAAACGGCCACAAAAATACAAGCATGTCTAAGCCAAACCACCAACGAACATGATTCAAAGAAGAAAGAGACTGATGATAGTGAAGATTTGGAAGATGAATTGTTTCTATTTTTATTTTTTTAATTTTCTTTTTCTGTTGTTTGTTATGTATTTTTCAACTTAGAATAAAAAAAAAACATTATATCAATAAAACGCCAAACAGTCATAATGCACGTGGAACGCCATAAATGCAGTAAAAACGCCAAAAACTCCCAAACTATAATGAAAGTAGTTTGCAGAAGTATTAATAAAAGCTAAAAATGGAAAAAAAATGCCAAAAACTACTTAAAGCCATTCAAAAACACCAAACTTGGGAGATGGGAAGCCTATGACCCTTAAAACTCATAAAAAGCTGAACAAAAAAACAGTAAAAATACAGAGTAACTGAAAAGACGACTACTTTATTAATATCATTTATTATAAAATAAAATACCGCCTAAACTACGCGCCAAAAACATCCTATAATAGAGACGTCTCTGCAAAATCAACTGATTACAAAACCAAAAACAAACACCATATTTCCTAGAAACTATTCACTTTAAAAACGCCAAAAAAATAGTTAAGAAAGCCACAGATGCAGAACCTCGATTCTTCTATATTGAGTATTGATCTGAATGAAGTTTCACTGAATGGATTCTTCTCTGAGTTAGGTATCTCTATAATCTTTTGCTGAATGAGATGGACAAATATTCAAGAAAAAGAGACTGATGACACTGATATGACATCATGTCACTTTGTTCTTGATGGATATATTGATGGCATGAAGGGATCAATACATTAGAGCAGGCGTTGGTCTTCAACATGTCATCAAACAAGAATATATCCACCCACCATAAAGGATGCCACAAAAAATAAGCATCTTATAAAGACGGGCGTTATGTAGGAAAATAAGGATCTACATAAGGTATTCAAAAACAGGTTCAAAAATGCCAAAAAGTTAAAGCAGAAGAGGCTGATGACAGTGAAGATTTGGATGAGCAATTAGATTATGATTTTTAATTTTTTTTTCATTTTCTATTGTTTGTTATCTAATTCTCTGTTGTTTATTATCTAATTCTCTACTAATTTAAAAAAATAAAGTATAAAACGCCAAAAACTACAAACACCAAAACGCCTGATAGTGTGAAAAACTGTGAGAACGAATGCTAACAAAGTGCGATGTTGCTATATAAAACGCCAAAAAACGCATACAAAGTATTACTGGAAAAATCAACACTAATTAACAGATGAAAATTGAAAGAAACAGTAATTGCTATGGATTTAGAGAAAACGGTGGAAAGCGTGAGAACGGTGAGAACGCTTATGGATCGTCCGATCAAAACAATCTATGGACTAGATTGGCGCGGTGGCATTTTCGTAAATAACATGAATTCTATTGAGTAGACGTGCTTCATTAAGGGTAAAAAGGTCTTTACACTACTATATCAAAACGCCAAAGTATTGAATAAAACGCCATTACTGGCCAAAACGCATCCCTATATAAACAAAACTTTCTCATACATAAGAACACACTTCCCCCAACATGAAACGCCATATT
Source organism: Helianthus tuberosus (assembly GCA_030545235.1). Taxonomy (NCBI): domain Eukaryota; kingdom Viridiplantae; phylum Streptophyta; class Magnoliopsida; order Asterales; family Asteraceae; genus Helianthus; species Helianthus tuberosus. Next base: position 181,331,141 of record CM060381.1, on the reverse strand, counting down.
TTCTACTATATACCATTCATCTTACAACGCCAAAATTTCCAAAACATCAAACACCCCTACTAAAAAACGCCATATTTTACTATATACCATTCATCTTTGAAAACGCCAAAACTCTCAAATATAAAAAATTTCCAAAAAATGGACGTTTCTTTCGGATACACTATTTCCTTAGTAAAACGCTAAAAATACCAAAAATCGTTTCTTGTATATTCAATATTGTTCTACTCGAAGTTTCGCAGAATGCATTCTTTCCTGAGGTGCTGTGACTCAAATAACATTTTACTGAATGAGATGGACAAAACTTCAAGAAAAAGATACTGGGTCAGACTTATATCATTTTTTGTGTTTTGTTATTGATGAATATTATAATGGCATGAATAGACGAATGACACTGATGAGTGCTTTGAAGATACATATTCAAACAAAAAGCTCATGTCATATTGTCTTTCCAAACGACCACAAAAACACAAGCATGACAAAGCCAAACCATCAGTGAACATGTTTCAAAGAAGAAAAAGACTGATGACAGTGAAGATTTGGAAGATGAATTGTTTCTATTTTCAGTTTTTTAAGTTCCCTTTTCTGTTGTTTGTTATGTATTTTTCGACTAAGAATAAAAAAGTTTAATAAAGAGCCAAAAAGTCATAAAGATTGGGAAACGCCATAATGTAGTAAAACGCCATAATGCAGTAAAACGCCAAATACTCCAAACCTACAATAAAAGTAATTTGAAAAACTATTATTAAAAGTTAAAAATGGAAAAAAAACGCCAAAAACTACTTAAAGCCATTAAAAAATGCCAAACTTGGAAGATGGAAGGTCTATGACCATAAAAACTCATAAAAAGCTGAACAAAAAGAGTAAAAAATAAACACAGTAACTGAAAAGACGGCTACTTTATTAATATAATTTATTATAAATAAAAATCACGCCTAAACTACGCGCCAAAAACATCCTATAAGAGAGACGTCTCTGCACAATCAACTAATCACAAAACCAAAAATATAAATGCCATCTTTCCAAAAACCTTTCACTTTAAAATGCCAAAAAAAGATACTTAAAAAAGCCATAGATGCGGAACCTCATTTCTTCTATATTGAGTATTGTTCTGAATGAAGTTTCACTGAATGGATTCTACTCTGAGGTGGGTATCTCTATAAGCTTTTGCTGAATGAGATGGACAAATATTCATGAAAAAAAAGACTGATGATCATCATGTCACTTTGTTCTTGATGGATATATTGATGTCATGAAGGGATGAATACATTCGAGCAGGCGTTGGTGTTCAACATGTCACCAAATAAGTATATATCAAACCAAAATAAAGGGTCTACATAAGGTATTCAAAAAAGGTTCAAAACGCCAAAAAAGATTAAAGTAGAAGAGGCTGATGACAGTGAAGATTTGGATGAGAAATTATATTATAATTTTTTTTCCATTTTCTATTGTTTGTTATGTAATTCTCTGTTGTTTAATATCTAATTCTCTACTAATAAAAAAAAGCCAAAACGCTTGATAGCGTGAAAACAGTGAGAACGGATGCTAGCAAAGCACGATGTTGCTATATAAAACGGTAAAAACGCCAAACAAAGTATTACTGGAAAAATCAGCACTATAGCCTGTATCCTAAATAGCACAACACTTGATAAAAAAAATAAAAAATAAATAAACATAAAAAAAAACTGATGTTTTTTACATTATAGGCCTGCATCCTGATCTAAAAACAATAAAAAACGCCAAAATTTGCTTAATACGCCAAAATGTTTACTATGATCCTGGTATAAAAACAATAAAAACGCCGCGTATTTATTAAACGCCAAAAAATGGAAAGGTGATGTAACACGCGTTTAAAAAAAAGAAAATATGAAAGGACAAAAAAGCCCATCCGCCCTTCTCTATGTCGCGTGACACGTGTTGGGCCAGTTTCTATATATATATATATATAATGAAAAGTTTATAACTTAATAAAAAGTTTATAACTCTTCTTATAGCGAAGACATTAATATGTAATACTTTTTGTATGATTTTAATTATGTATTAATCAGAAATAGTTTTTAATATAAGTAACTTTCTCGAGCCCGGAAAGCAATTCTGGGTGATAACCTAGTGTGTGTCTGTGTATATATATATATATATATATATATATATAAGAGAAGGTTTAAATGAGAACGTTAAATATTATGACTTAGTTTCAATTAATAAAGACTTTACTTTATGTTATACACGAGACAATTTTTTTTTGTACTTGAATATTTAATATGGTATGATTAAGTAAATGTCACATTTTAAATAGTGTTATAAATTATGAACGATCTATATGCCCCAACATATTCCGTCATCGATTGGGGTGTTACGCCCCCTCCCCTATACGACTCGTATAGGTCTGTACTTGTCGTATAGGTTAATCTTAAGCAACATAGACTGACAATGCCAATCTGTGTCTGGCGGCCGGTCGTATACCACCTGTATAGAGCTATACGAGTCATATACGACCCAAATGAATTTTTGGAGTTGAAAGATGGGTGCTTATTTTTGTTTTTTTAATATTGATGTTATATGTTTGGTTTTGTTTTTTATCGTGACATATCAGTATGGTATCGTGTCGCATCATATAGTGACATATTGTATCATGCAGTATCATATAGTATCGTATTTTTACATATCCTATATTTTTTCAACACTGCCTGTAAACATTTTATCTATACGTATTATATTGTATCATTACGTGCGTATCGTATTGTATCATATCATGTCGTATATTATTATACGTTGTACGTAACAAACCAATAAATCAAACAATGTAAATAAACATCACATGTATAAATAAACTAAAACTGCAAATTCCAGTCTCTGCATGGGAGACGTTTTTTTATCGAACTTTGAAGCCATAATCTTCTAGCGAAAGTTGTGCATGTGTCACACTCGTTTGATATCGGAAGCGCGCTTTGTGACTTGATCAGTTTTCATCGCATACGATATAAAGTAAACAACTACATGATTAAAACATACGATGTTCATCCATTGACATAATTAAGTATTACACACCATAAGTTGTTTAAGATACAAGACATCATAAGTTATAAGTTTTACAAAAGACTAGTTCAACATAAGTTTAAAATACAAGGCTTTGCATCCTATATCCCATTTAAGATGAGATATATGGACCAAACCCTTCAAAAGGATGACATGGATAACTTGTTAATCCAAAAGCCTTGTGAGACCTAACCGCACTAAGATCCAATCATTCACCTGAAATACATGTAAGTTTTGGAAAACATCAACAAAAGTTGAGCGAGTTCATGTGTTTTGTATGTGCACCAATAAGTCTTGAAACATTTGAGAGATCTGTATAACAAAGTAGTATGTAAAGCGTCTATGAGCAGACCATTAATGTTTTGCAAGGACATTAATATGTGTGACGACATAGGAAGCACTCAACCCTAGCGAATTTCCTTTGGTCCACCTGGTTGGAACAACAAAAGCACTACATGGGCCACACAAGGACCCATGAGTGGGGTTCGCTACACCCAATAGATCTAAAACTCTTGCCCCTAGGTCTTATACAGGATTAATGGCGCTTAAGAGAGCGCCTTGTCTCACATGATCTAACAGTTCATTCCCTAGCTAAACCATACCATCGAGACATGTATTTCCCACCGAGAGTTATAAACCGAAAGCATTTAAGAGAAAGGGGGACATGAACTCACAGTTTTGCGTCTTGAGAGAGATATATGCTAGCAACGGTGTTCCAAACGTGAGTTAACCTACAAGTGTTCTAACTCATTAGACACTTCAGTCTCTTCTAGACCTTGTACTCGTTGCTCATCTTGAATGTTATTGTATTCGTTTTTTTTGGAACACTTGTGTATTTTAATAATATGTTGGCATTTGTTTCTTGTATAAGCTTTGATTCGAGACTGTATATTTGTTACACAAATATAATTGTATATCTTTTATAGATATAAGTGTTAAAATATTTATTTTTAACATCGTAAGTACGTTGTCGTATTCGTAAGGCATCCTTGTGAGAGTACACTTCAACAAGTGTATGTGAGTACATCACCATGTACTTGAGTCTTTTATACGTATGCATATACCGTATATATACTTGTATTTGCATGTTTTATACGTGTAGGTATACCGTATTATACGTGTAGGTACACCGTATTATACGTGTAGGTACACCGTATTTATACGTGTAGGTACACCGTATTATACGTGTAGGTACACCGTAGTTATACGTGTAGGTACACCGTATTTATACGTATAGGTACACCGTATTATAATGTAGTTTTTGCAATAAATATTTATATATTTAAATATACTAGGTTATTACCCGGGATTGATTTTCGGGTTTGAGAAAGTTATTTATATCAAAACTTTTATGATTAACATCTTAATTAAAATGATACAATAAGTATGACATAATACATGGGTCGAGTTTGGTCGGCTCACGCTGATAAAATGCATATAATGTGTCTTAGTATTAATGCTTATTTGGCTTGAATAACTTCCCATTGGTTTGGAAAAAAGAGTGAAGAGTTGTTCAATCAGCAGGTCTTTGCAAACCAGAACTTGTACCGATCTCAGTTTCATTCCCTGCGACAAGAATCCAAATCAATTTCAGAATTTTGTGATGAAGCTAAAAATTTATATGATTCTTTACAAGCAATTGAAGATCCAATCACTAAAGAAAGTCTTGTTTTACAGATTCTAAATGGATTGCACACTGATCATCAAATGTTTGTAAGAAACATTGAAAATAGTAATTCTAAACCTAATTTTTCTCAATTACGGGCGAAATTACTTACTCATGAATCTCATCTGAAATAATCTGCACCTCAGTTCACAACCTCTGTACCGATATCTGCCATGGCTGCTATGAATATTAATGCTTTACCACATGAATCTTCAAATAATCCTCTGTAGTTTGTCAAATTTGTGAAAAACCAGGGCATAAGGCTTCAGTTTGCTATTCATAGCTATCAAGAATCATCCTAAAGCTTAATATTTTCACCAGATAACCTCTTACAAAGTACTGAAAACACTTTTGATTTGACCCGTTTGATGCATTGGATAGAACGTAGTTTCAACCACTGTTGTAACTCAACAGTGGTTTAACTCACTGTTTTAACCCAACAGTGGTTTCAACCACTATTTTAACCCAACAGTGGTTTCAACCACTATTTTAACCCAACAGTGGTTTAACTCACTGTTTTTACCCAACAGTGGTTTCAACCAGTATTTTAACCCAGCAGTGGTTTAACTCAATGTTTTAACCCAACAGTGGTTTCAACCACTATTTTAACCCAACAGTTGTTTAACTCACTGTTTTTGTCACACCCCAACCGATGGCGGAAACATCGGGGCATGGCACTAAGAGAAACAGATTGTCCATGAGTATCCATAACAACTATTAATTACCAGATATTTAAACGTCATGTCCAATACCACAACATATCCAAATAAAACAGTTATTATAAATAATTGTCTCAAAAACAAACACTGTTCCGACAACTCAGATTTAGCGTGATATAGCTAGACCCCTAGCTTGATTCACCAAAGCACAGCATTCCTAGCATCTTAAGCACCTATCACATACGTTAAAATAGAGGTCAATACACATAGTGTAAAGGTGAGCATACAAGTTTAATAGTAATAGTAGAGTTCGAAAGCGTTTACGCATAACCAGCATGTAACATGTTTAATGTGAAGCTAGTAGGTTATCGATAATGAAATATGCACAGACAAGACTGCGAGTTGTAGAATGCGTAACACATATCACCACTGTGACACGTGAAGAGGTAACCTTAATAACCCCTGTCCACGATAGGTGCTGAGTCCAAACAAATAGTACTATCGTTGCTAAGGCGTCAGGCAACAATCACTGTGTTAACATAACATACAAGCATTCATCGAGTAATACGTAACATGCAATAACGGTCAGCGTATAAATAGTGTTTGCGTTGTTTGTCGATGTGATTTAGAATAAGTAACGTATGTAACACCCAAAAGTGCGTAAAGCAAAAAGGGATCGAGTATACTCACTGTGATGGAAGTAATGGATTGAAGGGAGCGCTAGAGTGATTAGCCTGAACAGTTAACGATAGCATAAGTGAAAGATCGGTGTGTTAAACGGTGAAAAGTGAACCAAGTGTCGAATGGTAACCCGATCGGATGGCAATCAGATCGGATGGTCGTTCGATCGGATGTCAATCCGTTCGGATGGTCATCCGATCGGATGGCCATTCGGTTGGATTGACATTCGTTTGGGAAGGATGTGTTTGTGCATGATGGCTTTGAAGTTTTCATTGTAGCATTTTGAAAACAGAGAAGTATCTCTACCTTTCAGGTCGTCGATCGAACGGTCATTCGATTGGATAGCGATCCGATTGGCAGGACACTTAGTGAGAACAAGTTCACAGCAGGATAGTCACTCGATCGGATAGCAATCCGATCGGATGGCAATCCGTTAGAACTGATGGTCTTTGAAAACTATAAAAGTTTAAATGTTGGAGTTCAAGTGCAATCCGATCGGATTGCGGTTCGTTCGGATGGCAATCCGATCGGACGACAATCCATCCCACAACCTGATCGTCTTGAAACTTGAGAAATTTGCTAAGTTTTGAAAAGTTTTGCGGTTTGCTCGAGACGGTATGACAACGTGTTAAACAACGGAAACTCCATCAGACCCAGGTTATCCGATCGAACGAGAATCACCCCAATTCGATCAGTTAACTGTTCGTGACGATTGTTTTCATGTTCAACCAGAAATCAGTTGTCTCGTTGATAGGATTCATATCTCAAACCGGCACATCACTAGAGAAGAGTAGAAGGCAGGAATGAGCTCCGATTCTATCGGTTTTGAGTGCATTGAGTGTAAAAGAGTTGAAAGAAAGTTGGAAAATATCTTTCAATCCTTTTAACTTTGAAAATGTTTAGATCTATGCGAAATCATTGTTAAATCATGTGGAAATCATTCAGATCTGAGTTGTTCTTGATGGAATGAGACCAAAACTTGAAGTTCATAAGAACTCCATGATGACATCATCCTAGAACACCTCAAATCCGTCGATTTCACGGTTAAAAGTTAAGATTCAAAGGTGAAAATGACGAAGAAATGCGTGTAGATCATAGAAGTACGAGATTTGAGTTGAAAACTTACAAGAATCGCGAGAAATCGAGAGAAAGAAGGCCTTGAGCGTGCTGGTCGAAGGAGGGAGAGCAGTCACATCACAAGTGATGTGACAGGGGGGTATTTATAGGTTGCCAAAAAGGGAAAGTGGGTGCAAGGGTCGGATAGCCCACCGATCGGATGGCAATCTGATCGAACGGCTATTCGATCGATTGGCCATACGTTTGAAGTGGTCCGACGAGCTGAGTTTCGGCGTTTCGTTTTGCATGTTGAGCGTTGCGATGCGATTCGAGTGAGCAATGCGATAGTATTACCCATTAGTTACACAAATAACCTAACTACTATATCTAACATACAATCACTATAAATAACTTGCGTTTAGCGTTTGCGATTAGATTGCGATGCGATAGAGTTGTGATTGCGATTAAACATCTCAACATAAACATAACATGCACAAGTAACACATAATAGCACACACACGTAAAACAATATCCAGAACACATAATTCGAGTTGCGATGTGATAGCGATGCGATGCGATTAGCGATAAGTCGATTAGCGATTAAACATGCGATTAAACCTCAATTATTTATAGATACTCCACATAATACAACTAAATCAATTAAATAAAAGAGTTTGATTACAAGTCAAGAAGCACAATTCAGTAGTTAAGCAAAGTGTGACAGATCACAATTAGCAATCTTTTCTTCCTTTGACTTGTACTTTGACTTTCCAAAAAGCGGGTTGTTACAGCCTCCTCTACTTTAGGAAATTTCATCCCGAAATTTAGGAAGTAGGCGTAACAAACAGTTGCGGGTACTTCGCCTTCATGTCACTTTCGAGTTCCCAGGTGAACTCGGCGCCACGTTTGCCTTCCCAGCGAACCTTCACAATGGGAATGCGTGAGCGTCTGAGCACCTTGGTTTCTCATCCTATGATCTCGACAGGCTTTTCCACGTAGTGTAATGTTTCGTCCACTTGTAAATCTTCAAGAGGGACATGTAATTCCTGGTCGGCCAAGCACTTTCTGAGGTTCGAAACATGGAAAGTCGGGTGGACATTACTAAGTTCCTCCGGTAGTTCGAGTCTGTAGGCCACTTTTCCAATCCTTTCCAGAATTTTAAAGGGTCCAACATATCGAGGCGCGAGCTTTCCTTTCTTGCCGAATCTGATCACCCCCTTCCAAGGTGCAACCTTTAGGAGTACGTGATTACCAACGTAAAATTCAAGGGGCTTGCGGTGTCTATCAGCGTAACTTTTCTGTCGACTCCGAGCTTTCAACAGATTGTCTCGAATTTGGAGGATTTTGTTTGTCGTTTCTTGCAACAGCTCAGGACCGGTAATTTGCGCGTCTTCGATCTCGTGCCATACAATAGGCGACCGACATTTTCTTCCGTATAATGCCTCAAATTGTGCCATTTGGATGCTAGAATGATAACTGTTATTATACGAGAATTCGACTAAAGGTAAGTGCGCGTCCCAATTACCACCGAAATCTATGACACACGAGTGAAGCATGTCTTCAAGGGTACGAATCGTTCTTTCAGTCTGACCGTCAGTCTGGGGATGGAAAGCGGTACTTAGATTAAAAGTAGTACCGAGAGCAGATTAAAACGTTTCCCAAAGACGCGAGGTAAACCGACCATCGCGGTCAGAGATGATGTCACGAGGCGTCCCGTGTCGACAAATGATCTCATCGGTGTAGATTCGGGCTAATTTTTCTACCTTAAAGTCTTCTCATATCGGCAGGAAAGGAGCTGATTTAGCCAAACGGTCAACGACAAACCAGATGCTATCGTGACCTGATGGCGTGCGTGGGAGTTTCGTTATAAAATCTATATCTATACTCTCCCATTTCCACATAGGAATCTCGGGTTGGACGAGTAAGCCAGAGGGGCTTTGATGCTCAGCCTTGACTTTGGAACAAGTCAGGCATTTCGAAACATAGATAGCGATGTCCTTCTTCATGCCCGGCTAGCGCATGTCCTGGTACATCTTGTCAGCACCGAGATGAATAGAATACCGAGATTTGTGGGCTTCGTCCATCAGAAGTTGTCGCAAATTGGTACGCTTAGGAATCCAAATTCGGTCTAGATAATGGAATATCCCATTCGATTTATTCACCAGTTGAGCGCCATCATTGATGATCCTTTCCTTCTTCAAAGTACGTTTGGTAAAACAAGCATGTTGCGCGTCGCGGATAAGAACTTTGAGCTTATGCTGGGCTTGGATATTACGAACGCTATGCAAATAGCTTCGTCGACTGAGAGCATCGGCAATGACGTTTGCTTTGTCTGGATGGTAACGAATCTCACAGTCGTAATCGTTGAGGAGTTCTACCCACCGGCGTTGACGCATATTTAGTTCTTTCTGGTCAAAGATGTGTTGTACGCTCCTATGGTCGCTGAAGACCATACACTTAGTACTGTAAAGGTAGTGTGGCCAAATCCTCAACACAAAAATAATTACGCCAAGCTCGAGGTCGTGTGTGGTATAGTTCTTCTCGTGGATATTGAGCTGTCGAGAGGCGTACGCAATAACCTTGTCTCGTTGCATGAGAACACAACCAAGACCGAGGTTAGAGACATCGCAGTAGACTACAAAATCGTCGTTTCCGTTGGGCAGTGAGAGCACAGGAGCATTTCAAAGCATAGCTTTGAGAGTTTGAAAGGCCTCCTCCTGTTTAGTTCCCCAAACAAAAGGTTTGTCCTTATGCGTAAGCGAGGTAAGCGGAACAACGATTTTAGAGAAACCTTCGATGAATCGGCGATAATAGCCCGCTAGTCCGAGAAAAGAACGGACCTTAGACGGGTTCTTGGGTGTAACCCAACTCTTAACAGCTTCGATTTTCGTGGGGTCGACATGAATTCCTTGACTATTGACGATGTGACCCAGGAATTGGACCTCCTCGAGCCAGAATTCATACTTGGAGAACTTGGCATAGAGATGGTTTCCCTAGAGTAACTCAAGAACCAAGCGTAGATGCTGTGAGTGTTCGGCTTTTGACTTGCAATAGATCAGGATATCATCGATGAACATGATGACGAATGTCACACCCCAACCGATGGCGGAAACATCGGGGCGTGGCACTGAGCGAAACAGATTGTCAAGAAGTTTCCATAACAATTATAATTACCAAGTATTTAAAGCAACACGTCCCATACCATGTCATAAATGATATTACAATTATTACTGAGAAGATCTAGTCAAATTATTCTGTTCCGACAACTCAGATTCTTAATACAGACATTTGTTTATTGGTTTCTAGACCTGCCCTAGCCTCAATTTCATCACCGTATAATAAAGCATCCTAGAAACTTAAGCACCTGTCACATACGTTAAAATAAAAGTCAATACACATAGTGTAAAGGTGAGCATACAAGTTTGATAATAGCATATAGAGTTCGAAATCGTTACGCATAACCAGCACGTACACAATGTAAAATGAGGCATGTTAGTTATCGACATGAACCTATCGATACCAATGACTGCGGGTTGACTGCCCAAGGTAGTTCGTGATACACACTCACCACTGTGAGCCATGTAGGTAATTGTCCTTAACAACCCCTGAGTGAACAGGTGCTGAGTCCAAACTAATAGTACTACCGTTGCTAAGGCAGGTAGACAGCATTCCATGTGTAAACATAACAAACAAGCATTCATTAAGTCACGTATAACATGCGGTAACGGTTAGCGTTAAAGTATTGCATAGTGTGTTCGATGTGATTTAGTATAAGTAACGTATGTAACACCCAAAAGTGCATAAAGCAAAAAGGGACCGAGTATACTCACAGCGATTTGGTGGATTGAAGGGAGCGCTAGAGAGTAGGGTTAGCCTGAACAGATTGATAGCATAACAACAAGTGACGCTTAAAACGAGACAGAGTGCAAGTGGGTAGGGCAGCAGTTCGATTGGATGGTAGTCCGATCGGACAGCCGATCGTTCGAGTGATAGTCCGTTCGGGCGGTCGTCCGGTCGGATGACCGTTCGAGTGGATTGTTACTTCCTTTGGGAAGGATGTGTTTGTGTATGATGGCTTGACTTTTGAAGTTTTCGTTGTAGTATTTTGAAAACATAGAAGTACCTCTATCTTTCAGGTCGATCGATCGAACTATCGTTCGATCGGGCGACAGTCCGATAGGTTGGGCACTTCAGCGAGAACAAGTTCTTAGCATGTTGTCACTCGATCAGATGGTTGTTTGATCGGGTGGCATCTCTTGTGCATTGAACATGTTGAAAATTGTTTAGGTGTTGAAGTCAGTACGTTACACGATCGAGCGGTAATCCGTTCGGACGGTCGTCCGTTCGGACTGGAGCTCGTTCCATGTCCACAACTTCCAAGGTTTGAAATATATAACAAGTGTGGGGTCAACGTGCAAGCCGCTCGGGTGACAACCCAATCGGGTGACAGTCCGATCGGACGGCATTCCGTCCTGGTCATTCCGTTCGTCTTACACTTGGTTGTTTTGATTCTTTGCCGTTTTATCGAGACGTTTTGATACCGTATTAAGCAACAGAAACCTCGTCAATACTTGGTACTCCTGATCGGACAGGAATCACCCAAGTCCGACCAGTTAACTGTTCCAGACGGTGTTCCATGTTTAACCCGAAATCGGTAGTCTCGTGGATAGAATCTTGATCTTGAACCAACACAACCACAAGAATGAGTAGTAAGTCGGCACAAGCTCTGATTCAATCGGTTTTGAATGCATTGAGTGTAAAAGAGTTGAAAGAAAGTTGGAAAACCATCTTTCAATCCTTTTCATAGTGAATATGTTTAGATCTATGAAAGATCTTTGTTTGTTTATGTGGAAATCTGTTAGATCTAAGTTGTTCTTTGTGGATTGAGGCCAACACATGAAGTTCTCAAGAACACATGATGACGTCATCCTAGAACACCTTGAATCTTGATGTTTTCACGGTTAAAAGTTTAGATTTAGAAGATAGAAAGGTGTAGGAGTGCATGTAGATTAAGGAAGTACAAGATTTAGGTTGAAATTTTACCGGAATCGCGAGAAATCGAAGGAAAAAGTAGATTGGAGCGCTGGTCGGACAGAGAGTTGCTAAAAGTAGTAAGTTTGATGGTGACAGGGGGGTATTTATAGGGTTTCCCAAAAAGGAAAGGGATGGAGAGGGCTGGTCGATTGGTTAGGCAGTCCGATCGAACAGTCTGACCGATCGAGCGGCAGCTCGATCGAACGGCTGGTCGCCTGATCGATTGGTCGCTTGGTTCGAGTGTTTGGTGCGACGAGTTTGGCCGATTCGATTGTGATTGCGAGCGTTTCGATGCATTAGAGTTTCCTAGTCAAACTACTTTTAATCCCAACTACTATGTCAACATACAAGCATCCTTATTTCATATTCGTTTAGCGTTTGCGATTCGATTACGATTGAGTTTCGATTGCGTTTCAATTGATTACCACACATAACATAAATAAACATGCACAAGTAACACATAAGGCACACACACACGTATAATCAATAACCAAAATGAGTAAATTCGAGTTACGAGTGCGATTGCGATAAGCGATAAATCGATTAAACATGCGGTAAATAGCGATCAATATGCAATTATTATTAGATACTCCACATAATACAATCAACGCGACCACGAAATAGACTAAATCAAGTCAAAGAAGTCAAAACATGAATTGAGCAAGGAGAGACAGATCGCAATTAGCAATCTTTTCTTTCTTTGACTTCAATCTTGACTTTGACTTTGACTTTCAAAACACGGGGTGTTACTGCCTCCCCTAGTTGAGGGAATTTCGTCCCGAAATTAGGCTGAATCCGTAACAAACAACTGCGGGTACTTCGCCTTCATGTCGCTTTCGAGTTCCCAAGTGAACTCTGCGCCTCGTTTGCCTTCCCATCGGACTTTCACAATAGGAATGCGCGAGCGTCTGAGCTGCTTGGTTTGGCGATCCATGATATCGACAGGCTTCTCCACGAAGTGTAGTGTTTCGTTTACTTGGAGGTCATCGAGAGGTACAATTAAATCATACTCAGCTAGGCACTTTTGGAGGTTTGACACATGGAAAGTCGGGTGAACATTACTAAGTTCCTCTGGTAGCTCGAGTCTGTAGGCGACTTTTCCGATCCTTTCCAAAATCTTAAAAGGTCCAACATATCGAGGCGCTAGTTTCCCTTTCTTTCCGAATCTGACCACACCCTTCCAAGGTGATACCTTTAGGAGTACGTAGTCGCCAACGTCAAATTCAAGGGGCTTGCGTCGTCTATCGGTGTAACTTTTCTGCCGACTCCGAGCTTTCAACAAGTTGTCTCGAATTTGGAGGACTTTGTCAGTCGTTTCTTGTAATAGCTCAGGACCGGTTAATTGCGAGTGACCGATCTCGTGCCATACAATTGGCGATCGACATCTTCTTCCGTATAAAGCCTCGAATGGTGCCATTTGAATGCTGGAATGATAACTGTTGTTATACGAGAATTCGACCAATGGCAGGTAAGCATCCCAATTACCACCGAAATCTATGACACACGAACGGAGCATGTCTTCAAGAGTACGGATCGTTCTTTCAGTCTGGCCGTCGGTTTGAGGGTAGAATGCGGTACTTAGATTAAGCGTTGTACCGAGAGCAGCTTGAAACGTTTCCCACATTCGCGAGGTAAACCGAGCATCACGGTCAGAGATGATGTCACGAGGCGTCCCATGTCGACAAATGATCTCATTGGTGTAGATTCGGGCTAATCGTTCTACCTTGTAGTCTTCCCGTATTGGCAAAAAGTGAGCTGATTTGGTCAAACGGTCAACAACAACCCAGATACTGGCGTGACCTGATGGCGTGCGCGGGAGTTTGGTTATAAAATCCATGGCTATACTTTCCCATTTCCACATAGGGATCGGGGGTTGTTCGAGTAAGCCAGAGGGCCTTTGGTGTTCAGCCTTGACCTTCGAGCAAGTCAGGCACTTTCCAATGTAGAGGGCGATATCTCTCTTCATGCCCGGCCACCAGTACTTGTAGCGAAGGTCCTGGTACATCTTATCGGCACCGGGATGAATAGAATACCGGGATTTGTGGGCTTCGTCCATCAAAATCTGTCGCAAAGTGGTCCGTTTGGGGATCCAAATTCGGTCCAGAAAGTGGAATATCCCATTCGACTTATTCACAAGCTGAGCTCCATCGTGATAGATTCTTTCCTTCTTCAAAGTGCGTTCATTAAAACATGCATGCTGGGCTTCACGGATGAGGATTTCGAGATCGAATCGGGCTTGGACATTACGAATGCTGAGCAGATAACTCCGTCTGCTGAGAGCGTCGGCAACGACATTTGCTTTGCCAGGATGATAACGTATCTCAATGTCATAATCGTTGAGAAGTTCTACCCATCGGCGTTGACGCATGTTAAGTTCCTTCTGGTCAAAGATATGTTGTAGGCTCCTATAATCTGTGAAGATCGTACACTTGGTACCATACAGGTAGTGTCGACAAATCTTTGAGATCATGGGTTGTATAGTTCTTCTCGTGGATTTTGAGCTGACGAGATGCGTAAGCAATGACCTTGTCCCGTTGCATGAGAACACAACCAAGACCAAGGTTCGAGGCATCACAGTAGACAATAAAGTCGTCGTTTCCGTCGGGCAATGTGAGAACAGGAGCATTGCAAAGCCTGTGCTTAAGGGTTTGGAAAGCAGACTCTTGTTCGGTTCTCCAAACAAAATGGCTTGTCTTTATGCGTAAGAGCGGTAAGCGGCACAACGATCTTTGAGAATCCTTCGATAAATCGTCGATAATAGCCCGCTAATCCGAGAAAAGAACGGACTTCAGACGGATTCTTAGGTGTAACCCAACTCTTAATGGCTTCAATCTTCGCGGGATCGACATGAATACCTTGACTATTTACAATGTGACCCAGAAACTGAACCTTCTCCAGCCAAAATTCACACTTGGAGAACTTGGCATAGAGTCGATTCCCCTGGAGTAGCTCGAGAACCAAACGTAGATGTTGCGCGTGTTCGGCCTTCGACTTGGAATAGATCAAGACATCGTCAATGAACATGATGACGAAACGGTCGAGATATGGTTTACACACGCGATTCATCAGATCCATGAAAACCGCGGGTGCGTTGGTTAAACCAAAAGGCATAACAACGAATTCATAGTGGCCATAGCGAGTGCGAAACGCGATTTTAGGTATATCCTCCTCTTGAATGCGTAGCTGGTGATAGCCTAAACGTAGATCAATCTTTGAGAAACACGTAGCACCTTGTAGCTGATCAAACAAATCATCAATGCGAGGCAGGGGATAGTGGTTCTTGATAGTCAACTTATTCAATTCCCGATAGTCGATGCTCATCCTGAACGACCCATCCTTCTTTTTAACAAAAAGGACTGACGCGCCCCAAGGAGAGGTGCTTGGGCGAATGAAGCCTTTCTCAAGTAATTCCTGGAGTTGACTCGAGAGTTCACGCATTTCAGACTGTGTGAGTCGGTAAGGAGCTTTGGCAATAGGGTTGGCTCCAGGAATGTGGTCGATACGAAAGTCGATATCACGACTCGGCGGTAGTCCGGGAAGATCCTCCGGAAAAACGTTAGGAAATTCTCGGACCACTGGAACATCGTTCACTTCCGGCTTACCTTTCTTTTCCTTCTCCGCTACTACAATGTTAGCCAAGAAAGCTCTGTATTCCTTGCGGAGATACTTGCTAGCTTGGACACACGACATGAGTTTGAGACCCTTCAAAGCAGTTTCACCATAAACACATAGTAAATCACCATTTGCGAGCGAGAATCGAATCATCTTATCAAAGCACACAACTTCAGCATGGTTTTCACGAAGAAAGTCCATGCCTACTATGACGTCAAAACTTCCGAGTTGCATCGGAATAAGGTCAATTGGGAGGATGTGATTGTTGAGCTCAAGGGTACAATCACGGAGAATAGAATTAACGACGACAGTTCTTCCAGTGGCAACTTCAACATTGAACATCGAGGGGAGATGAGAGCGTTTACGACTAAGAAGCTTCTCGAATTCAAACGACACAAAGCAGTTATCGGCTCCAGTATCAAACAAACATGAAGCATAAATACCATTCACAAGGAACATACCATTGACCACGTTGTTGTCAGCCTGGGCTTGGCGCACATTGATGTTGAAAGTTCTGGCGCGTGCGGCTTGTTGCTGCTGCTGCTGATGAGGCTGCTGTTGTTGAGGCTCTTGTTTCACAACCCTGTTCGGGCACATGATCGCAAAGTGGTTGGGATCACCACATGCGAAGCAGACTCTGGCGTTGATCGCGGGTGCCTGAGCCTCTTGATGGCCTTGTGGGGCTGGGAGCAGAGCTTGATGAGCAGTGGTTTGAATTGGGTCTTGGCGGGGACCAGTACGGCAGTTAGCAGTGAAGTGGCCATACATTTTTGCAGTGAGTGCAGAAACGGCAAGCTAGACCCACCGGGTGATGATAAGAACATGTTGGGCAGGCAGGGTGAGGGCCTGTGTATGCCCGCTTTGCAGGCGGTGCATAGGTAACTGGCGTTGGACGGTGTTGAGATTGCTGCTGATCCGGTACGGCTTGAAGGGGAGCAGTAGTGGTAGTGACAACACAGTTCTTGTTGCTGGGTGAGACTTTCGATGATTGAGCGGTGGTGGTTTCAGTGGATGGTGCGGTGGTGACTTGGTGCAGGCTTTTTGATGTTTTATCCCAAAAACAAGCTTTTACTCGCTTGTCGTTGATTTCAGCGGCAAGCAAGTAAGTTTCTTCGATCGTCGCTGTCTTTGCGGCATGCACAAAATTTGCAACACAGACGGGTAGAGCTCGAATGTACTTTTTGATTGCCATGTTGGGCGTCTTCACTTGGTCGGGACAGATGATGCTGAGCTGCTTAAAACGAGCAGTCAAGGCAGCGTTGTCACCTTCTTTACGCTGAATGTGCCAGAAATCGTCCTCCAGCTTTTGGCGCTCATGGGGAGGGCAGAACTCTTCGAGCATAACGTTCTTCAACTCGTCCCATGACAGACCATAGGCTGCATCATTTTCGTGCTTGTTCCTTTCAGCCGTCCACCAGTCTAGAGCGTGGAACTGGAAGACGTCGGTCGCGTTCAGTGTGCGGAGATTATCAGGATATCCGCTCTGTCGCAGGGTGACTTCGATTGAGTCAAACCATTGAAACAAAGCCGTAGGGCCTTCTTCACCGATGAACTCTTTCGGTCCACATGCCTTGAACTGTTTGAAGCTGAAAGCAACTTTGGGAGTTTCAGTTCTGGATTCCTCTGACGATTTGCTCATGTTTTTGTACAGTTCACTAACGACTTGGGGTACAACCTTTGCCATTTGCTTAGTGATCATGGCAGCGAGGCGTTTGTCTGCTTGCTTTCGGCGGGCGTCTCGGGTAGCGCGAGATCCAGATGACGACATTGTCTGCAACAGACATCGCCACGGACTCAACACGATATAATCGTATCTCACCTCACACGCCTAATACTACTAAAGCTCAGGAACATAGTGAAATATGTATCACATGAACACATAATCACATATTCACATAGGCACAGAAGCACATAAGCACGTAAGGTACAGAAGCACAAAAGCACAGAAGCACATAATCACGAGAGCCACATAGAGATATTTAGCACACACAGAAGCATTCTGACTAGCTCAGACTACAGAAACCTATCGTTCAAAGTCTACACTCGCGGACTTTTGTTGCGAGGGTTTGCATATAGCGGTTAGCAATCAATATAGCGTATGGTGGTTCCTCATGGTAGTTGCGATTTGTTAGCGATTTGAGATAGATATGCAAATGCGGGTCGTGCGTGTCGATCAAAGTGAAAGCAAAAATCGAATACGTCTCCAAAAATTAAAACACATAAGCAGGTAAATACACATTCAAACACATAAAATCGACGAATCATCAGAGTCAGCAGTTGCGGGCTCAGAATCGAAACACATAAAAATCGAGAAATGGATCATCTGCGGCTGTTAGACATTGACTATCCAAAGTGATTCGACTATTCTCAAGGTGTGACAACTGTCACTTTTTCGTACATTCCGTACAATAATTAAACAGTAAACAGTGCTTTAAGAACTGTGCATGGTATAGTTTACAAGACAAATGAATTTCAGATTACTGTTATATACATACAATGGCATTTCATGTTGCAAGACTTTTATTATTACTACATGCAACACGATATAGTTCTAATAATGAACAGAACAGAATTGGCACCATTACCAGACAAACTAAAAACACTGACGGGAGTTCAGTACATAGATAGACAGTGTTTTGAGGCCCAGTATGAGCCAGAGACTACGTACTACACTAGTATGGTGTGTAGGGAAGTAAGGACCATAAAACTGCGTCACGAGGTGATAGTTTAAGTGCCGGAAAGTGCCTAAAACCCACATAAAGTGCAGAATTCTGCATATTTCAGCAAAATTCAGTATTTTAACAAGCTAGTTTCATGCAAAAATATGAATAAATGGTCTTGAATGCTTTCCTAAGTGTCGGGAATTAAAAGTGTCACAAAAGGGGACATAAAGAACACTAAACAAAATAGTTTGACACTTTAGCGAACCGGTATCTAACCGAACAACCGAACACCACCCGAAACGCCAAAATTATACTAGAAGCAGTGTTTTGATAATTTTGAGCTAGTTATGATCCCCGAACACCCTAACACACTATATAACACATGATATGCTTAACACCTAATTAACATACTTGAAAACTAACTAGATCTCCTAATCTACCATTGAAAGACAACCAATACCCCCCCCCCCCCTTGGGATCACTTTTGATAAGTGGACGGTCACATAAGTGGCCCCACCCTTGATCCTTCTTGATCCTACATAATCCTTCTTGATTCACTAAGATTTGATAAGGATTATGCCATGTACTTATGGGACACATTATACATTGGATAAAAGAATTAGATTGGCTATAAGTATATCATACTAGATCATTCTCATTCATCTTCACCCACATTACACACACTACACTCTCTCTCTCCCTCCTCCTACTCACGGCCGTGAGCCACCACACACACCTCCATCATCTCTCATTCAAGTTCATCCATTCCAAAGTGATCCCAAGGTGTAACGAGCCATACAAGAAAGCTTGGTGGTCTTGGATCTTGAAGGACCTCTCCCATTAGCTTTTATCCTCCATATTTGTCATCTACAACATCAAGTGTTCTTCCCTAGCCTTGTGCTAGTAGTAAGGCCCTTATGATCTCTTGTTATTTCATATATTGTTGGTTAAAAGATGATATACATTGGTAATCTTGATGAACACTAAAAGACATATTCATGAATCTCTAACATAAGCTTATAAACATATGAATACTTGTTGATTTGTGTTTATTTGCTTCTTGATGATTGATGATTTATGTTAGTGATGTTAGACATCATAAGAAACCTACTAGATTGTGATTAAACACATGATCTAGTAAGTTAAGGTGGTGATCTTGTGAAAGACCAAGATCATCATGCTTTATGTTTACATGACCTTGAATAATAAAAGTTGTTTTCATATGATGATGATTTAAACAAAATACAAGTCTTGTGAGTGGATGATTTCTAAAATAGTTTTTTTCCAAAGAAACCAAGTTAAATAACAAGATTTGTATAAACATAGTTTTTAAAGAAAATAACCATGTTTCTAGTGGTGAAACAAGTATGAGAATACATTGTTTACAAGAAAAATTCAAAAGAATGATTTTTGGAAAAATCATCTAAAAAGTTGTGAACACCTAAATCCTTTAAGGATGAGACTTTTAAAGAAATAAACACACTTTAAGGGGTAACTAAACCTACTAAACACACTACCAAGTTACTACAAGTTTTTATGAAAGTTCAAGTTCATGATTATTATGTAGATAGCTTTGTTTTAGCACTTGGTAAGTGTAGATCGATTGTTGATTGTTTGTGATGATTTTGAAAAGAAAATGATATGCTTTGATAGCATGGACACCTCCATTTTTAGGGGAAACTATGGCAAAATTTTCTAAAAATATGAACACTTAGAAAAATATTTTCTAAACAAATATTTACAAGTGTGTTTTAACTATGGTTTTCAATATAAACTTTGCCATAGACTTTGTTACAAAAATACAAGTATTGGAGGTTGGTTTTTATAAATAAAAATGGATAAATATGTATTTAGAATATATATTTACATTAAAGACACATTGTGTGTGATTATTTATATACTTGGTGTATTAGTTATATTATTTTAGGATTAATGTAATGTAACTTAACAAATACCAAGAAATTTACAATCCAAAATAAAAATCACAAGGAATCGAATGTATAAGTTACACACATAATATTGCGAAACCGAATGATAGAACGTAACTTACAAGTATTCCGAAAAATACATTTATGAGCATGTTTTTGGTAAATATTATTTTGGATACGAAAGGAATGAAAATATGATTTTTGTAAATATTACCAAGCTATATCATATTTTCGACAAGGAGAAAATATATTATTTTTGGAAGTAAAAATGTATTTTCTTATAATATTTAGAAGATATATGATTTTTGGGAAAAATATATATTTTTTCTTGAAATACATTATTTTTGGACAAAATAAGTTCATATATATTTTCTAAGTGAGACTTGAAAATATATTGTTTTGGAAATATATATTGGGAAATATATTGGCATATTTTATTTGGAATAATACACCGGAATACTACGCCAATACATGGAAAGATATACAAATACAAGAATGCGAATATACATGTATAAGATACCCCCATCCTTGGGAAAGAAATATGAAAATAAATACTTGAGAAGTATTGTACAAAATATTGTTTAACAAATTATTCCAAAATTTAGTTTAATTCAAAGTTAAAATAACTATTATTTTAACAAGTAATTATAACTTGGAATAATATTGGAGACATAAAAAGAAACGTAACTCAGAAACGTTAATTCTAAGGCAAGGCACGGCCCGTTCGTCTAATAGACCCTAGCACATTGTAGGTAGTCGTGTTTGCTGACGAAATTTGAGTTACGAGTGCTGAAGACGCAAAACAGTGAGTTCATGCTCCCCCTTTTCTTTAACTGTTTTCAGTTTTATAACTCTCGGGGGTGGAATACATGTTACGAATGCTTAAACAGTATGAATTGCCTATGAAATGAACTATTAGATCATGTGATCATAGACTAAATTTGAAATGCCATTAATTCTTAATTAGGGACGAAGGTTAGATCTAATGGGTATGGTCGAACCCCACTCATGGTACTTGTGACCACTTGAGTGCTTTGGTGTCCCAGTCGAGGGAAATCGACATAGTCGAGGGAAATCGACATAGTCGAGGTGAATCGACATAGTCAAGGGAAATTGACATAGTCAAGGTAAATCGACATAGTCGAGGGAAATCGACATAGTCGAGGGAAATCGACAAGGGTATAAGCCTACTCATTTCGAGTGCTCCCTATGTCCTCACATGCTTTAATGTCCTTGTAAAACATTCATTTGATATGTTCATAACTGCTTTTCATACCTGTTTTCAAAGGAGTCTCTCAAAAGTTTACAAGTTTGCCAGTACTCACACAAAACGCATGAACTCGCTCAACTTTTGTTGATGTTTTTCCAAAATTACATGTATTTCAGGTAACAAGTTGGATCTTGGGCACGAGGGTTGTTTCTAGAAGTAAATTCCAAGTTTAGATGTCATCCACTTTTGTTGAATTGTATCTTAGTCGAAGGTTGTGTTGTTGAAACTTAAATAACTGGTATTTGTAATACTTTTACTTAATGAATGGATGAACATCGTTTTGGTCATATAGTTGTTTATTATGATTGAATGCAATGATATTAAACCAGTCACACATCATACGCTTCCGCAAAAGTCAGGGTGTGACACAAGGACCTTCTGAGCACACTTTGACCTTCAGGACTGTGCTTTTGCCTCGATTCTTGGGTGAATGCCACGTATCCTTTCAGTTTCGGTGTGACGTCAATTCGTTGGAGTCCGTCGAGACCTTGGTGAGAGTTTTGTAAAACAAAATAGGGCGGAATAAGTCATCAAGGTTCAGGTTTCACCCCTAACTTAACAACCATGTTCCTGTTTTGTTAAATTACAAGAGAATTATGCGTCAAAGTATGGATTTCACTCCTGTTTCAATGCAAATTATCCTGTTTGTTGTTGAAAATGCGGGTCGAACAAACATTTGAGTCGAGAGTTTGCGGTTTTCACACCTATTCTCGGCTCCATTGTTCGTTCTTTTTCAAAACAAAAGTGCAGTGATAGTGCAACGTAGGCGAGAATAGCGAGAAATAGCTGTAAGCTCGTACATAATCCCTACTGGACATGCACGAGTTGGTCTGTTGGTTCCTAACGACTAGGTCTCCAAGACATCGGCCCGGACTAGGTCGTGTCATGCCTAATTCCCTATAGTTATGGCTCTGATACCAACCTGTCACACCCCAACCGATGGCGGAAACATATGGGCGTGGCACTGAGCGAAACAGATTGTCCAAAAGTTTCCATAACAATTATAATTACCAAGTATTTAAAGCAACACGTCCCATACCATGTAATAAATGATATTACAATTATTACAGAGAAGATCTAGTCAAATTGTTCTGTTCCGACAACTCAGATTTTTAATACAGACAATTGTTTATTGGTTTCTAGACCTGCCCTAGCCTCAATTTCATCACCGCATAATAAAGCATCTTAGCAACTTAAGCACCTGTCACATACGTTAAAATAAAAGTCAATACACATAGTGTAAAGGTGAGCATACAAGTTTGATAATAGCATATAGAGTTCGAAATCGTTACGCATAACCAGAACGAACACAGTGTAAAATGAGGCATGTTAGTTATCGACACGAACCTATCGATACCAATGACTGCGGGTTGACTGCCCAAGGCAGTTCGCGATACACACTCACCACTGTGATCCATGTAGGTAATTTTCCTTAACAACCCCTGAGTGAACAGGTGCTGAGTCCAAACTAATAGTACTACCGTTGCTAAGGCAGGTAGACAGCATTCCATGTGTAAACATAACAAACAAGCATTCATTAAGTCACGTATAACATGTAGTAACGGTTAGCGTTAAAGTATTGCGTAGTGTGTTCGATGTGATTTAGTATAAGTAACGTATGTAACACCCAAAACTGCATAAAGCAAAAAGGGATCGAGTATACCCACAGCGATTTGGTGGATTGAAGGGAGCGCTAGAGAGTAGGGTTAGCCTGAACAGATTGATAGCATAACGATAAGCGACGCGTAAAACGAGACAGAGTGCAAGTGGGTAGGGCAGCAGTTCGATCAGATGGTAGTCCGATCGGACAGCCGATCGTTCGAGTGATAGTTCGTTCGGGCGGTCGTCCGGTCGGATGACCGTTCGAGTCGATTGTTACTTCCTTTGGGAAGGATGTGTTTGTGTATGATGGTTTGACTTTTGAAGTTTTCGTTGTAGTATTTTGAAAGCATAGAAGTACCTCTATCTTTCAGGTTGATCGATCGAACTACCGTTCGATCGGGCGACAGTCCGATAGGTTGGGCACTTCGGCGAGAACAAGTTCTTAGCAGGTTGTCACTCGATCGGACGATTGTTCGATCGGGTGGCATCCCTTGTGCATTGAACATGTTGAAAATTGTTTAGGTGTTGAAGTCAGTACATTACACGATCGAGCGGCAATCCGTTCGGACAGGAGCTCGTTCCACGTCCACAACTTCCAAGGTTTGAAATATATAACAAGTGTGGGGCCAAGGTGCAAGACGCTCGGGTGACAACCCGATCGGGTGACAGTCCGATCGGACGGTAGTCCGATCGGACGGCATTCCGTCCTGGTCATTCCGTTCATCTTACACTTGGTTGTTTTGATTGTTTGCCGTTTTATCGACACATTTTGATACCGTATTAAGCAATAGAAACCTCGTCAATACTTGGTACTCCTGATCGGACAGGAATCACCCAAGTCCGACCAGTTAACCATTCGAGACGGTGTTCCATGTTTAACCCGAAATCGGTAGTCTCATGGATAGAATCTAGATCTTGAACCAACACAACCACAAGAATGAGTAGTAAGTCGGCACAAGCTCCGATTCTATCGGTTTTGAATGCATTGAGTGTAAAAGAGTTGAAAGAAAGTTGGAAAACCATCTTTCAATCCTTTTCATAGTGAATATGTTTAGATCTATGAAAGATCTTTGTTTGTTTATATGGAAATCGGTTAGATCTAAGTTGTTCTTGGTGGATTGAGGCCAACACATGAAATTCTCAAGAACACATGATGACATCATCCTAGAACACCTTGAATCTTGATGATTTCCCGGTTAAAAGTTTAGATTTAGAAGATAGAAAGGTGTAGGAGTACGTGTAGATTAAGGAAGTACAAGATTTAGGTTGAAATCTTACAGGAATCGCGAGAAATTGAAGGAAAAAGGAGATTGGAGCGCTGGTCGGACAGAGATTAACTAAAAGTAGTAAGTTTGATGGTGACAGGGGGGTATTTATAGGGTTTCCCAAAAAGGAAATGGATGGAGAGGGTTGGTCGATCGGTTAGGTAGTCCGATCGAACAGTCTGACCGATCGAGCGGCAGCTCGATCGAACGGCTGGTCGATCGGCTGGTCGCCTGATCGATCGGTCGCTTGGTTTGAGTGTTTGGTGCGACGAGTTTGGCCGATTCGATTGCAATTACGAGCGTTTCGATGCGTTAGAGTTTCCTAGTCAAATTACTTTTAATCCCAACTACTATGTCAACATACAAGCATCCTTATTTCATATTCGTTTAGCGTTTGCGATTCGATTGCGATTGCGATTGAGTTTCGATTGATTACCACACATAACATAAATAAACATGCACAAGTAACACATAAGGCACACACACACGTATAATCAATGACTAAAATGCGTAAATTCTAGTTGCGAGTGCGATTGCGATAAGCGATAAATTGATTAAACATGCGGTAAATAGCAATCAATATGCGATTATTATTAGATACTCCACATAATACAATCAACACGACCACGAAATAGACTAAATCAAGTCAAAGAAGTCAAAATAGGAATTGAGCAAGGAGAGACAGATCGCAATTAGCAATCTTTTCTTCCTTTGACTTAAATCTTGACTTTGACTTTGACTTTCGAAACACGGGGTGTTACAACGAAGCGGTCAAGGAAGGGTTTGCACACACAATTCATTAGATCCATAAATACTGCGGGAGTGTTAGTCAAACCAAAAGGCATGACAATAAACTCGTAATGACCATAGCGGGTTCGAAAAGCGGTTTTAGGCAGTGTTGTAAAAGTCGTATTCCAAGGCCGAGTACTCGGCGAGTACTCGGTCCTCGGAACCCCTCCGAGGTGACTTCCTCCTAGGCGGACTCAATTAGTCGGCCTCGGTCAAACTCGGTCAAACTCAGTGCCTAGTCGGCCTAGTCGGTGCCTAGTCGGCCTACTCGGCCTTGTACTCGGACTACTCGGACTACTCGGACTTGTATTCAGAATATTTGAACTTTAAACATGTTTCATTTTAAATTATACTCAGTTGAGATGAATTATGCTTATTTTAACATTTGTATAATATATAACAATTAATTTTCTTTATAGTTACCATGTCCGCGTACTCCCCGAGTACTCTCCGAGTACTCCGATTACTCCCAACTCCCCAGTCGGCCGACTAGAGACCGCCTAGCGACTTTTACAACACTGGTTTTAGGTATATCCTCCTCTTGAATGTGTAATTGGTGATAGCCTGAGCATAGATCGATCTTCGAGAAACACGTAGCGCCTTGTAACTGATCAAATAAATCATCGATTCGAGGCAAGGGATAGCGATTCTTGATTGTAAGCTTATTCAACTCCCTATAGTCGATGCACATCTGGAACGATCCATCCTTCTTTTTGACGAAAAGGACCGGCGCGCCCCAAGGAGAGGTGCTAGGGCGAATAAAGCCTTTATCAAGTAGTTCCTGGAGCTAACTCGAGAGTTCGCGCATTTAAGAAGGAGCGAGACGATAAGGCGCTTTAGCAACAGGATTTGCTCCAGGAATGAGGTCGATTCGGAAATCGATATCACGAGTAGGAGGTAAACCAGGTAAATCAACAGGAAATACATTAGAGAATTCGCAAACAACGAGAACGTCTTTCACTCCTGTGTTTCCTTTCTTTTCCTTCTCCGCTACTACAATGTTAGCCAAGAAAGCTCTGTATTCCTTGCGGAGATACTTGCTTGCTTGGACACATGTCATGAGTTTAAGACCTTTCGAAGGAGTTTCGCCATATACAAAAAGTTGATCACCATTAGCGAGCGAGAAACGAATCATCTTTTCTAAGCAAACAACTTCAGCACGATTTTCGCGAAGAAAATCCATGCCTACTATGACGTCAAAACTACTAAGCTGCATCGGAATAAGGTCGATAGGGAAGACGTGATTGTTGAGTTCAAGCGTACAATCACGTAGAACATAATTGACAGCGTCGGTTCTTTCGGTGGCAACTTCAACATCGAACGTCGAGGGGAGATGAGCGCGCTTACGATTAAGGAGCTTTTCGAATTCAAACTATACAAAACAGTTATCAGCTACAGTATCAAATAAACACGAAGCATATATACCATTCACAAGGAACGTACCATTAACCACATTGTTGTCTGCTTGAGCCTGGCAGGAGTTGATGTTGAAAGCACATCGGCGGGTTGCTGGTTGCTGCTGCTGCTGCTGTTGCTGTTGCGGCTGCTGCCGGGGCTCTTGTTTCACGACTTTGTTGGGGCACATGTTGGCGAAGTGGTTGGGATCACCACTTGCGAAGCAAGCTCGAGCGTGAGTTACGGGTGCAGGAGCTGCTTGATGGCCCTGAGGAGTAGGAATGAGAGCTTGCGGTGCAGGAGCTTGACCTTGAGCTGGAGCTGAAGCTTGTCGAGGACCTGTACGACAGTTTACGGTGAAGTGGCCGTACATGTTGCAATGAGCACAGAACCGGCATGCGATACCAACCGGGTGATGATAGGTACAAGTAGGGCAGAGCGGGTGTGGCCCAGTGTATGCACGCTTGGCAGGCGGTGTATTGGCCACAAGCGCCGCTACTTGGCGGTGTTGAGGTTGAAGTTGGGCAGGTATCGCTTGGAGCGGGGCAGCAGTAACTGCGCAGTTCTTGTTACTAGAGCTGCTGTTGTTCTTCCTCTTGTGACGCGAGAGCTTTGAAGATTGCAATACGTCGGTAGTTTCAGTGGGTGTAGCAGCGTTGACTTAATGCAGATTCTTGGAGGCTTTATCAAAATAACCAGCCCTGACTCGCTTATCGTTGATCTCAGTGGCGAGCAGGTAGGTTTCCTCGATTGGTGTCGTGTTTGCAGCCTGAACAAAGTCTGCAACACAATCCGGAAGAGCACGGATATACTTCTTGATCGTAATCTCGGGGGTAGTAACTTGACCGGGGCAGATGATACTCAACTGCTTGAAGCGAGCAGTTATACCAGCGTTATCTCCACCATCCTGCTTGATGTGCCAGAATTCATCCTCGAGCTTTTGGAGTTCATGGGGAGGACAGGACTCTTGCATCATGATGTTCTTCAACTCGTCCCACGACAATCCGAAAGCTGCATCGTTTCCTCGTTTGTTCCTCTCGGTCGTCCACCAATCAAGAGCGCGGGATTGGAAGATGTCGGTAGCATTGAAAGTTCGGAGGTCTTCTGGGCAGCCACTCTGGCACATGGTGACTTCGATTGAATCAAACCATTGAAACATTGCCATAGGCCCATCTTTGCCAGTAAATTCTTTTGGACCTCAGGCTTTGAACTGCTTGAAGCTAAAAGCGGCTTTAGGAGCATCGGTCCTGGACTCCTCTGAAGACTTGCTAGTGTTCTCATTCAGCTCACTGACGATTTACGGGATGACTTTCGCCATTTGCTTAGCGACGAGAGCGGCGATTCGTTTGTATCACACCCCGATATTTCCGCGTATTACCGATGGGGAGTATCGTGACGTAATTGATATCATCATAGTCAAATAATCACAATTCAATGCACATCGGAAGTCTAAAGTAAATATATTACAAACCGATTCAAAAGTAACATCAAATATTATAAACGGATTGTAAGATGGATCCACAGGCGGATCTTAAAACAGAAATATAAACACTGTTCAACAGACTTTAGACGTTTAGAACTTGCAAGATTCCTTATTAACGCCCTGAGCTCCCAGCCAATTTACGTATAGTACCTGTCACTTAACCTTTTTGGAAAATACGTCAGTTTACACTGGTAAATACAATTAACTGACTCTTTTGAAAATCTTTATAAAAATTGATTTAAATGAACAAGGCACAAATATTCTTTTATAACTTGGGACAATTATATTAATAACAATCTTGTATCAGATTTACATGGTTGTCCAACATTTAGGGCCGGTGATTAAACAAACCGATCAAGATTAATTGACACAACACAAATATAACTCACAAGAAGTTACTTCACGAGTGAGTACATCTTTTACATACGCAACAGGAGGTGTTATGCCTACACCTTGTGCTTAAGTTGTGGCCATTTATACTTTTTAAATGAGCCAAGGATATCCAGGACACGGTCATTAACCCCTAATGTTATTTGTTATTAAGCAATACTGATTAAAATGGGATTATGCAATTTAATCATCTCTGATCAAAAGGTTTCTACACCCGACCAAGCGGTACTTTTATAATACCGTATCCCAAGCCCGTATAACGGAAAATAAGTTAAAAGTATTTACCTGAGCTAAAATGTAATATTATTCTCAGCCATATATTCAAATCAGCATGCACAAGTACCTTTACTGGGGCTCTCAATCTGGAACGAAGGTTTTATTAACCTATTAGATTCCTAACGGGTCTTATTTAAGTTGTAACTTAGACCGGTTAGTTTTAAGGAAAGGGTTACGGTTCAAAACGCAAGATTAAGCGAAGACCGGATAAGAATGTGATTTAGACCGGCTAAGTATGGAGACTTGTATAATATGGGTAAACTAAACACATTCTGAATTTTGAAGTGAAAATGATAAGGTTTGACCTGTTTCGGTTAATTCATGTAAACTAGTCACATAAACCATACCGAACGCGTAAGATACATAACGGGTAACCAAATGAGTCATGAACATGTTTCACAAGTTAATATGCCTTAAATATGTTATGATATCAGTAGGATACCTTCCATTATGCCCAAAATGAATTTAAAACCAATTTAATCCCCGTAGGGGTACTTTGGTCATTTTAAAGATTATAAAAGAGGTTAAATAGAAATCTGAGGTTCTGGTCTAAAATAATTAGTAGAAATATTTATTTTAATAAGTTGTATCAGTAAGATATCTCACATATGTGAAATTTATCATTTATGGCCAAACTATGCACCGTAGGGGCATTTTGGTCATTTCACATATGCTTTAAGGGTTAATTTTGGAAATCTGAGTTCTAAACTTTTATTTACTGTTAAAGTGTAAAAACTTATTCATAGAATCAGTAGGTATCAAGCTTTAGGTGCCTAATATGGTTTTAAACCATACTATGCGCCTAAATCGCATAAAATTCGGTTTTTGACGATATTCGGTTTAATTAGGGAAACCTGAGATTTTGACCAGCCTTTACAGTTTAAAATAACTTGTTTATTATATAAAATTAGTAGAAAAAGGTTTGACATGTAAAGGATGTATAAAACTCATTTTATTAGCAAAAAGGGCGTTATCGTCAATTACCGAGCCTATGCGAGAACTCTATGTTATGATCATCTTAAAATTTAATAAAAATTTCCAAAAATCCCAAAATAGTATATTACATCAGTAGGTAAAAGATTTGATGTCAAAATTTGGGTTTCAATAGGCTTTATGCCGAAAATTCCGTTTAATTAATAAAAAACTTTCAATTTACGATATCGAGCATAACTCTTAGTTTAGACCTCAAACTGATGTCAAATTTTTAGGACATGTTTATAAATCAGTAATAAAGGTTTTTGTCCTCTCACATTTCAAAAATCTCGTTTTAATATCAAAAGGGCATAACGGTCAACTTTTAAGCATATAACGGAAACATGCATATGAACTCTAATTCTAAAGGACCAAGTAGTATAACTTCAGGGGGTTATACTAACATATAATATGGTCACAAAGGAACCTTAAGGCATAATTAAACTAAGCTAATTCGGGTCAGAACTGCAAGTCAAAGCAAAAGTCAACTTTTGTGACTTTCTGTTGCGAACCGATCCTAAACTCAGAATTGTCGGGTCGAACATGCTTAGACATGTTCAATTAATATTTACCAAGTTATTAAAGTGATAAAACTGATTTCATAGCCTCTACATTATCAGTTATGAATTTTATTTAAAAACTGACCCGTTTGACTTTTATTTTAGTTACCTTGACCCGACAATTAACTAAGCAAACGTGGTAATTAGGAGGTGCCCTTTTGAGGGTTTAATACCTACCTAATTACGATCACGTAGCCATGTTCGATACGAACAATGGCTTGACCATACAAGGTCTAACTAAATAGTCAAAGCGTTTATCGAAAACGCTTGACTATTTGGCTTTAAGAGCCAAACAAAATAACTAAGCATGAAAGGAACACTTACAAGTGGTCCTTAGGATAGAGATAAACGCAGAAGGAGGTTCCAATTGAGTAGGATCCTCAGATTTGAGAAGAGAGCAAGAAAGGAAGTGAATGTGCAAGTTATGAGACAAAAACCCACACCTATTTATAGTGATTTAGGATTGCTAGGATGATGACAAGTGTTTGAGGGGGATAACAAGATCATAACAGGTGTAATACCAGCTTTCAAAACCATCAAAGACCCCTAGAATCAATTATGTGAGACAAGGAAGCAAAACCAAAGCTGGTTTTCAAAATTCTGTTGCTGGAAATGGTATACGGACCGTAAGGGTCCTGTATACGGTCCGTAAGGACATGTACAACTCACACAAAGTTTCACTTTTGGTCCCTGCACTCCCGAACTCACCCGAAACGATGTTTCTAGCTCACAAAGTCTTGTATTTCCCACATTAGGCACATCCAAGAGTATAACCAAGCATCATAATCTTCTCGATACGTTAAAAGGGTCAGTCAAAGGCCTAGTTTGACATATTGACACTTTTAACCCTTTAATTTGTGAACTTGCGCGTATCATCGCGAAATGGAGTATAATGGAGTATTACGACACTCCAGTTCACATCAGTTCGCTTAAATGGTCGCTCAATGGTGCAGTTTTAAATATTGATGCTTTTGGTCCTTTTAACGCG
This sequence comes from Helianthus tuberosus, assembly GCA_030545235.1. Classification (NCBI taxonomy): domain Eukaryota; kingdom Viridiplantae; phylum Streptophyta; class Magnoliopsida; order Asterales; family Asteraceae; genus Helianthus; species Helianthus tuberosus. The sequence continues at coordinate 181,299,819 of CM060381.1, read as the reverse complement.
CAAAGCCCTATGTTGTGACACTCTAGATTTTCCCGAGCAACTTTCTGGTATTAGCATTATGTGTACGTATATTATTGAATGAAAGCTTGTGATTTATCGTAATGTGTTATGTGATCCTTATATTGAGTTATGTGTATATATATATAATATGTTTATATTGGCGAAGCGAGACCACAAGGACCCGACCCGTGACCACTCGGTCTCGAGTAACCCACATCAGTTGGGCCGCACCCCTTGAGCCCACTCGGAAACCCATTAGGGTGCACCGACTTAGAACGGGTATAAAACCCCCACATAAGCCGACATTTCCTATTTTGGACACTCAATCATCATCCCAAATCCCCAAGCATTCCCTCATACTCACTCCCACACTTTCCTACCTTCTCTCACTAAAACCCTAACAACACCACCTCCTCTCCTCCTCTCGGGTTCGAACCGGCAGCCATCAGAGGTCTCGGATCAGCTTGCACACACCGTTTGGGAACTTCATTCTTCACTACTCTACACCCTTGTGCCCACACTTGAATCGGTTAGTTGCTCCTTTCATTATAGTTGACAATGTATGACAAAAATGTGTGCTTGATGAGTAATATACATGTTCTAGGAGGATAGGTGAGTTAAAGTGACTAGATGATTATTATGACTAGCTTAATGATAGATTTTGTGTTATGGAAATGAATGTGTGGTATAATAGGTGTTTGTGGTCTTGATTATTCAAACGATGAAGGATATGTGAACCGTGATGCCTTGATGATTTCTTGCCATGTTGATATGAAACTTGTTTGATATGATTTCACATGAGTGAAGGTGTGTTAAGATGATTTGATGATTGTTTATCATGTTCTTCATAAAGTGACTATGGTGTGTATGTAAAGACTAATCTGTTTTAGTATTAGAATAGGGGGATTTAGTCCATTTTGATGAATGATAGACATGGAATATATAAATAGATGAAACAGTGAAGAACATGTTGAATATGATATGAATATTTGAAATTGTTGTGTTTGATCCATTTTGATTAAGAATAGAACAAGGAAACATGTTTATGCAATTTTATTGGATAGTACAAGGGAACATGTCTATGAAATTTGATTGGGTAGTGAATACATATGAAATCTGATTGGATAGTACAAGTTGGTAAAGGTTCTAGAAAGATTCCAGCCAGGTTGCGAATCGAGAATGAAGGTTGCTACTCGAGACCGTCTAATGGACAACTCGAGACTAAGACATGCGCTTCATGAGTCGAGACCAATACGGTTGCGACTCGAGATCCCCTGATCTCGACTCGAGACTGAACTCGAGAACACCAACATTGCGACTCAGGCATTTGCCACTCGAGACCACCCATCCACAACCCGAGACCTCTTGGTTGCGACTCGAGACCTCATGTTCTCGAGTCGAGACCACCTGGTCTCGACTGGGCTGTCTGACTTAGTAATTGGGCCACAATGTGTGACAACGTGTTTTAGGCTTTGTGTCTATACTACTGTTGCTATGTGCTGTTACTGGTTAACTGTTTGTATGTTAGGACAGGCCCAATAACATTAGTATGACGTACATGCTATGTGTTAGTTACGTGAAAGATATATGTGAATTGTTTGTACCCAAGCCTGACCCATACTGGTAACCATGTTAGGACATGGTGACCAGCGTATTTGACCAAGTAAACCATCTGCTGAGCAACCCAAGGTGAGTTAACACACTAAAAGCATGCGTCCCAGGGAGGGACATGAACAAACAGCCATCTTTGGGAAGAATTACTTTCAAACTAATATTTCCGGGGGAAAATGCGAATGGGTATTTTTACTATCTCCGGGGGAGATACGTTTGGATATTATTTATAAATCACAACTAGCAAAACTAAACGAATCTCTGTCAGATAAAGTCCCTGCTTACAGTACCGATTAGTTGCCAGGGGTGAACGGGTTATTAGTTGATAGCGCTATTAGGTTTGACAACCTCACACCGTGACCAGGGGGATCGGGCGTGAACTAGTAGACCTTGCATCTTGGTCAATGATGATAGACATTGACTCGGGGCACAACATCTTTTCGTCAACAGTTTCGGTAACGCCAGTTTAGTAAGCTTTCATATGGGGTAGCTCCCCATGACGTGATTATAAATGCTTTATCTAAACAAATTACGTTTTCGAAAAGTTAAAACTGGACAACTCGTGAACTCGCCAACATTATGTTGATACCCTACTGCATGCTTTGCAGGTACTCAGTGAATCAGGAGCTTGCAGCTTGAGGAAGTGTAGTGATCGTCTAAACCCCCTTATTGGGTTCCTTAAATAAACTTAAACTGTGAACCTTGTTTGAATGATTTTGCTTATGCTTCCGCTACTTATTTAAACTGTTATTTGAACTTAAAACTTTTGAACTTTAATTATGGAGTTTGCTAATCCTTATGGTTGGTAAACATTCTTATTATTAACTAAATGCTCAGTATAATTGATGGCTGGATCCTGGTCAGTCACACGCCTCGCGGTGGTACTCCGCAGGTGGATTTGAGGGTGTGACAGATTGGTATCAGAGCCATTGGTTATAGTGAACTCGGTTTTAAAAAGAAAAAGTCTTTTTGAGAAAAAAAACCAGACTATAACCCGTGACTCGCGACGACACTACACTCCAAGTGCAAGACTCAACATGTTAGACCTTATAGCTTGGACTTGTGTTTACTTGCTTGTTCACTTTATGTCTATACTCTATTATACGTACTAGGGTGTATAGTTAGATAGATACATCTCCCTCTTCTATCTCCTTCTCGCTACACTACGACATCACACTCATATTATGTTTTCTGGTTATGAAGACAATGAGCGGACGCGGAAGAGGAAACGTTAACATGACTCAGGCTCAGTTCACTAACCTTATCAACACGGTGGCTGCAGCTTTCGCAGCTCGCCCTGGAGGTAAACTCGTTATTTTAGGATGTTCAGATCCTACCCCCACATCGTCTTTTCACCCCTAAACCTATTCGCTTTGCTTCTCACAACAGGTCAGCATGCGCCTGCGCAACCACGTGTTTGCACTTTTAAAACCTTCATGGATTGTAAGCCTCTCCCTTTCAATGGCACTGAGGGTGCCATAGGCCTTCTACACTGGATTGAGAAGGCCGAAGTTGTCTTTGCTGTCTGCGAGTGTCCCCCTGCTAATTGGGTGAAGTTTGCTACTGGTACGCTTGAAGGAAACGCGCTTTCGTGGTGGAAAGTGCAGATTCAGATACTTGGTCTGGAAACTGCTAATGCTACTGCTTGGGAAGACTTCAAGAACATGATCAAGGAAGAGTACTGTCACAGGGATGACATCCACAAGCTCGAAAACGAGTACTTTGAGCTTAAGATGGTTTGATCAGTGTAAAACCCGTTAGGATCTTTCAATGATATCAAACTTCAACTTGTGAAGGTGAGGAAAACAATCACAAGTTGATTCAAGAACAAAGAATTAAATAACACAAGAATAACTAATAAATCACAAACCGAAATCTTGCATTCAATGATAAAGCAAAGACTGATACAAGACTTCAACTGAACTCGGTTCTCTTGTGTCCCTTGTGTCGCAACCAAACAACTGATCAACAACCTCAACCAAGAGGTTGAGGTGTGTTTAAATACAAAACAACTGGGCTAAAACCTAGGCCCATTGCGACATCAAGTAAGCTAGCCCAACCCTTACAAAATCGACCCAAAACATGCCAAAACATGTAAACTAAGCAAGTACATAATCAACCCTTAAACTATGCTAACCTACATGAATAAACCTTCAGGTTCCAACAATCTCCCCCTAGGTTTATGCATGCAGGTTCTTGACACTTTAACTTTCACGATCACCTTGCAACCGATCCTTAAGACCACCGAAACCCTTTGTACGAATATGAATAGATGATGCAACAGCAGCAGTCCAAGCTTTTGCAATTTCTTCATATTTTTCAGTAGCTCTGATTTGATGACGAGCTAACACTTCCAAATCTTCATGAGCAACATTCAGTAAATCAATCTGATCCACCAAGCGAAAACACACATCATCATCACAAACAATCACTGCCTGCCCTAAGCGCTCATCATAAGACCAAAAATGTAAAGACTTCAGAGCACCCTGTGGTATCTTTTTCACCAATGGAATCACCTTCTCTTTGTCAGTTACAGGCCAGCGCACAATCTTCATTCGCTTGTTCGTATATGGATCTCTAATGCCTTTAGCTGGTTTAACAATGGACTCTGCAGTACGCATTGAAGGAAAACCTTTAAGAACCTCCCTCTTCAACCTCTCGAAAAACATATATCCAACTCCTCCAGGCTTATCATCTACATAAGGTGCTTTAGACAAGTTTGTCAAGTCCACCTTAGTAAACGACTGAAACTGGCCTGGATGTTTGTACCACTCAACAGGTCCAACTTTTCTTTTTATCCACCATCTTTTTCGATCATGATCATAACCCCAGCTAACTACACCAGAACGATTTCCAACCTTATCATAGAGAGTTTCACCAACATCCATTAAATGATGAGTTGCATGAGCATCATCATCATCTGGATTTAGATTCCGATTTTTCATAATCACAAACTCTCTTTTCTTCTTGATCCTTTCAGCCTTCTCTTTGTCTGCAACAGGATCAATAACCCTTTTAAAGTATTGTTCCATAGCAGAACTTCTTTCAGCATCATCCTTTTCAAAGGCTTTTCTTCTGTTTTCAACATCAGTTGGATCAGAAAACTCCTGTCCAAATTTCTTCTCCAACTTCCCACGCAAATCATAAACCATATTGAACAACAAACTAACATCTCCTTGAAGCTGCTCAATCTGTTGATCTTTCTTCACAATAGTATCTTCAAGTTAGATAATTTTTGCATCTTTATGAATTGAATCTTGCTCAAGTACAACCATTCGTTTCTTCATATCTCTCATACTGATAAACTCATCTTCATCACTAGAATCATCATCAAATGGCATTCTAAATGGCTCTTCAGGTCTCTTACCACTTGAACTGCTAGGCATATCAAGATCAACTCTAGAAGGACCTGCAGATTCAGTAGCACTAGGTAGCGTTGTCTCAACAGTGGTATCAACATCAATACTAGTAACCTGAACATCATCAGTAGTGATATCCATATCAGTTCTTTGAGTATCAGCATCAAAATCAAAGATGTCTGCAGTAGCGGTGGTGGTATCGGTGACATTCTTCTCAAAATCAAAGTCATAAAGACCTTCATCATCTTCATCAGTAATTACGGGTTGATCTTTGCTATGCTCAACATACATTCCGAGTCGAGGATCCCTCATTTTCCGCTTCAATGGCATGGAATCAGAATCCTTTGGGTCTTCACTAGACTTTTCACTTGACACTGAAAGATCAGAAGGAGGATTTCCCATCTTATCAGTTACAGATTTTAATAACAAAGCCAAACTTTCAGCAGTAATCACAGGTGGAACAGCAGAAACAGCAGTATCAACTTCAGCTTCAGGAGGAAGCTCTTCATCTTCCCCAGAATCACACATAATCTCAATGCCTTCATCGTCAGAGTCAATTGTTAAAATCTCTGTCTCAGGCTCATCTTCGGTATTCATTTGAATATCATGTTCTTCAGCAACTATAGCATTTGCAAGTGCAACATTCACTGGAACAGGTTGCACAATGACTGGATCAGCAACAACATCTTCAGTCTCTGCAAATTGACCAAATTTCTCTAAATCAATCAATCCTTCAAATTTCTTTTCAGTACCCTTCTTCGGAGTGAGAGCACCAAAACAAGATGGACCCATAGGCTTTAATTCCAATGTATCACCAGATCTCTTCAATTCTGGATACTGATCATTCAAAATCATCTGCAAAAACCTCGGGTACATAAGAAACTTATCCTTTCGAAGTCCGATAGCATTTCTCTTCATCGCTTCCAAGATATATCTTGAATAATTGAACGGCTCATTGGTAATCACACATATCAAAGCGGCAGACTGAGTGGTATTCAACTGATCAGTTCCCCCTCTATTTTCTGTCATGCACAAAAGGAACATGTGCAACAATAGACGCCAGTACGGATGCACAAACTTCTTTGTCAGGGGTGGAAACTTCCCTTCGTAGCTTAAACGAGGTAGAATTGCTTCCACTGTTCCAGCTGGAAGTTCTATTGGATCTGTTTCCTGATCATTAAATCTTAACGCTTCTCTAATCATCTGCTCAGTAACTATAACTTTCTTCTCTTGAATTTCAGCAACTATAGCCCCTTTTCCTTCAACAACTTCGACTTTAGCACTCTTCCAAAAATCTTGAATAAGCTCTTCATAAATAATCGGATTCTCACCAAGAGCATAAGCAATCCGACAGTTATTTAGACCTTTCATCAGTGACATGTACAGCTGCTTGTATTTCTCTGGTGGAGGTGCCAAATATCCTACTTGATTGTGAGAAGAAATAAACTTCAAGTCCATTTTCTGCACAAAACACAAATTAATTAAAATTTCCAACTTTTGTCATAACAGTGTTCAGATAAAACAATTAATAACACTGTTACTGTTACTGTTGACTCGAAACCAATAACACTGTTACTGTTGACTTGAAACTGAACGGTCTCGAGTCGAAACCACTTGTCATTGAGTCGCAACCATGAGTCGCAACCAATAGACTCTGAGTCGAAACCATGAGTCACAACCATGAGATTGCGACTCGCAATCACTGGTCTCGAGTCCTTGTGTTGTCTGAGTCGCAACCACACAATCATATGATATTCATCTTAGTGTTCTTGATTGCGAGTCGGAATCTTCAAATCTTCATCGGAGCTTCTTGATTGTGAGCCGGAATCTTCAAATCTTCATCGGAGTTTCTTCAAATATTCATAATTTTCTGCAAAAACTTGACTAATAATATCATAATACCTTGAATATCAACAAGTCGAAATCGCAGATTGCGAGTCGTAACCGGAGACAAGTCGGAATCTTCAAAGATCACCGGAGTTTTTGAGAGAGAATGAGGCTTGGTTTCGAGTGATGAATTAGGTCTCGACTCGCAACTGACCATTTATACCTCCACTTTGATCATGGGCCCTTGACTTTTGGGTCATACATTAACAGATTGGGCTTGAGACTTAAAAATTTGGGCTTAACAGATTTGCCATTTATACCTCAATTCAAAACCTTTAATAAATTTTTAATTTCAGATTTATCTTTAAATTCACCGCTAAACCTTCTGAGCAAAATTTGCAAAACAAAAACCTAAAAACAAAAATAAATAATAAATACTATTTACAAAAAATAAATTAGGAAATTTGCATAGATATTCAGGGATCAAATCACAAGGTTTCGGGCTTGACTTCACTTATCAACACTGATCTACTACCGAAAGATCTAGACGATTGCCAGTATATTTGTCCACCTAAACTCATCTTCCTAGACCTTTTCCATATAACTGCCTGTAACAAATTTTATCATGTTTTGATTTCTTAACAATGAACACCCAAACAAATACTAATCAAATCTCGGAATTACAGACAGCACACCCTATCATGTAAGTAGCTTCCCTACCACATATTTCACAAGTCCAATCCAGATCTCTGAAATCTTAACTGGGAATAGATTGAGAAGAGAACATAATAGATCTTAAGCAGAGATGGTATAATATACAGATCGAATGAGTTTTTCTCAATTTGATATAGGTTTCATGGGTTTCTTTTGGGCACTTGAGGGCCTCTTTCGGGTGTATAATTGATCTACAGAGCGACAACGTACAGCTAGGTCAGCATGTATCTGGATGCAGCAGAAGCTGACGTTGCCTAGCACCTCCAGGTCAGCATATATCTGGATGCAGCAGAGGAGGTACACGACTTTTTCAGAGAAGATTTCAGAGTCAGACCAAAATTGTGTGTATCAGGACAACATACAGACATTCAAATAGAAATGAGCTAATTCCAAGTGATTTTCTTTTCTGAGGTCATGTACTAATTTAGTTCTTAACAAAACAGTCAATGTTTCTAGTCATAAGAATCGAGCCTACCAGCATATCAGTACTAGAGTCAAACTATTTCGATACTGGTTTTACATGAGTCAGCCCTTAACCATAATGTGAAAATTCATTTCATTTCCCAATCATGCCACACCTCTTTTTGTATTTTTCTATTTTTTTAATGTTTTTGTATTTTTCAAAAATTCTCCCCCTGAATTTGAGCATAAATAAAAACTACCTAAGAATAGAAAACTTTATGAACAAATTTACCTACGAAAAACAAAAACATGCTCAGTCAGTAAAGCGGATCATTTTCAGAAAATCCACAAGCACTTTGAATTTTGAGCTGCTGACAGGTTTGGTGAACAAATCGGCAGCATTTGCATCTGTGTCGATTTGCTCAAGTGTAATAAGACCTCTGTCGAAGCAATCTCGAATAAAATGAACTTTGATATCTATGTGCTTGGTTTTGGAGTGAAAAACAGGATTTCTAACAATTTGTATTGCAGCATCATTATCGCAGTAAATAGTAGTGTTGAGATAAGTCAAACCGTAGTCCTGCAATTGATGTTGCATCCACACCACTTGAGAGCAAGATGCAGAAGCAGCAACATACTCAGCTTCAGCTGTAGAAATCGCCACCGTTTGTTGTTTCTTGCATTGCCAAGAAATGAGCCTGTCACCCAGAAACTGGCATCCAGCTGATGTAGATTTCCTGTCACTATCAGTACCTCCAAAATTACTATCAGAAAAAGCAAACAAGTCAAAATTGGAATCCCTCGGATACCACAGACCAAACCTAGGTCGGCCTTTAAGGTACCGAAAGATTCGTTTAACAGCAGTAAGATGAGAAGTTTTAGGATTAGCCTGATATCTTGCACAGTTGCAGACAGCAAACATAATATCCGGACGACTAGCTGTCAGATACATCAACGATCCGATCATAGACCTATACTGACGTTGATCCACAGAAGATCCTTCTTCATTTTCAGTTAATAGCGGTCTCTCTGCCATTGGTGTTTCAGCAGGCTTTGCGTCCGAAAACTTAAACTTTGCTAGCACATCATCCACATACTTCCCTTGATGGATAAGAATCCCTTGAGAATTCTGCTTGACTTGTAAACCCAAAAACAATGTCATTTCTCCAAGAGCACTCATTTCAAATTTCTTTTTCATAACTCTCTCAAACTCCTTGCAAAGTTCCTCACTTGTAGATCCGAAAATAATATCATCAACATAGATTTGAACTAAGATCTGATCCTTGCCCACCTTCTTGATAAAAAGAGTCTGGTCTATTGTGCCACGTGTATACCCATGAGCCAGAAGATGTTCAGTTAGTGTGGCATACCAAGCACGTGGTGCTTGGTGTAATCCATACAATTCCTTATCTAGCTTGTAGGCATATTCTGGATGATCTGGATGCACGAAACCTGGTGGCTGTTCAACAAAAATTTCTTCCTTCACATCCCCATAGAGAAACGCTGTCTTGACGTCCATCTGATACACAGTGAACCCCATATATGACGCATAAGCTAAGAAAATCCGGATGGCTTCAAGTCGAGCAACCGGAGCATATACTTCATCATAATCCAAGCCTTCTATTTGTCGAAACCCTTGAACCACCAGCCTTGCTTTATTTCGAACAATAACCCCTGCAGAATCTTGCTTGTTTCGAAAAACCCATCTAGTTCCAAGTTTGCGCTTTCCCTGTGGCAACTTGACAAGTTTCCATACTCCAAGCTTCTCAAACTGGTTTAGCTCTTCATGCATAGCATCCACCCAGCCGGGTTCCTGCAAAGCTATATCAACAGTTTTAGGTTCGATTTGAGAAATATAGCAAGAATATAAACAAGTATTGATGGTTCCTGATTGACTCCTGGTTAAAACTCCTGCATTTACAGGACCAATCACATTCTCTATAGGATGATTCCGTTGAACACTTGTGGCTATTGCCAGGTCAGGTACGGTCTCGTCTTCAGTGGTGGTGTTGCTAGACTCCCCCTCATTAGATGCTGCAGTATTATGAACGAATGGAGTGGTAATAATGCAATCTTCAGGAATTTGTTCAGGAAATAATGCAGATCCGGAACCATTTGATGCAGAACCACTATTTGAAGCATCTTCAGGGGATTGATGGGACGTTTGTTGACACGTAGTGTGCTGCGTAAACACCATTCCTGGCGGATCAATGGTATGATGTCTCACGCTTCCTTCTGTCTGATCTTCATCTTCAGTATCCTCAAAAGACAGAGGTTGTTTTGGAATAGACACACCTGCATCTGAAAAATCACCTGACAAAATGTTAAATGACTTAAACAATTCAGCATAATCATATAACCAATCTGGTCCAACTCTAGCGTCCGTAGCATTTTCTTCAAGCCATTCAATGTTGCACGACTCGATGACCTTTTTAGTTACCTTGTTGTATACTCTATAGGCTGACCCTTTAGCATATCCAACAAAGTAACATTCGTCCCCTTTGACCTCAAACTTTCCATTGGAGTCCATAAGTAGTAACACACATGGACAACCAAAGATGCGAAAGTGTGAAACTGAAGGTTTACGTCCTTCCAGAATCTCATATGGAGTTTTCATATGTCGTTTGTTTACTAAAGCATGATTCTGGACGTAACAAGCCGTGCTAACAGCTTCGGCCCAAAAGAAACTAGGAAGCTTCGAGTCAGCCAGCATAGTTCGTGCAGCCTCAATAAGAGTACGATTTCTTCTTTCAGCTACTCCATTCTGTTGAGGAGTCTGTGGTGCACTATACTGACGATCAATTCCCTTATCAGTGCAGAATGTGTCCAAAGTAGCGTTTTTGAATTCTGTCCCATTATCAGATCGAATAACCTTCACCTTAGCACTCGCTTGATTTTCAGCCAGAGTGATAAATTGTTTCACCAAGACTGCAGTTTCATTCTTGTGACTGAGAAAATATACCCAGGTGTAGCGAGAATAATCATCGACAATTACAAGACAATATGCTTTCTTGCCAATACTCAACACATTCACTGGACCAAAAAGATCCATGTGAAGTAGTTCAAGCACAGCCTTCGTCGAGGGTGCTGGTTTAGTCTTATGAGGTTTTCGATGAGCTTTTCCTTTTGCACAAGCAACACACCTTTCAACCAACATGAAATCTTTTATCGGAAGATCACGTACTAATTGACCTTTTGCCAGTCGATTCAAATTCTTCATGTTCACATGCCCAAGGCGACGATGCCACAGTAGACCATCATGTTCTGAAATCTTCGAAAATAGGCAAGTAATTTCTTCACACGGTTTCTTGTTCATATCAATCACATAAGCGTTTCCTCGTCTCTCTGCTGACATTAAGAACCAGTCTTCTGGAATGACAATTCCAGGTTTAAGAACATGACATCCTTTCTTTGTAAAGTGAACTGAATTCCCTCGATCACAAATCTGAGAAATGCTCAACAGATTGTGTTTCAGTTCTGGAACATAATTAACATTTTCGAAGCTTAACACGCCGTTTCGTACAGTTCCTTTTAACGTGATTCTGCCTGAATCTCCTCCCGCAAATGAGACATATCCACCATTAAATTCTTTGACATTTTCTAGTTGGGATAAGTCTCCTGTCATGTGCTTGGAACAGCCACTATCCATGTACCATAGGCGCACGGTAGTCCTCCACAGCTGTTCCTGCACGATTAGCGGGATTAGTTAGATTTAGGAACCCAGCCCATAGTGGATCTGGGTTTTCCTTGTGCATCAATATAAGTCACTCTCTGCCACACTAAGTTTTCTTTATTTAAAAACTTTGAAGTATTTTGAAAGACAGAGTTTCGATGACATGTATGAGATGGATTGGATTGCTTGGCCTTAGCTTTAGGTTTCCAATGCTTGTTAGACCAGTTAGAATTGTAATTACCAAAAGCATTATGTTGAGATCTTCGAAAATCATTTTGTTGTTTTTGATTTTTGCGTTTGGCTGCATTCCAATCCTGATCAGAAGGTTTAGTCTTCCGATAGTTGTTTTTCATTGTCTTGGTCTTTTCAGTCGTCATTGACTCTGAACAACGATATCGGTTAAACATGACCTTCTGATCTTGCACTGACTTTTTCTTGTACGATGTCCTTGGGAGTTGACCACAATTTCTGGCAATGTGACCAGCGATGCCACAGTTAAAACATGTTTGTCGCTTCAATTTGTGTGTATTTTGAAAGCTTTTGCACGATTTGCTTGATTTTGAATGATTTGACGTCTTGTTTTTCTGAACATGTTGTGCTTGTGGTTGTTCTGAGCATTTTGAAGGTTTTTCTTCTAATGACTTCTCACTTATATCAATATCCTTTTCTTTGTTACTTAATTTTGGTTCAATATTTGAACAAGGAGAAGTTTCATCAATATGCGTTTTATCAATGCATTTGTCATGTGAAACTAATTCAGGTTCATTATCTGAACTTGTAGAAGTCTCATCAATATGCATTTCCTCAACGCATTTATCATGTGAAGACGATTCAGATTTAATTTCTACTACAGTTTCCAATGGGGTCCCATTAGATTCAACATTAGGGACACCCACTGAGACAGGTTCAGAAGAAGAATCAGGATACTCTTGATTTTCTTGAGAAGTCGTTTCAGTGGTTTCACTGAATGCATCCTGAGGGACCTCACCTGTAACATTTTCATTAACTGAGACGTTAGAAGCATTAGAATCACACACATTAACTGAAAAACAATCATCACCACACTTATTGTTCAAATTATCAACACAAACATCATCAGTTTTGCCCAAAACAACAGGCTCACAAGACGAAACATAAGCAGAAAACGACGCAAATAAAGAACGACTAAAAGCCATGTCAGATTCAGTTGGTTCAAAATAAGGTTCAAAATAAGGTTCAGAAATATTTGAAACAACGACTGGTTCACTCCCATGAACATCTCCACACTTTACTTCAGAAATATCATCTGCACATGAAGATGAAACGTTAGGATCAATCGAGCCTTTTGAAATAAAATTTAATGGAGTAGACTTCTGTTTCTCAACTTGTCTGTCATTAGAAGACGACTTGTTGGTTTTAGAACCAAAAGTCATGCTACTCTCATTCATCATCTCCTCCTCAGTCATTGGCATATAAGTGTAATTATTATTATATGGAGGAGGAGTCTGATTATAACCCAAACCGCGCCCTTTCTTTTCTTTGTAAGCAAGCTGTTGATCGCACAGGTTTTTAACTAGTTTGCTGGAAGAATCAAATTTTTTAATGTTAAGCTCATTAATTTGATATTTGTCTCTAATATCTTCCAGTTCCTTAGTTACTATGCACAGTTTTTCCTGAACGTATAAGAGTTGAGATGATTTAACACTTACATCATCCTTAAGTTTGATGATGTCTTTTCGCTGAGCTTCGATCTTTTCTTTGAAAAGTTTTTCGTTTTTCGATAAAGTAAAGTTTTTATTTTTTATGTCTTGATAATCTTGAATTAGCTCAGCGTTGTACATTCTATAAACTTCAACTCTTTCTCTACATTCAGGAGTACAGAAAGTAGAAAGTACCTCTTCTTTGGTTAGACCTTTAACAGGAGCTGAGAGAATCTGAGTCATGAAAGCAAAGTTCTCAGCTGCAGTCTCCTTCTCTTGTGCAGATACTTGATCATTTGAGGTCATGAAAGCAATATTGTTATTTGAAGCAGCTTGACTTTCTGGAGCAGAAATGTTCAGACGCTCAATCTCTGAATTCCAATCAAAGTTAATGTTGGGCTGAACCACCAGGGCTTGAGCTAATCCTTGTGGCTGAGGACTTCCAGAAGCAGCAGCATCTGTTAAACTAGCAGTGGTCACAAGAGCTCTTTCTCGATTAGGTGTTGCGGGCTGTGCAGGAGTTTGTTCTCTATTTATCAGTGGTTTGGTGCAATTTCGAGCATAGTGTCCTTCCTCATGACAGTTATAACAGCGCAAGTTAAAAGGCACTTTAGCAGCACCATTCCAAGCAGTTCCCCATCGATTTTTACCTGTTCTTTTAATAAACTTTTGTGCCCTGAAAGCAGCCATCGCCATCTGCCAGGTGATGTCCATTTCTTCAACATCATCAGGATGAATCTGATATAGGTCTTCGCTACACCATTTTGGAGGATCAATTTTTCCTGCAATGAAAGCGTTCAAACAATTGATAACAGAAGCTGCGATGTCCAAATTCTCCTTTGACTGTTTAGTAAAGAAAGCTATCATCTCATTGTTCGCAGTGGAGGCGGAGGCGGAAGCTGCGGAAGAAGCATTCACAGCAGAAGCAGGAGCAGCATTAGGAAAAGATGGAGCAACTTGAGCAGACGATCCAGAGTAGTAGACGTTTGCTGGACTAGGAGCCGCTTTAACAGAAGCAGCATTGCTAAACATTTGAAAACCCCCTTGAGACAAGAGGGCTGCATTGTTGTTTGACGAAGATGGTGCAATAGTGAATCCTGCAGCTAACATGCTGTTTTTATGATTGGTCTCTCTTTGCTTATCATCCAATTCACATGCTTTGACATGAGAAATCATCTCAGATAAACTGCATCTAGCAAGATCTTTTGTTTTCTTGATCATAGCCACATGATGATCCCAGCTTTTAGGTAATGCATTTAAAAGTTGCCTATTTGTTGATGCATTTGAAGTAGGAATCTCTTCCATCTGCATTTGTGTGACTAACTTGACAAACCTCTGAATCTGATTATCTACAGTCTCCCCATAGATGCGATTGAAGTTATTGAAGTTCTGTCTGAGCAAGTTCCTTCGACTTTCTTTCATGTCTTCATTCCCTTCGTAAACGTCAATCAACGATTCCCAAAGCTCCTTAGCAGATTTGCAAGTGCGAAAGCCAATAGCAATATTAGGGCCCAATCCCATGGTTAAATAGGACAGTGCTCTATCATCTTCCTCAATTATACTGAAATCTTCTTCAGTATATTCACTCTTTGCTTTCTTTACCTTCAGTCCGGGTTTAGTAGGACTGTCAGTCATAATCTCCCTTGGACCTCTTAAGATGCTTCTCCATATCTTTGAGTCCTTGACCTTCACATGCTGTTCAAAATGCCATTTCCATTCTGGGAAATCATTTGCATCGGTTAACCTAGGAATGCGTGTAGTGGTTCCAACCTTTGAGTCCAGTTCTTGTTGTTTGTTAAGGGCAGCCAGGTCAGTGTTATTTGTCGACATGTTTAATTAATCAGTTAATTAATTAATTAAATTTTAAGTCCAAACAGTCAACAGGTCAAAAGTCCGTGATCAGTGTCGTTGCGAGTCGAAACCAGAAATCAAACAACTCGAAACCGTAAGTGATCGCGAGTCGAAACCAATGCAGGATGAGCCGAAACTGGTGATGGTTGCGAGTCGAAACCAAACAAGATGAGCCGAAACTGGTAATGGTTGCGAGTCGAAACCAAACAAGATGAGTCGAAACTGATGAAGGTTGCGAGTCGAAACCAAACAGGATGAGCCGAAACTAATGAAGGTTGCGAGTCGAAACCGAACAGTATGAGTCGAAACTGATGAAGGTTGCGAGTCGAAACCGAACAGTATGAGTCGAAACTGATGAAGGTTGCGAGTCGAAACCTGCAAAACAGATAAGAGATAAGATCTGTTGACTCGCAATCCCTATTTTTCAGCACTTTCAAGAATTCAAAGATATCGTAATCTTTGAATTTGTTGAACACCAACTTTCCAAAAATTCAGCAAACACCTTTTCGAAATCAACAAACCAAAATCAGCAATTTTTTTAAAGAATCGATCAAGAACAGATCGAGTATTGAACTAATTTTCACTGCAAAAGCAAACAACAAAACAGGATCAGTAGCAACACATGTTCTTGAATCTGAATGATATCAAAACCGAGCCTTGAAAGACTTCAATGGCTCTGATACCAATTGTAAAACCCGTTAGGATCTTTCAATGATATCAAACTTCAACTTGTGAAGGTGCGGAAAACAATCACAAGTTGATTCAAGAACAAAGAATTAAATAACACAAGAATAACTAATAAATCACAAACCGAAATCTTGCATTCAATGATAAAGCAAAGACTGATACAAGACTTCAACTGAACTCGGTTCTCTTGTGTCCCTTGTGTCGCAACCAAACAACTGATCAACAACCTTAACCAAGAGGTTGAGGTGTGTTTAAATACAAAACAACTAGGCTAAACCCTAGGCCCATTGCGACATCAAGTAAGCTAGCCCAACCCTTACAAAATCAACCCAAAACATGCCAAAACATGTAAACTAAGCAAGTACATAATCAACCCTTAAACTATGCTAACCTACATGAATAAACCTTCAGGTTCCAATAATCAGAGATTGAGACTTACACCAAGCAGTCCAACGATTACGCTGCTCTCTGCCCAAACATGTCTCGACCTGCTTATCGAAGGATCGAATTGTACATCAAGGGTTTGGTTCTAGAAATCCAGAGCTTGGTCACTTCAGCTAACCTCACTACCATTCTCACACCCCGATATTTCCATGTATTACCGGTGGGCCCGGTGGGGAGTATCGTGACGTAGTTGATATCATCATAGTCAAACAAAACAATTTAAATGCACAGCGGAAGCAAAAGGTGAATCATATTACAAACCGAATAAATAGTAATATCAAAGTATTACAATCCGGACAGTAAAAGATCCACAGGTGGATCAAAAGATAAAAAGATCATTGTTCAACAAACTTTAACATCTAAAGCTTGCAAGACTTGATTAATGATGCCAGGAGTAGCCAGCCTATTTCGTCTAGTACCTGCACTTAGCCTTTTTGGAAAATACGTCAGTTTACACTGGTAAATACAATTAACCGACTCATTTTGAAAAGAGTTTAAAAATTGATTTGAATGCACAAGGCACAAAATATCTTTTATAACTTGGGACAATTATTTAAAAATAATCTTGTATACAGTTTTACTTATTTGTCGTCCGTCAGGGACGGTTAGAAGAGCCGGACATGATTAACTGACACGCCACAGGTATAATGCCCACAAGGTTGATTCCTTTAAGTGGATTACAAGTTTTTACATAATGCAATGTCAGGTGTATGCCTAAACCCCGTGCTTAGGTCGTGGCCATTTCTTTGAATGATGCCAAGGATATCCGGGACATGGTCATTTAACCCCCAAAGGCCATACACCAAATAATATAGATTAAAACGGGTTATGAAAATATATTAATCACAATCCGATTTAAACAACTACATACCCGACCAAGCAGTATTATTATAATACGGTATCCCAAGCCCGTATAGGAAAATAAGTTAAAAGTATTTACCTGCGTAAGTATAAATCACAACAGCGAATGCAAGTAGCTTTTACCAGGCTCCTAATCTGGAACGAAGGTTTTAATAACCTATTAGATTCCTAACGGGTCTTAATTAAGTCTAAACTTAGACCGGTTAGTTTTAAAGGAAGATATACGGTTCAAAACGCACGATTAAGAGAAGACCGGATTAGAATGTGGTTTAGACCTGACAAGCTTGTATACTTGTATAATATGGGTAAACTAAACGCATTCTGGATTTTGAGACAAAAATGATAAGGTTTGACCCGTTTCGGCTAATTTATGCAAACTAGTTACATAAACCGCACCGAACGCGAATAATGCGTAACGGGTAACCAAATGATTCATGAACAGGTTTCCTGAGTTAATATGCCTAAAATATGTTGTGATATCAGTAGGATACCTTCCATTATGCCCAAAATGAATTTAAACTCAAATTATGCCCCGTAGGGGTATTTTGGTCATTTAAAAGGTTATAAAAGAGTTTAAATATAAATCTAAGTTTCAGGTCTGATATAATCAGTAAAAACATTTATTTTTATAATTCATAACAGTAGGGTATGGTATATAGGTGAAATTTATCTTTTATAACTAAACTATGCACCGTAAGGGCATTTTGGTAATTTCACATAAGCTTTAAAGGTCAAAATAGGGAATCTGAGTTTAAAACTTTTGCTTACTATTAAAATATAAAAATTTACTAACAATATCAGTAGGTATCAAGTCCTATATATTTAAAATAGTTTTAATACATACTATGCGTTTAAAACGCGTAAAAAGACGGTTTTAAGCGATTTCCGGGTTTTAAAATGAAAGCTGATATTTTTTTATTCCAGAAGGCTTAAAATATTCTATTTATCATATAAGATCAGTAGAAAAAGGTTTGGTATCAAAATGATTTGTAAAACTCATTTTATAGGCCTAAAGGGCAAAACCTACAATTACCGAATCAAAGCTATAACCCTATGTTATGCTCAGCCTAAAAATATATAAAAATCTTCAAAAATCCCAAAATATTATTTTACATCGGTGGGTAAAAAGTTTGGTATCAAAAATTGGGTTTAGATAGGCTATATGCTAATTACGCCGTTTAATTAATAAAAAGCTTTCTAATTACGCTGTTGAGCATAACTCTTAATCTAAACCTCAAACTGATGTGAAAATTTAGGGACATGTTTATAAATCAGTAATAAATATTATTGTCCTCTCACATTTTCAAAATTCTTGTTTTATGGTCAAAAGGGCATATTGGTCAACATTTAGGCATATAACGGAAACATGCATATGAATCGGATAACTAATGAACCAAGTTGTATAATCACAGAGGGTTATACTAACATGTAACTTGGTCCTAATAGAGCTCTAAAGCATTTCTAAAATATGCTCTAATGGGTCAGAACTGAAAGTCAAAGCAAAAGTCCACTTATGCGACTTTCGGTTCCGAAGCGAGCTTAAACTGAAAATTGTCGGGTTGAACATGCTTAGACATGTTCTTACATTAATTACCAAGTTATACAAGTGATAAAACAGGTTTCATAGCTTCTAGATTGTTAATTATGTGTTTATGCGAAAATTAGGTTTTTGTTGACTTTTTATAATCAAGTTTGACCCGACAATTGACCTAGTTAGAGTGGGAATCAGAGGGTGCCCTTTTAAGGGTTTATTACCCACATAATTACCAACTTATAGGTACTTTCAATTTGAGATTTGACTGGACAATTTGTGATTAATCATGAAGTCAAACCTTAATTACGAAGGTTTGACTTTAAGCTATTAAACTAAGTAAAACTGAATTAAGAAAGGTTAAGGACACTTATTGAAGTCCTATGCACGACTAAGGATCCTTAGGAAGTGGTCTTGAGCTCCAGGAATCTCCAGAACAAGTGTTTGGAAGCTTTTCAAGTGAAGTGCTCAATGTGAGTTCACAAGTTGCAACAATTGGACTTATTTATAGCCAAGGAAGGTTCAAGGAGATGGATACAGGTGTTAAGGCAACTCCAGGGATGAATACAAGTGTTAAGGGACGTGTTTCAAGGAGCTAGAGGGTGGCAAACTCGCGGAATTTAGCAAACATGCAAGCTGCCACGTTAAATAAAAGATTTCTGAGTTGGCAGTCCGTCGTGCCGCGTGACTGGGGAGTACCCCAGGTGCTGGCGCAGCGCCAACATGTAGCTGATCAGCAAATCAAGTTTTAAAAATGACACTTTCACCCCCTGGACTTTCTAAAGCGTAATTTCTTCTATTTTAAGCACTTTTAACCCATGAAATTTATATTTCTATGATCCATGAGATATTACCAATCATCATTAGGTCCGGTTTGGTTAAACGATAACCGAAAACACAAGTTTTGCCTCGTTGACGCTTTTAACCCCTTAATTACGAAAGTTAGCGTATCTTTCTCATACGATATCGAAACCTTGTGAAATTTTTACCACTTATTCTTGGGAGTATAATTAATCGTTACAAGGCTCCGGGTTTGCTAAAAGGTCACTCAGAGGTATAACTTAAACATGTTGACACTTTTAACCCTCGTGTCTTGTAAACTTTCATATTCTTCCACAAACGGTTTCATATGCTTCATGATACATTCATTTTAGGGTATAAGCATCATATAGGGTTGTTAAAAGGCAAAATTATCAAATGTTGACACTTTGTATCTTTATATACATATACTTTCTTCGTTTGTCAACTTTAGTCCCTCATAATCAATCCGTTACACGTTTAAAGTCCATGACACGTGTCGATACTATATTGGACATGATTTTACAAGGTGTTACATCCTCACCCCCTTAAAAGAAATCTCGACCTTGAGATTTACTGAAATAAATGAGGGTACTTCCCTTTCATTGTGGACTCTACCTCCCACGTATACTCGGGACCTCTATGGGCATCCCATTTAACCTTTACAATCGGTACATGCTTCCTTCGAAGCTTCTTAACCTGTCGATCCTCAATCGACAAAGGTTTCTCAACAAATTTCAGGCTCTCATCTATGTGTACATCCGTATGTGGTATGACTAGTGATTCATCAGCTAGACATTTCTTCATATTGCAGATGTGAAATACATTATGAATACCACTGAGCTCTTCAGGCAAATTTAACTTATAAGCCACTGTCCCAACACATTCGATGATCTCGAATGGTCCTATATATCTTGGGCTTAACTTGCCTTTCTTGCCAAATCGCATTACTCCTTTCCAGGGTGATACGTTCAGTAACACTTTGTCACCAACCTCGAGCTTTAGAGGTTTACGCCTTTTATCTGCGTAGCTTTTCTGCCTATCCCTGGCAGCTTTGAGACGATCTCGTATCTCTACAATTTTATCTGTCTTCTCCAGGACTATATCAGGTCCTGTTAGTTAGACATCTCCAACTTCTGCCCAACAGACGGGCGTTCTGCACTTTCTTCCATACAGAGCTTCAAAAGGTGCAGCTTGGATACTGGAATGATAACTATTATTGTATGAGAATTCAATCAGTGGGAGATGATCATCCCAACTTCCACCTAGGTCAATAACACAAGCTCGTAACATATCTTCAAGTGTCTGAATAGTACGTTCACTTTGACCATCTGTCTGAGGATGATATGCAGTGCTGAAATTTAATCGAGTGCCTAGGGATTGCTGAAAGCTTTTCCAGAAATGCGATGTATACCTCGTATCCCTATCAGAGATGATAGACACTGGCACTTCGTGGAGAGATACAATCTCATCCACGTACAGCTGTTGGTACACTTTATATGGACACGACTCGACTCGGTTCGACTCGGTTCAGATTCGGTTCGGGTCGACTCGGTTAGGTCCGGCTCAAGCCCGACGACACGACATTCCTTCGTCGTGCGCCCCAGAGTTCGACACGCGAGGCACGGAGCGCCGCGAACAAGTCCCAGGTGACACATCACCATGACATCATCTCTGTGATGTCATGATGATGTCACAAGTTTGTCTCATATGTAGAACTAAATGGAAGTTGTTAACAGAAACAACTCTGGGCCGAGAATTCAACATTGGGCCGTAACTGTGCATTGGACTTTGACTTGGATTGGGCTTCAACACCAACGACGAAACAGAGATTAGATTAATATGTATATCGACGAAACAAGTGTGTCTCGTCGACTTTGTTTTGTTTCGCCGAGTCCTTTCCATTTCGTCAGTCTTGTGTCTGTGTCTAGTATATAAACAGCTCTCTGTTTCTGTGTGAAACAAGAGATGAGAGCATACATGTAAAGAAACTCTGCTAAAAATTCTGTCAAACTGTGTTTGTATCAGTTTGTATCGGTTCTCATCCCGTTAATCAATTGAGTGTGTTTCATTGGTTAATCCGTGTTCTTTATTACACTTTGTTTGGTTTGCACCGTCTCGGGGATTCCGCACCCGTTACCGTGTTTGTTATAAACAGGGAATAGGTTTTCGTTATCGATCCTCACCGGAAAAACGGGACCTACAATTGGTATCAGAGCCTTGGCTCTTTTCCTTGTTTAAAACCAAACAAGTTTGGGTTTTTATCAAGTGTGTTATTGTGATTTTTCAGATTTTTGTTCTTGAAAAGTTTTATATTTTTCTGGAAAATTGTTCAAAAATCAGTAAAAAATCTTGTTATTTTGCCAAAAGTTTTATCAAAAACCTTGTTAAGTTGTTTGTTTACGTCTTATACCGGGTTTTTAGTGAAAGTTTTAAGCATTTTCGTGTTTCGGAAAATTATTGTGACCGAAAAATTCAAAAAATTATGGGCTTGTTCTTCATCATATTCAAACTGTTCTTGAAAGAATTATGTGTGTTTGATCTGGTTTTGTAGATTGAACTAAAGTGTTGTTGTGTATTATATATTAAATTGACTTTAGTGTACAAAAGAGATGTTGTTTGTTGAAATTATGAAAGTCTCGAAAATTGGAAGTTGAAAATTGTGGCTCTTTGTGTCAGAAAGTGATAAAGCAACTTTGAAAATATCTTATCTCACAAACTCAGATCTTATCTTCATTTTGTTTCGTCGCACACAACAAATCAACATCAAACCTGTTTCGCCATATATCACAAGTCGGTTATTTATTCAAGTCATGGTCAAACATTACGGCTCCATTACAACAAAGAATATTAAATCTGTTTAGTCGGTCACATTGGGCTACACATTAAATTGGACTTCAAGTGGAATTGGACCTCATCTTCAAAGTATTTGGGCTTTCATTGTAAATTGGGCTTCAAAGTGTCTTGGGCTTCAAAATTAAACTGGGCTTCAACAGTTTATAAATCTGTTTCGTCGATCAAGTTTCAGCATTCTGTTTCGTCGCAAATAGTTCAGCATTCTGTTTCGTCGCAAATAGTTCAGCACTCTGTTTCGTCGCAAATAGTTCAGCACTCTGTTTCGTCGCAAATAGTTCAGCATTCTGTTTCGTCGCAAAAAAAAATTCAGCATTCTGTTTCGTCGCAAATAGTTCAGCATTCTGTTTCGTCGCAAATAGTTCAGCTTTCTGTTTCGTCGCAAAAAGTTCAGCTTTCTGTTTCGTCGCAAAAAGTTCAGCTTTCAGTTTCGTCGCCTTATATCATCACAAGTGTTTCGTGGAAAGTGTTTCGTCGAGATACTTGTCAATTTTTAAACAGAGGACTTCGAATAGTGTGATAACAGTCTGTTTTCAAGAGTGTGATCAGTTCTTCACATACATATATCAATCATGAGTTGTACTAGCCCTTCGGATTGGAGTATGGAACCGAGACCAGGTGAAGATCGGACTTCGGCAGCCGCATGGGTAAAGATTGTTTTTGGTGAGAAATCTATAAGTGCAACTCAATGGGCTTTGGTGTTGAATCAAAATCAAAGCATTCAGAGTCTTTTGCTTAGCGAGAGTGAAACGGGCAGCAACAATCGCCCGCCAAAGCTGAATCACATAAATGACTATCCATCATGGAAGGGTCGTTTTCACACATATGTTTTAGGGCAAAACACAGAACTTTGGACGTGTTTCACTACTGAATGCAACCTTGCCCTCGAAGCAGCAGCATCAACTGAAGCGGGTTTTACTAATATGCTTGAAGACGACAAGAAAGCGTATGATCTTGAGAAGAAGGCGTTTGCAATTCTCACACAATCACTTCACAAAGACATCTATCATCAATTCGGCTATTGTACAAGCACGAAAGCGTTATGGGATGCCTTGGTAGCAAGAGGTGAAGGAAATGCAGCGAAAAGAAAGACACAACATGATCTGTTGAAGAAGAAATTCGAATCATTTCATTTCTTAGAGAATGAAACCCTAAATGATATAACTACTCGTTTTTATCATTTGATTAGTGAAATGTTTGCTTATGCTGTTACTGCAACTCAAAAGGAAGTTGTAGCACGGTTTGCTGATGCTCTACCTCCAAAGTGGAGTCCATTCATTGAGCTTCTAAAGCATACCGGCGTTCTGGATACGGTTAATATCTATGAATTCGTACAGAAGCTGGAACACAAGAATGATGAAGAAATTCGGAAAGCAAAACGAATTGCTACTACTCAATCTCAGGCTTATTCTGGAGGAGGTTTTAACCCGTCAGCTAGTCTTCAGCAACCAAAGTTACAAACGGCGTTTGTATCAAATACAAACTC
Source organism: Helianthus tuberosus (assembly GCA_030545235.1). NCBI lineage: Eukaryota > Viridiplantae > Streptophyta > Magnoliopsida > Asterales > Asteraceae > Helianthus > Helianthus tuberosus. Next base: position 181,276,043 of record CM060381.1, on the reverse strand, counting down.
TTCTCCGTTTCCTCAATCAGCTCCGCCACCGGTTTTCGATCCAAGTGCCTATTTTCCTAAACCTACTGTCGATTGTGGTTCGGCCATACAGTTGGGAAACAGTGATCAAACAAGAACTGCGCTTTATGCTGAAGTTGTCAAGAATGTCAGCGATGGTGAATCTTCAGGAAGCTATTACAGTTCAGAATCAGACGTCAAGGAGGGAATGGATTCTGAAGCTGATAATTTGTCGAATGATGCTAACGAGACATCTGACTTGATCAAGAAAGCTGATGCTACTTCAAAAGAAATGGAGAAGATTCTCACTGAAGATGGATCTTTCTCTTCTCAGACTGCCTTTATGGCTAATGTCACAGCTTCTACAAGTCAGGTAAAATCTGAAACTCCTAGCATATGTAGTTATTGTGCTGATTTGAAACATGAATGTGCTAATGCTAAACATGCTTTTGAAGAACTAAAACATGAATGTGCTAATGCTAAACATGCTTTTGAAGAATTAAAACATGAATGTGCTGAATTGAAACGTGAATCTGAAACGGTTCATAGTCATAATCAGAGTTTGGTTATTGAACTGTCTAAGTGCAAAGAGGCAAATATGGCTTTAGTTAGAAACGAAAAGGATTTTAAATCTGTAATTGAAACTTTAAAGAAAAGTGTTTCCGAAGTGACCAAAACTGTTTATCATAAACAAGTTAGTATTAACGATTACATTAACATCGTTGAGGAAACCAAAAAGGAACTAGCCATTGCCAAATGCGAGCATGATGCAATCAAGCAAAAGTTGGAGAGTTATTCTAACTCCCGATTTGTGCTCGATCACATAATTGACGTTCAACAACTGAAAGGGAACGTGAAAGGCGTAGGGTATAAGGCGTGTCCACCTCCATTGAGGGGCAACTATACCAAGATGCCCGATGAAGAGGATATGCCTCGGTTCGAACCAAGTGTGCCTCTCGATTATGAGGAAGTTACTACAGGATTAGGGTTCAAACCGGACAGTTCCTCGGAGGGCTCATCTGGAACAACCGAAAATTCAGCATCTGTTGGTACGGAACAAAGTCCTCCCACAGTTGAGGACTATGATTCGTCCGATGATGAACCAGATGTGAGTGATGAGGATAAATCTCTTGAGAAGAACAAAGGAGTAGAAGTGCCTTTTGAGAATCACATTCTGTGTGATCCTCCTACTCCTGTTGTGCAATCAACTGATGCGAAACAAGAGATAGATCCTATCACTAAAACAGTGTCTACTGTTAAAAGTGATAACGTGTTGTACACTTTAGTTGGTGATGACAAAATTTATTCAAATACAACTTTTCCAATTAAGAATGTCAATCCATCTTCGATTGATCAAGTTTTTGAAAATAATACAAACAAGTTTTTGGGAAAGATGATTCCAAAAGCTGAAGTTAGAAGAAAATTTGGAAATAAAAAATCACCGACAAAGCAACAACCTGTCGCTTTTAAGGGTAAACAACAACAACAACGAGCTCCAAAGCCTAAGGCTAAGGTTGAATCAAAAGGAGCTCGTTACAATAAGAAGGCAAAAGACGTTAAATTTGTGGCCTCCAAAGGTACTGATAAAGTGGAGACTTTTGAAAATAAGTCAAATACCAATTTTGTTCAAAAAGTCAACATTTTGAAACGTAATAATGATAACACTTACACTCAACGCACAAATGGGTGTGAAGCTAGTACCTCTGGGTCTACAACTTCAACGTCAGGTCGTCGAACAGATTCTCCTAAGTTTGTTGAAAGGAGAACTTGTTTCAAGTGTGGGAAGTTTGGGCACATTATTAAAGACTGCACAAACTCGCCCAAACCAAATTTTGTGGAAAGAGCCCCTTCTGAACACGGTCACTCACAAAGTCGTCCTGTTTCTCCAAAACATGATAAACGCACTATTAAAGAACAGGAAACAAAACAACGACATAAGAATGTGAAGGTGATCGAAAAGGCTTTAAAACCGGAAACTGTCAAAAGGAAACCAATTTTGTCACAACCTTTAAAGCCGGAGATTTCTAAATCTGTAAATAATACACAATCCGGTAAACAAAAACAAACTTGGAAACCAAAAACAGGTGAAGGTTCAGGGGGAGGCGTGAAATTTCCAAATCATCAAGAGATTGAAATTACATTTCTTGATTCTCAGGGGCAACCTAAGTCTATGAAGGCTTGGGTCCCCCTCTCCAACTAATCTCTGAGTGAGTGTGTAGGATGTTCCAGGAGGAACTATCGATAGTCATAGGATTATTGATAGTGGAGTGTCCATGCACAAGATAGGCGACTCAAAGCTCCAAGATATTTTTATTTCTAGGAGTGGTTGCCTTTGATGGAGAGAAGAAGAAAAAGAAGACAGAATTGTCTGTCGAAAGAATTTGACAACTTCGACAAAATGAAAATCATTTCAAAGTTTGATTGTTAAAGGCTTTGATCGGGTCCCCAGGATAGATTCAAATCTGTCAAAATGTACGCACCTGTAGCACGTCAGAAGATTCATAATCCACAAGATGAACGTGTAGTGTACATTTCTTCGTGGTGTGATTGAAGAAAATGTGTTTGTTGAACAAACCAACCGGGTGTGCGGATGCCTTGGCATGGATTGAACAACCGCACCCTACTTCTCAAGAGAAAGACAAAGACCTTCGCTGGTGCAATGTGGAAGACCAGCCGGACCCAAAGGTTTCTGATCTTGTTGCTGTGAAGAGATTTCTAAGTAGCTACAAAATCGACTTTGAAATCCACAACAGGTGGATATCCAGTTTGGAAGAGCACTCACATTCCTTGCAATGCACGAAGCAGTTGCAGGATACGGTTTTAAATTTCTAATCTCTCCTATACTTGTCGATATTTAAGCTGCTTTATAAATTGTTATCCTCTCGTAGCACTCTTTGGCCAGACACGTTGAACTCGAATATCACCTCACACGTGATTGTTTCACTATGAAACTCGTCAATGTTGTCATGGTCTGCACCGCATACCGACATGCCAACTGATTTTTCCAAAATTCGATAAATCATTTGTGATTCAAAATTAATTTTGGTAAATGGCATTGAGGTAAAACATGAGTTAACCAACATCGGAAAATCGTTTTTGTAAATATCTTTGTGTCTTTTAAATTTTATCATAGTTTGTTGATTTTAGGGGGAGTAAATCCAAAATTTGAAAAATTCAAAAACATCGAAAAATTTCAAAACGCAAAAACATTGGAAAAACAAAAATGAGTTTCCTGGCGAGAAAAAGAGAAAATGATAGTAGATCAGTGGTCTGTCTAAACCTCTTTAAACTGAAATGCAAAATGAAAAATGTTAAGCAGCTCTATATAAGATGTATCGGTAGGCTCACAATCATTTTAAAGTGTGCAGGGTGATATAAATCTTAAATCGACTGAAGACCAGGTGGGAACCGCACATTGGCATATGGTCTTAGTACCGAAATTTCGTTTGAGAGATTGCCGAGGTTCTGAGATATTCGGTCTTTATGCTGTTTATCATCTGGGTATCATGGTTGTATCAAACCGTAAAACAAACGGAGACGAAGTCTAAGATCTTCCATGATATTATACATACGTGTACATATTGCATTCGACCTCAATAAGTGATCAACAATCACATGTCCAATCAAAATAAGTGATTTTAAATCACAGATTCTTTGCGGGAGTCAAGTTCGTCTCTCTGCTGTACGAAAGTACTGACCTGTTCACGGACTTGCTCCTGTGCCCTCATGCATCTGAAAATCAAGTTCCTCATAAATAAGTGATTCTATCACATAGGGCTTGTTTTCAAATCAAATAAGTGAGTTTCTCACATCTTTTATACGGTCAAACAGATGGTAATCAGTATACTCACCGGTAAGATGAACTCTCGTGCATACCTTGATACGGGAATGTGTCGTGATGTGGATGAACACCGGTCGGTAAGTATAAATCATACCTTAATGTATCCCCTAATCATGATTACATCTGATAAGTTGAGCTTATGTGGACAACAATACCGATAATTGTTATAGGATGCTTATCTAAATGTTAACTAATTGAACAAAAAGAGCGTTTTGGCATGACCGTACACTGATATGATTCTCTTACCCTCGAAACTCGCAAAAAGAATGTCTGTAAATATTTGTTTACTTCTTTCGTTTCTGCATATTTGTATATATTTATTTATTGTTTTCCGTCTTTACATTTGAAAAATGAAAAATTCAAAAAGATTTTAGGTGTGTTTTAATATAAACTTTATAAAATCCAAAAAGATTTTGCTTCTAGTTTATTTTTGATTGACCGATGTTGGAACTCGAGTCTATCCTACCCAAAATCCTGATCGTAAGCCGGAAAACAATTGCACCTTCATAAACTGTCGAAGTTAACAAGTTTTGAAAGTTAAAAGTTTAAATCTGAACATTTTCTAAACTTTCAAACTGTTGTCGGTCGGTGTTTGATTGAGATTTGATCTCATATGTGTCATTTGTTTAAATGTTAATTATATTCCAAGCGGTTGTTCTCATTATGCGTTTAGCTTTCTTGCATGTGCAGATGTTAAAGGAGAGGAGAACATGTTCGATGACAAGCTTTGGAATGAAGACACGAAGTGGAGGCACTCAAAGGATAAAATGATCGAGTTGCCGCTGACCCTTCATCAACACCACAAGGATCTGAAGATTTGACAAGTCAAAAGATTCACGAGCATGACTCAATGGAGAGTTCATTTTAAGGGGGAGTTTGTTAACACACTACCTGAATGATAAAGGGAGTTTGTTGATACACTTTCTTCTTACGACGCGTGAAGACTTTGAAGATCCTCCGACATGAAAGACACAGAAGACGAACAATCACAAAAGATGAACCTCACGAGTAGCGTCCAATGGGGAGATTGTTGGTACACTTTATATGGACACGACTCGACTCGGTTCGACTCGGTTAGGTCCGGCTCAAGCCCGACGACACGACATTCCTTCGTCGTGCGCCCCAGAGTTCGACACGCGAGGCACGGAGCGCCGCGAACAAGTCCCAGGTGACACATCACCATGACATCATCTCTGTGATGTCATGATGATGTCACAAGTTTGTCTCATATGTAGAACTAAATGGAAGTTGTTAACAGAAACAACTCTGGGCCGAGAATTCAACATTGGGCCGTAACTGTGCATTGGACTTTGACTTGGATTGGGCTTCAACACCAACGACGAAACAGAGATTAGATTAATATGTATATCGACGAAACAAGTGTGTCTCGTCGACTTTGTTTTGTTTCGCCGAGTCCTTTCCATTTCGTCAGTCTTGTGTCTGTGTCTAGTATATAAACAGCTCTCTGTTTCTGTGTGAAACAAGAGATGAGAGCATACATGTAAAGAAACTCTGCTAAAAATTCTGTCAAACTGTGTTTGTATCAGTTTGTATCGGTTCTCATCCCGTTAATCAATTGAGTGTGTTTCATTGGTTAATCCGTGTTCTTTATTACACTTTGTTTGGTTTGCACCGTCTCGGGGATTCCGCACCCGTTACCGTGTTTGTTATAAACAGGGAATAGGTTTTCGTTATCGATCCTCACCGGAAAAACGGGACCTACAACAGCTGAGCTAACTTATCTGAGTTGTGTGTTTCCTTAATTGGTAGGTAGTGAGTTGACTTAGTCAATCTATCCACTATAACCCAAATAGTATCATTTCCTCGTTTTGTCTTCGGTAATTTGGTGATAAAATCCATAGTCACCATTTCCCATTTCCAGGTGGGAAGTTTAGGTTGTTGTAGCAAACCTGATGGTTTCTGGTGTTCAGCTTTAACTTGAGCACACGTCAGACATTTGGCCACATAAGTGGCTATAGACTTCTTCAAGCCCATCCACCAATAATTTGCTTTCAAATCCTGGTACATCTTGTCACTTCCAAGATGAACAGAATACTTGGAACTATGGGCTTCCTGAAGGATCACTTCCCTAAGTCCTCCATAGATTGGAACCCATATCCGTCCATTCAGTCTAAGGATTCCATCCTTGCCATAAGTTAACTGCTCAGCAGTTACTCCCAACTTTTCATTAGAGTAGTTAGCTTCCAGTACAGCTTCCTTCTGAGTGGCTAACAATCTTTCATTTAGGTTGTTCTTTAATTCAATGCTTTTGGCATTGATTGTGATGGGTTTAACTCTTTCTTTTCTACTCAAGGCATCGGCAACTACATTTGCCTTGCCTGGATGATATCGGATCTCACAATCATAATCATTCAGCGTCTCCATCCATCGGCGATGTCTCATATTCAGATCCTTCTGATTAAATAGATGCTGGAGGCTCTTATGGTCAGAGTAGATCACACACTTAGTACCATACAAATAATGCCTCCATAGCTTTAGTGCAAATACAACGGCACCTAACTCCAAGTCGGGGGTGGTGTAATTCTTTTCGTGCACTTTTAATTGTCGGGAAGCATAGGCAATAACCTTGCCTTTCTGCATGAGCACACACCCCATACCAGTGTGTGACGTGTCGCAGTATACTACAAATTCTTCTATCCCTTCAGGCAATGTCAACACGGGAGCATTGCTCAGTTTCTGATTAAGTATATCAAACAATTCTTGTTGCTTAGGACCCCAATCAAACTTAATATTCTTTCTACTCAACGAAGTTAGGGGTGCTGCAATCCTTGAGAAATTCTCAATGAAACGCCTGTAGTATCCTGCCAATCCCAAGAAGCTACGAATCTCTGTGGGCGTCTTTGGCTCTTGCCAATTCATGACAGCTTCAACCTTAGCAGGATCCACTTGGATACCACGCTCACTAACCACGTGTCCTAGAAACTGGACTTCCCGAAGCCAAAATTCACACTTTGAAAACTTGGTATAGAGTTTCTCTTGTTGAAGCAGTGAAAGAATACACCGAAGGTGCTCCTCATGGTCAGCCTGATTCTTTGAATAAATAAGAATGTCATCAATGAAGACAATGACAAACTTGTCCAAGTAGGGTTTGCAAACGCGATTCATGAGATCCATGATCGCTGATGGTGCATTAGTGAGCCCAAAAGGCATTACTAAGAACTCGTAATGACCATAACGAGTCCTAAATGCAGTCTTATGCACATCTTCATCTTTAACCTTCAGTTGATGATAGCCTGACCTCAAATCGATCTTAGAGAAGTAACTTGCCCCTTGTAATTGATCGAACAGATCGTCGATCCTGGGCAATGGACATCTATTCTTGATAGTGACTTTGTTAAGCTCGCGATAATCGATGCATAGACGCATTGATCCATCCTTCTTCTTTACAAACAGGATTGGTGCTCCCCAAGGTGACGAACTAGGTCTAATAAACACTTTTGCCAACAAATCATCCAACTGAGTTCTCAAATCTTTCATCTCAGTTGGGGCTAACCGGTAAGGTGCTCTTGTAATAGGTGCTGCTCCCGGAGTGATGTCAATTCTGAACTCTACTTGCCTATCTGGTGGTAAACCAGGTAGTTCTTCAGGGAATACTTCTGGATATTCAGAAATGACAGGGATGTCTTCAACCTTGGGTTTTGGTTCGTCGATAGTTACCTGTGCCATTTAAATGACACAACCCTTCTTCATACACCTCGATGCCTTGAGCATAGACACTTGCTCAGGCAACCCATACTGAGTGCCTCCCTGTATGGTAAGTGGCTCACCATACGGAGTCTTGATTACCACTTGCTTCTTGTTACACAAAATATGGGCTTGGTTATGAGATAACCAATCCATGCCTATTACTATGTCGAAACCAGCTAATTTCAAAGGAAGTAAGGATAACGGAAAAGAGTGGTTCCTAATGGATATAAAACATCCATCTAACACAGTCGAGGCTGTCTCTAAGGTACCATCAGCCAATTCTACCTCATATTTCACGCTTAAGGTTTTAACAGGTAAATTCAACAACTTACAAAACTTATCATCTACAAATGACTTATCCGCACCCGAATCAAATAACACCCTTGCATAAACATCATTAACAAGGAAGGTACCTGTTATCACATTATCGTCCTGAACAACTTCTCGTGCATCCATTCGAAAGACCCTTGCATTGGTCTTTTTGACTTCTTCAGGCTTTTTGGCATATTTAGGGCAGTTGGACTTGATGTGCCCTTTCTCGTTACAGTTATAGCACGTTGCATCCTTTATCTTCTTGCACTCTATCGTCTTGTGCTCTTTGGATTTTCATAACCCACATGCAAATGGTTTTGACTGGGACTTGGATTCAAACCTGCATTTTCCGAAGTGACGTTTCTGGCAGGTTTTGCACTTTGGCTTTTCATCTGCTTGCTGACTACCCTTGCCAGACCCAAACTTCTTCTTGTGGTCTGTGGTTCCCTTAAACTTCTTCTCAGACCGTCGTGAGTTATCGTCCTCATGTTTTCTCTTACCTTCCTCCGAGTTCTTATGCGATCTTAACATGACCGCATCCAAGGTAAGGGATAAAGATAGGTCAGCTGCTAACCTAAAAGTAGCAGGTCGTGATGCCTTGACACTGGCCTTGATCTCTGGGGCTAAACCCCCAATGAATCGAGCTATTCGCTTGGGTTCCGGTGTTACCAGATACGGAACCAGTCGAGACAGGGTATTGAAACTGGTGAGGTAAGCTTGACAATCTAGGTTTTTCATCACCAATGATAAGAAGTCAGACTCAATCTTCTCAACCTCATGCGGAGGGCAGTAATTCTCTTTGATGAGTGCAACAAACTGATCCCAAGACAGATTGTACAATGGAATCTTCCCAGTAGCCTGGATTAGAGACCTCCACCAGACTAGTGCTTCTCCTTTAAACGACTGAGATACATACTTCACAACATCCCTATCAGCGCAACCGCTGATATCAACTACGGTGTCCATCTCGTCTAACCACGTCATGCAGTCGATAGCTCCTTTTTCCCCAGTGAAATCTTGGGGTTTACAGGATACAAAATATTTATAGGAACAAGTCTTTGTACGTGGCTCCTGACCCAATACAATTTTCTTAGACGGATCACTATGCTGGTTTGATGAGCGTCGATCATCATCCTTCTTTGATGGTGGCTTAGTATGAGCCTCAGGGTGAGTCTTAGGTTTAGAATGGGGTACAGATGAGGCCTTGCTTCGAGTCCCACTTGACTCATTTAATTGCCTATCTATGGCCTTGGTAACAGCATTATCAATTAGTGCTTGAAGTTCCGCACCGGTCACATTGATCCTGGTAGTGTCATGATTTTCCCGGGGGTGACTGTTTATTTCTTCAGGCTCTGCCATGTAGCTTGCTGGCTACATAAATTGATGATAATTATTTATTCAGAAGTCTAATACAGTAATATCATTCTTGATGATTTATTAACCATGGTATTAATAACCATATTGGTTAATTTGTTAGATATTATTCATTCAGGATTTTTATTATAATAATCCCTTGTTATAATTAAATAATAGCACAAAGGCCAAGTCACAGGGACAGGTTTAATTTATAAGCCAAGATTTTTATAGAATCGAGGCAATAAGGCTTGAATCAAAGTTCATTACCTTTTCTTGACAGGGAGTCGTAGACTACCACTTTCTTTAGTCTCAAAGGACATTAATTATGGCCCGTAGGCACTTCATCACTAATAGATGATCAAATAAATAAGAAGGGGTTTGGAATAATCCAAATTTAAGAATGACTTATGCGATTTTATCGAATCACATTTTGTCAAGGGTGTTAACATATTTTCAGATGTTAACAAGGATTTGAATCTTTTGAATAGGTTTTACCATCTTGGCCATGTCTGAATGACATATAGGCTAGGTTTTACCTTTAAGATTCTTTTTAATATTTAACGCAAAACAATCCTAAATTGAGATTGTTAACCAGGATCTAAATCTAATTGAGGAATTACCATCTTGGCCCTGTCTTAAAATGACACATGGGCTAGGTCTTGTCCTTTTTAGATTTTGTCATTTTATTATAATGGTAGATCTTATAAAAAGAATGTTATTTTTCATTTATTTATTTATTTCATACATTATACATTTATGCATATAATGACAAATAAATTTTAAATGATAACATGCCACTAATAATTTAAAAAGAGTACATTTTGCCCTAAACGGGACTTAACAGAAATACTTGCCCACGCAGTGGCTAAACAGAAAAGACATGCCCACGCAGGGGCTAACAGGAAATACAAGTCCTCGCAGGGACTGATTACAGAAACAGATGTCCACGCAGGGACTTGATTAAACATTAAAGAAATACAAATAAACAAATAAAGGATTTAATGACCATTTTTGGTCTTCCCCTTGATTAAGTTCGCCAGACCCTTGAAAATTCCTCGGTTTTGCCTACGCTCTTCCCGAACCTCCTCCTCCACATGACTCAACCTTTGAAGAATCTCCTGTTACTGCGGTGGTGATATCACTGGCGGCTGCGGGGGCTGCTGATACAGCGGAGGTTGAGGAGGTGGCGGTTGTTGATACCCATAGGGTGGGTACCCATAGGGTGGATATCCAGCTTGATATGGGACTCCAAAGGGTCCCTCGGGATGAAGGGCATTGTAGTTTGCCGCTACCAGGTATGGGTCAGCCTCAGCATAGTTGTAGTTAGTATGGGCCGGCTGCTCAAAAGGGTTATACGCCGCTGCACCGGAGTATGTAGGTATTGGGTTGTACGCCGCTGAACCGGCGTATGTAGGGATTGGGTTATTATAACCCACTGGTGGCGGTGCGACCGGCGGGGACTGCACCTCAGAAACAGGGTTCGAAGGCCCACCCATCTGTGGGTCTTCGTATAGTGGCGGATAATGGCTGCCACTTGAATGCTGAGGGGTGCTGATGCGGACTCCCCCTCGCACGGGCATCCGTGCGGTTGACCTTCTACGCCTCGGTGGCTCCGGAGGCTGTTGCTGCACTGGTGGTGGTGGCGGTGGAGTAACCGCTACAAAACAGGAATCCTCGGAGGTATCTTGCTGTGGCTGCTGTTGCTGATGCGGAGACGAGTGATAAGAAGGAGTAAACACCCAGTCAATCTGGTTAAACCTCGCCTCGTAGCTGTCGGGACCATTATAAGGTGATCCAAGAAAAGGTGACCCATCTGAAATCTCGATGGGGTGAGTAGGCGTCCCGGTTGGTGGTTGGGCAGGTTCCGGATCTTCATCCATATCCATGGAGAAATGGTCCTCCGGTCCCAACGGGTTATAACCCATTGGCACTTCAACTAGGTTTTCCGGGTTGAACCGGCTCTGGAAATAGGGTGTTGGGTCGTTGAAGGGTGAGTTGGGGTTTTGTAGGGGTATAAAAGAATGGTGTGAGTTGTGGGGCTCATTTTCCAATTGAGGCCCGTAAGAATTTTGGTAAGAAGGTGAGGAGCTCAGCGAGACTGAATGCCTCGCGGGTTCTACATGGGTCCTCCAGTTTTCTTGAGGACTTCTGCTTAGAGTGTCGGATGGTGTTCGCCGGTGTGAAGGCCCAGCCTCGTGATCATTGGGGGCGACGAATGGCCCCTTGCCTCTTCCCCTACCTCGGAATCTTGGCGGCATTGTAGTATGTCCTGTCAAAACAAACAAAAGGACAACAAAGAAATATAAAGGACAAAATTAAAATAAAGCAAATTTGGATTAGTCCTAAGTTCTTTGTCTAGACTCAGAAGTCGAGGAATGTGCAAACTGTGTCATTGAGATTAAACACAAGAGGCTAGTGTTTAATTCACTCAACGTTGGCTCTGATACCAACCTGTCACACCCTGATATTTCCATGTATTACCGGTGGGGAGTATCGTGACGTAGTTGATATCATCATAGTCAAACAACACAATTTAAATGCACAGCGGAAGCAAAAGGTGAATCACATTACAAACCGAATAAATAGTAATATCAAAGTATTACAATCCGGATAGTAAAAGATCCACAGGTGGATCAAAAGATAAAAAGATCATTGTTCAACAGACTTTAACATCTAAAGCTTGCAAGACTTGATTAATGATGCCAGGAGTAGCCAGCCTATTTCGTCTAGTACCTGCACTTAGCCTTCTTGGAAAATACGTCAGTTTACACTGTGGTAAATACAATTAACGGACTCATTTTGAAAAGAGTTTAAAAATTGATTTGAATGCACAAGGCACAAAATATCTTTTATAACTTGGGACAATTATTTAAAAATAATCTTGTATACAGTTTTACTTATTTGCCGTCCGTCAGGGCCGGTTAGAAGAGCCGGACATGATTAACTGACACGCCACAGGTATAATGCCCACAAGGTTGATTCCTTTAAGTGGATTACCAGTTTTTACATAATGCAACTGTCAGGTGTATACCTACACCCCGTGCTTAGGTCGTGGCCATTTCTTTGAATGATGCCAGGGATATCCGAGACATGGTCATTTAACCCCCAAAGGCCATACACCAAATAATACAGATTAAAACGGGTTATGTAAATATATTAATCACAATCCGATTTAAACAACTACATACCCGACCAAGCGGTATTATTATAATACCGTATCCCAATCCCGTATAGGAAAATAAGTTAAAAGTATTTACCTGCGCAAGTATAAATCACAACAGCGAATGCAAGTAGCTTTTACCGGGCTCCTAATCTGGAACGAAGGTTTTAATAACCTATTAGATTCCTAACGGGTCTTAATTAAGTCTAAACTTAGACCGGTTAGTTTTAAAGGAAGATATACGGTTCAAAACGCACGATTAAGCGAAGACCGGATTAGAATGTGGTTTAGACCTGAAAAGCTTGTATACTTGTATAATATGGGTAAACTAAACACATTCTGGATTTTGAGACAAAAATGATAAGATTTGACCCGTTTCGGCTAATTTATGCAAACTAGTTACACAAACCGCACCGAACGCGAATAATGCGTAACGGGTAGCCAATTGATTCATTAACAGGTTTCCTGAGTTAATATGCCTTAAATATGTTGTGATATCAGTAGGATACCTTCCATTATGCCCAAAATGAATTTAAACTCAAATTATGCCCCGTAGGGGTATTTTGGTCATTTAAAAGGTTATAAAAGAGTTTAAATATAAATCTAAGTTTCAGGTCTGATATAATCAGTAAAAACATTTATTTTTATAAGTCATAACAGTAGGGTATGGTATATAGGTGAAACTTACCTTTTATAACTAAACTATGCACCGTAGGGGCATTTTGGTAATTTCACATAAGCTTTAAAGGTCAAAATAGGGAATCTGAGTTTAAAAATTTTGCTTACTGTTAAAATATAAAAATTTACTAAAAATATCAGTAGGTATCAAGTCCTATATACTTAAAATAGTTTTAATACATACTATGCGTTTAAAACGCGTAAAAAGGCGGTTTTAAGCGATTTCCTGGTTTTATAATGAAAGCTGATATTTTTATTATTCTAGAAGGCTTAAAATATTCTATTTATCATATAAGATCAGTAGAAAGAGGTTTGGTATCAAAATGATTTGTAAAACTCATTTTATAGGCCTAAAGGGCAAAACCGACAATTACCGAATCAAAGCTATAACCCTATGTTATGCTCAGCCTAAAAATATATAAAAATATTCAAAAATCCCAAAATATTATTTTACATCAGTGGGTAAAAAGTTTGGTATCAAAAATTGGGTTTAGATAGGCTATATGCTAATTACGCCGTTTAATTAATAAAAAGCTTTCTAATAACGCTATTGAGCATAACTCTTAATCTAGACCTCAAACTGATGTGAAAATTTAGGAACATGTTTATAAATCAGTAATAAAGATTATTGTCCTCTCACATTTTCAAAATTCTTGTTTTAAGGTCAAAAGGGCATATTGGTCAACATTTAGGCATATAACGGAAACATGCATATGAATCGGATAACTAATGAACCAAGTTGTATAATCACAGAGGGTTATACTAACATGTAACCTGGTCCTAATAGAGCTCTAAGGCATTTCTAAAATATGCTCTAATGGGTCAGAACTGAAAGTCAAAGCAAAAGTCCACTTATGCGACTTTCGGTTCCGAACCAAGCTTAAATTGAAAATTGTCGGGTTGAACATGCTTAGACATGTTCTTACATTAATTACCAAGTTATACAAGTGATAAAACAGGTTTCATAGCTTCTACATTGTTAATTATGTGTTTATGCGAAAATTAGCTTTCTGTTGACTTTTTATAATCAAGTTTGACCCGACAATTGACCTAGTTAGAGTGGGAATCAGAGGGTGCCCTTTTAAGGGTTTATTACCTACATAATTACCAACTTATAGGTACTTTCAATTTGAGATTTGACTGGACAATTTGTGATTAATCACGAAGTCAAACCTTAATTACGACGGTTTGACTTTAAGCTATTAAACTAAGTAAAACTGAATTAAGAAAGGTTAAGGACACTTACTGAAGTCCTATGCATGACTAAGGATCCTTAGGAAGTGGTCTTGAGCTCCAGGAATCTCCAGAACAAGTGTTTGGAAGCTTTTCAAGTGAAGTGCTCAATGTGAGTTCACAAGTTGCAACAATTGGACTTATTTATAGCCAAGCACGGTTCAAGGAGATGGATACAGGTGTTAACACAACTCCAGGGATGAATACAAGTGTTAAGGGACGTGTTTCAAGGAGCTAGAGGGTGGCAAACTCGCGGAATTTAGCAAACATGCAAGCTGCCACGTTAAACAAAAGATTTCTGAGCTGGCAGTCCATCGCGCCGCGTGACGGGGGAGTACCCCAGGTGCTGGCGCAGCGCCAGCATGTAGCTGATCATCAAATCAAGTTTTAAAAATAACACTTTCACCCCCTGGACTTTCTAAAGCGTAATTTCTTCCATTTTAAGCACTTTTAACCCATGAAATTTATATTTCTATGATCCATGAGATATTACCAATCATCATTAGGTCCGGTTTCGTTAAACGATAAACGAAAACATAAGTTTTGCCTCGTTGACGCTTTTAACCCCTTAATTACGAAAGTTAGCGTATCTTTCTCATACGATATCAAAACCTTGTGAAATTTTTACCACTTATTCTTGGGAGTATAATTAATCTTTACAAGGCTCTGGGTTTGCTAAAAGGTCACTCAGAGGTATAACTTAAACATGTTGACACTTTTAACCCTCGCGTCTTGTAAACTTTCACATTCTTCCACAAACGGTTTCATATGCTTCATGATACATTCGTTTTAGGGTATAAGCATCATGTAGGGTTGTTAAAAGGCAAAATTATCAATTGTTGACACTTTGTATCTTTATATACATATACTTTCTTTGTTTGTCAACTTTAGTCCCTCATAATCAATCCGTTACACGTTTAAAGTCCATGACACGTGTCGATACTATATTGGACATGATTTTACGAGGTGTTACAACCATTCAGCCAGTTATTCATCTTCCTCACAAACTCACTGATCAGGCTGTGGAACAGGGTAAGTTGCCCAAAAGGATCAGTGCCACTACTGGAACTTCTAGTGATAATAAACGCAAGTGGGACGGAAATCAGGGTAAGGATGCTAACCCCACTCAGGCCCCAGCTCAACAAAGAAAGACTGAAAACAACAAGGGCCCCCAGCAGCAGGGAGGCTACCAAGGACATCTCCCCAAATGTAACAAGTGTGGCCGACATCACAATGGGCCTTGTGCAAATAACAAGTGTCAGCGATGCAACAAGATGGGGCATGAGGCCAAGGATTGTAGGAGTCCTCATCCCGTAGGGCAGAACCAACCGCAGCAGCAGCCGCAACAGCATCGTGGGAACATCAAGGGTTGTTTCCAGTGTGGGGCTGAGGGGCACATTAAGAGGAATTGTCCCCAGTTGAATCAGAACAACAACAACAATCAGGGTGTTGGGAACAACAACAACAACAATGCTGGAAATGGTGCAAGAGGAAGGGCTTTTGTGATTGGAGCTGGAGAAGCTAGGAATGATCCCAACGTCGTAGCGGGTAAGTTCCTACTTGATGATCGTTATGTTACTGTATTGTTTGATTCTGGAGCCGATGCTAGCTATGTATCCCTACGTATTAGTAAGAAGCTTAAGCGTACGCCTACGATATTAAGTTCTAAGCATGTTGTCGAGTTAGCTAATGGTAGAAACATCGAGGCCTCACATGTTATCGGTAACTGCAAACTAGTGTTGTCTGGTCAGACCTTCTGTATCGATCTCTTCCCTATCGTCCTTGGAAGCTTCGACGTCGTCATTGGTATGGATTGGTTATCCAAACATCGGGCTGAAATCCTCTGTCAAGAGAAAATGGTTCGTATTCCCCATTCTTCTGGCGAACCCCTCATCATTCAAGGTTACAAAGGCGGAGCAGTCACAGGCATCATCTCGTTCTTAAAGGCCCAGAAGTGTTTACGAAAAGGGCACACCGCTATCTTAGCACTTGTCACCGACACCCAGGAAAAGTAAAAGAGGATCGAATATTTTCCAGTTGTACGCGACTATCCCGAGGTATTCCCCGAGGAATTACCTGGACTCCCTCCTTACCGTCAGGTCGAATTTCAAATCGAGCTAACCCCCGGAGCGGCACCTATAGCTCGTGCGCCCTATCGACTAGCCCCCGCGGAACTAAAGGAACTTTCTACACAACTGCAAGAACTTTTGGATAAAGGATTTATCCGTCCTAGCTCGTCGCCCTAGGGAGCACCAGTGCTCTTTGTCAAGAAGAAGGATGGCACATTCCGTATGTGCATAGACTATTGAGAGCTGAACAAGGTTACCATCAAGAACCGTTACCCACTCCCGCGTATCGATGATCTATTCGACCAGTTGCAAGGATCGAGCTACTACTCCATGATTGATCTGCGATCAGGTTATCATCAGTTGAGAGTCCGCGACGAGGATATCTCCAAAAATGCGTTCAGAACTCGTTATGGTCACTATGAGTTCCTCGTCATGCCTTTTGGAATGACCAACGCGCCTGCAGTTTTCATGGATCTCATGAACCGAGTGTGCAAGCCTTACCTCGACAAGTTTGTGATTGTGTTTATCGACGACATCCTGATCTACTCGAAAAGCCAAGAGGAGCATGAACAACACCTGCATCTTATTCTCGAACTCCTTCGCAATGAGCAACTGTATGCAAAGTTCTCAAAATGTGACTTCTGGCTTTGAGAAGTTCACTTCCTTGGGCACGTGGTCAATAAGGATGGAATCCACGTCGATCCAGTTAAGATCGACTCTATAAAGAATTGGCCTACACCTAAGACGCCGACCGAAGTTCGCCAATTCTTGGGATTGGCAGGATACTATCGTAGATTCATCAAGGGATTTTTGAAGATCGCTCAACCCCTCACGACTCTCACTCAGAAGGGTATTGCTTACAAGTGGAATGATGCTCAAGAGTCTGCTTTTCAGAAGCTAAAGGATAACCTTTGTAGTGCTCCTATTCTCTCGTTACCTGAAGGTACCGATGACTTTGTAGTTTACTGCGACGCGTCTATCCATGGGCTCGGTTGCGTGTTCATGCAACGCGAGAAAGTTATCGCTTACGCTTCCCGACAACTCAAGATTCACGAGAGGAACTACACGACGCACGACTTGGAACTCGGAGCGGTCATTTTTGCACTCAAGATTTGGAGGCATTACTTGTACGGTACCAAGTGCACAATTTACACCAATCACAAGAGTCTCCAGCATATTTTGGAACAGAAGGAGTTGAACATGAGGCAACGAAGATGGGTAGAACTCCTTAACGACTACGAATGCGCGATCAAGTATCACCCAGGCAAGGCCAATGTGGTGGCCGATGCCCTCAGTAGGAAGGAAACCAAACCTAGGCGTGTTCGTGCTTTACAACTCACTATCCACTCGAACCTCCCTAGTCAGATTCGCAATGCTCAGGATGAAGAACTAAAGGCAGAAAACCTCCCAGATGAATCCCTAAGGGGTATGGAGAAACGGTTGGAACTCAAAGACGATGGTATTCATTACGTTGCTGGTCGCATTTGGATTCCATTTTATAGAAATCTCCGAGAACTTGTGATGGACGAAGCGCACAAGTCACGCTACTCGATACATCCTGGTGCTGATAAAATGTATCACGATCTCAAGATTTTGTATTAGTGGCCTAGATGAAAGTTCTCATCACTAAGTACGTTAGCAAGTGTTTAACCTGTGCCAGGGTCAAGGCCGAATACCAGAAACCGTCGGGCTTGTTGCAACAACCAGAGCTGCCAACATGGAAATGGGAGAAGATTTCTATGGATTTTGTTACGGGCTTACCTAGATCCCAAAGCGGGAACGATACCATTTGGGTCATCGTGGACCGCCTAACCAAGTCGGCACACTTCTTCGCGATCAAGGAAACATATAAGTATTCGAAGCTCACTGCCATCTACTTGAAGGAAATAGTTGCTAGGCATGGAGTGCCAATCTCTATCATATCTGATCGTGACCCACGCTTTACATCCGAATTATGGCAAGCTACGCATAGATCTTTTGGCTCACGCCTGGATATGAGCACTACTTACCACCCGCAGACCGATGGTCAAACAGAACGTACCATCCAAACGCTTGAAGACATGCTGAGAGCATGTTTTATTGATTTTGGAAACGGGTGGGAACAACACTTACCGTTGGTAGAGTTCTCCTACAACAACAGCTACCACACCAGCATTCAGGCAGCACCCTTTGAGGCATTGCACGGTCGTAAATGTCGATCACCTCTATGTTGGGCAGAAGTTGGCGAAAGCCAAATTACATGCCCGAAACTTGTAGTCGAGACTACGAAAAAGATTGCCCAAATTAGACAACGCATGGCGGCGGCTCGTGACCGTCAGAAAAGCTACGCTGATAAGCGTAGGAAACCGCTAGAATTCCAGGTCGGGGACCGGGTTCTACTTAAAGTCTCACCCTGGAAGGGTGTGGTTCGTTTTGGTAAATGGGGCAAGCTTAATCCGTGATATGTCGGACCATTCGAAATTACCGAGAAGATCGGTAAGGTTGCTTACAGATTGAAACTGTCTGAAGAGCTGAGTGCAGTGCGCGACGTTTTCCACGTATCTAATCTGAAGAAGTGTCTGTCAGATGAAACACTCGTCATTCCTTTCAAGGAGTTAACTTTTGACGATCAGTTGCACTTTATTGAGGAACCGATTGAGATTACGGATCGAGAGATCAAGACCCTCAAACGTAGCCAAATACCTATCGTACGAGTTCGTTGGAACTCGCACCGTGGCCCAGAGTTCACCTGGGAATGGGAAGACCAGATGAAGCACAAATATCCCCAATTGTTCCCTAACGAAACTCCCAGCACTGAAGCTACAACGGAAGTTCGGGATGAAATTCCAAACTAACGGGGGGATGATGTGACACCCCGTAGAAACGTTCTCACTCATACTAGCTTGTCAGTGGCTGCACTTTAACTTTCGGGATGAAAGTTCTTAAAACTTGGGGATAATGTGACACTCTAGATTTTCCCGAGCAACTTTCTGGTATTAGCATTATGTGTACGTATATTATTGAATGAAAGCTTGTGAATTATCGTAATGTGTTATGTGATCCTTGTATTGAGCTATGTGTATATATATATATATATATAATATGTTTATATTGGCGAAGCGAGACCACAAGGACCCGACCCGCGACCACTCGGTCTCGAGTAACCCACACAGTTGGGCCGCACCCCTTGAGCCCACTCGAAAACCCATTAGGGTGCACCGACTTAGAACGGGTATAAAACCCCCACATAAGCCGACATTTCCTATTTTGGACACTCAATCATCATCCCAAATCCCCAAACATTCCCTCACACTCACTCCCACACTCTCCTACCTTCTCTCACTAAAACCCTAACAACACCACCTCGTCTCCTCCTCTCGGGTTCGAACCGGCAGCCATCGGAGGTCTCGGATCAGCTCGCACACACCATTTGGGAACTTCACTCTTCACTACTCTACACCCTTGTGCCCACACTTGAATCGGTTAGTTGCTCCTTTCATTATAGTTGACAATGTATGACAAAAATGTGTGCTTGATGAGTAATATACATGTTCTAGGAGGATAGGTGAGTTAAAGTGACTAGCTGATTATTATGACTAGCTTAATGATAGATTTTGTCTTATGGAAATGAATGTGTGGCATAATAGGCGTTTTTGGTCTTGATTGTTCAAACGATGAAGGATATGTGAACTGTAATGCCTTGATGATTTCTTGCCATGTTGATATAAAACTTGTTTGATATGATTTCACATGAGTGAAGGTGTGTTAAGATGATTGTTTATCAAGTTCTTCATAAAGTGACTATGGTGTGTATGTAAAGACTAATCTGTTTTAGTATTAGAATAGGGGGATTTAGTCCATTTTGATGAATGATAGACATGGAATATATAAACGGATGAAACAGTGAAGAACATGTTGAATATGATATGAATATTTGAAATTGTTGTGTTTGATCCATTTTGATTAAGAATAGAACAAGGAAACATGTTTATGCAATTTTATTGGATAGTACAAGGGAACATGTTTATGAAATTTGATTGGGTAGTGCATACACATGAAATCTGATTGGATAGTACAAGTTGGTAAAGGTTCTAGAAAGATTCCAGCCAGGTTACGAATCGAGAATGAAGGTTGCTACTCGAGACCGTCAAGTGGACAACTTGAGACTAAGACATGCGTTTCATGAGTCGAGACCAACACGGTTGCGACTCGAGATCCCCTGATCTCAACTCGAGACTGAACTCGAGAACTCCAACATTGCGACTCAGGAATTTGCCACTCGAGACCACCCATCCACAACCCGAGACCTCTTGGTTGCGACTCGAGACCTCATGTTCTCGAGTCGAGACCACCTGGTCTCGACTGGGCTGTCTGACTTAGTAATTGGGCCACAATGTGTGACAACGTGTTTTAGGCTTTGTGTCTATACTACTGTTGCTATGTGTTGTTACTGGTTAACTGTTTGTATGTTAGGACAGGCCCAATAACATTAGTATGACGTACATGCTATGTGTTAGTTACGTGAAAGATATATGTGAATTGTTTGTACCCAAGCCTGACCCATACTGGTAACCATGTTAGGACGTGGTGACCAGCGTATTTGACCAAGTAAACCATCTGCCGAGCAACCCAAGGTGAGTTCACACACAAAAAGCATGTGTCCCAGGGAGGGACACGAACAAACAGCCATCTTTGGGAAGAATTACTTTCAAACTAATATTTCCGGGGGAAAATGCGAATGGGTATTTTTACTATCTTCGGGGGAGATACGTTTGTATATTATTTATAAATCACAACAAGCAAAACTAAACGAATCTCTATCATATAAAGTCCCTGCTTACAGTACCGATTAGTCGCCGGGGGCGAACGGGTTATTAGTTGATAGCGCTATTAGGTTTGACAACCTCACACCGTGACCGGGGGGATCGGGTGTGAACTAGTAGACCTTGCATCTTGGTCAATGATGATAGACATTGACTCGGGGCACAACATCTTTTCGTCAACAGTTTCGGTAACGCCAGTTTAGTAAGCTTTCATATGGGGTAGCTCCCCATGACGTGATTATAAATGCTTTATCTAAACAACTTACGTTTTCGAAAAGTTAAAACTGGACAACTCGTGAACTCGCCAACATTATGTTGATACCCTACTGTATGCTTTGCAGGTACTCAGTGAATCAGGAGCTTGCAGCTTGAGGAAGTGTAGTGATCGTCTAAACCCCCGTATTGGGTTCCTTAAATAAACTTAAACTGTGAACCTTGTTTGAATGATTTTACTTATGCTTCCGCTACTTATTTAAACTGTTATTTGAACTTAAAAATTTTGAACTTTAATTATGGCGTTTGCTAATCCTTATGGTTGGTAAACATTCTTATTATTAACTAAATGCTCAGTATAATTGATGGCTGGATCCTGGTCAGTCACACGCCTCACGGTGGTACTCCGCAGGTGGATTTGAGGGTGTGACATATGTTATCCATATTGGGCATTCCCGAGAGTATTATCGAATATTACGATGCTTTGGGTTTGTTAAAAGGTCACTCAGAGGTAAGAATTAACATGTTGACACTTTCAACCCTTTTTAACGCACAAACTTGTGCGTATTGATACTTATTGACATTAAAGCCCTAATTGGCCAATGTTTTGCATTCTCAAGAGTATGATTAGATATAATAATGTTTCGGGTTCATTAAAAGGTCATTCAGAGGTATTTATTAAACATGTTGACGCTTCTAACCCATTACCGTGCAAATCTTTCCATTTATTAAGCAAACAGTTTCGATAATCCAATAAGTGGCTTAATATGAGAATATGAATGTTGTGCGAGGTTATTCAGAGACTAGTCTAAATATGTTAATACTTCCAGTCTTTCCATAATCAAAGTTTTTGATTTTTCACAAAAATAAGTCCCTCATAGTCAACGTTTGACTTTATTAGGGTTTAGTACACGTGTCAACATATCATTGGACGTGATTTTACGAGGTGTTACATCCTCACCCCCTTAAAAGAAATCTCAACCACGAGATTTGCACAAAATATGGAAGTACTTTTTGTCTTATAATGGACTTAATCTTCCACAGCATATTTGGGCCTCTAAGGCACCCAAGTTGACCCTTATAATAGGTACACGTCTTCTTTCGGAGTTTCTAATCTTATCGATCCTCAATCAATACTGATTCCTTCACAACATGAGTTTTTATTAATCCTCACATCATTATGTGACATTGCTATAGACATATTGTCCAGCCATATCTTTAAATCGCAAGTGTGGGACACATTGCGAGTTTTATCAAGCTCCTTAAATAAATTTTAGCTTATAAGCTATTGATCTTGACGTATTCGATTTTCTCGAATGGTATTACTTATCCAGTGTTTAACTTGCCCGCTACATCAAAATGCAGTACACCTTTCTAGGGTGATGCTTTCTGTTGAATCTTATCCCTTATTAAAACTTAAGAGGTTTGTCATTCTTATCAATCATTGGTTTTCTGCCAGTTACTGGAAACTTCCAGACGATTACGAATTCGTATGATCTTATTCGTGTGTTCCAAGGTAATTTCAGATCCTGAAAATTGGACTTACCAAAGTCCCGTCCATCAAACGGACATTTGACATTCCATCTAAACAAGGTATCCAAAGGAGCGGCCTTGATACTTATATCTCGATTATTAGTTAAAGAATAGCTTATTTAAGGTGAGATGGTTATTCCAAATACAGCTTAAAACCAGTCTTAAGGAATAGCTAATCCTTTTGGTTAGTCGAACAAATCGACGATCCTGGGCAGCTGATGGCGATTCTTAATTGTTGCCTAAATAGGGTTGCGGTATTCAATGCATAAGCAAAATGAACCGTCTTTCTTAATTAATAATGTTGAAACTCTTAGAATTACGATTTAGGCTTTAAGAATCTTTATCTTAAAATTCATCTAATTAGGGTTTCTATTTGTAGGATCGGTGAATCGATCAAACGAGACATTCAGAAGAGTTCTCGATCAATACGAAAGGCGAAAACAGACGTATCGACGTTGTATCAGCTTGATTTACACTTAGAAGTAGATTAAATGTCGATTAAATTGATATCACAATGTTTTACAAGCTTGGTGACACTTCGGCAGAGCTTCGCTACCGGAATCAGAAATTCTAAATGAAAGATCCAAGACCTCATATATATAGGGAAGCCCAGTTCGCATGAAACAGACATGTCCAGTTCGCACGAACTGGCCACTTCGTGTGAATTGGCTGTTTCAGACCTGTTTCCCGATTCTTTCGAACTACGTGTCTTGGTTTATCTATTCTATTACACGACTCGATACAAGACGAAGTCAACAGACATGCACTAACAAACTCCCCCTTGGATGTTGACGAGTCTTCGGTGTGTCTAGTCTTCAATCTTGATCAGTCTTCACACTCTTTCCAAAGTATCTCTCTCTGTAAGCATCCTCATCAATCTCTATCTTTCTCTATCAGAATCTCAATCTGGCTCCTCGTCTTCAGACTCCCCCTTTCGACAAGCTGGGATCGCAGTCTAGAATTCACTATCTACAGGCTTTCACAAGTTCAGGAATGTCTCCTGGCTCTCCGTAGCAACAGGATCAGAATCCTGGCTCTAATTTGCATATGCTTATGCGGAAAGTCCTCAGGAGTCGAAACCTAGCCTTTTCAGGGCTTTTTACCTGCAAATACTCTACCCAAAAGTAAATTTCACAAGTTATAAAATTTAACAGATTTAAAAACCACTTGTAGATATCATTCAATCATCATCAATAGTTATTCAAACTCTAACTTCATTTTTCAACACTTATGTTTTGGGTATTTTTATTTATAACAATGTTAAAACTTCTTGAAACATTCCCAAATAAACCACTTGTATTTATAACACTCAAATTTGGTTTCAAATTAATGAACCATTTAATCATTTCTCATTTCAAACAAACTCTCCCAACCATGTTGTCCATCATGTTTAGCACTTGGAATTTTGAAAATCAGCTTTCCAACATCAGTTGTCGAAAATAAGATGAAATAAAATCTTTTTGAATTTTCAAAATTTTATGCTAAAACACATTTAAAATCTTTTTGGATTTTGGGAAATAAACTATATACAGACATCTTTTTGTGAGTTTGTGTAAGAGGATCATATCAGTTTTTGACAAATCACTAGTACCGTTGAGCTTTAAACACTTTAAGATCTAAATGATTCACCTAGATTGTCAGTATACTGATCCACTTAAATTTTCACACAAAGTTCAATTGTTTTGAGATACGAGATTAGAGTTTTAATAGACTTAACTTATTCGCGTGTCCTACCTCAGAATATACTTCTGTATCCAGACTCCTATATTCAGTCTTACGGGTGAATGTACACTAATGATATCTGTAAACGGGTAATGCGAGACCATGAGAGCTCAGGCTAGAACTTCCGTTCAATCAGAGAGATGATGGCTCAAATTTAGGTGTGTCCCGTTTGGGGATCTTTTCTTCAACATCACATGATTAGCATTTTTCAATGTTTCATCATTTTTTATGCTGAGGGTGGGCTTTATGATTAAAGCAGTGCAAAGTATTATACGAGGACTAGGCTATTGCTCCCGCAAAATCAGAAGTCCCGGTATAATACCCCAGATATCATCACGCACAAAGACCTAGTATGTCAGAAATAGAAAGCCCTTCAAACAAGATTCCAGGGGTTACCTATATATCCGAGAGATGTTCCCCACTAGATAAGTAAGTAATGATATTTAGGTTTATATCTCAAAAACAATCTACTAAGCGTGTAAAAACCTACTGGCATATCATCAGTGAGACCGTTTATCACATTTTAACTTTCCAATTCTTTAGCGTACTGTGATTGTCTACTGATGTACCATCATTTCCTCTTTTTCACAACAAAACTCATTTTGATTTTTTTATGTTTTTGGTTTTTAGATTTTATCAAGTTTTTGGATTTTTCAAATTTTCAAAATTTTTAAATTTTTTACTCCCCCGAAAATCAAAAATATGTTTCGATTTTTGATTTTCAAGGAAAATTTGAAAATGAAAATGCAATAAACTGTACAGATAAATGACAAACTGATGTGAATTGCTTCAATTCTCCATTCTCTTGGCTTAAACAATCAGAACTCCCCCTGACAACATACTATTTTCCCATTATGATTTCAAAACACTTAAGTTTGTTTCAATCAAAATGGTTTTTCTGGAAAATTAGTTTTGTTTGACATTTCACAAACATGGGGTTTCATCACATTGTTTTCAACCACTTATAAATTCAATTTTCCTTTTCTTTAACCACTTGGATGATAGTTAAATCAAGTTCAACTTAATGACCTTGATTAACCACTTGTAGGATCTTATCAACAATACTACTTGTAAGTCGAAATATCACAGTTGTGAATTTCTCAAGAAAGATGCCGATTCCTACTCCCCAATTACCAACCTGGGAGTTCCGGCAAGTCAGGATTTCAACCAAAGAATGTTGACACCCAAGCCTGGCCAGCTTTGGGTGCATCCGAGTTATTTTCACTCGGTGTGTAAGTTCTCCTCTTTGATTCATAAAATTCTTTTACCCCTTTTTCCCTTCCATCGACCATCTTACCAAAGATATGTTTCACTTTGCCATTGAACGCTTTTTCGACATCAAATTCTTTCTTTTCAGAATAGAATTGATTCGAAATCTCTACTTTTCCAACTTTTTGTTTTAAATTTTCAGTCCGCAATGGAGGAAAGTTTGCGTCATCCATTGGCGGAACTGAATTTTCTCTTTTTAGCTCAATTTGTGGCTCCTCTGACTTTGACGAGTCAAATTCATCGCTCGATTTAACCTCTGATTTCTTAGCAACCCACGTTTGGTTGTTTAGATTTACTCTTCTAATGTAAAACCTTTTAAAACACTCACCAACTTCATATGTTGAATTTTTAAACACTTTAACTTTTTCAGTTGGTGGTTCAGTTTTATCAACAACTTTTTCTTTGAGTTTAGAAGACACTCCCTGTTGTGTGTTGGTTGCTTTTGGACAGTTCCAGGCGATGTGACCAACTTCATTGCATCGGTAACAGGTTCTTGTCTCCTTTTTCTGATTTGCTTCATTCTTCTCATGTTTCTGTTTTTCTTCAAGAAATGCTTTGTTTGATTGCTTCCAGAATGAGCTCTTTTTCCCTTCTTCAGAACTTGCTCCTGAAACAAATACAGTTTTTGATTTAAAATCTTTAATATTTTGATGGTTATCAACATTAAAACCCAACCCCTTCTTTTTGAAATTGCTTTTATGGTTCGGTTTCTTTTGATGACCTGGACCGAAACCTTTCTTCTTGTTTAAACGTTGTTGAACTCTAGAAGTATATTTAGGTTTTGAAAATCCCATTTTATCTTTTATTTCTGAAAACTTTATTTTTATCAATTTAAAAACTGTTTTAATATTTTCAATTTTCACATTTTTAATTGGAAATTCTTCATCAGAATATAATTTGTCTGAATCATTCAAAGTATATGCCACTTTGATTGGTTCATCATTCAAATTATTTTTTGATAACAGAAATTCTTTATTGTAAACCCTTTTGACCAATGATTTCGAACTGTTGACTGATGAACTTGAACTCTCAGATTCAGACTTTGACTCTGACTCTTCATCCTTATCCAACACCTGATCGACCACTTTCTTTATTAACTCAGACTCATGATCAGTGTCAGACGATGTGAATGTGACGTCAATGTTGTCTGGTAACTCATCAGTTGTTTCAGACTTTAACTTTATATTGACTGCCTTTTTGACTTGTTCCGAATTTGGTTTTCTGGGAGAATAACCTTCCCAGATCGGAGGCGGACACTTGTTATAATTTGCACTTTGTTTCTTACCAGTATCCGTATCTTCTGACTTTTTATCTTGAAAAGCTTCAAAACCTGCAACTGTCGGATAGATTATATCAATCAAATAATCAGAACTTGAGTAACTCATTAGCAATCGTCTGATTCTTTCATTCTTAATCTTTTCAGTCTCCAATTCCTGCTTCAATTTTGCACACTCTTCAATATAGTGATTTATGGCCTTCTACTTAGACATCATTGTTGCATTCATCATTGTCAAAGCATCTTCCCTTTCTGAGTTTGTCTTTTCCAACTGGTTTACTGTTCTGTTCAATACATCATAAGATTCTTTCACGTACTTAACATCGAACAACAATTTTTCTTTCATCTCGTCGAGCTCACTAAACTTCTTATCTTTCTCTTCACAATGTTTGCATGGTTCCAAACATTTCAAACAAGGTTTTGTGACCTCTACAATCTTTTCAATCACTTTAACCTCTTCACTCTGTTCATTCTTCTCTTCCACCTAAACAATATTCTCACATTTTACCTCTTTCTTTTCTTTTGCTGCTCGTTTCTTCTTTAGCTTCTCCAATTTATCTGCAAAATAAAATTTGAAACTTTCAGGAGATAAATGAGTTTTACCAATATTTATTTGTTTAATTTCTTCATCATCATCACTGCTATCAATTGATGATTGATCAAAGACTGGTGTCTTTTCTGAACTATCTTCTGAAGAAACAGTCTCTCCATCTTGACTTTTCTCATCATTTACAAATACATCCATCCATTCTTTCATCAACTCTGGCTCTTGAATGATATGTGCAATAAATGCTTTAAACTTTGAGTTACTTTCAGGCAGAATATATTTGTCCCAGCTAAATCCCTCTGGAAATCTTTCATCTTCCTGATCTGGAGTCATAGTAATACAAGCTTTCTTCTTTCCATCTTCAATTGACGGTTGTTGAGCTACCTGATGATATATTGCTTTCCGATAATATTCATTGTTCCGAAAGGATTCTGAGCTCCACCTGCTTCTCGGTTGGTACATTCCCTCTTGAAATGTCCTTTTTCCCTGCACTGAAAACAAGTAACTTTAGACTTATCAAAACCTAAAGTAGAAACATTAGCATCACGTAAGTCATCTCTTCCAGTAATCTGCTTAAATTTCTCAGCTCTCCTCAACACGCTCGCTAAACACCACTTAATATCCATTAGCTCCAATTCCTCAACATCAATCTGATCGTAGTCCTCTTTTGTTAGCATAGGATTTCCGATCCTTCCTGCAACCAAACTCTCATATGATTCTAACACGGTAACTAGTAATGCCATATGACCTTTAGCAACTTCTTCAGAGAAATTCTGGCCGTTCTGAAGATGCAACGCGATGTTGCATTGTAGTACATGACCATTACCATTGTTTGAGCTTTGAGACTGATGATTTGAAGTTGAAACATTAGGATTTATACTCGGATATGAAGAAAATCCACTGTTGTTGATTGAGCTTTGATTGAGTGATCCGGATGAGTTTTCTGCGCTGAAAGCGGTTTGGATCTTTGGAATTGCTTCAACATTTTGAACATTACCTTTGAAATACATTTTGATATCTTGTTGACCACTTGAATTGTTCATTCTAGCAATCTTTTGTTGTTCAAGATCTTGTCCTTCAAGTTTTTCAATGAATTGGGCAATTGTCAATCTATCATACTCTCCGGTATTCTTCAAAATCATAAGATATGTACCCCATTCTTTTTGAGGTAAAGCATCGGCTAATTTTTCAACCCATTCCTCATGATCTTTAGTGATATCCAACCTGCTCATTGAACGTACTAAATGACAATATCTCTCAATAAGAGTCTTTGTAGTTTCACCCAACAAACTTGAGAACAATTCAAATTCTTTCTTTAATAGTGACTTTTTATTCTTGATCATCTCCGTACTTCCTTCGAATTTTGTACAAAGTGCTTCCCAAATCGAACATGCACTATCATCATGTTGAAGTAATATGAAAATGTCTTCTTTCACAGCTTGTTGAAGTAAACTGATCATCATCTTTTCTGCCTTGTACATTTCTCTTTCTTTTTCTGTAAATTTAGAAATATTCTTTGTAAGTCCCACATTATTACGAGGTCGAACGTACTTAGTTTCAATACACTCCCAAGACCTTAGATGATTTTCTTGAACCCAATTCTCGAACCATTCTTGCCAACTATAATATTCTTCAATGCTCATCAGCTTTGGGGGTTTCTGCAACGTTCCCGTTTCATTTTCCATGTTTACACTCTGAGCAACGGTAACAGGAGTACCCGGGGCAGTAGCAAATGCATTATAAAATTCGTTGTCCATGTTTCGGTATCGAGAGTTCACAAAACAGACTTTTCAAACGATCTGAGTAACAGTCCAAATGATCTGGAATTAAACTTCAAATGACCTGGACCTAGATTTAAACGACCTGAAGACCTAAGTTCAAATCATGCGAACTGATGTAATTTCAAATGACCTGAATCACCTCGTGCGAACTGGTACACTAACTGATCAAACCGTGCGACTTGATAAGCTTTTCACACAAACCGTGCGACTTGGAGTCCACTTCGTGCGACTTGGAGCAATTTGTGCGAACTGGAGTCTTTTCACACGACCTGGAGACAACTTTGTGCGACCTGAACATAACTTCACATGAACTGACAAGATCTCACACGACCTGATGTGATTCTCGAACGATCTGAGCAGATTTTCACACGGTTTGGTCAATTTTGTCAAGTTTTAGGTTGGTTTTAGGTCTGATTTATTCAAGGATTGATTAAGACTCAGTTTTACGTGTTATATGTCAAAATCAGATCATTTTAACCGTAAAAACGTTGAAATTTGATGAAAAAGTGTAGAAGAATGAGTAGAAATGAGAAGAAATTAGTTTTTATCCGTGAAAACAAGCTGAAATGGTAAGAACTCTTCCTCCTGTGCTCTGATACCACTTGTAGGATTGGTGAATCGATCAAACGAGACGTTTAGAAGAGTTCTCGATCAATACGAAAGGCAGAAACAGACGTATCGATGTTGTATCAGCTTGATTTACACTTGGAAGTAGATTAAATGTCGATTAAATTGATATCACAATGTTTTACAAGCTTGGCGACACTTCGGCAGAGCTTCGCTACCGGAATCAAAAATTCTAAATGAAAGATCCAAGACCTCATATATATAGGGAAGCACGGTTCGCATGAAACAGATATGTTCAGTTCGCACGAACTGGTCAGTTTGCATGAACTGGCCACTTCGTGTGAATTGGTTGTTTCAGACCTGTTTCCCGATTCTTTCTAACTACGTGTCTTGGTTTATATATTCTATTACACGACTCGATACAAGACGAAGTCAACAGACATATGCACTAACATTATTATACCATAATTGGTGGTACTAATCGATACGGAGATTTCACAATGGTGCAGCCCTATGCGGGACATAAATCTTAACTCTACTTGCCTTTCAGGAGGTAAACAGGGTAGTCTTTGGAGAAGTTAATCAAGACACAAGGAGGTTACAGAGATTTTCCAAATCTCAGGCTCCAATTCATCTATCATTGCCTGTGTCAGATAAGTGACACATTTATGTTACGAGTCCACGGATTCCTTAATCAGAGACACTTACTTGGACAAATTCCATTCTGGATATCTTCTTTGAATACCATTAGCTGACTTTAGTACCATATGACCATTGGAATATCTTTGTGGTTCCATGCATTAAACCTCCATACTGATCAGGCATGGAAGCAATCTATGGAACATTTTAAGATACACCAATCCTCATATGGCGCTTTTGTCATACCGTCTGGTATTCGCAATTGATAGAGATCAAAGAGATATCAACTACATATGTTGTCGTACTTCATCTGGAGAGAGGGTACTCTAGAATTTTATGACTGAAGATTTCTGACAGGAATAGAAGAAATGGTACCTATGATTTTCGTCTGTATGTTTTACCTTACACTTAATATCTAGGGTTCTTGTGGAAGATCTTAAAAGTTTGTTATACTTACAATTTATGAAGGATTTATTGGTATCCGAATCAAAAACAGAATTCTTAGCACTTATATTACCAATGAATGTTAAAGAATGTACCTGATGTCTTTATTGTTATGAACTACTTCTGGCATCCATTAGGAGAGTTTAAGCGCTTCCATTCTTAGGCTTTCTATCCTTAGCCACATTTCCTTTGACAGATTTAGGGCATGTAGTCTTGATGTGGCCTTTCTCATTACAGCCGAAGCAGACTGCATCCTTTATGTCCTTGCAATCCAACGTTTTATGCTCTCTTGATATGCAGATCCCACAAGCCCTAGGCTGTGATTGGGATTTCGATTCGAACCTGCACTTCCCTAGATGGTGCTTCTTGCAGGTCTTGCACACAGGTTTCTTGTTGGACTTTTGTTTGTTCTCCGTTTGCTCAAGCTTACCCTTTTTCTTAGAAATACGGGAGTTATCTTTCTCCCTTTTCCTTTTTAGTTCATTCTCTGCATCCAAGGTATGAACAAGATCCTTCTCGTGAGTAAGGGAGTGTAGTCTTAAATGGGATTTGGAGCAAGTAGCATTGGGCTCTTTGAACTTTTTCACGGCCTTTCTCACAGCTTTTCCAACAGCTGCGTCAAAGCTTCCCAACTGGACTGGTAGTAAATCCAAAGCAAACTCACGCTCTCCTAATTCGATCACACAACCTCTGATAACTTCATTGGCTTCTACTAACTTCCCATTAGCCAATTCGATTGGGTAGGGAATATCTAACTTACTAGCGGTTAAACCAAGCGTATTCTCAAATTCTAACGATAAGAAGCTATAATTGGCACCAGTATCGAACAAAATAGATGCAAAAGTTTTGGTTGATAGGGAACGTACCAGTAGTCATGCCTGGATCCTGGCATGCTACACAAGCTCCGATGTTGGATGTCCTTTCACGGTCTTGTTTCAACTTCGGGCATTCCCTCTTAAGATGTCCAACATCCCCACAATGGAAGCATCCTGGATACCTCCCATTTCTACCTTGAGCGTTGTTACTGTTTTCTCCTTGTCTGGGACCCTTCATCCCACAACCATCCTTGTTGTGTCCTTTCCTTCCGTACCTAGGCTTCCGACATCCATAATTGTGGTGACACTTGCACTCAGCACGTCTTGGTTCAGTTTCTAAGTAAATCTTATCATTGGCCTGTTTATTGTTAGGGCAATCTTTCTTGAAATACCCTTTGTCCCCGCAGTCAAAACAACCTCGAATAGATCTTTGTTCATCCTCATTCATTCGGGTATCTTCGGTGAGCTTCCTTTTGTTCTTTCCGGACGACTCTACCTGAGCCTCCTCCTTCCTGTCAGGGTTTGCAAGTTCTTCTAGTCTAATTGCCTCCGTAGCGAGAGCCAAACCCATCTTACTTGCAACATCAGTTGTTGGTGGCGTTGATGTTGTCATCAAGCTCAAGACTTAAGGCGCCAGTTCCCAAATGAATTGTTCCAATTTCTTTAATTCTGGTTTCACCAGGTACGGAACAACTCGTGACGAATCATGAAGTCTTTGCACGTACTCCAACACCTTCGGACCTTCCATCATCAGGCTCCGAAGTTCATCCTCCCACTTCTGGGTTTCCGTTTGGGGGCAATACTTCTTATGCATCATTCCTTTCAACTCATCCCAAGTTAACGCGTATGCTGTAGTTAGGCCCATTATTCGAACCTGAAGATTCCACCATAATCGAGCTCCATCTTGAAACAACTCGGAAACATATGGAACTTGTTGTTCTGGCGTACAACCACTCATCCGAAGGATGGAATCCATACTCTCGATCCATTTTACAAAAGCTATGGCACCCCCAGTGCCGTCGAACTTCGGAGGCTTGTAGTTGAGGAAGTGCCAGTAGGAACAACCGTTATTTTCGGAGGTACCTCTGATAGGTTCGGAGCGTAGGGCCTCGTGCTGTGCTATAGCTGCAGCAATTATCTCTTGAAATTCCGCCTCTGAGGTGGGCATGCGCATTTCGCGTCTTGGTGGCATCTTCTAAAAGATGTTTTACGTAGGTTAGGTCATAGTAAGTAGAGTGTACGTAAGTATACAGCAATATCAACACATAACATCTCATGTTATCAATCACATAACATCTCATGTTATAAATGAATCACCCATATTGGTAGCCTCTGCAATGGTTGAGGGCTTCGAGGTAGTAACCATACCCCTGATCTGGGGTGCAAGTGTCCAAATGAATCGTTCAATCCTTTGGAACTCCGGTTTGACTAAGTAGGGGGCGACCCTAGACAAGTCGTGAGATTGCTGGACGTATTCAGGAATCTTTGGTCCGTCCATTTTCAATTCCAGAACTCCACCTCAAGATTCTAAATTCCAGTCCTAAAACAACATTTCTTCTCAATCGTTTCCTTGAGCTCGTCCCAGCTCAGTGCATAAGCAGCGTCTGTGCCAAGGGTCTGAGACTGAAGGTTTCACCATGAGAGTGAGTTATCTAGAAATAACCCCGGGATGTAGGTAACACTCTGTTGGGACGAACAGTCACTCATTCTTGGTATGGAGTTGGTCTTTTTGGACCAACGAACAAATGCAACGGCGCCTCCTGTTCCGTCAAAGTTCAAAGGCTTGCAGTTCAGGAACTGTTTATAGGTGCAGCCAGTTGGAGGGTTATCTCCAGTAATGCCATCGTTGTACTTAGAGCGGAGGGCTTTATGTCGTGCATTTATCTGTGAGATGCGTTCTTGCAGCTCGGCTTCTGTCCTTGGCAACGTACTGGTGTTTGTGTCACGTCTGGGTGACATTCCCTTTTGTCGAAGTGGTGTGAAGCGGGTTAGACAATGTTTCAATTGTCTATGAGCAACATAAGCCCTCATGTAATCACCCAATTTCACTCGCAAATATACTCAATGTATGAGTGGGGAAGTAAATTTCTGAGCCTTCACATAGGCTTGCCAATTTGGCTTGTTGCTTGTAATAGAATGAACTCGAGGCTACATCGCCTCGCCTTGGTCATTCGTGTTTTAGATATTTCCTGCTACATTGGTTTTCATTAGCTTGACCCGCAGAGTCCACCAGGATTTCTGTGCACTACAAGTCGTTATTACGTGGGCCCCCGTAATAATAAAGTGTCTTGCACAGTTACCCCAAATTTTCTCTCGTCCAAGCAGATGATCAATCAAGGAGCAACAGCAGGTGCATCGGCATGAACAGGGTCATGCTCCAATGCGGGGTCAGGAGCAACGCCTGGCTCAGGGGCCACGGCTGGCTCCGGATCAAAAACTCCATCTCAAGATCAGCTGGATCAACAAACACAGGGGGTTACAGGATCCTCCAAGGGCTGGTCTAAGTGTATGAACTCAAGGTCATGGTCTGGATCAAAACCAGGTGGAAGAACAAGATCACCCTCAATACTGTGATCAAACTTCAAAGCTGTGTGCGGGAACCGGTGCAGCTGATGATGCCATATCAGGGTCGGCGTCGTGTGAGTAGTGCTGCACTCCCTATATATGCAAAGATGCGGATGTCAGGAACTCAAATGAGTCTGGGATAGGGGAATGGTTATGAGTTTCCCCTACAGGAGCGTCCGCATGCAGTAGTCTAATACCAGTAGCAATAGGGCCTCGCCCTCAAATGGGTCCTCCTCCAATAGATCGTTATCGTCGTCAGAGACCACGTCGGGGGGCATATCGACAACGGGATAAGCGACAAGGGCACAGGAGCAGGGATCACCGCGAGTGGCAATTTCCCAACAAGATGGCCATCAGTAGGCTCTGCTACGACTTCAGGCAGCGCACAAAGGGCTGAAAGTCGTCATTGTCTGTGCCGGTAGTATCGGAAATGTACACCTCGTGCTTCGATGAAACTATGTCGTCTGATACTATGGCCATGGGATTCGTAGTGTCCATCTTTCTAGTACATGATGAAAGCATGACGTTTGTAACACAAACACATATACGTATGATAATCAATCATATAATCATATAAACATGTTAGCCAATCAAATAATTCTCCTAGTCCCACTAGCCAAATTCTTCCCAGTCTCTAAGACTGCTCTATCATCTACCTCGACCTCTTAGATCGAGCCTCGGTCTCCAATACCGAGCCTCAGCCTCCAAGACTGAGCCTACTCTTCCTAGTCCAACTAGCCAACTACCTCGATCTCTCAGACCGAGCCTCGGTCTCCAATACCGAGCCTCAGCCCCCAAGACTGAGCCTACTCTTCCTAGTCCAACTAGCCAACTACCTCGATCTCTCAGACCGAGCCTCGGCCTCTCAGACCGAGCCTCAGCCCTTCTAGACTGAGCCTATAAATAATAAAATGTGCTCAACATTTGTTTGTAAAAAGTTTTGGATCTGGACTTAAGTGGTATGCAGTAAAAATGTTTTCGTGAGAGCCCTAGTGATCATAGTCTAGACTCGAGAAAGAATCCTAGTTCGCTATGATCAGAGCTCTGATACCAAGCTGTCACACCCTGGCTTTGCGGAAGCGTGGTTAATTTGGTGTGACTTCTTAATACCATAGCTTAACCATAACAAAGCTATATGAAATAAAATCATGCAAAATCATCCATTCGATTAAGTTTTAAAACCAGAGTAACACAACATTGTCTTAGAGACTTACAACCTCATAAAATAAAACATTGTCTTGAATAACATAAACACCGACATGAAATGAACGCAGTTTAAGATTTGTGACTTGTCCAGGAAAGAGTCACATTTCCTAAACTGGGATGACCTTGGAACCCTTATGCAGCGGGAAAACATAACATACCGCGCCAGATCTTTAATTTCCTGAAATACATGTAAGTTGAAAAATCAACAATAATGTTGAGCGAGTTCATGTGTAAGTGAGTAAGTAAACCTTTGTGAGTACAAAAATAGTCTTGGTATGTAGCAAATAAGGAAAAAGAGATCACCATTGGGTTGCAAAGGCAATGATATGTGTGAAGTGTGTCACACCCTGGCTTTGCG
Source organism: Helianthus tuberosus (assembly GCA_030545235.1). Taxonomy (NCBI): domain Eukaryota; kingdom Viridiplantae; phylum Streptophyta; class Magnoliopsida; order Asterales; family Asteraceae; genus Helianthus; species Helianthus tuberosus. The sequence continues at coordinate 181,239,952 of CM060381.1, read as the reverse complement.
GAAGCGTGGTCAATTTTGGTGTGACTTCTTAATACCATAGCTTAATCATAACAAAGCTATATGAAATAAAATCATGCAAGATCATCCGTTTGAATTAAGTTCTAAAACCAGAGTAACATACCATTGTCTTAAAGACTTACAACATCATAACATAAAACATTGTCTTGAACAACATAAACAGTAACATGAAATAAGCGCAGTTTAAGATTTGTGACTTGTCCAGGAAAGAGTAACATTTCCTAAACTGGGATGACCTTGGAACCCAATATGCAGCGGGAAAACACGTCATACCGTGCCAGATCCTGTTAATTTCCTGAAATACATGTGAGTTGAAAAATCAACAATAATGTTGAGCGAGTTCATGTGCAAGTGAGTATGTAAAACACTTGTAAGTATAAAAGTTCCCTGGTATGTAGCAGTGTAAGGAAAAGAGATCACCAATGGTTTGCAAGGCCATTAGCATGTGTGAAATGCAAGTAGGAAGACTCAACCTAGCAGATTTTTGCGTCAGGTACAAAGTCACTCAAGGTCCGTTCTGTTGGTCCTCTTAGAGGTCCGTTCTGTTGGGCCTAGAGTTGGGCTCGCTACACCCAGATAGATCTACCGCTTACGTCCCTCTGTGTTCTGCCTACCCATTCACATGATCTAAGTAGTAAACCTCCTTACGTTAACATACCGTGTATAATAGTACTTGTAAACAAAGTAACATGTATTTCACCCCCGCAGTTAAGAAAACTGAAAACAGTTAGAGAAAAGGGGGACATGAACTCACAGTCGGTGCGTCTCTACCAAGTACTCCAAAATCAGAAAGCTGTGCGACGACCTACAAGTGCTAATTTTATTAGACGGACGGCCGTGCCTTAGCTTTATAGTTTAAGTCTATGGGAAATAGTTAGACAACTATTTCGTGTTCACGTTCTGTATATACTTGGTAGTTAATCTCCTTCCCAAGGATGGGGGATTCAATACATGTGCGTTCAAATTAAACCATTAAGCCTCACTTAATATATATATACCTTTCCAATTCCAAAATATAAGTATTTTTCTCAAAAATATTATATTTTCATTTCACATAGTTTTTCTCCAATAATACGTTGTTAAAATACGCGTTCATAAATATTTCTGTAAGTGCGTAAGTTACGTTTTAACAATCGAGTGGTAATATAATTACCGGTGTAACTTATACATATTTATGGTGAAAGCGTTCGTATTATTTTGGATTCGTTGACGTTCGTAAATATTATTTTTACTCTAAAAATAATATTTATGTATTTCACAAAATAATCATAAACAGTGTGTGAAAAATATATATATTTATCACGTTAAATTTTGTGAAAATCCCACCTCCGAATATTTAGTAAATAAAGTCATGGCGAAACTTATGTTTCGAGGACATGTCAAAATAATTCTAACACTTGTAGTGTAAATAGTTCTAAGTGTTAGGTTTTTAGAAAAATTTCGCCAGAGTTTCCTCTGTAACTGGAGGTGGCCACGCTTTCAAGCGTATCATTTTCTTTATCAAATCAACTCAACAATTTTCTTTATTCAATCAAACAATTTCCGACACATCAAACTAGTCGACAAGTATGTAAATCGCATGAACTTGTAGTTTTTCCGAAACTATAGTGTAAATCCCATTATTTTTGTGGATCTTTATATAAAGTAATTTTGATCTCGTAAAAACCTCGTTTTTAGAGAAATCTGTCTTTACAACTTCTCGTCATCTTTTACCAAGTTTGTTATTTTGTCGAAACTTTTCATTTCACAAGTGCTTACACACTTGTGGTTTATAAAAATCATACTTGTTAGTGTAAGATCCGTCTTTTAGAAAACATGATTTCTTTGACACGTGGTTCTTTGAAAATACCACTTGCAGATGCGTAGATCCGCTAGTTTTAAACACTATTGTACAAGTTAAAACACTTTTACACAAGTAAAGCATTTTTACACAAGTTCATGTTTCATGTGTGGTAGAGTTTCACCTTTTAACCCTTGTTTCTTCTAAAATAGCTTTGTGTCATGATTCAAGAACATGACTATACCGGGTTAAACGATGATCCGAGCTACCACAACATAGATCGGGTCTAAATAAACACAACTTTCAATTACTACAATATTTACACAACACATGAGCTATTAACCACCACTTTAAGTGTTTTAGGTAGACTTTTGTGCATCATTTTGCATTTTAACGAGATTTAACCGATACAAATCCTTTTAACCATTTTAGATCAGTTCAAATACGAGTTTTAAGCATTATACCTCTAGCTCAAGGCTAGGGAAGGATCTTGACGAAAATGGCGTGGATAAAAGCTAAAGAAAGAGGTCCTTCGCGTTCCGCTTGCTCCAAGCTTCCTAATACGTGACCCTTGATGTTTGTAGATGCTTGGAATGATGATGATCAAACTCGAAAATGGGTGGGTGGTTATAGGGGGGTTCGGCCGAGAGTTAGAGAGCAAGAGGGAGAGAGGTGTGTTGTGGTGTAATGTGATGAATGATCAAAATGTGTTAAGTGTTATCTTATAGACAAACTCTAGAGTTATTAACCATTGGAAATTATGTCCCCAAGATATTAAGCATACAAGATTAACCAAATCAATGAAGTACAAGTGTGCCCCCTCTCTAGTTGGGGCCGGTTAGGAATGGGGGGGGGGGGGGTTTAGTCCGATTTCAACTAGTAATTAGGTAATTAGTTAGGTTAAATTAAGTGTTTAACTCGGTTACTTGTGTATAGCATGTTATGACGGGTGTTAGGGTATTCGGGGACCCTAACTGGCTCAGAAAAAGAGAAGTAATGAAAATAACAATATTTTCATGTTCCGGGTAAAGTCCGGTTGTTTGGTTGGATAGTAATCCGTTAAAGTGTTAACAAAGCTTTAAAGTGTCGTTATTACTCTCTTTAGTGACACAGCTTATTCCTGACACTTTGGAAAGTGTCTAGTATTATTTTCTCATGTTTTGGCACTTTATTAGTTAGCTAGAAGCTGAAATATTATGTAAAGTGCTGAGTTTTGTGCTTAGAGTACGTTTTAGGCACATCCAGTCATTGTGACTTATCCCTAGAGACGCAGTTCCACAACCCTTGTATTCCTACACTCACTACTAGTGTAGCCAAATATCTCAGGCTCTTATAGGCCTTGGAGGCAGTGTTTGCCTGATGCTGGCTTTATCAGCATGTTCAATAGGTTATCCGTTATTGTGCTACTGTGCTTTTTGTGCATCGTGGTTGTCACTAAGGTTCAGTATGTAAATAATGTAGTGACGATAAGTAAAGTATGATGCAAGTAAGTACATGTATCCGATATTAAGTAGCAGTTCATCAGCTAGTTCAAACAAGCACAGTAATTAAGCAGTAATTAATCATTAATTAAGTCGTACGGATACCTGGTTTGGTGCGGGTTGTCACATTCTCCCCCCGTTAAATAAATTTCGTCCCGAAATTTAAGTTCTGCTACTAGATGCAGGGTTCTTTCGAAAAATGTGGGGGTATTTCTCTTTCATCCGGTCCTCACGCTCCCAGGTGAACTCAGGACCATGTCTGGCATTCCAACGAACTTTGACGAGTTTGACACTGCTCCGGCGGGTCTTGTTCACTTTCCAATCCGTGACCTCAACAGGTTCTTCAACGAAGTGGAGCGTGTCGTCAACATGAATCTCGTCGGTGGGAATGGCAACGGTGACTTGAGTTGGACTTTTCTTTAGGTTGGATACATGAAATGTATCGTGAACACCATTCAGTTCAGCAGGTAGGTCCAACTTGTATGCTACTAGTCCTATTCTTTCCAGAATTCTGAAAGGACCAATGTAGCGCGGATTTAACTTCCCACGCTTCCCAAAGCGTGCCACCCCCTTCCAGGGTGATACCTTTAATAAAACCATTTCTCCAACTTGGAAATCCACATGTTTCCGGTTCGGATCCGCATAGGCCTTTTGTCTGTGGCGAGCTGCTTCGATGCGTTTAAGAATCTGCGCGATCTTGTCTGTCGTCTCTTGGACGATTTCGGGACCAGCAAGCTGTCTATCACCTGCGTCAGCCCAGCATAAGGGTGATCGACACTTGCGTCCGTAAAGGGCTTCAAATGGCGCGACACCAATACTGGTGTGGTAGCTGTTGTTGTACGAAAATTCGACCAAAGGCAAATGCTTATCCCAGCTACCGCCCAAATCCATAACACACGCTCTCAGCATGTCTTCCAAAGTTTGTATCGTTCGCTCGCTCTGGCCGTCAGTTTGCGGATGAAACGCAGTGCTCAGATTCAATTGTGAGCCAAAGGCTTCTTGAAAGGATTGCCATATCCTTGACACAAACCTTCCGTCTCTATCAGAGATGATCGAGAGAGGCACTCTATGGCGTGCAACGATTTCTCTCATGTAAATTTCAGCCAATTTGCTAGTGCTATCTTTCTCTTTGATTGGCAAGAAGTGCGCGGATTTTGTTAGTCGGTCAACTATAACCCAAATCATATCATGGCCTCTTGGCGTTCTTGGCAATTTCGTAATAAAATCCATTGAGATTTGTTCCCATTTCCACTTGGGAATCTCAGGTTGTTGCAGAAGTCCTGAAGGCTTCTGGTATTCCGCTTTAACCTTAGCGCACGTTAAACATTTGCTCACGTAAACAGCAACGTCGCCTTTCATCCTAGGCCACCAATAATAATCTTTGAGATCCTGGTACATCTTATCCGCTCCTGGATGTATAGAGTACCATGATTTGTGAGCTTCATCAAAAATAACTTCCCTTAAATCACCAAACAGAGGAACCCAAATCCTCTTCTCAAAACATAACGTTCCTTCCTCGTTTGGCACCAAAAGCTTCTCCATCCCACGGAGATATTCTTCTTCGAGATTCCTTTCCTTGAGAGCTTCCTTTTGTGCGGCACGAATGCGCAAGGAAAGATCAGTTCGTATAATCATTTCTAAAGCTCTAACCCTTATGGGCTTGATTCTCTCTTTACGACTTAGGGCATCGGCGACTACATTCGCCTTCCCTGGATGATACTTTATCTCGCAGTCGTAGTCGTTCAACAATTCAACCCATCGTCTTTGCCTCATATTCAACTCCTTCTGGTTGAATATATGCTGTAGGCTCTTGTGATCTGTAAAGATTGTACACTTCGTACCATAAAGGTAGTGTCTCCAGATCTTTAAAGCAAAAACCACTGCGCCGAGCTCCAAATCGTGTGTGGTATAGTTCTTTTCGTGCACTTTCAATTGACGCGATGCGTAAGCAATAACCTTTTGGCGTTGCATCAACACGCAACCCAATCCTTGGCACGATGCGTCGCAGTATACCACAAAATCATCTGTACCTTCTGGTAGAGCTAAAATTGGCGCGTTACAAAGCTTATCCTTCAATATCTGAAACGCTTCATCCTGTTTGATTTCCCAATCAAACTTCTTATCCTTCTGCGTGAGGAGCGTCAATGGTTGAGCGATCTTTGAAAAATTCTCAATGAATCTTCAGTAATAGCCAGCCAAACCTAGAAATTGTCGAATCTCGGTTGGCGTCCTTGGCGTTTCCCAACCCTTGATCGCCTCGATCTTTGTGGGATCAACATGGATTCAATTTCCATTAACCACATGTCCAAGAAACTGGACTTCACGTAGCCAAAATTCGCACTTGGAGAATTTGGCATACAGCTGTTCCTTCTTCAGTAGCTCTAGAATGGCTCTAAGATGCTGCTCGTGTTCAGCCTTCGTCTTTGAATAAATTAAAATGTCGTCGATGAACACAATCACGAACTTATCCAAATACGGCTTGCAAACTCTATTCATCAAATCCATAAAGACTGCAGGTGCGTTTGTCAAACCAAACGGCATAACTAAGAACTCGTAGTGCCCATAACGAGTTCTGAAGGCTGTCTTTGGGATACTTTCCTCTTGTATCCTTAACTGATGGTATCCAGATCGAAGATCGATCTTTGAATAAAAGCTTGAACCTTGCAGTTGGTCGAACAGATCATCGATTCTTGGCAGAGGATATCTATTCTTGATCGTCAGCTTGTTCAGCTCCCGGTAGTCGATGCACATACGAAAACTACCGTCCTTCTTCTTGACAAACAGGACCGGAGCTCCCCAAGGCGAGAAGCTTGGTCGGATAAAACCCTTGTCTAACAACTCTTGAAGTTGTGTTGACAGTTCCTGCATCTCAGACGGAGCAAGTCTATAAGGTGCCTTAGCCACAGGCGCAGCGCCTGGAACTAAGTCGATATGAAACTCTACTTGCCTCTGAGGTGGCAGTCCAGGCAAGTCTTCTGGGAAGACTTCTGGATACTCCCTCACGATAGGGATGTCTTCGATTCTTGGCTCAGCAGCCTTCTTATCCACAATGTGTGCCAGGAGGGCAACACATCATTTCTGCAAACACTTCCTTGCTTTCAAGCAGCTGATAATCCTCAACGGCGTCTCACGCTTCTCTCCATGAACAACAATGGTCTCACCATCATCGGTTGGGATACGAACAACCTTTTCGTGATATACTATCTCAGCCTTGTTGCCTGATAACCAATCCATTCCTACTACCACGTCGAAGCTTCCCAACTGGACTGGTAGCAGATCCAGAGCAAACTCACGTTCTCCTAATTCGATCACACAACCTCTGATAACTTCATTGGCTTCTACTAACTTCCCATTAGCTAATTTGATCGAGTAGGGAATATCTAACTTACTAGCGGCTAACCCAAGCATATTCTTAAATTCTAACGACACGAAGCTATAATCGGCACCAGTATCAAATAAAACGGATGCATAGCGTTGGTTCACAGGGAACGTACCAGTAACGACATTGGGGTCCTGGCGCGCCTTCCCTTGCTCCGATTTGAAACACTCTTCCACGGGCTTGGTTTAAGTCTGGGCAGTTCTTCTTAAAATGCCCGATATCACCGCAGTTAAAGCATCCAAGTCTTTGCCCGTTTCCACCAACTTGATCATTCCTCTGATTACGATTCACAGCGCCCGCTTGGTTAGCATTGTTGCCCCGATTCTCGTTACCTCCATAGTTTCCTTGTGGGCGATTACCACCACGATTATTATTCCTATTCTCAAATCCTCCCTGGCCTCCCCGGCCAGCACTAGCCCAACAAGTGTCCTTTGAGTGGCCACGTTTCCCACATGCTTCGCATACTTTTAGCCCGCACTGACCAGAATGGTGGCGCTGGCAGGTGTTGCATTTGGGCTGGGCGCCCATATTTCCTCTTCCTTTCTTTTCCCTACCAGTTGTAACCTGAGTTGGCGTGTCTGATCCTCCTTTCTTAACCACCACACTGGCACCCTGCTTGAAGTTCGAGAACTTCCGTTTGTTACCTCCCGATGACTCGACGTGAGTCTCTGCCTTCTTTGTCTTGATCTCATCAAACTTGTTCAAACGAATTGCCTCCTCGGTGAGAGCCACGCTCAAATCGATGGCTTCAGTGATAGTTGCTGGTTTGGAGGAGGTCACCATACTTATGATTTGAGGAGCTAAACCCCAAATGAAGCGCTCGATTCGCTTGTATTCCGGTGTAACCATGTAAGGAACCACTTGAGATAAGTCGTGAAACCTTTGAACGTACTCTGCTATCTTTGGACCGTCCATTTTCAAGTGCCAAAATTCAGTTTCCAACTTTTGAATTTCTGCGCGAGAGCAGTACTTTTTGCGCATAAGTTCTTTTAATTCGGTCCAGGTCAGCGCGTAGGCAGCAGCTTCGCCTAGTGTCTGTACTTGCAGATTCCACCAAGAGAGGGCTCCATCCAAGAATAGCCTTGAGATATAGGTGACTTGCTGATCCAGTGCGCACTTGCTCATGCGAAGAACAGATTCGGTTTTCTCAGCCCAACGAACAAAGGCGACAGCACCTCCAGTGCCATCGAAGTTGACCGGTTTGCAGTCTAGAAACTGCTTGTAGGTGCACCCTGCACATACGTTATAACATATGAATGGCATTAGCATCTTTGCTAGAGATATCCAATTAGGCCACGGTGTGTCTCAATGACTAGGTATTACCGTGAGGTGGATTGTTATTGCCTTGGTTAATACTTCCGCTCGTTCCTGGCTGAGATGCTGCATACTGTGCTATGGCAGCAGCAATGACTTGTTGTAGCTCTGCCTCATTAGTAGGCATGCGTGTCTCACGTCTTGGCGGCATCTTCTAAAAGATGGTTTAAGTTGGTCAGGTCATAATAAGTAGAGTGCACGTAAGTATACAACAATATCAATACATAACATCTCATGTTATCAATCACATAACATCTCATGTTATAAATAGATCACCCATATTGATAGCCTCTGCAATGTTTGAGGGCTTCGAGGTAGTAACCATACCCCTGATCTGGAGTGCAAGTGTCCAAATGAATCGTTCAATCCTTTTGAACTCCGGTTTGACTAAGTAGGGGGGGGGCGACCCTAGATAAGTCGTGCGATCACTGGACAAGTTCAGGAATTTCTGGCTCGTCCATTTTCAAATTCCTGAACTCCACCTCAAGCTTCTAAATTCCAGTCCTAAAACAACATTTCTTCTCAATCGTTTCCTTGAGCTCGTCCCAGCTCAGTGCATAAGCAGCGTCTATGCCAAGGGTCTGAACCTGGAGGTTCCATTAAGAGAGTGTGCCATCTAGAAATATCCCCGAGATATAGGTAACACTCTGTTGGGGCGAACAGTTACTCATTCTTAGAATGGAGTCGGTCTTTTCGGACCAACGAACAAATGCAACGGTGCCTCCTGTTCCGTCAAAGTTCAAAGGCTTGCAGTTCAGGAACTGTTTATAGGTGCAGCCAGTTGGAGGGTTATTTCCAGTAATACCATCGTTGTACTTAGAGCGGAGGGCTTCATGTCGTGCATTTATCTGTGAGATGCGTTCTTGCAGCTCGGCTTCTGTCCTTGGCAACGTACTGGTGTTTGTGTCACTTCTGGGTGACATTCCCTTTTGTCGAAGTGGTGTGAAGCGGGTTAGACAACGTTTCAATTGTCTATGAGGTGTATATAGCAACATAAGCCATCATGTAATCACCCAATTTCACACGCAAATATACTCACTGTATGAGTGGGGAAGTAAATTTCTGAGCCTTCACATAGGCTTGCCAATTTGGCTTGTTGCTCGTAATAGAATGAACTCGAGGCTACATCGCCTTGGTCATTCGTGTTTAAGTTATTTCCTGCTGCATTGGTTATCATTAGCTTGACCGCAGAGTCCACCAGGATTCCTATGCACTACAAATCGTTATTACGTGGGCCCCCGTAATAATAAATTGTCTTGCACAGTTACCCCAAATTTTCTCTCGTCCAAGCAGATGATCAATCAAGGAGCAACAGTAGGTGCATTGGCATGAACAGGGTCATGCTCCAATGCGGGGTCAGGAGCAGCGCCTGGCTCAGGGGCCACGGCCGGCTCCGGATCAAAAACTCCATCACAAGATCAGCTGGATCATCAAACACAGGGGTTACAGGATCCTCCAAAGGCTGGTCTAAGTGCATGAACTCAATGTCATGGTCTGGATCAAAACCAGGTGGAAAAACAGAATCGTCCTCAATATCGTGATCAAACTCAAGTCTGTGTGCGGGAACTGGGGCAGCTGATGATGCCATATCAGGGTCGGCGTCGTGTGAGTGGTGCTGCACCCCCTGTATGTGCAAAGATGCGGATGTCAGAAACTCAAATGAGTCTGGGATAGGGGAATTGGCATGAGTTTCCCCTGCAGAAGCGTCCGCATGCAGTAGTCTAATACCAGCAGCAATAGGGTCCTGCCCTCGAATGGGTCCTCCTCTAGTAGGTCGTTATCGTCGTTAGAGGCCACGTTGGGGGGCATATCATCAACAGGATGAGTGGCAAGGGGGCAAATTCCCAACAAGATGGCCGTCAGTAGGCTCTGCTACGACTTCAGGCAGTGCAAAAGGGCTGAAAGTCGTCATTGTCTGTGCCGGTAGTATCGGAAATGTACACCTCGTGCTTCGATGAAACTATGTCGTCTGATACTATGGCCATGGGATTCGTAGTGTCCATCTTTCTAGTACTTGATGAAAGCATGATGTTTGTAACACAAACGCATATACGTATAATAATCAATCATATAATCAGTTAATCACATAGTCACTAAGTAAGCATTCAAATCATTCTCCTAGTCTAATTAGCCAATTTCTCCCAGTCTTTAAGACTGCTCTATCATCCACCTCGACCTCTTAGATCGAGCCTCGGTCCCCTTGACCGAGCCTCAGCCTTCATGACTGAGCCTACTCTTCCTAGCCAACTACCTTGGTCACCTAGACCAAGCCTCGATCCTCCAGACCGAGCCTCAACCCTCCAGGCTGAGCCTATAATAAATCAACGTGTTCAACTACCTCGGTCACCTAGACCGAGCCTCGATCCTCCAGACCGAGCCTCAGCCCTCCAAGCTGAGCCTATAATAAATCAACGTACTCAACTACCTCGGTCACCTAGACCGAGCCTCGATCCTCCAGACCGAGCCTCAGCCCTCCAGGCTGAGCCTATAAATAATAAAATGTGCTCAACATTTGTTTGTAAAAAGTTTTGGATCTGGACTTAAGTGGTATGCAGAAAATTTTTTTCGTGAGAGCCCTAGTGATCATAGTCTAGACTCGAGGAAGAATCCTAGTTCGCTATGATCAGAGCTCTGATACCAAGCTGTCACACCCTGGCTTTGCGGAAGCGTGGTCAATTTTGGTGTGACTTCTTAATACCATAGCTTAATCATAACAAAGCTATATGAAATAAAATCATGCAAGATCATCCGTTTGAATTAAGTTCTAAAACCAGAGTAACATACCATTGTCTTAAAGACTTACAACATCATAACATAAAACATTGTCTTGAACAACATAAACAGTAACATGAAATAAGCGCAGTTTAAGATTTGTGACTTGTCCAGGAAAGAGTCACATTTCCTAAACTGGGATGACCTTGGAACCCAATATGCAGCGGGAAAACACGTCATACCGTGCCAGATCCTGTTAATTTCCTGAAATACATGTGAGTTGAAAAATCAACAATAATGTTGAGCGAGTTCATGTGCAAGTGAGTATGTAAAACACTTGTAAGTATAAAAGTTCCCTGGTATGTAGCAGTGTAAGGAAAAGAGATCACCAATGGTTTGCAAGGCCATTAGCATGTGTGAAATGCAAGTAGGAAGACTCAACCTAGCAGATTTTTGCGTCGGGTACAAAGTCACTCAAGGTCCGTTCTGTTGGTCCTCTTAGAGGTCCGTTCTGTTAGGCCTAGAGTTGGGCTCGCTACACCCAGATAGATCTACCGCTTACGTCCCTCGGTGTTCTGCCTACCCATTCACATGATCTAAGTAGTAAACCTCCTTACGTTAACATACCGTGTATAATAGTACTTGTAAACAAAGTAACATGTATTTCACCCCCACAGTTAAGAAAACTGAAAACAGTTAGAGAAAAGGGGGACATGAACTCACAGTCGGTGCGTCTCTACCAAGTACTCCAAAATCAGAAAGCTGTGCGACGACCTACAAGTGCTAATTTTATTAGACGGACGGCCGTGCCTTAGCTTTATAGTTTAAGTCTTTGGGAAATAGTTAGACAACTATTTCGTGTTCACGTTCTGTATATACTTGGTAGTTAATCTCCTTCCCAAGGATGGGGGATTCAATACATGTGCGTTCAAATAAAACCATTAAGTCTCACTTAATATATATATACCTTTCCAATTCCAAAATATAAGTATTTTTCTCAAAAAAATATTTTCATTTCACATAGTTTTTCTCCAATAATACGTTGTTAAAATACGCGTTCATAAATATTTCTGTAAGTGCGTAAGTTACGTTTTAACAATTGAGTGGTAATATAATTACCGGTGTAACTTATACATATTTATGGTGAAAGCGTTCGTATTATTTTGGATTCGTTGACGTTCGTAAATATTATTTTTACTCTAAAAATAATATTTATGTATTTCACAAAATAATCATAAACAGTGTGTGAAAAATATATATATTTATCACGTTAAATTTTGTGAAAATCCCACCTCCGAATATTTAGTAAATAAAGTCATGGCGAAACTTATGTTTCGAGGACATGTCAAAATAATTCTAACACTTGTAGTGTAAATAGTTCTAAGTGTTAGGTTTTTAGAAAAATTTCGCCAGAGTTTCCTCTGTAACTGGAGGTGGCCACGCTTTCAAGCGTATCATTTTCTTTATCAAATCAACTCAACAATTTTCTTTATTCAATCAAACAATTTCCGACACATCAAACTAGTCGACAAGTATGTAAATCGCATGAACTTGTAGTTTTTCCGAAACTATAGTGTAAATCCCATTATTTTTGTGGATCTTTATATAAAGTAATTTTGATCTCGTAAAAACCTCGTTTTTAGAGAAATCTGTCTTTACAACTTCTCGTCATCTTTTACCAAGTTTGTTATTTTGTCGAAACTTTTCATTTCACAAGTGCTTACACACTTGTGGTTTATAAAAATCATACTTGTTAGTGTAAGATCCGTCTTTTAGAAAACATGATTTCTTTGACACGTGGTTCTTTGAAAATACCACTTGCAGATGCGTAGATCCGCTAGTTTTAAACACTATTGTACAAGTTAAAACACTTTTACACAAGTAAAGCATTTTTACACAAGTTCATGTTTCATGTGTGGTAGAGTTTCACCTTTTAACCCTTGTTTCTTCTAAAATAGCTTTGTGTCATGATTCAAGAACATGACTATACCGGGTTAAACGATGATCCGAGCTACCACAACATAGATCGGGTCTAAATAAACACAACTTTCAATTACTACAATATTTACACAACACATGAGCTATTAACCACCACTTTAAGTGTTTTAAGTAGACTTTTGTGCATCATTTTGCATTTTAACGAGATTTAACCGATACAAATCCTTTTAACCACTTTAGATTAGTTTAAATACGAGTTTTAAGCATTATACCTCTAGCTCAAGGCTAGGGAAGGATCTTGACGAAAATGGCGTGGATAAAAGCTAAAGAAAGAGGTCCTTCGCGTTCCGCTTGCTCCAAGCTTCCTAATACGTGACCCTTGATGTTTGTAGATGCTTGGAATGATGATGATCAAACTCGAAAATGGGTGGGTGGTTATAGGGGGGTTCGGCCGAGAGTTAGAGAGCAAGAGGGAGAGAGGTGTGTTGTGGTGTAATGTGATGAATGATCAAAATGTGTTAAGTGTGATCTTATAGACAAACTCTAGAGTTATTAACCATTGGAAATTATGTCCCCAAGATATTAAGCATACAAGATTAACCAAATCAATGAAGTACAAGTGTGCCCCCTCTCTAGTTGGGGCCGGTTAGGAATGGGGGGGGGGGGGGTTTAGTCCGATTTCAACTAGTAATTAGGTAATTAGTTAGGTTAAATTAAGTGTTTAACTCGGTTACTTGTGTATAGCATGTTATGACGGGTGTTAGGGTATTCGGGGACCCTAACTGGCTCAGAAAAAGAGAAGTAATGAAAATAACAATATTTTCATGTTCCGGGTAAAGTCCGGTTGTTTGGTTGGATAGTAATCCGTTAAAGTGTTAACAAAGCTTTAAAGTGTCGTTATTACTCTCTTTAGTGACACAGCTTATTCCTGACACTTTGGAAAGTGTCTAGTATTATTTTCTCATGTTTTGGCACTTTATTAGTTAGCTAGAAGCTGAAATATTATGTAAAGTGCTGAGTTTTGTGCTTAGAGTACGTTTTAGGCACATCCAGTCATTGTGACTTATCCCTAGAGACGCAGTTCCACAACCCGTGTATTCCTACACTCACTACTAGTGTAGCCAAATATCTCAGGCTCTTATAGGCCTTGGAGGCAGTGTTTGCCTGATGCTGGCTTTATCAGCATGTTCAATAGGTTATCCGTTATTGTGCTACTGTGCTTTTTGTGCATCATGGTTGTCACTAAGGTTCAGTATGTAAATAATGTAGTGACGATAAGTAAAGTATGATGCAAGTAAGTACATGTATCCGATATCAAGTAGCAGTTCATCAGCTAGTTCAAACAAGCACAGTAATTAAGCAGTAATTAATCATTAATTAAGTCGTACGGATACCTGGTTTGGTGCGGGTTGTCACAAAGTGCAAGTAGGAAGACTCAAACCTAGCAGATTTAGCGTTGGGTACAAAGTCACTCCAAGGTCCGTTCTGTTGGGCCTCTCAGAGGTCCGTTCTGTTGGGCCTAGAGTTGGGCTCGCTACACCCAGATAGATCTACCGCTTACGTCCCTCGGTCCTACAATGAGGATTAATGGCCTCCAGTTTCTGCCTACCCACTCACATGATCTAAGTAATAAACCTCCTTACGCTAACCATACCGTGTATAAAGTACTTGTAAACAAAGTAACATGTATTTCACCCCCGCAGTTAAGAAAACTGAAAACAGTTAGAGAAAAGGGGGACATGAACTCACAGTGGTGCGTCTCTACCAAGTATGCCTCCAAATCAATCAGCTGTATGACGACCTACACGTGCTAACTCTATTAGAAGGATGGCCGTGCCTTAGCTTTATGGTTTAAGTTTTTGGGAAATAGTTAGGCAACTATTTCGTGTTTACATTCTGTATACTTGGTAGTTATTCTCCTCCCCAAGGATGGGGGATTCAATACATGTGTGTTCGTAACATTCAGATTTCACTATTAAGTCTCACTTAATATATTTTATTTCCAACTCCAAAATATAAATATTCTTCCCAAAAATATTATATTTTAATACATGTGATTTCCCAAAATAATACTTAGTAATATTATTTTTACTCTAAAAATAATATTTACGTATTTCACAAAATAATCATAAACACTTATACAAGTGATGTTGTGAAAAATATATACTAATATATATATGTATCACGTTTTATTTTGTGAAATCCCACCTCCGATATTTTATAAATAAAGTCGTGGCGAAATTCATAGTTTGAAAACAAGTCAAAATGCCTCTCTAACACTTATAGTGAAAATATTTCTAAGTGTTAGGCTTTTTGGAAAAATTTCGCCAGAGTTTCCTCTGTAACTGGAGATGGCCACGCTTTCTAGCGTATCATTTTCTTTTATAAATCAACTCAACAATCTTCTTATTCAATCAAAACAACGTTTAAACCACAACTAGTCAAAATATGTGTATAAATCGCATAAACTTCATGAACTCGTGGTTTATCCAAACTGTGAAGTAAATCTCATTCCTTTTAGTGGATCTTTATATAAAACAATCCGATTTTGTAAAAACCTCGTTTTTATGGAAGTTCCGTCTTTACAACTTCTCGTCAACTTTTACAAAAATAGTTATTTTGTCGAAACTTTGTGTTACGCAAGTGTTTACACACTTGTGTGTTCTAAAACCATTCTTGTTAGTGTAAGATCCATTTTTTTTAGAAAGCATGATTTCTTTAACGCTTGGTCCTTTGAAAATACCACTTGCAGATACGTAGATCTGCTAGTTTTAAACACTATTCCACAAGTAAAACATTTTTACACAAGTTCATGGTTCGCGTGTGGTAGAGTTTCACCCTTTAACCCTTGTTCTACTTAAACAAGCTTTATGTCATAATCCAAGATCATGACTAAACCGGGTTAAATGATGATCCGAGCTACCACAACATAGATCGGGTCTAAGTAATCACAAATTTCAATTACTACAACATTTACACAACTAGTGAGCTTTTAACCACCATTTTTCATGTTTTTAGTAGACTTTAATGCACCATTTTGTAAGATTTCGAGTTTTAACCGTTACAAATCGTATTAACCACTTTAGAATAGTTCAAGATAGGGATTTAAACATCATACCACTAGCTCGAGGCTAGGGAAGAATCTACGCGCAAATGAGGTGGATAAAAGCTAGAGAAAGAGGTCATTTGCCTTCCGTTTGCACCAAGCTTCCTAATACGTGATCCTTGAAGCTTGTATGATCTTGTAATGTGAAGATGGAACTCGAAAAATATGATGGATGGGCAAGGGGATCTCGGCCGAAGCCTTAGAGGGCAAGAGAGGAGTGTGAGAGTGTTGTGATGAGTGATGAAAGTTATGTTGTGCCTTAGGTTGATCTTATAGATAATTAGCTTGGTCATTAACCGAAGGTCCTTATGTATTCTAGATATTGGACAATGGTGATTAAAATAATCACACAAGGACAAGGTATGTCCCCCTCATGGGGACGGTTTGGTTAAGGGGGGGGGGGGTCTAGTCCGATTCCAACTAGATAGTTAGGTACACAGTTAGGTTAATATAGTTAAGTTTAGGGATTAACCCGGTTAGTTGTGTGTAGTGCTTTAAAGCGGGTGTTAGGGTATTCAGGGACCCTAACTGGCTTAGAAAAAGATAAATAATGAAAATAACAATATTTTCATGTTCCGGGTAAAGTCCGGTTGTTCGGTTGGATAGTAATCCGTTAAAGCGCTTAACAAAGCTTTAAAGTGTCGTTAATACCCTTTTTAGTGACACAACTCATTTCTGACACTTTGGAAAGTGTCTAGTAATATTTTTCTCATGTTTTGGCACTTTATTAGTTAGCTAAAAGCTGAATTATTATGTAAAGTGCTGAATTTTTGTACTTAGAGTACGTTTTAGGCACATCCAGTCATTGTAACTTATTCCTAGAGACGCAGTTCTACAACCCTTGTATCCCTACACTCACCACTAGTGTAGCAAAATAGTTCTGGCTCATACAGGCCTTAGAGGCAGTGTTTGCCTGATGCTGGCTTTATCAGCATGTTCAATAGGTTATCCGTTATAGTGCTACTGTGCTTTTTGTGCATCATGTTTGTCACTAAGGTTCAGCATGTAAATAATGTAGTGACAGCAAGTAAAGTATGATGCAAGTAAGTACATGTATCAGTAATCAAGTAGTAGTTTATTCACAAGTTCAAGCAAGCACAGTAATTAAGCAGTAATTAATTATTAATTAAGTCGTACGGATACCTGGTTTAGTGAGGGTTGTCACATTCTCCCCCCGTTAGAAAAATTTCGTCCCGAAATTTTAAGTTCTGCTTGTAGATGCAGGGTTCTCAGGAAATAGGTGGGGGTATTTCTCTTTCATCCGGTCCTCACGTTCCCAGGTGTATTCAGGACCGTGTCTGGCATTCCAACGAACTTTGACGAGCTTGACACTGCTCCGGCGAGTCTTGTTTACTTTCCAATCCGTAACCTCAACCGGTTCTTCAACGAAGTGGAGCGTGTCGTCAACATGAATCTCGTCGATGGGAATGGCAATGGTATCTTGAGTTGGACTTTTCTTCAGGTTGGATACATGAAATGTATCGTGAACTGAATGGAGTTCAGCAGGTAAGTCCAGCTTGTATGCTACTAGTCCTATTCTTTCCAAAACTCTGAAAGGACCAATGTAGCGCGGATTTAACTTCCCACGCTTTCCGAAGCGTGCCACACCCTTCCAGGGTGAAACTTTCAATAACACCATTTCTCCAACTTGGAATTCCACATGTTTTCGGTTTGGATCCGCATAGGTCTTCTGTCTGTGGCGAGCTGCTTCGATGCGTTTTAGAATCTGCGCAATCTTGTCTGTCGTCTCTTGGACGATTTCGGGGCCAGCAAGCTGCTTATCACTTGCGTCCGTAAAGGGCTTCAAATGGCGCAACACCAATACTGGTGTGGTAGCTGTTGTTGTATGAAAATTCGACCAAAGGCAAATGCTTATCCCAGCTACCGCCCAAATCCATAACACACGCTCTCAGCATGTCTTCCAAAGTCTGTATCGTTCGCTCGCTTTGACCGTCAGTTTGCGGATGAAACGCAGTGCTCAGATTCAATTGTGAGCCAAGGGCTTCTTGGAAGGATTGCCATATTCTTGACACAAACCTTCCGTCTCTATCAGAGATGATCGAGAGAGGCACTCCATGACGTGCGACGATCTCTCTCATGTATATTTCGGCCAACTTGCTCATATTATCCTTCTCTCTGATAGGTAAGAAGTGTGCTGACTTCGTTAATCGATCCACTATTACCCAAATAGTGTCATGACCTCTTGGCGTCCTTGGCAACTTTGTAACAAAACCCATTGAGATTTGTTCCCCATTTCCGCTTGGGAATCTCAGGTTGTTGCAGAAGTCCTGAAGGCTTCTGGTATTCCGCTTTAACCTTAGCGCATGTTAAACATTAGCTCACATAAACAGCAACATCGCCTTTCATCCTAGGCCACCAATAATAATCTTTGAGATCCTGGTACATCTTATCCGCTCCAGGGTGGATAGAGTACCGCGACTTGTGA
This sequence comes from Helianthus tuberosus, assembly GCA_030545235.1. Lineage (NCBI taxonomy): Eukaryota > Viridiplantae > Streptophyta > Magnoliopsida > Asterales > Asteraceae > Helianthus > Helianthus tuberosus. The sequence goes on along the minus strand of CM060381.1, from coordinate 181,221,778 downwards.
GCTTTATCGAAAATAACCTTACTTAAACCTCCAAACAAAGGAACCCAAATCCTTTTCTCAAAACATGACGTTCCTTCCTTGTTTGGTACCAGTAGCTTCTCCATCCCACGGAGATATTCTTCTTCAAGGTTTCCTTCCTTGAGAGCTTCTTTCTGCGCGGAACGAATGCGCAAGGAAAGATCGGTTCGGATAATCATTTCTAAAGCCCTAACCCTTATGGGCTTGATCCTCTCCTTTTGACTTAGGGCATCGGCGACCACGTTCGCCTTCCCTGGATGGTACTTTATCTCGCAGTCGTAATCATTCAACAATTCAACCCATCCTCTTTGCCTCATATTCTGCTCCTTCTGATTGAATATGTGTTGTAGGCTCTTGTGATCTGTGAAGATTGTACACTTTGTACCATAGAGGTAGTGTCTCCAGATCTTTAATGCAAGAACCACTGCGCCTAGCCCAAATCGTGCGTGGTATAGTTATTTTCGTGCACTTTCAATTGGCGTGATGCGTAAGCAATAACCTTTTGGCGTTGCATCAGCACACAACCCAATCCTTGACGCGAAGCGTCACAGTATACCACAAAATCATCTGTACCTTCCGGTAGTGCTAAGATTGGCGCATGGCAGAGCTTATCCTTCAATACCTGGAACGCTTCTTCCTGTTTGATTCCCCAATCTAACTTCTTATCTTTCTGCGTGAGGAGCGTCAATGGTTGAGCGATTTTTGAAAAATCCTCAATGAACCTTCGATGGTAGCCAGCCAAACCCAAGAATTGTCGAATCTCGGTTGGCGTCTTAGGCGTTTCCCAATTCTTGATCGCTTCGATCTTTGTGGGATCAACATGGATTCCATTTCCATTAACCACATGTTCAAGAAATTGGACTTCACGTAGCCAAAACTCGCACTTAGAGAATTTGGCGTACAACTGTTCTTTCTTTAGCAGCTCCAAAATAGCTCTTAGATGCTGTTCGTTCTCAGCCTTTGTCCTTGAATAAATCAAGATGTCGTCGATAAACACTATCACGAACTTGTCCAAGTACGGCTTGCAAACTCTATTCATCACGTCCATAAAGACTGCAGGTGCGTTTGTCAAACCAAACGGCATAACAAGGAACTCGTAGTGTCCATAACGAGTTCTGAAGGCTGTCTTCGGGATACTCTCCTCTTGTATCCTTAACTGATGGTATCCAGATCGAAGGTCGATCTTTGAATAAAAGCTTGAGCCTTGCAGTTGATCGAATAGATCATCGATTCTTGGCAGAGGATATCTATTCTTGATCGTCAGCTTGTTCAGCTCCCGGTAGTCGATGCACATACGAAAACTACCGTCCTTCTTCTTGACAAACAGGACCGGAGCTCCCCAAGGCGAGAAGCTTGGTCGGATAAATCCCTTGTCTAACAACTCTTGAAGTTGTGTCGACAGTTCCTGCATCTCAGACGGAGCAAGTCTATAAGGTGCCTTAGCCACAGGCGCGGCGCCTGGAACTAAGTCAATGCGGAACTCTACTTGTCTCTGAGGTGGCAGTCCAGGTAAGTCCTCTGGGAAGACTTCTGGATATTCCCTCACGACAGGGATGTCTTCGATTCTCGGCTCAGCAGCCTTCTTATCCACCATGTGTGCCAGGAAGGCAACACGTCCCTTCTGCAAACACTTCCGTGCTTTCAGGCAGCTAATAATTCTTAACGGCGTATCACGCTTCTCCCCGTGAACCATAATTGTCTCGCCATCCTCGGTTGGGATACGAACAACCTTTTCGTGACAAACTATCTCAGCCTTGTTTCCTGATAACCAATCCATTCCTACCACTACGTCAAAGCTTCCCAACTGGACTGGTAGTAAATCCAAAGCAAACTCACGCTCTCCTAATTCGATCACACAACCTCTGATAACTTCATTGGCTTCTACTAACTTCCCATTAGCCAATTCGATTGGGTAGGGAATATCTAACTTACTAGCGGTTAAACCAAGCGTATTCTCAAATTCTAACGATACGAAGCTATAATTGGCACCAGTATCGAACAAAATAGATGCAAAAGTTTTGGTTGATAGGGAACGTACCAGTAGTCATGCCTGGATCCTGGCATGCTACACAAGCTCCGATGTTGGATGTCCTTTCACGGTCTTGTTTCAACTTCGGGCATTCCCTCTTAAGATGTCCAACATCCCCACAATGGAAGCATCCTGGATACCTCCCATTTCTACCTTGAGCGTTGTTACTGTTTTCTCCTTGTCTGGGACCCTTCATCCCACAACCATCCTAGTTGTGTCCTTTCCTTCCGTACCTAGGCTTCCGACATCCATAATTGTGGTGACACTTGCACTCAGCACGTCTTGGTTCAGTTTCTAAGTAAATCTTATCATTGGCCTGTTTATTGTTAGGGCAATCTTTCTTGAAATGCCCTTTGTCCCCGCAGTCAAAACAACCTCGAATAGATCTTTGTTCATCCTCATTCATTCGGGTATCTTCGGTGAGCTTCCTTTTGTTCTTTCCGGACGACTCTACCTGAGCCTCCTCCTTCCTGTCAGGGTTCGCAAGTTCTTCTAGTCTAATTGCCTCCGTAGCGAGAGCCAAACCCATCTTACTTGCAACATCAGTTGTTGGTGGCGTTGATGTTGTCATCAAGCTCAAGACTTGAGGCGCCAGTTCCCAAATGAATTGTTCCAATTTCTTTAATTCTGGTTTCACCAGGTACGGAACAACTCGTGACGAATCATGAAGTCTTTGCACGTACTCCAACACCTTCGGACCTTCCATCATCAGGCTCCGAAGTTCATCCTCCCACTTCTGGGTTTCCGTTTGGGGGCAATACTTCTTATGCATCATTCCTTTCAACTCATCCCAAGTTAACGCGTATGCTGTAGTTAGGCCCATTATTCGAACCTGAAGATTCCACCATAATCGAGCTCCATCTTGAAACAACTCGGAAACGTATGGAACTTGTTGTTCTGGCGTACAACCACTCATCCGAAGGATGGAATCCATACTCTCGATCCATTTTACAAAAGCTATGGCACCCCCAGTGCCGTCGAACTTCGGAGGCTTGTAGTTGAGGAAGTTCCAGTAGGAACAACCGTTATTTTTGGAGGTACCTCTGATAGGTTCGGAGCGTAGGGCCTCGTGCTGTGCTATAGCTGCAGCAATTATCTCTTGAAATTCCGCCTCTGAGGTGGGCATGCGCATTTCGCGTCTTGGTGGCATCTTCTAAAAGATGTTTTACGTAGGTTAGGTCATAGTAAGTAGAGTGTACGTAAGTATACAGCAATATCAACACATAACATCTCATGTTATCAATCACATAACATCTCATGTTATAAATGAATCACCCATATTTGTAGCCTCTGCAATGGTTGAGGGCTTCGAGGTAGTAACCATACCCCTGATCTGGGGTGCAAGTGTCCAAATGAATCGTTCAATCCTTTGGAACTCCGGTTTGACTAAGTAGGGGGCGACCCTAGACAAGTCTTGAGATTGCTGGACGTATTCAGGAATCTTTGGTCCGTCCATTTTCAATTCCAGAACTCCACCTCAAGATTCTAAATTCCAGTCCTAAAACAACATTTCTTCTCAATCGTTTCCTTGAGCTCGTCCCAGCTCAGTGCATAAGCAGCGTCTGTGCCAAGGGTCTGAGACTGAAGGTTTCACCATGAGAGTGAGTTATCTAGAAATAACCCCGGGATGTAGGTAACACTCTGTTGGGACGAACAGTCACTCATTCTTGGTATGGAGTTGGTCTTTTTGGACCAACGAACAAATGCAACGGCGCCTCCTGTTCCGTCAAAGTTCAAAGGCTTGCAGTTCAGGAACTGTTTATAGGTGCAGCCAGTTGGAGGGTTATCTCCAGTAATGCCATCGTTGTACTTAGAGCGGAGGGCTTTATGTCGTGCATTTATCTGTGAGATGCGTTCTTGCAGCTCGGCTTCTGTCCTTGGCAACGTACTGGTGTTTGTGTCACGTCTGGGTGACATCCCCTTTTGTCGAAGTGGTGTGAAGCGGGTTAGACAATGTTTCAATTGTCTATGAGCAACATAAGCCCTCATGTAATCACTCAATTTCACTCGCAAATATACTCAATGTATGAGTGGGGAAGTAAATTTCTGAGCCTTCACATAGGCTTGCCAATTTGGCTTATTGCTTGTAATAGAATGAACTCGAGGCTACATCGCCTCGCCTTGGTCATTCGTGTTTTAGATATTTCCTGCTACATTGGTTTTCATTAGCTTGACCCGCAGAGTCCACCAGGATTTCTGTGCACTACAAGTCGTTATTACGTGGGCCCCCGTAATAATAAATTGTCTTGCACAATTACCCCAAATTTTCTCTCGTCCAAGCAGATGATCAATCAAGGAGCAACAACAGGTGCATCGGCATGAACAGGGTCATGCTCCAATGCGGGGTCAGGAGCAACGCCTGGCTCAGGGGCCACGGCTGGCTCCGGATCAAAAACTCCATCTCAAGATCAGCTGGATCAACAAACACAGGGGGTTACAGGATCCTCCAAGGGCTGGTCAAAGTGTATGAACTCAAGGTCATGGTCTGGATCAAAACCAGGTGGAAGAACAAGATCACCCTCAATACTGTGATCAAACTTCAAAGCTGTGTGCAGGAATCGGTGCAGCTGATGATGCCATATCAGGGTCGGCGTCGTGTGAGTAGTGCTGCACTCCCTGTATATGCAAAGATGCGGATGTCAGGAACTCAAATGAGTCTGGGATAGGGGAATGGTCATGAGTTTCCCCTACAGGAGCGTCCGCATGCAGTAGTCTAATACCAGCAGCAATAGGGCCTCGCCCTCAAATGGGTCCTCCTCCAATAGATCGTTATCATCGTCAGAGACCACGTCGGGGGGCATATCGACAACGGGATAAGCGGCAAGGGCACAGGAGCAGGGATCACCGCGAGTGGCTATTTCCCAACAAGATGGCCATTAGTAGGCTCTGCTATGACTTCAGGCAGCGCACAAAGGGCTGAAAGTCGTCATTGTCTGTGCCGGTAGTATCGGAAATGTACACCTCGTGCTTCGATGAAACTATGTCGTCTGATACTATGGCCATGGGATTCGTAGTGTCCATCTTTCTAGTACATGATGAAAGCATGACGTTTGTAACACAAACACATATACGTATGATAATCAATCATATAATCATATAAACATGTTAGCCAATCAAATAATTCTCCTAGTCCCACTAGCCAAATTCTTCCCAGTCTCTAAGACTGCTCTATCATCTACCTCGACCTCTTAGATCGAGCCTCGGTCTCCAATACCGAGCCTCAGCCTCCAAGACTGAGCCTACTCTTCCTAGTCCAACTAGCCAACTACCTCGATCTCTCAGACCGAGCCTCGGTCTCCAATACCGAGCCTCAGCCCCCAAGATTGAGCCTACTCTTCCTAGTCCAACTAGCCAACTACCTCGATCTCTCAGACCGAGCCTCGGCCTCTCAGACCGAGCCTCAGCCCTTCTAGACTGAGCCTATAAATAATAAAATGTGCTCAACATTTGTTTGTAAAAAGTTTTGGATCTGGACTTAAGTGGTATGCAGTAAAAATGTTTTCGTGAGAGCCCTAGTGATCATAGTCTAGACTCGAGAAAGAATCCTAGTTCGCTATGATCAGAGCTCTGATACCAAGCTGTCACACCCTGGCTTTGCGGAAGCGTGGTTAATTTGGTGTGACTTCTTAATACCATAGCTTAACCATAACAAAGCTATATGAAATAAAATCATGCAAGATCATCCATTCGATTAAGTTTTAAAACCAGAGTAACACAACATTGTCTTAGAGACTTACAACCTCATAACATAAAACATTGTCTTGAATAACATAAACAACGACATGAAATGAACGCAGTTTAAGATTTGTGACTTGTCCAGGAAAGAGTCACATTTCCTAAACTGGGATGACCTTGGAACCCTTATGCAGCGGGAAAACATAACATACCGCGCCAGATCTTTAATTTCCTGAAATACATGTAAGTTGAAAAATCAACAATAATGTTGAGCGAGTTCATGTGTAAGTGAGTAAGTAAACCTTTGTGAGTATAAAAATAGTCTTGGTATGTAGCAAATAAGGAAAAAGAGATCACCAATGGGTTGCAAAGCCAATGATATGTGTGAAGTGCAAGTAGGAAGACTCAAACCTAGCAGATTTAGCGTTGGGTACAAAGTCACTCCAAGGTCCGTTCTGTTGGGCCTAGAGTTGGGCTCGCTACACCCAGATAGATCTACCGCTTACGTCCCTCGGTCCTACAATGAGGATTAATGGCCTCCAGTTTCTGCCTACCCACTCACATGATCTAAGTAATAAACCTCCTTACGCTAACCATACCGTGTATAAAGTACTTGTAAACAAAGTAACATGTATTTCACCCCCGCAGTTAAGAAAACTGAAAACAGTTAGAGAAAAGGGGGACATGAACTCACAGTGGTGCGTCTCTACCAAGTATGCCTCCAAATCAATCAGCTGTATGACGACCTACACGTGCTAACTCTATTAGACGGATGGCCGTGCCTTAGCTTTATGGTTTAAGTTTTTGGGAAATAGTTAGGCAACTATTTCGTGTTTACATTCTGTATACTTGGTAGTTATTCTCCTCCCCAAGGATGGGGGATTCAATACATGTGTGTTCGTAACATTCAGATTTCACTATTAAGTCTCACTTAATATATTTTATTTCCAACTCCAAAATATAAATATTCTTCCCAAAAATATTATATTTTAATACATGTGATTTTCCAAAATAATACTTAGTAATATTATTTTTACTCTAAAAATAATATTTACGTATTTCACAAAATAATCATAAACACTTATACAAGTGATGTTGTGAAAAATATATACTAAATATATATATGTATCACGTTTTATTTTGTGAAATCCCACCTCCGATATTTTATAAATAAAGTCGTGGCGAAATTCATAGTTTGAAAACAAGTCAAAATGTCTCTCTAACACTTATAGTGAAAATATTTCTAAGTGTTAGGCTTTTTGGAAAAATTTCGCCAGAATTTCCTCTGTAACTGGAGGTGGCCATGCTTTCTAGCGTATCATTTTCTTTTATAAATCAACTCAACAATCTTCTTATTCAATCAAAACAACGTTTAAACCACAACTAGTCAAAATATGTGTATAAATCGCATAAACTTCATGAACTCGTGGTTTATCCAAACTGTGAAGTAAATCTCATTACTTTTAGTGGATCTTTATATAAAACAATCCGATTTTGTAAAAACCTCGTTTTTATGGAAGTTCCGTCTTTACAACTTCTCGTCAACTTTTACAAAAATAGTTATTTTGTCGAAACTTTGTGTTACGCAAGTGTTTACACACTTGTGTGTTCTAAAACCATTCTTGTTAGTGTAAGATCCATTTTTTTTTTAGAAAGCATGATTTCTTTAACGCTTGGTCCTTTGAAAATACCACTTGCAGATATGTAGATCTGCTAGTTTTAAACACTATTCCACAAGTAAAACATTTTTACACAAGTTCATGGTTCGCGTGTGGTAGAGTTTCACCCTTTAACCCTTGTTCTACTTAAACAAGCTTTATGTCATAATCCAAGATCATGACTAAACCGGGTTAAATGATGATCCGAGCTACCACAACATAGATCGGGTCTAAGTAATCACAAATTTCAATTACTACAACATTTACACAACTAGTGAGCTTTTAACCACCATTTTTCATGTTTTTAGTAGACTTTAATGCACCATTTTGTAAGATTTCGAGTTTTAACCGTTACAAATCGTATTAACCACTTTAGAATAGTTCAAGATAGGGATTTAAACATCATACCACTAGCTCGAGGCTAGGGAAGAATCTACGCGCAAATGAGGTGGATAAAAGCTAGAGAAAGAGGTCCTTTGCCTTCCGTTTGCACCAAGCTTCCTAATATGTGATCCTTGAAGCTTGTATGATCTTGTAATGTGAAGATGGAACTCGAAAAATATGATGGATGGGCAAGGGGATCTCGGCCAAAGCCTTAGAGGGCAAGAGAGGAGTGTGAGAGTGTTGTGATGAGTGATGAAAGTTATGTTGTGCCTTAGGTTGATCTTATAGATAATTAGCTTGGTCATTAACCGAAGGTCCTTATGTATTCTAGATATTGGACAATGGTGATTAAAATAATCACACAAGGACAAGGTATGTCCCCCTCATGGGGACGGTTTGGTTAAGGGGGGGGGGGGTCTAGTCCGATTCCAACTAGATAGTTAGGCACACAGTTAGGTTAATATAGTTAAGTTTAGGGATTAACCCGGTTAGTTGTGTGTAGTGCTTTAAAGCGGGTGTTAGGGTATTCAGGGACCCTAACTGGCTTAGAAAAAGATAAATAATGAAAATAACAATATTTTCATGTTCCGGGTAAAGTCTGGTTGTTCGGTTGGATAGTAATCCGTTAAAGCGCTTAACAAAGCTTTAAAGTGTCGTTAATACCCTTTTTAGTGACACAACTCATTTCTGACACTTTGGAAAGTGTCTAGTAATATTTTTCTCATGTTTTGGCACTTTATTAGTTAGCTAAAAGCTGAATTATTATGTAAAGTGCTGAATTTTTGTACTTAGAGTACGTTTTAGGCACATCAAGTCATTGTAACTTATTCCTAGAGACGCAGTTCTACAACCCTTGTATCCCTACACTCACCACTAGTGTAGCAAAATAGTTCTGGCTCATACAGGCCTTAGAGGCAGTGTTTGCCTGATGCTGGCTTTATCAGCATGTTCAATAGGTTATCCGTTATAGTGCTACTGTGCTTTTTGTGCATCATGTTTGTCACTAAGGTTCAGCATGTAAATAATGTAGTGACAGCAAGTAAAGTATGATGCAAGTAAGTACATGTATCAGTAATCAAGTAGCAGTTTATTCACAAGTTCAAGCAAGCACAGTAATTAAGCAGTAATTAATTATTAATTAAGTCGTACGGATACCTGGTTTAGTGAGGGTTGTCACACAATAGACTTATCTGTGCCAGTATCAAACAATTCCCCGCATAAACATTATTGATAAGGAAAGGTACCTGTTATGCTGTCATCATTCTGTACTGCCTCCGGGGTGTTCATCTGGAAGGCTCACGCATTTGTTTTCTTGGCCTCTTCAGGCTTCTTTATAAGTTTTGGGCAGTTGGTTTTGATGTGCCCTTCCTCGTTACAGTTGTAACAAGTCGCGTTCTTCAACTCCTTGCAATCTAAAGTCTTGTGACCCTTGGTCTTGCAAATTCCACACAGTTTAGCACTTGGGTTAATCGTACATTTTCCAGAATGTTGCTTTCTGCAGTTACTGCATTTGAGTCTGCTAGTAGACTGACTTGAGTTTTTCCTAAACTCGGAATCTTCCCTGTGCTCAGAACTTCCCTTTTTCTTCTTGTCAGATCGATGAGAGTTCTCCTCTTCTCTTTCCCTTTTTCCCTCGCCGGAAGCCTTAACAGACTTATTCCTGATTGCATCTAAAGTGAGAGATAAGGATAAGTCCACCACGGACCTATATGTGGTAGGCCTAGATGCCTTGACATTTCCCTTAATTTCTGGTGCTAGGCCTTCAATAAAACGCGCTATGCGTTTAGGTTCAGGGGTGACTAAATAGGGAACTAGATGGGACATGGTGTTGAAACTTGTCACATATGCTTGACAATCTAAATTCTTCATGACCAGAGTCAAGAAGTCTGTTTCTATCTTTTCTACCTCATGCTGAGGACAGAAGTTTTCCTTGATCAATGCAACAAATTGATCCCAAGATAAGTTATACAATAGGGTCTTCCCAGTGGCTTGGATTAATGATCTCCACCATGCCAATGCTTCTCCTTTGAATGACTGTGAAACAAACTTCACAATATCATGTTCTGCATAACCACTGATGTCTACTACTGTGTCCATCTCATCCAGCCATGTCATACAATCGATGGCTCCTTTTTCTCCTGTGAAGTCCCATGGTTTGCAAGAGACAAAGTATTTATAAGAGTAGGTCTTAACATGTGGCTCTTGATTGAGCACAATTTGTCTGGATGGATCACTTCTCTGATTCGACGAATGATGAGAATCATCCTTATGAGATATATGCATCTTAGAAGGTGGCTTTGTGTGAGGCACAGATTGGGTCCCACTATGAGCACCACTTGAATCTTTGAACTGCCTGTCAATGACTTGAGCGACAGCTTTGTCTATCATCTTCTGTAATTCTGCAGCCGTTACATTCATCCTTGTATTGTCATTCCTCACATTGGGATGATTGTTGACTTCATCTGATTCAGACATGCCGAAGCTTGTTTTCTATAAAACAATCGCCAGTAATTTTGCTTAAGAGTTTATTTCGGAATCATCATCTTCGATGATTCATTAACCATGGTATAAATAGACCATATTTGGTTAATTTGATAATCAGGTTTATTTTAAATTTTCATTATAATTAATCCAGCTATAAGCTATTAAGGATATTGAAATGGCACAAAAGGCCTTGTCACAATGATAGTTTTGAATTTGTAGGCCATGATCTTATAGGATTGAGGCATTAAGGTTTGAACATAGTTCATTACCTTTCTTGACAGAGTGTCAAAGACTACAACTGTCTTTTGTCTTTTAGGACAATAGATATAGCCCGTAGGCATTTCATCACTAATGGATGTTTATGTTATGATCATCTTATAGGATGATATAAGCCATGATTTCTGGATCATTAGGCTAAATCAGGAAATTGGAAGAATCCAATATAGGGATGATTATTGTGATTTTCTCGAACCACATTTGTCAAGAGTGTTAACACGTTCTTAGGTGTTAACAAGGATCTATTATCTTAAAAGGCTTTACCATCTTAGCTATGTCGAAAATGACATATAGGCTAGGTTATACCTTTAAGATTTTCTTTGATATACAATGGCAGAGCAAACATGAATTGAAATGATGTTCTGATTTAGGATATAATACATACATATATTGTTTAATACCAAAGTAAAATAGGAAACTTTTCATAGAAAGCCTCAAAAATACAATAATTGCCCTAAACGGGTCTTATACACAGAAATTCACCCACGCGGGGACTTAAAAGATATATATATATATATGTCCTTATAGGGACTACTATTGAAAATGAAATATAACAAGGAAGTTTCTTCTTCATTCTATTTCCGTAAGTTTTCTCCTTGGTTCCCTGAGTGCGGTACAGATGCTGAAGGTTTTTGTGGGTAGTCGAAATCTTCTACATTAGGAATCTTTGCAAACGTGGAATCCAAGGATTTTATGGTTAATGAATAATATGAATCATGAATAAGGTCAGGACAGGTATAATCCAAGTTGGGGTTCCAAAAACTTAGAGGTAAGAATTATGAGTCCTTTGATTCCATAGGTATTATCTTTGAAGCTGGATCTTCAGGGACAGCTGGTATGAACTCCTCCGAAGTTGGCTTCTCATTTAAAGTTTCAAAAGTCTTGGGTATAGAATTTGAAATATGGTTAATGGGTTCAAAAGGTCATTCCTCCATACTGGTCATGTGCTTATTCGAGCTGTGGTACGAAGCTTATCATTCTTATACTTTGGGTCTGGAGAGCTTCCACCAATGGCAGCTTCGCTCGGCGACACGATCCTGGGATGCATAAATATCGAAAACAATGTATACGTATAACAGGGATGAGATCATTCCTAGTTCAAGTCTAGACTCGGAAGTTAAGGAATGTGCTACTGTGTCATTGAGATTAAACACAAAAGGCTAGTGTTTAATTCCCTCAATGTTGGCTCTGATACCAACCTGTCACACCCCGATATTTCCAAGTATTACCGGTGGGCCCGGTGGGGAGTATCGTGACGTATTTGATATCATCATAGTCAAATAATCACAGTTCAATGCACAGCGGAAGTCTAAAGTAAATATATTACAAACCGATTCAAAAGTAACATCAAATATTACAAACGGATTGTAAGATGGATCCACAGGCGGATCTTAAAACAGAAATATAAACACTGTTCAAAAGACTTTAGACGTTTAGAACTTGCAAGATTCCTTATTAACGCCCTGAGCTCCCAGCCAATTTACGTATAGTACCTGTCACTTAACCTTTTTTGGAAAATACGTCAGTTTACACTGATAAATACAATTAACTGACTCTTTTGAAAATCTTTATAAAAATTGATTTAAATGCACAAGGCACAAATATTCTTTTATAACTTAGGACAATTATATTAATAACAATATTGTATCAGATTTACATGGTTGTCCAACATTTAGGGCCGGTGATTAAACAAACTGATCAAGATTAATCGACACACCACAAATATAACTCACAAGAAGTTACTTCATGAGTGAGTATATCTTTTACATACGCAACAGGAGGTGTTATGCCTACACCTTATGCTTAAGTTGTGGCCATTTATACTTTTTAAATGAGCCAAGGATATCCAGGACACGGTCATTAACCCCCAATGTTATTTGTTATCAAGCAATACTGATTAAAACGGGATTATGCAATTTAATCATCTCCGATCAAAAGGTTTCTACACCCGACCAAGCGGTACTTTTATAATACCGTATCCCAAGCCCGTATAACGGAAAATAAGTTAAAAGTATTTACCTGAGCTAAAATGTAATATTATTCTCAGCCGTATATTCAAATCAGCATGCACAAGTACCTTTACTGGGGCTCTCAATCTGGAACGAAGGTTTTATTAACCTATTAGATTCCTAACGGGTCTTATTTAAGTTGTAACTTAGACCGGTTAGTTTTAAGGAAAGGGTTACGGTTCAAAACGCAAGATTAAGAGAAGACCGGATTAGAATGTGATTTAGACCCGACAAGTATGGAGACTTGTATAATATGGGTAAACTAAACGCATTCTGAATTTTGAAGTGAAAATGATAAGGTTTGGCCTGTTTTGGTTAATTCATGTAAACTAGTCACATAAACCATACTGTTGGATCGTCGTGTGACCCTAACGAGTCAATCAGAAGAGTTTATGATCCATATCAAAGGCGGAATCAATGATATAGACGTGAAACAGCTTGATTCTCCTTAATTATCCTTTTATTAATGATTTCAAAGCAATTCTGATCGTTTGACAAACTGGCAGCACCTCGGCTCTGAAATCAAGACCGTTCCAAATGAATCAACCACTCAGCTATATATTGGGAATATAATTTCGTACGAAATAGGCACAGGCTATTTCGTGTGAAATACCAGTGTGCAATTTCGTACGAAATAGCCCTTGCTATTTCGTGCGAAATACCCCTTATACATACAAACCCTGATTTTGATCCTGCTGAGTACTGGATTATCCTATCTAGACACAAGGCTCTATAAAGACGAAGTTAACAGACATCTATGCACCAACAGACTCCCCCTTGGATGTTGACGAAGTCTTTAGCATCAAATCTTCAGTCTTTAGTCTTTGTCTATCTTCTCACTCTGTCCAATTTGTCTAACACTGTAAGAATCCTTCAATCTCTATCTTCAAGCTCCCCTTTGAATGTTGATCCAGAATGTAGACTCCCCCTTTCAATATGCTGGAGCTCAAATTCTGGTTCAAACTTTACACAAACTTTGCCATGGGGATTTTGTTTCCTGTTTCTCAAAAATATAACATTACAATCTATTGACTTTTAACATCTTTTCACGTTTTTATCAGTTTTAATAACCCACTTAAGTAACTAGGTCCAAGTTAATGACCCTAGGAACTCAATTTGTCTACCAAGTCCAACTTAATGACCTTGGTAGATCCAAAACGAAACAAAACTGACTTTAGTTCAAAAATTTTCAAAACATTTTTCTGAAATTTACAAGTTTCAACTTAATGAACTTGTTTTGACTTTACAATAAACAGGTTTAATCAAGATAATCTCACAACTCATCTTCCAGCTCAGAAACTTCCAGCATCTTCTTCAAACTGCGAATCTGAAGATCAACTTTCCACTTTGGTTTGTCGGAAAAAATAATGCAGAAAAGTAAAATCTTTTTGATTTTTAATAAAGTTTCTAAACTAGAATGCTAAACAGAAATAAAATGCAGTAAATGTAAACTATTTACAAACATATTTTTGGTGAGCGTGTTAGGAAATCATATCAGCTGTCGACAAGTCACAAGTACCGTTAAGCTTTAATTTCATACTCAGAATTAAACAATTCGCTTAGATTGTCGATATACTGATCCACTTAAATTCTCACACAAATTTCAATCTATTCAGGATACGAATTAGGTGTATTAAGAACTTAAACTTATTCATGTGTCCCACCTCTTGAATATACTCCCGTATCCAGATCCCAATATTCAGTCTTACAGGTGAGTATATCACATATGATATCTGTAAGGGGTTAAAAATGCGAGGGTCATGAGAGCTCAGGCTATTGCTTCCGCAAAATCAGAGAGATGATGGCTTCGACTTTAGGTGTGTCCCCTTTAGAGGATCTTTTCTTCAACAGCACATGATTAGCATTTTTCAATGTTTCATCATTTTTTATGTTGAGGGCGATGCTATATTTCAAGCAAGCAGAAAGTATTATACGGGGACTAGGCCATTGCTACCGCAAAATCAGAAGTCCCGGAATAATACCCCAAATATCACTGAGTATAAAGACCTTGTATTTCAGAAAGAGGGATCTTTCAAACGAAATTTCAGGGGTTACCTATATATCCAAGTAGTGTTCCCCACTAAATAAGCAAGTAAAGATTTAGGTTTATATCCCAAACAAACCTACTAAATGTGTAAAAACCTATCGGCATATCATCAACGAGACTGCTTAAGACTTTTAAACTTTCCATATCTTTAGCATACCGTAACTGTCAAGCCAATGTACTATCATTTTCCCTTTTTACATAAGCTCTTTTCCATTTTCTATTGTTTTTGGATTTTGAAATATCTCATGTTTTTTGGATTTTTGAAAATTTTTTTACTGTTTTTGTATTTTCTGAAAAATATAACTACCTACCCCTAAATACCAAAACAAGTAAAAAAAACGACAAACCATTGCAGATTGCTTTTCAACATCATATACAGCGGTACCTTTATCAACGCCAAGAATCTCCTCCGACACCGTTAAAAGCTTCATACCGTTCAATTTTAAAAGATATTGAAAACGAGTTTTATCAAACGCTTTGGTATGTAAATCAGCTTTTTGTTCGTCAGTGTGGATTCTCTCAATTCGTATCAACTTCTTCTCGAAACAGTCTCGGATGAAATGATGACGAATTTCAATGTGTTTCGTTTTAGCGTGATGAACAGGATTTTTCGTTATGTTTATCGCTGCCTCATTATCAACAAAGATAGGGGTGTTAAGAAATTGTAAACCGTAGTCGCGCATCTGTTGCTGGATCCACAAGATCTGAGAGCAGCAGCTGCTAGCAGATACATATTCAGCTTCACATGTGGACAAAGCTACAGAGGTCTGCTTCTTACATTGCCAGGTGACCAATCGTGGTCCGAAAAACTGGCACCCCGCTGTTGTTGACTTAGCGTTAACTTTGCAGCATCCGAAATCGGAATCGGAATACCCTTTGAACGTGAAATCGCCTTCTCTTGGATACCACAACCCCAATGATGGAGTTCCTTTCAGGTAGCGTAATATCCTTTTCACAATCACCATATGCGAAGCTCTCGGGTTAGACTGAAATCTTGCTGCGAGGCAGGTTGGGTACATGATATCGGGTCTAGAAGCTGTCAAATACATCAGCGATCCGATCATGGAACGATACATCGTTTCATCTACCTTCTCTCCGGTGAGATCAGGGTTTATCCCATGATTCGTTGCTAATGGGGTGGAAGCTGGAGTAGAACCTGACATCCCAAATTTATCTAAGATATCATGAACATACTTCGTTTGATGTATGAAAATTCCCTTAGGCAGTTGATCAACCTGAAGTCCCAAGAAGAATTTCATCTCACCCATCGATGACATTTCAAATTTTTGCTTCATAAATCTTTCGAAATCTTTGCACATGTTTTCATTTGTTGACCCAAATATGATGTCGTCCACGTATATTTGAACTATCAGAAGATGTCCGTCGACTTCTTTGGTGAAGAGAGTGGCATCCACTTTTCCACGGATGAAACTGTTGGCTAGTAGATGTTGAGACAATGTCTCATACCAAGCTCTCGGGGCCTGGTGTAAACCATACAGCGCTTTATCCAGCAAGTAAACCTTGTCTTTGTGGATTGGATCGGTGAAGCCCGGTGGCTGTCCGACATATACCTCCTCTTTTACCTTCCCATAGAGAAATGCCGATTTAACATCTAGCTGATAAACTTTAAAACTTTTCCAAGATGCAAATGCTAGGAAGATTTTGATTGCTTCAAGTCTAGCAACCGGAGCATATACTTCAGTAAAATCTATACCCTCCTGCTGACTAAAGTCCTGGACTACGAGTCGAGCTTTGTTATGAATAATAACCCCTCGATCGTCTCTCTTACATTTGAACACCCACTTGGTGCTTATCTTCCTGTGACCATCAGGCAAGTCTACCAATTTCCACACTCCTAACTTCTCAAACTGACTCAGCTCCTCTTGCATCGCGTTGACCAAAGAATCTTCAGTTAGTGCTTCCTTGTATGTTCGCGGTTCAATCTGCGAAATAAAACAACTAAGTGAAAACTCAGTTTGTAAAGGAGTAACTGTAGAATAAAAACAAGTAAGTCCTTGGTCAATTTGTCGTCTAGTGCTAATGCCTGATTGCAATTCTCCAATAATCAACTCCTCTGGATGGTATGAAAGAGTTCTCGGCATCACCTCGCCTGGAACATCTACCTCGCCTTCCAAATTTGTGACATTCTGATTTGCACCTTGTTCACTGACTGGAATTATTTGACTTGATATCTGGATCTGCTCCCCCTCAGAATCTGAATCACCACGATCGAATATAGGTCTATCATCAGATTCTAGATTATCATTAACTGCCGTCTGATTGTCAAGAGATTGTTGAATATTATCATGTTCTCCAGCATTACTAGGATCGGCTTCATCGTCATTTGAAGTTTTTCGTTGACGTCTAGAATACTCAGCTGGAAACCTTTCTTGTGATTCTTCATATTCTCTCAGAATATCTAACTCGTCAAAGAAATCTGATTCTTCTTCTATGTCAAACGAATCCCACAGAGTATCGTAATTAAAACGCCATGAGTCGCCGGGATTCTGAGGTGGCATGGTATAACCTTGACACTCAACATTATGTGCTTCGATGATTCGCTTCAAGCTTGGAACAAAGACTCGTTTCAATGGACTTGCATAACCCACGAAAATTCCTTCAATGCTCTTTGCACCAAATTTACCAAAAGGTTCTAGAACTGTACAGGGAGACCCAAACGGTTCCAGATACTTCAGGTTAGGTTTGCAATTGTTGATCAGCTCAAAACACGTCTTGTTGAATTTCTTCACTGTAAGAACCCGGCTGAGTGTATAGCAAGCGGCTGACACTGCTTCTGCCCAAAAGTTGACTGGTAGTTTGGAATCAGCAAGCATCGTCCTAGCCGTTTCAATTAGCGTCATGTTCTTTCTTTCAGCTACTCCATTTTGTTGCGGAGTGTAAGGAGCACTAAATTCTTGCAATATACCTCTCTCATCACAATACTCTTCCATCTTGTTGTTCTTAAACTCTGTACCGTTGTCACTCCTGATTCTTCTGATTCGAGTTTGGTACAAGTTTTCAATTTTTTTGAACAACGTCATCAGACTTTCAAATGTCTCATCTTTTGATTTCAGAAATGATACCCATGAAAATCTCGAGTAGTCATCTGTTACTACTAGACAGTAGAGATCACCAGTTATAATTTTGACGTTCACTGGACCAAAAAGATGCATATGAAGTCTCTCTAACGGTCTCGAGACTGAGTTGACTTTCTTTCCAGGGTGAGATTTCTTCTTTTGCTTTCCTTTTATACAGCTAATGCACTCCCCCTCAAGATGAAAACCTTTCACATGAACACCAATTACTAAGTCATTATGCACCAGGTGATTCATTTTTCGCAGGTGAATGTGGCCCATCTTTCGATGCCACAATTGCGATTCTTTTTCCGTAGCTCTTGACATAAAACAGTGAGCTTGACCCGTGGTAGTAGTTGCTACACTCATTTCCAACACATACAGATCATTCACTCTAGGTGCTCTCATGATAACCCACTCTTCGGGAACAACAAATCCTGGTTTCAAGATCAAACATTCCTTATCTGTAAAGTGCGTTGTATACATACGATCACATATCTGAGAGATGCTCAGAAGATTGTTTTCAAGCTCGGCGATGTAGTTTACTCTTTCAAACGTGATGATTCCATTAGATAGAGTTCCTTCACCAACTATTCGACCACCTTGATTACCTGCAAAACCCACATAACCTCCATTAAACCCTCGAACATCGTACAGAAGGGTCTTTTTCCCTGTCATGTGCCGAGAAGCTCCACTATCCATAATCCAACGTGAAACGGATCTTGGAAGCTCCTGCACATATCACAAATACTTAGTTAGATTTTGATGCCACCCAAGCCTCTTTCGACTCGGGTAACTTGACTTTGATGTGAGTTTTAGCAGTGTAAAGTGGCGGAAAATTCTTATCATTCATCTTTAAGCTCTCCTCAGATCCAATCTCAACCTCTTTGTATAGAAAGAAATCATTTTTAAGAGGTTGACCAGATGATTGGTCTTTCTTTGATACATACTTCTTCTCAGAAGTAGTAGCCTCTTGTGGTTCAAGTTTCTCATAGTAATCCAAAGGAACATTCATCTTTACCATAGTGGTAGAAGACGATTGTTTTTCCGTCTCAGAAACTTTGGTTTTGGAGAACTTGGTTTCTTTTCAACTGATTTTGGTTTCCATGTTTGTTGAGACGAAGCAACCCGTTTATAAAATTTGTCAATTTTAGTTACCACATTCTTTACATGTTCAGTTTTGATTTTTGTGTTTTCATTTTTCAAAACTTTCTTCTCAACAACCATTGGAGCTTTTCCTTTTGCATCAGCTTTCCTCTTCTGACTCTCAGCAACTTCAGACTTAGGCTTTAAATTGGTGCACTTTCGTGCAATGTGTCCAACTTTGTTGCACTTAAAGCATGTACGAGTATCAACTACCCGACTTGTGCCTTCGGTCTGAGGCTGTGAGGCCTTTTCTTCAAAAAACTCTTCATTTGATTTTGAAAAAATTTCAGATTCCTTCTCGGAATGAGAACTCGAGCTTTTTACAAACACCTTTTTCTCAACAAACTTCTTATTTTGAAAATTCTTTCTTTGATAATTCTTACCACCCTGATATCCACCTGACCATTTGTTTTGATTGTTTTTATAAAAACGTGGTGGTACAACAGGATTTTTATAGTAAGATTTATCTTTTTCAAAATTCAATTGTCTATCAGCACGTTTCAAACCTTCAATTTCTGACACATCAATCTCAATCAACTTGAACACATTTCTCAATTTACCAACATTCACATTCTCCAAAGGAAAATCACGATCCGAATACAACTTATCAGATCCCGCCATCTTGTACATCACAAGATTTGGTTCTTCACTTAAGTTGTTTTTGGATTTTGATTTTGGAATATATTTGTCCAAAAAACATTCATCATCCTCAGTAATGTCACTTTCAGATTTTAAAACATTTTCAACCATGCTTTTCACAACTTCAGATTGGACACTGTCTTCATCAGATGATGTGGTAAATGTGACATCAATCGTGTCTGGAAGCTTAACTTCATTTTCTTCTTCATCATTAACCAACCCTGATTTTTTCTTTGAAAAATTGTTTAACACCGGTGGTGGAACCTGATGAAACCCAACCCCGGTTCCATCAAAGTATACATCTTCACCTGCTTTGTTCTTCCCAATTGGTTTTGGAACGATATGTTGAAGAACAAAACTTGCAGAGTTGTAACTGTTTAGTTTCAACTGGATGCGTTCATTCTCAATTTTAGCTTCTTGAAACTGAAGCTTCAACTTCGCAATCTCATCCAGTTGTTGATTGATTAGCTCTTCTTTTACCCTAAGAACACCTGACAGTTGAAGATTCTCTTTGGTTGTTTTACCATTTCTTTCATCAGAATCTTTTACCGTTCGTTTTAGCTTTTCAAAATTTTCTGAGAGTTGACGATTTTCATGAATTAGTTTTTCGTTTTCTTTCCTAATTCTTTCTACGTCAATTTTATCATTTTCGATTTTCTCAGTTAATTCTTTTAAACGTTCATTTGAAGCTTTTAACATTTTGTCACGGTTTAAGATCTGATCTTCAACGTCTCTAACTCTTCCTGTCAGTTCTTCAACCTTTTTACCGTTGAGGTAAGCAACTTTACTACAAACCTTGCAATCTTTCATGCAATTTTTGCAGTCACTCTCAGTTTTAGCTTTCTTACCTGTTTCATTGGTTGCATCAATCTGACTGACCTTGGTTTTAGACTCAGTGCCAGAACCAGAAACTACCTCTAGCTCTTTTGCAGCAAGCACTTTGTCAGCCATCTTCTTCAAATTCTCAGCAGTAAACTCTTGTGACGTATCAATAATCCTGTGATCAATTTTCTTTGTCTGCAGCTCCTTCTCTTTTTCTTTTTCTTTTTCTTTTTCTTTTTCTTTTCCTTTGGCTTCTCCTCCCCACCACATTCTCTGGTAAGCTTCTTCTTCTTCAGCAATTTGCTCAGTGAGAGTTTCAACACTAACATAATCAGGTTCAACAGCAATGTTTCCTTTGGGATCAAGGTAACATTCTCTATCAGCATCCCATCTATTCGCCCTTTTTGCTTCTTTGTATGTACAATAGATTTTATACTTTATGTCTTAGGCTTTCATCTTTCTGTTGATGTATTTCTCTTCTTCAGTTCTGCTATCTTTGAAAGGAACAAGCTTTGTCACAAACGCATAGCCCACTGCATCCTCTTCTGGTAGCAGTTCACTCCAATCGAAACCTTCATCATCATGAATAATAGCAAGTGCTCTTGATTTTTCTTTGGGGGTATCTTCTAGCTGCTTCATTCTGGGCGGTTCAGATTTGTTCTGATGATAGATTGCGCTTTTGTAATAATCTTCTCTGAATGGATTTGCAGTATCATCAGCAGGTGCGTTTCGACATTCACGTTTAAAATGTCCCTTTTGTTTACATCTGAAGCACGTAACTTTTGATTTATCAAACCCGAGCTTTGTGGAAGGTCCGCCAATAGAATGTCTGCCTGTAATCTCCATGAACCTTTGTGCTCGTCTAACTGCACTAGCCATACACCACCTGATATCTATCAACTCCATTTCTTCTGGGTCGATCTGATCATAGTCCTCCTTGGTGAGGTTAGTGTTTCCAATCTTGCCCCCAACAAGGCTTTCATATGATTCTAGAACAGACGCTAAAAACACCATTTGCTGCTTTGCGGATTCCTCACTGAAATTTTGAGCATTCTTTAGATCCACAGCAATGTTACATTGAAACATATTCTTTGGAACTGATTGACTTGAAGTAGTTGACGATGAACCTCCATGATAACCACTACTTGAACTTTCTTGATTTGACGTGTTAGAACTTTCGGCAGAGAAAGCTATCTTAGGAGACACAGTCTTCGGGATCATACTACCTCGATAATACAGCTCAACATTCTGCTGATATGAGGAATTATTGACTTTGTTTGATTTCTTGATCTCCAATTCATGACTCTCCAATCTTTCGATTAACAGATCAACCGTCAGATCCTCCGACCTTACAGTGTTCTTCAGCATCAAAGCAAAGTACTGCCAATCTTTCTCATCAGGCAGTGATTCAAACAGTTTGTCAACCAATTCTTCTTGAGTATATATGATTCCGTGCCTTGCTAACTCCATCTTCAAATGCCCGAATCTTTCAATCATCTTAGATACAGATTCGTTTTTCAAACATCCAAACAAATCGAATTCCTTTCTTAACAACTTCTTTTTGTTTTTAACTATTTCGGCACTACCCACACATTTCACTCTTAGTTTCTCCCATAGATCTTTCGAATTTGTGTACTCAATCAATGATATTATGTCATCTCTCATAGACTGATGAAGCAATGCAATGCACTTTTGCTCAGCAACAAATCTTTCTACATCAGTATCTGCTATATTTTCATAATCCGATCTTCCCATATTGAAACCATTCTTCATGCTCTTCCAACTGGTATATGCAAACGTTTTTAGCCATTCTTCAAACCTTTTAGCCCATCTATTGTATTCTTCAATCGCCATCAATTTGGGAGGTTTGTTGTATGTGCCATATGCACTCTCCACACTCAAAGCATCAGACAGGGTTTTCTTTGCACTCGGATTAGAATCATTTTCATTTGTGTTGTTTGATGTATCATCTCCGGTGCTTCCCGTAAAAGCAAACATGTCACTGAACGGATTCATAAACTCATCCATCTTCAAGGACTTGAAACACTCAACAAACACTTAGAAAAAATTTTGATTTTAACAAAAACAGTTTCAAACGAAATCACTTCACACGAAATGACTTTAAACGAAATAGCTTTCAAGCGAAATAAGCTTTCAAGCGAAATAAGCTTTCACACGAAAACAGATTTCACGCGAAATAAGTTTTCACGCGAAATACTCTTCACACAAAATAACAAGTTTGGTGCGAAATAGAGGTTCCAAGATGATTTCGTGTGAAATAAGGTCTAATTTCGTGTGAAATTAGGTTCACAAACTTGATTTCGTACGAAATAAGGAAATGTATGCTAATTTCGTGCGAAAATACACTAATTTCGTTCGAAATAGATTTCACAGAGTTAATTTCGTGCGAAATTAGGATGACATCAGCATGTCGGCCACCATTTTGTCAAATTGATCCGGTTTTTGTTCGAATTTTGGTCCAATTCTTTCAAGGATTCAATAAAACGGTGTTTTACGTGATATATGTGAAATTCAATCCATTTTGTCCGTTAAATCTCGTTTAATTTTGAAAAGAAGGAGTATAAGTAATGAAAACAAGTTGAATTGGTATAAACTCTTCTTCCTGAGCTCTGATACCACTTGTTGGATCGTCGTGTGACCCTAACGAGTCAATCAGAAGAGTTTATGATCCATATCAAAGGCGGAGTCAATGATATAGACGTGAAACAGCTTGATTCTCCTTAATTATCCTTTTATTAACGATTTCAAAACAATTCTGATCGTTTGACAAACTAGCAGCACCTCGGCTCTGAAATCAAGACCGTTCCAAATGAATCAACCACTCAGCTATATATAGGGAATGTAATTTCGTACGAAATAGGCACAGGCTATTTCATGCGAAATACCCCTTATACATACAAACCCTGATTTTGATCCTGCTGAGTACTGGATTATCCTATCTAGACACAAGACTCTATAAAGACGAAGTTAACAGACATCTATGCACCAACACATACCGAACGCGTAAGATGCATAATGTCACACCCCCAAAATCCACACACGGAGTATCACCACTTGGAGGCGTGACTGACCAGGATCTTAACCATCAATCACCTTGAACTCATAAGCATAGATAAATAATACTTTCATTTATAAACAACAAGTGTTACAATGTTACAATATTTCACAGTTTACAGCGGAAGCATATTTAACTCGTTAAGTGTTTATAAAACCATATGTAAGCTCTTAGTCTTATATTGCGTTTCCATGTGTCTCGACCCATGACCACTCCAGCTTCTCAGACAGCAAGTCCCTTTGATATGCACCTAAAGGCCTGCAAGGCATGTAACAACGAATCAACAACAAAGTTGAGCGAGTTCACAGTTGGTTGTTTGGTTATATTATTCATTTCGTAAATCGTATGTTCGTTTTGTAAACCATGTATCGTATTAATCCTTATCGCGGCCAATCCAGGCATCTGTGCGATGATTAGTGGGGGCTTCCCATGTGTTACTAGACCACGCGTATCGACTGCTACGAAATTATAAGAGGTGCCCTAAGTCAATGTCTATCAGCATTGACCCTTTGCCCATAGTCCATTAGTACACGCCCGTTCGGACGACACGGTGTGAGGTTTGCTAAACCTAATAGCGCTATTTACTAATGACCCGCTCGCCATAGGCCTCGGCGATTAAGTCGATAATTGAGGGACTTCCTTTGATAGAGGTGATGGTCTTATGATCATGTACGTAGGTTTTACGTACGTGCCCTTCAATCCGAGGACAGTAATAAGTATAACTGTACGTAGGTTTTACGTACGTGCCCTTCAATCCGAGGACAGTAATAATTTGTTTAATAGAAATAGTTGTACGAGTAGTTATTCAATCCCATTCCCCACCCCTGGGAATCCCATGCCTTGGCTAGTGTGAACTCACCTTGGTTTGCTCGGTATGGTAAGTTAAGTGCTCACAATAAATCAGTCAAGTCCTATAGTGCACGTATACTCAATCAGTTCACATTCGTAATGTTTCACATGAAACTAGTGTCACAGTCATATCATATAACACACAACAGTTAATCATGCTTAAACAATCCATGTTACACATAAAGGTCTTTTGTAGTTCATTCTAATATGACTGTACAATCATACACTTAACAGAGTTAACAGTTTAGCTGGATTAATACATATATCAGGGTTACACAGTTAATAGAGTTGACATAAATCGGAACTATTAACTAACTGAGGTTAACAGATTTAATATGCCTGAACTAGTTAATCCACTTAACATACTTAACAGAAGTAATAGACTGAGTAATTAAACTGAGTTATTTACTTAACAGAGTTACTCACTAAACAGAGTTAACTAACTAACAAACTTAACAAGTTAACAGCAAACAAAAAATGAAATCACCAAAGTGGCGAAATCCCTTGTTTGGCCGAAATCCCTTTGTGGATAATCAACTATTTGGGCGAAAACCCCTTATGGGCCGAAATCACTAGGTGGGCCGAAAACATGTATGGGTCGAAATCAATAGTGCCGAAAACACTTGGGCTTAAAATCTCATGGGCTGAAAACACTATGTGGGCCGAAATCACCTTATGTGATTTCGTCCAGTTATAAATATGGGGGTGTTTTCGTCCAGAACATCATCTTCACCAACACTCACTGTAACTTAAACCCAGCAACTATAATCTCATCTAATCGTTACATGATTAATCATTTACAAGTCATTTAATCAATCATTGATATGTAATATATAATTTGCCAACATCATGCGATACCAGGATCCCAATTTAATCAGTTTATCATTCATTAACATCAGC
This sequence comes from Helianthus tuberosus, assembly GCA_030545235.1. NCBI lineage: Eukaryota > Viridiplantae > Streptophyta > Magnoliopsida > Asterales > Asteraceae > Helianthus > Helianthus tuberosus. The sequence goes on along the minus strand of CM060381.1, from coordinate 181,196,692 downwards.
AGATTACACAAACCCAGTTATATGATCAAACTCATCAATCGATCAGTAGTTAACTAATTCATTTGTTCATCAAACATCAATACAATCTGAATCATAAATCAAGTATCATGTAAAAAGAATAATAACAACAGATTGTCATTAACAGCATCCAAATCATCTAAAACAGATTATATCCTGACCATACGATAAGCATCCTAAGTCAATGGAACATGTATATCACTAACCAGAGATCGAACAAGGAGGGTTTGGCTTCGACCAAAAGGGGGCTGCCGTCGAGTTCCAAGGGTAGAGAGAGAGAGAGAGGCTAGGGTTTTCAAAAATCCCCAATTCCCGTAATGGTTGGAAGTTAAAATACTAAACAAACCCTCACTGGGCCAAAGCCCACTTAAGCCCACTTTTGATTCCGTTGCCTCCTGTGGACGAAAACACTTGAGGTGTTTTCATGGGTAGGGTGTTTTCATGAGTGGGTGTTTGGCATGACTTTATTAAACAACAGAATGTTAATTCTAAATATAATATTAACCTTCATTACAAATATAATGCACACCACATATATAACATATCGATCACAGTACGAATTAACATATTACAACGTCTACAGTTGTGAAACAAACAAGTCGTGTCAACAAACAATCTCAAAAAAAAAATTAACGTGCGATCGTGCGAAGATGGAAATCTTGGAAACTCGAGTTGTCACATTATCCCCAACTTGAAAGAAATTTCGTCCCGAAATTTAGTACGCGGTTACTGAGGAAGCTAGGTAAGTTATATCGTTTACTGGTTTTTCCTGGGGTGTCACATCATCCCCCCGTTGATTTGGAATTTCGTTCCGAAATTCTGTAGTAGCTTCAGCCTCAGTAGTAGTTGCATTGTTTTCGAATAACTGGGGATATTTGAGTTCTATTTGGTCTTATCGTTCCCAGGTGGACTCTGGGCCACGACGGGAGTTCCAACGACCCCGAACAAGAGGTATTCTGGTGTGCTTTGAGGACCTTAACATCCCGGTCCGTGATTTCAACAGGTTCCTCGACGAATCGCAACTGTTCGTCGATAGTAAGCTTCTTCAAAGGAACTATGAGGGTTTCATCTGACAGACACTTATTCAGATTCGACACGTGAAAGACGTTGTGAACTGCATTGAGTTCAGCTGGTAAGTTCAGTCTGTAGGCCACTTTGCCTATTTTCTCTATGATTTCGAACGGTCCGACATATCGCGGTTTAAGTTTGCCTCGTTTTCCAAAACGAACCACACCCTTCCAGGGTGAAACTTTGAGTAGCACTCGATCCCCAACCTGGAACTCGAGTAGTTTCCTGTCTTTATCGGCGTATGCTTTCTGACGGTCACGAGCTGCCGCCATGCATTGTCGTATTTGAGCAATCTTTTCAGTAGTATCAACTACCATTTCTGGACCTGTGATCTGACTGTCACCCACCTCTGCCCAACAAAGAGGTGATCGGCATTTACGCCCGTACAATGCCTCAAATGGAGCAGCTTTAATGCTGGTGTGGTAGCTGTTATTGTACGAAAATTCCACAAGTGGCAGATGTTTTTCCCAGCCATTGCCAAAATCAATTACGCACGCCCGAAGCATGTCTTCTAGGGTTTGAATAGTGCGCTCAGTCTGCCCATCCGTCTGAGGGTGATAAGCTGTGCTCATGTCTAATCGAGAGCCAAAGGATTTGTGCATTGTTTGCCACAGTTCTGAAGTAAAGCGTGTGTCACGATCAGAGATAATAGAGGTTGGCACCCCGTGCCTTGATACCACTTCTTTTAAGTAGATGTCTGCTAAGGTAGAGAACTTGTCTGTTTCCTTAATAGCCACGAAGTGTGCAGACTTTGTGAGTCGATCCACGATCACCCAAATAGTATCATTTCCGCGTTGAGATCTAGGTAGGCCAGTAACAAAATCCATGGAATTTTGCTCCCATTTCCATTGTGGTATCTCAGGTTGTTGGAGTGGGCCTGAAGGTTTCTGATATTCCGCTTTGACTCTCGCATAAGTCAAACACTTGCTAACGTAAGTTGCTATGTGAGCTTTCATGCTAGGCCACCAGTATGTAGTTCTGAGGTCGCGGTACATCTTGTCCGAACCAGGATGTACTGAGTAGTGAGACTTATGAGCTTCTTCCATTACAAGCTCGCGTAAGTTGCCATAGTGTGGGACCCAAATGCGTCCTGTTACATAGTAGGCTTCGCCTGCCTTTTGTTCTAACCGTTGTCTTGAACCGCGTAGGGCTTCAGCCCTGACGTTTTCTGGTTTCAATGCTTTTACTTGAGCATCTCGTATCTGAGAAGGAAGACTAGACTGAATAGTGAGTTGCAATGCTCGTACCCGCCTAGGTGTAGTATCCTTTCGACTGAGGGCGTCGGCCACCACATTGGCTTTGCCCGGATGGTACTTTATAGCACATTCGTAATCGTTCAGTAGCTCGACCCATCTACGTTGTCGCATGTTCAATTCTTTCTGCTTGAAAATATGCTCGAGACTCCTGTGATCAGTGTAGATGGTGCACTTAGTGCCATACAGGTAATGTCGCCATATCTTGAGCGCAAAGACAACAGCTCCCAGCTCTAAATCGTGTGTAGTGTAATTTCGTTCGTGAATCTTAAGTTGGCGCGAAGCATAAGCAATAACTTTATCCCGCTGCATCAACACACATCCAAGACCCTGGATAGACGCGTCGCAGTAGACTACAAAATCGTCCATGCCTTCAGGCAATGAGAGGATAGGTGCGCTACAAGGTCCATCCTTTAAGTGCTGAAATGCTGTTTCCTGTGTATTACCCCAACAATAAACAACACCTTTCTGTGTCAGCAATGTGAGCGGCTGTGCAATCCTTGAGAAATCTTTGATGATCCTTCTATAATAACCCGCCAAACCCAAGAATTGGCGTATTTCGGTTGGTGTGCGAGGTGCAGGCCAGTTCTTGATCGTATCTACCTTGGATGGATCGACATGAATCCCATCCTTGTTTACCACGTGGCCTAAGAAGTGGACTTCACGAAGCCAGAAGTCGCATTTTGAAAACTTAGCGTATAGCTGTTCCGTTCGTAAGAGTTCCAAAATAAGTCGTAAGTGCTGCTCGTGTTCCTCCCGATTCTTCGAATAAATCAGGATGTCGTCAATGAAAACAATAACAAACTTGTCAAGATAAGGTTTGCACACCCTGTTCATAAGATCCATGAAAACCGCAGGCGCGTTTGTTAGCCCGAATGGCATGACTAGAAACTCATAGTGGCCGTAGCGAGTTCTGAATGCTGTTTTGGAGACGTCCTCATCCCGGACTCTCAGCTGATGATAACCTGATCTCAGATCAATCTTGGAGTAGTAGCTCGACCCTTGCAACTGGTCGAATAAATTGTCAATACGTGGAAGAGGATAGCGGTTCTTCGCTGTCACTTCACTGTCACTTTGTTGAGTTCTCGATAATCGTTACACATGCGGAACAACTTCTCTTCTGGAGTATAACGGGGCTCCTTAAAACGAAAACTAGGTCCGACGAAGCTCGAGTCCAAAAATTCCCGGAGTTGATTTGACAGTTCCTGCAACCTTCCTGGTGTAAGGTAGTAAGGTATACCAATAACGAGGGTTACTTCTTGCATGATACAGGTCTGACATCCCACCCGTCGATGTGTAGATAGACCTGACAGTTCTTCGGGTAACATTTAGGGAGAAGTCACGAGTAGTTGGTGGATCCTTGATCCTCCTTTCCTTAGTCTTGACATCCGTGTTGAGGGTTAACATCGCAGGGTAATTCTTTCGTAGTCACTCCTGGCCTTTCTTGCTGAAATAAAGTTAACCGTGGTGCCACTCTGACACGCTGCAAGAGTTAACATTTCTCGTACATGGTTTTCTCCTCACTGGGTGTAGGCATACGACACCTGGGTAGCCAATCCACACGGCTACTGCGTCAAATCTATCAAGGGTAGCAGAAGGATGGTCGACGTTGATCACTTGTCCCACAAGGTCGAGTTTGCATTCCTACGCCCATATGAGGTTTCAATAGGCTCACCATCTGCCGTTTCCTTAGCAGGTTCGGTTTCGAGATGTACCAGAGTTGAGCCGAACAGTGACGAAGTGAATTATTACTATGAGCACGAAGGCCACCATGTTGTTACCATCTTGGTGTTGTCCATACCAATCCTAATTGCCCATCGCGAGTACCACATCCAGTGTTGTTGCTACTGCTACTAGAGCTCCCAAAACTGTCATTGTTCCTTGGGTTGATGATGTTTTAACCTAACCCGTACAGAGGTCGGTAAGGTGCTACGCTCATCCTCCTGTCCGTCGTCGTTGCGAGTGGTTCAAGTGGTTCGCTATCTGATACAAGAGTGTTGCGGAAGTGATCACACTTCGGGATCGGAGACGTCAATCCATGAGTTTCAGGAGACGAGGAGGGGCAGGAAAGGGTATCGTTCAATCATTCTACTCAGGGACATCCAACTCAAGGACGTTTGTATAAGCACCTAACATTCTACGCAGTTTGCTAGACGTTCCAATGGGTGCTCAGGTAATACTCGTCAACACCGAGTTTCGAAGGGATCCAACTATAATTGAGAAGTTCACGTTTATGTTTGAGTAGGGGGACAATTACTGCTATGGCCCCTATAGGTTGGTCATGTTTCATATTGATTAACTAACGGGACAGAACCCCTTTTCCACTTGTTAAGCCTTACTGGGACTCACATGCACCCCACATTATTATTATGTGTGCACCCACAATAATATTGTGATTTGCATGTTCATCTCAGCTCCTCTTAACTCATGTCAAATGGTTCCCCACACTCAAGTAGGAATCAAAGAGTATCACATAGCGTAGGTTATGAAGGTTTAGGGAAAGACCACCCTATCGGTCACTTATTACGTGAAAGTGTTCATGAATTCATATCGGTGTGCTAAACGTGCTATCACATGCATTATCGTATGTAGGTGTTCACTAGCTATGTAGTACAATGAGTATAAGAGGGACGAACCTTGCAATCTGGAGCTGAGTGTCATGGTCGTATTCCCGTTTTCAGAATCTGTCCGGTTATAGTCTGGTTTTACAAAAACAGTTTCCCCTTTTTAAAAACCAAGTTCACTATAACCAATGGCTCTGATACCAATCTGTCACACCCCCAAAATCCACACGCGGAGTATCACCGCTTGGAGGCGTGACTGACCAGGATCTTAACCATCAATCACCTTGAACTCATAAGCATAGATAAATAATACTTTCATTTATAAACAACAAGTGTTACAATGTTACAATATTTCACAGTTTACAGCGGAAGCATATTTAACTCGTTAAGTGTTTATAAAACCATATGTAAGCTCTTAGTCTTATATTGCGTTTCCATGTGTCTCGACCCATGACCACTCCAGCTTCTCAGACAGCAAGTCCCTTTGATATGCACCTAAAGGCCTGCAAGGCATGTAACAACGAATCAACAACAAAGTTGAGCGAGTTCACAGTTGGTTGTTTGGTTATATTATTCATTTCGTAAATCGTATGTTCGTTTTGTAAACCATGTATCGTATTAATCCTTATCGCGGCCAATCCAGGCATCTGTGCGATGATTAGTGGGGGCTTCCCATGTGTTACTAGACCACGCGTATCGACTGCTACGAAATTATAAGAGGTGCCCTAAGTCAATGTCTATCAGCATTGACCCTTTGCCCATAGTCCATTAGTACACGCCCGTTCGGACGACACGGTGTGAGGTTTGCTAAACCTAATAGCGCTATTTACTAATGACCCGCTCGCCATAGGCCTCGGCGATTAAGTCGATAATTGAGGGACTTCCTTTGATAGAGGTGATGGTCTTATGATCGTGTACGTAGGTTTTACGTACGTGCCCTTCAATCCGAGGACAGTAATAAGTATAACTGTACGTAGGTTTTACGTACGTGCCCTTCAATCCGAGGACAGTAATAATTTGTTTAATAGAAATAGTTATACGAGTAGTTATTCAATCCCATTCCCCACCCCTGGGAATCCCATGCCTTGGCTAGTGTGAACTCACCTTGGTTTGCTCGGTATGCTAAGTTAAGTGCTCACAATAAATCAGTCAAGTCCTATAGTGCACGTATACTCAATCAGTTCACATTCGTAATGTTTCACATGAAACTAGTGTCACAGTAATATCATATAACACACAACAGTTAATCATGCTTAAACAATCCATGTTACACATAAAGGTCTTTTGTAGTTCATTCTAATATGACTGTACAATCATACACTTAACAGAGTTAACAGTTTAGCTGGATTAATACATATATCAGGGTTACACAGTTAATAGAGTTGACATAAATCGGAACTATTAACTAACTGAGGTTAACAGATTTAATATGCCTGAACTAGTTAATCCACTTAACATACTTAACAGAAGTAATAGACTGAGTAATTAAACTGAGTTATTTACTTAACAGAGTTACTCACTAAACAGAGTTAACTAACTAACAAACTTAACAAGTTAACAGCAAACAAAAAATGAAATCACCAAAGTGGCGAAATCCCTTGTTTGGCCGAAATCCCTTTGTGGATAATCAACTATTTGGGCGAAAACCCCTTATGGGCCGAAATCACTAGGTGGGCCGAAAACATGTATGGGTCGAAATCAATAGTGCCGAAAACAGTTGGGCTTAAAATCTCATGGGCTGAAAACACTATGTGGGCCGAAATCACCTTATGTGATTTCGTCCAGTTATAAATATGGGGGTGTTTTCGTCCAGAACATCATCTTCACCAACACTCACTGTAACTTAAACCCAGCAACTATAATCTCATCTAATCGTTACATGATTAATCATTTACAAGTCATTTAATCAATCATTGATATGTAATATATAATTTTCCAACATCATGCGATACCAGGATCCCAATTTAATCAGTTTATCATTCATTAACATCAGCAGATTACACAAACCCAGTTATATGATCAAACTCATCAATCGATCAGTAGTTAACTAATTCATTTGTTCATCAAACATCAATACAATCTGAATCATAAATCAAGTATCATGTAAAAAGAATAATAACAACAGATTGTCATTAACAGCATCCAAATCATCTAAAACAGATTATATCCTGACCATACGATAAGCATCCTAAGTCAATGGAACATGTATATCACTAACCAGAGATCGAACAAGGAGGGTTTGGCTTCGACCAAGAGGGGGCTGCCGTCGAGTTCCAAGGGTAGAGAGAGAGAGAGTGGCTAGGGTTTTCAAAAATCCCCAATTCCCGTAATGGTTGGAAGTTAAAATACTAAACAAACCCTCACTGGGCCAAAGCCCACTTAAGCCCACTTTTGATTCCGTTGCCTCCTGTGGACGAAAACACTTGAGGTGTTTTCATGGGTAGGGTGTTTTCATGAGTGGGTGTTTGGCATGACTTTATTAAACAACAGAATGTTAATTCTAAATATAATATTAACCTTCATTACAAATATAATGCACACCACATATATAACATATCGATCACAGTACGAATTAACATATTACAACGTCTACAGTTGTGAAACAAACAAGTCGTGTCAACAAACAATCTCAAAAAAAAATTAACGTGCGATCGTGCGAAGATGGAAATCTTGGAAACTCGAGTTGTAACCGAGAAATTTCTTTTTGCAGCTCCAAGTGCCATTCGGATGCACGCATTCCATGAAAATTTCTTTTTGTAACCGTCATCGGAGTGTAGTGCATCGTGAAGGGTCCCGTTACTACAATACTCATTATTTAATAATCTTTGACCATGTTCTGAGTAGGAACCCATGTGTTCAACAACGTTCGCATGCCGAATTTTATAAAGATTTCTAACAATCTTAATGAAGTCTTCCTTTGTTTGTTGACTAATTACCTTTTTCTCCAACTTCTTCACAACAAGCAACTAAACAAACATTTTAAAGATACAACATATAAGATGATGACCTTCTATGCAATTCCCGTTTCTAAAAATTTCATTAAAAAAAAGATATTATTGCAAAATTTTCATACTTTTCCAATTGGAAGTTGTGCTCTGTAAACACTCCCTAACATTCCTCTACTGATATAATTATCTTGAGAGAAACTGTTTGTATACTGTTGTAGGGATGCGATTGTGTACGACCTGACAGACATATGAGGCAAAAGAGGTTTGGCAACCACTTCAACAGGTATAACGGGCTCCATAATAACCTTTTCAAAAGGTAGATGAATTGGTTGTGAAGTTGAGAGTGGTGCGGGTGGCGACGGAGGTGGTGGTGGCTGCAATGAATCTATATCGAATCTGCTCATGTCTATCTCCATTCTGTCCTACTTTGATATGGCACTCAGTCTTTGCACATTCGTCTGCTTATCAGTTTGTGGCTTTAGACGTGGACCAGGTGGTTTTCTTGTCGGTGCCAGTGGCGGTGAAAGCTATTGTTGTTTCGATTTTGGCGGCACAACTGTGGCCACCTTTGGAGCTGGCCAAGAATAAAAGATTTGGTGATTTGGGACACGTACCATAGTATAAAAAAACACTATTTCGTGACGAAAAAATAAATAAGGTTAAACAAAATGAGATTACCTTTATCAACATGATCGGTCGGTTGAGCAAAGGGTCTGTTGTCTATATGACTCACTCGGTTATCTATATATGGGGCAATCTCATGCCTCTTGTCTCACACTGCCAGGTCACCACCCAATGGGCCCATTCAACCATCTGTAGCACAAATGTGGAATGCATGCAGTCTCCTTTGTATCTCCAGTGAGTTGCAAACCCAAACTCCGCCTGAGAATGCATTTCTTTTGTTCTAATTTGAACTTCAAGTGGGACCAATCCCTTCCCCATTACTACTGTGTGCAGAGATCGATACCTAGAGTATATAGGATAAACTTCTCTAAAACTGTTATATGTTTTTTGCATTTAACAAATAGGTGGGAGTGTCTAAAAGGGTAATAAAATGACTCTTTCATGCATAAAGAGTGTACTTCAGTTGCGACTTTCAAGATACGTTTCTTTTTAAGCTTATACCATTTAAACTTTTGAACGGTTAGAGATAAACAAAACCCAAATCCAGTTATATAATACTAGTAGCAAAAACAAGTATTTTTTGTCGAATCGTGCCGCGTAGACCTATAGCACTTTTTGTCCAAATTTATTATTTAGTTCATAAATAATTAATATGTCAAATATGGTTACAAAGATCAACTTATTTAAAAAAAATGAACAAAATGATCAGGAGACTTTGTGCATCTGAAGTACATTTTTGGACGACTTCCAACCCGTTTTCTATTTTACCCGTTTGACCCGTTAAAATAAACACGTTTGACCCATTAAAATAAACACAACCAAAATCAATATGGGTGAAAACTGCTTCCTGTAATTTATCTAAATTTATAAATAAAGGGTCTGACAAATTCTTGTGCTTGTAAATTACCTTGTTATTCTCGATCATGGTAACAAACACGGGTCCATCAGATCCACAAGAAGGTTTGTAAGAATGCGGGCAATCTTCAGAATGAAAAGGGAATTTGCAGGGTGGTTTTATGGCATCTGTGTAGCCAATGGACGATTGATCTTTCATCATTGTCTCACACTGCCAGGTCACCACCCAACGGGCTCATTCAACAATTTGTAGCACAAATGTGGAATGCATGCAGTCTCCTTCTTTGTATCTCCAGTGAGCTGCAAACCTGTAACGCCCCAAAATTCGAATGCATATATTTGTCCTATGTTTCCACATGATATGACACGAAATAAAATAACTAGACTATTTAACCTAGTTAAAATACTTGGTAAAACAAGTAATGAATGAGTTTGATGGCAATTGTGATTGTGTGACAAACTAGAGGGACTAAACTTGAATAAGTGGAAAGATTTATTATTAAAACACAAAATTAAAACACAAACACATACATATCAGATGTATGTGTCGACTAGAGCTAGAGGAGAAAAAGGAAAACCCTTGTTGCCACAAAATCAATCAAATTGAAAGGGAATTGAAGCTTGATTGTATGCATGGATTAAGATTTATGACCAACTAAGTGTTCTTATCACCAAGTAAGTCGAATTTCATGTTTTGGTGATTTTGATGAAGTGGGTTATGTGTAATCCGTGAATGTTTAATGAAATTGAGAATGAATACTAGATACTATCAACATGTAAAGTTTGTATTATGCTTAAATTTGATTGTATTGATGAGTTGGGATAAAACCCACTTAGAATTTGTAGGAAGATGAAGTTTAGTGAAGATTTATGATGAATTGTTTAATTTTGATGTTAGAGTAGTGTTATAGAAAGTAGTTAGATGGATATTTGATATAAAACATATGATGCTTGGTTATGATAATGATTTGTGAAAGATTAAGTTAATTCATGGGTGAACTAGGAAGAATGTGCTCTAATTAGTTGTACAATGTGCACTAAATGGTGTACGCACACCAAGTGTATGATGAAATATCTAAGTGAAGTTAAGATGTGAGATTGTATGAAATGGCTTGATATATATGAATGAGATGAGGTAATGATGTAATTAGTAGTATACTAACTTGAAGAATGTGCTTTAGATGGAACTTATACAAGAATTCGGGTTGAATGTATGTCTTGGTCAAGACTATGCATTAAGGACTTGTATGTTGTGTTTAATATCACTAGGTGATCATGTGATTGTAAGCATATTTGCATCGTGAGTAAGAAATGTATATAGTGTCATTGATATAGCATAAATGATGTTACGGATATATGTGGATAAGTTGGAAGTTCATATGATAAACCGTTGACTTCTGAAAGTCAACTACACATAGGAAGCATAAATTGACTTGTTGTTGTAAAGGTAGGATATTAGAAAGTCGTATGGTACATGTTACATCAATACGCGTTATATGGAATGACATGGTGAATTATATGAGTTTGAAAGGATGTGAAAGCGGGTATATGCCTTATGTTTGTTATAATTGACTAATGAAAGTCAAATGCGAAATATGCAATTGATATGATCTTCAACCTGTAAACTTGTGTATGCTAATAAGAATGTGATTTCGATGACATGAAAGTATAGGAATCATGTCGAAATGGAATCAAACATGAAAGGCTAACGGGTCAAGAGGAGGAAAGGAAGCGGACACGAACACGGATGCATAAGGTAAGTGATTCCGATTTCACTTCTTAGCTTGTTTAAATAAGGTAGCATTCTAGATAATTAAGCATGATGTGAAGTCAAGTATGGATTTGGTTGAATGAAATCGATGATCTTCGTTAAGAAGATCGAACGGGTAAAATGAGGTCTTGTTGTGATAACGGAATGAAGTATAAGAAATGGCTACGGTATGATAACCGGGTAATGGAAAAAATTTTATGTAAGCATGCTAACCGAGAAACGGTGACGCGGGTTAATGGGCAAGAGGTTCGGTAGTAAATTATGAGTATATGAATAAACAATTTCATAGATGGAAATTGTACTAGTTAATGTTCAATTACGTAATAACGAATGAATTTAACGAATACCGGGTATCGGGTGTGTAAACCCCAAGTACGACACTCCGGATAATGTAAAAGTATTATGGTCATAATGTTCATGTAAGTTTTGGGTTAAAAGGAATGAGTTATTTGATAAAAACATTAACGGGTCGAATAAATCGTAAATGAATAATAAGCCGATAGCGCGTAAGTTAAGAATTTCCTTAATCCGGATATGGGATTTCAAGTTCACATGATAGAATGTCAAATTACGAGCATGTAGGAAGAAACGGGAGGTTAAACGGGTAAACGGTTCAAAATTTATGCGCGTTTTAGTGCGTACGGACAACGAAACAAACCTGCAGAAAAAGGCAATATCTAGAGGGCGTCGCCGACGGCCTTAGGGGCGTCGCCGATGGGGTCTACAAACTCAGTTTTCTCCAACGCGCTATTTACCTGTCTACGCGATGTTTTAGCGACGCGGCAAACCATGGGCCGTCGCCGACGCCCTCCCCATGTCCAAAAAGCTGAAAATTGTTATCTAAGTTGATTTATGGGTCGTGGGCTTTGGTAGGTTAACCGTGGACTACGGCGGGCCTCCCAAACATGATTTTGATTGTTCCTTTGATGATTATGGGTTATAAATCTAAGTCTAAGACCCACGTAATTAATGTATGGTTATGTAAGAGGTATGCGAGAACTTGTACGTATATATATGGTTAGGTACATCTGTAGATGTGTATATATATGTATGTATGTATGTATGTATGTATGTATGTATGTATGTATGTATGTATGTATGTATGTATGTATGTATGTATGTATGTATGTATGTATGTATGTATGTATGTATGTATGTATGTATGTATGTATGTATGTATGTATGTATGTATGTATGTATGTATGTATGTATGTATGTATGTATGTATGTATGTATGTATGAAGGTGCGTCTGAGTGTATGTAAGTACGTGTAGATGTAGTAAGGTATGTACGTATGTAAAGGTGTATGTATGTGTGCATGAAGGGATGTAGGAAGGTATGTACATATGTAGATGTGTATGCATGTATGTAAGAATGTATGTATGCATGATTTAGATACGTTGAGTATTAACGTTATTAATGGTGCGCCTTGAGAATGAAACACAATGCAGGTACATGATTAAAGCCTCACCGAGGAATAGATACACAGATGAGATGCTTAAAGTTAGAAAGATAACGGAATGGGAAGTTTACATAAGTGAATCTGGGTTATACATAATGTGCACTAATGTTATGAATGTATGTGGTAAGTGCAGGTTATACGAATCATGGATTATCATCACAAGGATTAGCGATCGAAGACCGAGTCACAAGATAGATTGTACGGGAATGCTGGAGTATGTAGTTTGGTAAATACAAGTGATGCTTTTAATTTGTAAAAGAGTTAATTCAAAACAAACTTTCAAGTATGTAAAGAGACTTATAATGAAAAGAAATTTTATGGTACGAATTTCCGCTGCAACTTTTGTCAAATACGTGTACGGGTCTTACAAAACCCAAACTCCGCCAGAGAATGCATTTCTTTTGTTCTAATTTGAACTTCAAATGGGACCAATCCCTTCCCCATTACTACTGTGTGCAGAGATCGATACCTACAGTATATAGGATAAACTTGTCTAAAACTGTTATATGTTTTTTGCATTTAACAAATAGTTGGGAGTGTCTAAAAGGGTAATAAAATGACTCTTTCATGCATAAAGAGTGTACTTCAGTTGCGACTTTCAAGATACGTTTCTTTTTAAGCTTATACCATTTACACTTTTAAAAAGTAAAAGCTCTTAATAGAAAGGTAATTAGGACCAATCAATTAATAATTTAATAGATACACAATCACAGGACGATGAGAAAAATGTACCAACCTGAGGGCCACCGATTCCTTCTTTTCTATCTTCAATGACTTTGCCATCGTAGTCGACTCTTTTCTTTATTATGTCATGTCTCTGCAAGTTGAATTTGTACATAGAGTGAACATAAGCACAATATTGGCACATTAGTAGAATAATTATTGACAATTTAATAAACATACGATGTCAAGATGTTGTTCCCCACTGATATCCATGGCATCAAGACTGAGTAGAGTACATGAAACAGCCGGAAATGTGATATCAAACTGCAATTAAAAAAATACATATGAATGGTTGTTCAGAACTTCAAATGAATATAAATTCATAAAGTGTGAATGATGTTTACACTAATATGTAGTTTTTCCCCTCTAGAAGTGTCAACTACAAGCTTTATTTCAGTAACTGTATGAAGATATAACCCTGCAGTCAGAAAAGGCACCACAACAGTTAGATACAAATGAGATTTCTTATTTTATGTTACAACTTTGAAGAAACCTTATGACTACGTTTATGTGGTTGAAGTTTGAGAAAGAAACTATCATCAGGAAAAATTCATTGCACTTTAAAATATAACTTAATAACACAAAGTGAGATCCTGATCCATAACTAATGGGTCTAATCACGATCCAATAAGTGGGTTCATGGTTAAGATGGGACCATGATCCAGATCCAAATTGAAATCTGACCCATTAAGATCTATGTACCCTCTAAACTACAATGACAATATTCATAACAGTTTCTTAATAGCTGGCTTTCACTGTGAATCTATAACTTCATGCAACAACATTGCTTACTTCATCACTATTATTAACTAAAGTCTAGCTATAGCAATTCCACCTGTAAAACTTGTACATCTTACTTGGGCAAGCATTTGCACTAGAAACACAAACGGCATGGTTCGACCATCGCTGACTTCGACATCAGTTTCACTGGTTCTAATAACATTGCTGTAACGCAAAGAAGCCGAATCTATGGCTGCCTGAAGTGAAGATGGAAGTGGGACCTCATCCGGTGGACGTACCGAAGTATCAGAACAGAAATTGCCACCATTGTGAATGCAAGAAGGGTACCTACACTAACCTGAAAAACAAAGAAGCAACATTTATAAATGTTAGAAATTATTACGGTGAAAATAATAGACGACACCTGCCAATCTGCCATCCCTGCCAACTGCTCAACATCCATGCAAAACGCCAGGGTGGCAGCAACAAAACCAGTAAGAATTGTGCTCTTAATGGGAACTTGGGTGTGCATATCAACTTCTGAAAAGTACGATGGGAGCAAACCGTCTCTAGCCATTACCATCAAGATTCGTGGCTGAGGCAAAATTGAACCCATCAATGTCGAGCAGAGAGCAGTTACAGCTCCTACAGTTATAACATACCTGTGAAGTAATCAAAGATGTTAATCTTAATGGGAATATGACTTTAATAAACAACCACGATGTGCCAATGACACAATTAAATCAAAGAAAAACATAAGCATGTTGTTCGATGTTGCGAATCCAATTTCTTATGTCTACCAACACCAAGAAACAAAAAGAGCGAATAAGTGGCATTCTCGTAATATTAGAGTATCAATTGTCGTAATAAGCTAAATGCCAGTAATCAGGGTTGAGGGAACAAAACCTTGTTGTTGAAAGATGCTTCATCTGTAACATCGTACACCAACAAAATACCCATAGCTCCTCTATAGTAAGCTGGAGTTTGGAAGGATAAAAGTGTTAATTACATGGCATTATGATAAGAAACAAAACTAATAGAATATTTGTAAACTTTATATATAAGTTCTTTCATATCTTAGATATAGGGATCCCACACAAGTGATAATGAACCTATAGAAACTAAAATCTAAGGTCTGTGAAATGGATTTTCAAGTTCATATACCCTATATTACAAAATAGCAAATTATCTATGCCCTAAACGTGAAATACAACACAACCACCCTTTAAACCCCCAATCATCCACCTACGAATCCAGTAAAGAAAACTTCAAAAAAAGACCTAACTCATAATCAAGTAAGAAACGTCTGAAACAACCAAAAGAATCCGACTATATGCAAAATCAAATAAAGAAACAAAGAACATAGCGTGCAAAATTCTGTAGAATGAAGAAATGGTTCATCAAATCTAACTTATCTCCGCTGCTGTCCACATAGCGTGCAAAATACGCAGAAAACCTGTTTCACTTGCCTCTCGTTTCACCGGACTGCAGAAATTAGGGCTTAAATGCAGTAGATCTGAAGTTATCGTCGTCTCTGGTGAATTCTCGATCTCCGTCACCGAAATACGAATAGAAAACCTTCTCTCAATTACTCCATTTCGATGAGGTTGATTGCAGTGAAATCAACATAGATGCAGTGTGAGAGAAGATTGTAGTGAAATCAAAAAGTGAAATCAACGTATAAACAAATAAATACCTGATTATTGTACCCTAATCCTTCAAGCATGAAGGAGACGAATGAAGCAGCGAAGGAAACTTTGGTATCTAGGGTTTGTGAAAAAGTGAGATAAAAGAAAAAAAGGGGATGGTACTGTTGGGCGGGAAAATGGAATTGAGGATGCCCTAATCAACTGACACGTGGCCCAAATAACTTTTATTTATTATATATAATAGATTGTCATTGGGCTTAGCCCATATTCTTGTGTTATTGGGCTTATGCAACACCTCATAAAAATCGTGTCCAATGATGTGTTGACACGTGTAATAAACCCTAATAAAGTCAAACATTGACTATGAGGGACTAATTTCGTCAAAATCGAAAACCTTGAATATAGAAGGGCTGAAAGTGTCAACATTTTAGTTCTTACCTCTGAGTGACCTTTTAACAAACCGAGAGCTTCATAATGATTGATCATATTCTCGGGAATGCCAAATATTGGCCATTCAAGGCTTTTATGCCAATAAGTGAAGTTACGCACAAGTTTGCGAGTTAGAGGGGATAAAAGCGTCAACATGTTTAATTATACCTCTGAATGACCTTTTAAATAACCCAAAGCATTAAGATATGCAATCATACGCTCGGGAATGCTTATTATGGTCCAAGGAAGGCTTTCATGTCGTTAAACGATATTACGCACACCTTTGTGCGTTAAAAGGACTAAAAACATCAACTAGCGAAACTACACCATAAAGTGACCTTTTAACGAACCCGGGGCTTCGTAATGTTCTATTATACTCTCAAGAATGAGTGATATAAATTTCACGAGGTTTCAATATCGTTATGTGTTGTTTACGCAAATTCCCAAGAATAAGGGTTAAAAGCGTCAACGAGACGAAACTAATTTTTTCGGTGATCGTTTAATGAAACCGGACCTAACGGTGTTTGGTTATACTCTCAAGATCATCTACAAACTAACTAGAAGGGTTAAAAGTGCCTAAACTGAAAGATACATTGCATTAGAAGGTGCAGGGATTGAAAGTGACAAGTTTGAAACTTGTTTTGCTGGTATGTGGTGTGGTGGCATCGCGCCACAGCCCCCCCCCCCTTCGCCGTGGCACGCGGCGACGGCTTCAAATTGACAGAATTCCTTGGCCAGGTGCAGGTCACCTTCTTCCTTGGCCTCCAAACAAGTCTAACTCGAATTCTATGGACATTTGATGGTTTTTAATACCACTTTGGACACTTGTGAAGATCTTAACACCTCCCTAACACCTGGCATGATCTAGGATCACTCCCTTCAAGTATAAATAGAGCTATTGGGTTGCCATAATCCTTGCTCATTCATAACTTTCACTCTCATCTCTCTAGCTTGAGTAATTGAAGCATTCTGGAGGTTCCTGATTCAAAAGGAAGCTCATCTTTAGTAGAAAAGATTGCTAGGACCCTTTGTAAGTGTCTTAGTCCTCTCCTTAGTTCAGTGTTTTATTTAAAAACCGAAAAGTCAAAGTTATCGTAAATTGACTTTGACTTTCGGTTTAAACTCAAATGGTCCAACCACTATTCGAAATGAATGTGTTATGTGACCATAATTAGGTAGGTGGTTAACCCTTAAAAGGGCACCTCCTAATTATTTCGTTTGCTTAGTCAATTGTCGGGTCAAACTATTAAGTTAAAAAGTCAAACCGATCAGAATTTGGAATAATAATCATAACTAACAATGCAGAGGTTATAAATTATATTTTATCACTCTAATAACTTGGTAATTATTATTAGAACATGTTTAAGCATGTTCAACCCGACAATTCTGAGTTTAGGGTCGGTTCGCAACCGAAAGTCGCAAAAGCTTGACTTTTGCTTTGACTTTCAGTTCTGACCCGATTAAGCTTAATTCTTCTATGTTTTAAGCTTCCATCAGGACCATATTATGTTGTAGTATAACCCTCTAAGGTTATATTACCTGTCATTAATATCCTGAATTATATGCTAGTTTCCGTTGTTATGCTTATAAATGCCCATTTTGCCCTTTTGATCTAAAAATAAGATTTTTGCATATATGAGCATACTAATAGGTTAAGTACTGATATATAAGCATGTCTAAATTAAATTGACATGATTCTCTGGTCTCAAAACAATGTTATGCATGATATCGTAAATTAGAACTTTTTATTAATTAAATTACGCTATTATGCATAATACATGGTTTAAACATGGATTTTGACCCAAAACTCATTACTTACTGTTATGATATCAATTTTAGGAATTTTTGGAATGTTGGGTCAGACTTGATACTGACCATAACATAGAGTTCTTGTGTAAATTCCTTAATTGACGATCATACCCTTTTGACTAATAAAATGTGATTTACATGTGATTAGCATGCCAAGCCTTTTCCTACTGAATTGATATGAAAAATAAAATATTTTAAACATACAAGGCTATTCAAACTCTCAGAATCACATAAACATCTTAAATATCGTCAATAAACGACTTTTACGCTAATTAGGTGCATAGTATGGTTTAAAACCATAATTAGCACCCAAGACTTGTTACCTAATGAATTTATAAACAATTTTTAATACTTTTACAGTAGGTATGGGGCGTGAACTCAGACTTCCAATTATGTCCTTAAAATCATATGTGAAATGACCAAAATACCCTTTCGGGGCATAGTTTGGCCATAAATGGTAAACCACACATATGAATGATATCCAACTATTTTAACATCATAAAATAAATATTTTTACTGAATGTTTTAGACCAGAATATCAGTTTACTTTAAAACCTCTTTTATAAATATTAAAATGACCAAAATGCCCCTACCGGACTTAATTTGGTTTTAAATACTTTTTGGGCATATATGTTAACATCCTACTGATGTATTAACATATTTTAAGCATAATAACATAAGAGACTTGTATATGGTTCATTTGGTTGCTTGTTATGCATTTACGCGTTCAGATAAGTTTACGTAACTAGTTTACGTAAGTTTGCCGAAACGGGTTTAACCTTATCATTTATACTTCAAAATCCAGAATGTATTTAGTTTACCCATATTATACAAGTCTTCGTACTTGTTGGGTCTAAATGACATTCTATTCCGGTCATCGCTTAATCTAGCGTATCGTACCGTTTTAGATACTTTAAGCTAGCCGGTCTAAGTCTACGACTTAAATAAGACCATTAGCATTCTGAATTGGTTATATATTACCATCACTCCAGACTAGAGCCACCCGGTAAAAGCTACCTGCATTTAGATAGATTGGATACGACTGAGTTATTTTTGCTGTGAATCAAGTATTAGCTCAGGTAAATACTTTTAACTTATTTTCCCTTATATGGGCTTGGGATATGGTATTATAATCATACCACTTGGTCGGGTATGAAATCATTTAATCGGATTGTGATTAACAAATTTACATAACCCGTTTTAATCTGTCTTGTTTGATAACATAAGCATTGGGGGTTAATACGACCGTGTCCTGGATATCCTCGGCTCATTTCATTTGAAAATGGCCACGACCTATGCACGGGGTGTAGGCATACACCTGACAAATGCAAATGCAAATGCAAATGCTAATATAACCCACATGTTGGGGATAACTCCTTTGTGGGTTCTATAAGTGGTGAGTCGGTTAATCATGACAGGCTTCTAAACCGGCCCCATATGTATGACAAACATGTAAAACTGTATACAAGATTATATTAAAGATTGTCCCAAGTTATAAATGGTTTGTACCTTGTGCACTTAAATCAACTTTCATAAACTCTTTTCAAAAGAGTCAGTTAATTGTATTTACCAGTGAAAACTGACGTATTTTCCAAAGACTAAGTGACAGGTACTACTCGTAATAGGCTGGGAGTTGCTCGGCGTCAAAATAGAGGATCTTGCAAATCCTTAAAGATGCCTTAAAGTCTGCTAAACTTCATTTTATACATTCTGTAATGATACACCTGTGGATTTGATATTACAAGCTCGTCTATAATAAATACTTTGATATTTTCAGACATTTGGGTTTGTAATAATATTTTATATTCCAAGACTTCCGCTGTGCTATTCTATATATGTTTGACCATGACGATATCAATCTTACATCACGATACTCCCCACCGGGCCCACCGGTGATATGTGGAAATATCGGGGTGTGACAGCTTAGCCCAAGTATTTATGTCATTGGGCCTAGCCCATGTATTTAAGTTATTGGGCCTAGCCCATATTCTTATTGTATTTGGGCCTAGCCCAAGTTCTTTATTATAAGTGGGCTTTTTCATAAGTGTTTATTGAAATGGGCCATGCCCATGTATTTAGGAGATTGGGCCTAGCCCAACATTTATTATTTAAGCCCAATATTAGTTATATGAGCCTAATTTTATATTCTTGTATTTTTGGGTAAACTTTTACTAAGTATAGATTAATTAAATAAGCATACTAGTAACTTTTATAGTTATACTTAGTGTCGTTTACATTTTAAACTTTTCGATTTTAGTTGTCGTTAATATATATTAGTTAAGTGTCTAAAAAAATTATTTTAGACTCGTCGTCGTAGTCGGTTAATATATATAACTTTTGTGTCGAAAGTTGTCCAAACATCGTAGTAACTCCTCGAGGTGCCGATACGTCCGTTTTGTCGATGAAATTTACATTATTATCTCGCCGATATATATTTAGTTATAAAAGGTGTCGTCCGATGTCTATCGTCCATTGTCCGAATCATATTTTATGGTCTAACATAAGAGAGCGTTTTAAGTGTACGCGAAGGGTCGCGATCGTCGTCATGCTTATGAATATTTGTGAAGTTTCTGGTTATGGTGTATGTGTATATTTTTCATAGGTATTGTATTTAGTATTTTGGTATGTATTTTCTAACATTAATAAATACACATAATATACAAACGTTATACACCAAGCAAAGTGTTTAAAGTATATATTTTTTACCAATAATTATATTAACATGTACTTATTATTTTTACCCATTTATTTAGTAAAAATATATATGTGAGTTTATAAAAATACTTAGATGTTTAGGGCTTAACCCCTTTTTCATCAAAACTTCCTTAATGATGATTAAAGTTATTAATCACGTTTAACCTATTTAATCACCCCGTTAATCTCAATTAAATCGCGATTAGATTTTTAGAAAATTTCGCCATAGTTTTCCCTAAACTATGGCGTTTTCCCACGTTTTCAAAACGCGTTTAAACCAAATTTTCAATTTCCATTCATCATCAACTTACTAATTTCATCAAAATACACTTTTCAAGTAACTAATACTACAACTTTTCTTCAATATATCATGAGCTATCGTACATTAAATTTATAAAAATTTAAAGACTTTCATTATTAAAATTTAGGACTTTTTATGTGTAATTTTTATAACCATTTATTAAATCACTTGTTTTATTTAAAAAATCAAGCTTAGTATTTCTTAAACATCAGCTTTAATTCCATAATCTTTCAAGCAACAAACATATATTCAAAGCTCATGAGTGATGAAGATGATGATCCTTCTTGATTTAAACATCTAGTTGTTTAAATCATATTTTTAAGCATAATATAACATGATCATCACTAATATAAGTTACTATACTAAACAAACAACATGCTCATCATAAATATCATGACTAATCAACCTACTTTAACCAAATCAACATGATCATACAACTTATTCAACACTAATACACATAATGATCACATAATACTTCATATTTAGTAAGTTATTAAGATGTGATTAGGGGTATTAAGTTAGATTTTTCTTAATCTTCAAGATGATCAACAAGTACTTTTATAATCTATACACAATAATAAGCTTAAAAAATGGTAATTGAGGGCTTACAACTTTGCACAACCTTAGTATGAAGATGAAGAATAGGTTAAGCTCCAAATAAAGCCCTAATGATGCTCCATGCCTTAACTATGCTTAGATGATCTTGTAAAGGCTTGATTAAGGTGAAATTATGGTGATTTAGGAATGAAACTGGTGGATGTTAGGGTTGTTGTTTGAGCCGAGATTATAATCTTCCAAGTTCACGAAATCTTTCATGACCATACTTGTTTATCCACAAGTTTTCAAGTTTCAGGTTAATGGGGTGGGCCCCATGTTGACCGAAATAGGGGGTATAGGTTTTATATATTTTTTGAGTAAACTGCCATTTTGGTCCCTGTGGTTTAGTCAATTTTGCCACTTTAGTCCAAAACTCAAACTTTTTGCATCTGGGTCCCTGTGGTTTCAGTTTTATTGTCATTTTGGTCCAAAAATGAAATCAGGTCATATTTGTCTTATAAAATCCTGTTATTTTGTCATTTTCTGCAGGGGCAAAATGATCATTTCTTTTTTATAAATAAATACCATATTTTATAAGACAAATATGACCTGATTTGCCCCTGAGAAAAATGACAAAATTGCAGGATTTTATAAGACACGTATGACCTGATTTCATTTTTGGACTAAAATGGCAATAAAACTGAAACCACAGGGACCCAGATGCAAAAGGTTTGAGTTTTGGACTAAAGTGGCAAAAGTAACCAAACCTCAGGGACCAAAATGGCAGTTTACTCATATTTTTTTATAAAAGTTATATAATACAAGTGGTAAAGTTCATAAAATTTTAGGGGTTTAAAGGTTTAAGGAAGTTCTTGCACCGTTAGTGTTCCGGCAATATTTATGACGCCAAAATATGGCTTACTAGTTCACTAGAGTGTTAATTTAGATGTTAGAGTGGTAAAAATACCACTAACTAGTTCGTCGGCGCAATTTCGGCAAAGTTGTGAACATTGCGACTTAGTACCGGAAACTTGTGTTTCGGATATCCAATTGATATCCCCAAGCTTATTTAGGATGTAATATTTTATTTACACGTCCTACGGACATTGAAATGCTGGATTTTAGTGTCGCGGACATTTTATTTTGTTACAGTTTGGCGCGGAACGGACAAAGTGTGCTTATGTGCGTTTACCGGAAACTTAAGGCGTTTTAGTGTTTGGTGTCCCTAATTAGGGATTTTTATTTGTATTTCATCTGTAAAGTACGTTCATGTCGCAACCCCCGACCCCATCCCGGGAGCGGGAGCCGCGAGCACGAGCCGGTGGTATCAGTGTTTATTAATTTGGCAGCGAAAATGAGACATCAGCACCGTAGTTAGGAAATAAATTTCAGAGTTTCAAAGCACCAAACTTTTATATTAAACAAATGGGATAAAAACCCATATTTCATTTATAATATCTTTATACAGACAAACCCTAGTTGCTGAAAACATAATTTAGTCGTTTATTTAGGTAACTTTATAGCCACTTTCTTTATGCCTTCAGTGCTCCATTGCTGGCTTTTAATAGCTTTCACATCAAGGTACCTGAAACGCATTTTAAAATATTTTATCAGCAAGAAATACTGGCGAGTACATTCCATTTTATAAAACGGCACATTGTTATATTTTACAGCATCAAGAGTTTTTTACATTTGTTTATATCTACCAATTTCTCAACACAGCATTGCTACTAGGGCACCATTGTCCCCCGTGCATGTGGTCATGCTATTATTGGCTAACCCTTTGTCCAATAGTAACGAGTGTTAAGTAATGTATACAAAACCCCACATACCGATGATAACTATAGAATTACAAAAACTTAATCACTGTAAGTATAACTGATAAACATTTAGGGTATTGTAAAGCATTTGAAATAATGGCTCACAAACGGTGAGAAAAAGAGAACGACTCACATTGTAAACTTATGTTTCTCTACGGGCTTCCTGGAAATATTTTCTGTAAATTTTCTTGAGTGTCTATTAAAAACATACAACGCACGCGCGTTAGTATAATAACCTAAATCACTTTAGTCATACAACACGAGACAGAACCTCAACGTACTTAGTCAGGCAGAGCCTTGACATGCGTTGCTGGGTTCTAGATCAATCGGGTAGGGTAACGAATTGGTGATCGGGGGTTAAAATGCTTATAATGGGGCAGAGCTTCATGATTTAGGGGGTATTTCGGCTATAATTTTTGGATTATATTGAGAGAGAAAGAAAAAGAAGTTGAACGAGTTGGGAATGCAGACTAAGGCTCAATTTATACAAATTTCAGGAAACTGTCGCGCCCCGCGACAGACCCCACCCTTTCCTTTCGCCGCCCGCGAGGGCACCCTAGCTACAGCTAGGGTTGCTTTGTCAACCCCTAGGTCTGCCACGTGTCGGACACGTGGCGCAAAAAAGAGTGTCCGGCAATCAATAGGCAGTCGCGCCCCGTGATTGACCTCCACAAAACCTGTTGCGGCCCACGACATGTTTATTTTTATTGTTTTTTCATTTTTTCTAAAAATTAACGTTATACGGGTCTGGTTTTGCGATTAAGGAGCGATTTAGGGTGATTTCGAGGGTTGTTATATCCTCCCCACCTTGTTTTAAATCTCGTCCTCGAGATTCACTGGAATAAGTGTGGATATTTCCTTTGCATTTCAGATTCTAACTCCCATGTGTATTATGATCCTCTCTTTGAATCCCACTTTACTTTGACCAGAACTAATCTCTTATGCTTGAGATTCTTGAACTTTCTATCTTTAATCTGAATGGGCTTCTCCATAAACTTAAGTTTTTCCTTTACCTCTATGTCTTGAAGAGGCATTGCCAAGGAATCATCTGCTAAGCATTTCTTGAGGTTACATATATGAAATACATCATGTATTCCTGCCATCTCTTCTGGTAACTGTAACTGATAAACTACTAGTCCTATTCTTTTGATAATTTCAAAAGGTCCAACATACCTTCCTATTATATGAAATACATCATGTATCCTTCCTAGTCTCCCAGACTAAACCACCTAGTCTCCCAGACTAAACCACCTAGTTTCCCAGATTAAACCTCCCAGTCTCTCAGACGGAACTACCTAGTCTCACAGACTAAACCTCCCAGTCTCTCGGACTGAACCACCCAGTCTCTCAGACTGAACACAATCCCTTGAAATGTGTTTCGTGTCGTTTTGTTTGTAAAAATGTTTGTTTTCCTGGATCTGGGCGTTTTGTGTATGCAATGAAAACATGTTGTGAAAATATTTTCGTAACTGATAAGCTATTATATGAAATACATCATGTATCCTTCCTAGTCTCCCAGAGTAAACCACCTAGTCTCCCAGACTAAACCACCTAGTTTCCCAGATTAAACCTCCCAGTCTCTTAGACTGAACTACCTAGTCTCCCAGACTAAACCTCCCAGTCTCTCGGATTGAACCACCCAGTCTCTCAGACTGAACACAATCCCTTGAAATGTGTTTTGTGTTGTTTTGTTTAAAAAAATGTTTGTTTTCCTGGATCTGGACGTTTTGTATATGCAATGAAAACATGTTGTGAAAATATTTTCGTGAGAGCCCTAATGATTGTAGTCTAGACTCGAGAAAGAATCCTAGTTCGCTACAATCGAAGCTCTGATACCAAACTGTTACACCCTGACTTTTGCGGAAGTGTGATTAAGTGTGACTTTGTTTAATATCATTGCATTCAATCATAACAACAACTACATGATAAAAACCATAGATGGTCATCCATTAGATAAGTTTAAAAACATCACAAACATCATTGTTTGAAACGTAGACTTCAAATTCAAATTTTACAAACCATACGAATTGTTTAGAGTTCCCTAAGGACTCATCAAATGACTCTACATAAAATAAGACTTTGGTAGATGTGTCTCGTCCAGGATAAGACACACTAACCAAATACTAAGACAACGGATGACATCCTTTATTTTTAACGCAACTTGAAACATCCAAATGCCCGCCAGATCCACTTTTAATTCCCTGAAATACATGTAGTTTGAAAACATCAGCAAACGTTGAGCGAGTTCATGTGTTTGTTTGTGTATATGAATAAAGCCTTTGTAATCATTGTATGTATGTATGTTTTGTAAACCCCGGTATAAAAGCAAACAAGGAAACAGATCAATTAATAGTTTGCAAGGCCATTAACATGTGTGCAACGGCGTAGGAAGCTCAAACCTAACAGATTTTGTACCGGACCTCCGGCTGTAAGACATAGTCACCTCATGGGCCAATCCCCAGTCCACATGGGTGTGGGCCCACTACACCCAAATAGATCTATCACTCATGCCCCTCGGTCCTAACACGAGGATTAATGGTCTTAGGAGTGCGCCTACCCATTCACGTGATCTACTGTACTTTCCATAGCTAACCATACCAATTGTAATTGTTTATAATCATTTTGTAACATGTACTTCACCCCCGAAGTTATAAAACTGAAAATAGTTAAAAGAAAATGGGGAACATGAACTCACTGTCTTGCATCTTCGAATCACCGTAACTCACGCTTCTTCGGATAAACACGACTACCTACAACGTATTATGATCTATTAGACGAGCGGGTCGTGCCTTGACTTGGTATTAATTAGTGTCTTTGAGTCACGTTCTTTTGTATCTTCAATATTATTCCAAGTTATAATTATTTGTTAAAATACTAAATATTTTAACTTAAATTATATTTATTAAATTTTGGAATAATAGTTAAAACAATATATTTTAACTTAATACTTCCCAAGTATTTATACTTGTACATCCTTCCCAAGGATGGGTGCATTTATATTCTTGTATTCTTATACTTGTATATTTTTGCCGTGTATTTGGGTCGTATTACGGTGTATAACTATACGTATGAGAATACGTATTTTTATTGTATTCATTAAGTATTCTTATACTTAATTTCGTATTAATTTTTCTGGAATATTATCTTTAATAAAAGTTCACCAATATATATATTTCCAAAATATATTTTAAGAAATATTATTTAAAATCTTCCCTTGGCAAAAATATTTGTATTTTCATATAAGTTCCAAAAATAATATATTTTCAAGTCTAACTTGGAAAATATATATATACTCATTTTTCTCCAGAAAATAATATATTGCATTTCATGTTTGTTTAAGAAAATATATATTTCTTTCAAAAATAATATATCTTCTATAAATTTCAAGAAAATACATACTTTTATTAACATAAAAATAATATATTTTCTTCTTGTCAAAAATATGACACAACTTTGTAATAATTGTAAAAATCATATTTTTGTTTTCTTGGTGTCCAAAATATTATTTACCAAAATATGCTTGTGAATATTATTATTCCCGGAATATTTTGTAAGTTATGTTCCTTGGTTTGGTTTCACCAATATTTTGTGTAAATGCGTATATTCATATTCTTGGAATTTTGGTAATATTTTGGATTGTAATTTTTGGTATTTTGATGAGTTATGTAAATCTTGTAATTTAAAATTGGTTTCTTGAGAAAACTATCTTTAAAATCATCCATGTTCAAGACCAATAACATGTATTCATCTTCATTTTACACAAAATCATCTTTGTTTTCAAGTTCATGTTCTCATAATAGGATGATCATCTTGATTATTCACAATATCATCCTTTCACTTGCTAGATCATGTTTTTAATCACAATATAGCAAGTCTCATATGATGTTTAACATCATAAACATGTATGAACAACAATCATCAAGCATAATAACTCATATTCATCAAGATTCCTTCATATTTTAAGCTTATGTTCAAGTTTGCTTCTTGTGATTTTTAGTGTTCTTCATGATCAACATTATGTAACATCTTTTAACCACTAATATAAGATGTAAATTAGCAAGATCAAGGTTCTTACCACTAGCACAAGGCTAGGGATGATCAAGAGAAGTTATGATATGGATAAAAGCAAATGAAAGAGGTCCTTGATCTTCTACAAGCTCCTAGCTCCTTAGTATGCCTTCTAACACCCTTGTAAGTGTGTGGATTGAATGAAAATGAGGTGATGATGATGGTATGGTGGTGGTGGTGGTTCTCGGCCGAGACCAAGGGAGGAGGAGGGAGAGAGTTTGAGTCTTAGTGTGTTTGTGAGAATGAAGGAATGAAGGCACTAGTGGTTTATAACATAATCTTTCCAACATGTGAATGTCCAATGTGTATTATATCTCCAAAGTATCAACAAGATCAAATAGTATATTGGAAACAAATCAAGGGTGGGCCACACCCTTGTGACCGTCGCCCGGGGGGGGGGATAGGGTTGGGATGTAATGGTAAGTTAGGGAAACTAGTTAGATTTCAAGTGTATGTTTAGGTGTTTTAGTTAATATGATGTTATATAGTGTGTTATGATGTTCGGGGACCATAACTAGCTTGGTAATGTTAAAACAATGCTTCAAGTGTAAACTTGGTGTTTCGGGTAATGTCTGGTTGTTCGGTTGGTTACTAGTTCGTTAAGGTGCTAAACTATGCAGTTTAGTGTGCTTTATGTACCCTTTTTTGACACTTTTGATCCCGACACTTAGGAAAGTATTCAGGACCATTTAATCATATTTTTGCATGATATTAGATTGTTTAAATGCTGATTTATGCTGATTTTTGCTTAATTCGGTACTTTGGGTGAGTTTTAGGCACTTTCCGGCACTTAAACTATCACTAGAAAGGCAGTTTTATGATCCTTTATTTCCTACACACTATACTAGTGCAATACTTGGTTCCTGGCTCATTCTGTGTTCTCAACACCTTGTCTGTCTATGTACTAAACTCCGTCAGCATTTTTATAACTTGTCTGATTACTGTGTTTCATGCATCGTTTGAGTTAAATAAGCTTTCATGCAATAATGGTATGTCATTTGCAATATGTGAAGCACATGTGTGTATATGGAAATAATCAGTAAGCAGTTAATTGTAATTCAGCACAGTCATTAAGCATTAATCAAGGTTTAATAATTCTACGGATACCTGGAATTTTGACAGTTGTCACATTCTCCCCCTGTTAAGAAAATTTCGTCCCGAAATTTTAAGCTTTACTACTAGTTGAAGGGGTGTTAGGGAATAAATGCGGGTATTTTGCTTTCATGCGGTCTTCACGCTCCCAAGTGAACTCTGGGCCGTGACGCGCGTTCCATCGAACCTTGACGAGTTTAACACTACTTCTCCGAGTTTTGTTAACTTTCCAATCAGTAACTTCAACGGGTTCTTCTGTAAAGTGGAGTGTGTCGTCAATGTGAACTTCGTTAGTGGGAATGACCACTGTTTCTTGGGTTGGACTCTTCTTCAGATTAGATACATGGAATGTATCATGAACACCATTAGGTTCGGCTGGTAGTTCCAACTTGTATGCTACAGGACCAATCCTTTCCAGGATTTTGAACGGTCCGATAAATCGTGGGTTTAACTTTCCACGCTTCCCAAAGTGTGCCACAACTTTCCAAGGTGAGACTTTCAATAGAACCATATCACCCACTTCAAATTCCAAGGGTTTCCTTCTTTGGTCCGCATAGCTCTTTTGTCGATCACGAGCCGCCTTGATGCACTCTCGGATCTGCATGATCTTATCTGTCGTTTCTTGGACCAATTCAGGACCAACCAGCTGTCTATCACCTGCATCTGCCCAGCATAACGGTGATCGACACTTGCGTCCATAGAGGGCTTCGAACGGTGCAGCTTGAATGCTTGTATGGTAGCTGTTGTTATAGGAGAACTCAACCAAAGGTAGGTGAGTGTCCCAACTGCCACCCAAGTCCATTACGCAAGCTCGTAACATATCTTCAAGCGTCTGAATTGTTCTCTCACTTTGACAGTCCGTCTGTGGATGAAATGCGGTGCTCAGATTCAACTGTGAACCAAATGCTTCTTGGAAATATTGCCAAATCCTTGACACAAATCTCCTGTCTCTATCAGATATAATCGAGATAGGCACTCCATGACGTGCAACTATCTCCCTTAGGTACAGCTCAGCTAGCTTCCCTGTGTTATCCTTTTCCCTGATCGGCAAAAAGTGCGCAGATTTTGTCAAACGGTTTATGATTACCCAAATCGTATCATGACCTCTAGGAGTCTTGGGCAACTTCGTCATGAAATCCATTGAGATTTGTTCCCACTTCCACATGGGTATCTCAGGTTGCTGCAGAAGACCTGAAGGCTTTTGATACTCAGCCTTCACCTTGGCACAACTCAAGCACGTTCCAACGTAGGTAGCCACATCGCCCTTCAGTCTTGGCCACCAATAATAGTCCTTCAAATCTTGGTACATCTTGTCCGATCCTGGGTGGATCGAGTACCTCGATTTATGAGCTTCATCAAAGATAACATCTCTAAGACTACCAAAAAGAGGAACCCAAATTCGTCCCATGAAACACAAAGTTCCTTCCTCATTGGGTACCACCTTTTCTCCATCCCATGGAGATATTCAGCCTTTAAGTTCTCTCTCTTAAGTGCTTCCCTTTGTGCAGCACGAATGCGCAACGAGAGGTCTGTCTGAATGATCATCTCTAAAACCCTAACCCTTATGGGCTTAATCCTCTCTTTCCGACTTAAGGCATCTGCCACCACATTCGCCTTTCCTGGATGATATTTGATTTCGCAATCATAATCATTTAACAACTCAATCCATCGTCGATGTCTCATATTAAGCTCTTTCTGGTCGAATATGTGCTGGAGGCTCTTGTGATCTGTAAAGATCTTGCGATGTGATAGCGATGCGATTAGCGATAAGTCGATTAGCGATTAAACATGCGATTAAACCTCGATTATTTATAGATACTCCACATAATACAACTAAAGTGATTAATTAAAAGAGTTCGATTACAAGTCAAGAAGCACAATTCTGTAGTTAAGCAAAGTGTGACAGATCGCAATTAGCAATCTTTTCTTCCTTTGACTTTGACTTGTACTTTGACTTTCCAAAAAGCGGGTTGTTACAGTTTTAACCAAACAGTGGTTTCAACCACTATTTTAACCCAACAGTGGTTTAACTCACTGTTTTAACCCAACAGTGTTTTGAAACCACTTTTGGGTTAAAACAGTGGTTTCCTTTGAGATGCTACCCTATTAAACAAAAAAAAAATTATACCAATCCACTGTTTTGGTTTAAAACAGTGTTTTGAAACCACTGTTTTGGGTTAAAAAGAACCTCCTAATCAGAAAATAAACCCTTCACAGGTAACATCCGGTGATGCTATAAATATTTAGACAAGTAAACAGCTAAACACCTAAAATTTTGCCACTGTATCTGGTGTACGAAGAATTCCTTGCCGCTGTATTTAGACAAGTAAACAGCTAAACACCTGAAGCTTTGTTTTAGTACACTGCAGTACACAGAATGATAGATATACAAAGGTTCTCACGGTTCTCACAACTCAAGGTGGTTCTCATTTTACCCTTCCCCTAAAAGTTCTAACATCACCACCCCAAAACTGTACACGTCTCTCATAGAAGTATAGATTCCCGACTCAAATTCTGGGGCTCCATAATTAATGGTTGAAAGAAGTTGTCCCGACAACTGTATGGATATCCAAGCAATTTAGAGAACACAAAATACTGACCATGTTGACTTTTTTAGTTAAAACGGGTCATTTTTATGGGTGGGTCCGGTTTTGTTGACCCACAAACAGCTCTAAAACTATTACGATTATAATTTTACTCTATATTTTTTTAAAAATGATTTAAGAAGTTGTACTTCGGAAGTCTTTCAACTCTTTTAACATGTTCAACCCGTTGGATAATACAACTTACCTGACTTATTGAGCCACGGGAGAGTAACAGAGCTAAACCGCAAATCAGAGACACGCACAGAAAGATCTTCATCGAGAAGAACATTTGCAGACTTGAAGTTTCTGTGAATAATAGGCGGCTTGCTAAAGTCGTGTAGATATCTAAACCACCACAAGCGAGAAAGAAAACGAAGCGGGATGTTAATATGCAAATTAAACATAAAATAAGTTTATTTTGGTGGTGAATTTATGAATATATTAGTATTCACTTACTCTAAGGCTCTTGCAGCTCCAAGTGCCATTCGGATGCACGCATTCCATGAAAATTTCTTTTTGTAACCGTCATCGGAGTGTAGTGCATCGTGAAGGGTCCCGTTACTACAATACTCATAGATTAATAATCTTTGACCATGTTCTGAGTAGGAACCCATGTGTTCAACAACGTTCGCATGCCGAATTTTATAAAGATTTCTAACAATCTCAATGAAGTCTTCCTTTGTTTGTTGACTAATTACCTTTTTCTCCAACTTCTTCACAACAAGCAACTAAACAAACATTTTAAAGATACAACATATAAGATGATGACCTTCTATGCAATTCCCGTTTCTAAAAATTTCATTCAAAAAAAGATATTATTGCAAAATTTTCATACTTTTCCAATTGGAAGTTGTGCTCTGTAAACACTCCCTAACATTCCTCTACTGATATAATTATCTTGAGAGAAACTGTTTGTACACTGTTGTAGGGATGCGATTGTGTACGACCTGACAGACATATGAGGCAAAAGAGGTTTGGCAACCGCTTCAACAGGTATAACGGGCTCCACAATAACCTTTTCAAAAGGTAGATGAATTGGTTGTGAAGTCGAGAGTGGTGCGGGTGGCGACGGAGGTGGTGGTGGCTGCAATGAATCTATATCGAATCTGCTCATGTCTATCTCCATTCTGTCCTACTTTGATATGGCACTCAGTCTTTGCACATTCATCTGCTTATCAGTTTGTGGCTTTAGACGTGGACCAGGTGGTTTTCTTGACGGTGCCAGTGGCGGTGAAAGCTATTGTTGTTTCAATTTTGGCGGCACAACTGTGGCCACCTTTGGAGCTGGCCAAGAATAAAAGATTTGGTGATTTGGGACACGTACCATAGTATAAAAAAACACTATTTCGTGACGAAAAAATAAATAAGGTTAAACAAAATGAGATTACCTTTATCAACATGATCGGTCGGTTGAGCAAAGGGTCTGTTGTCTATATGACTCACTCGGTTATCTATATACGGGGCAATTTCATGCCTCTTGTCTCACACTGCCAGGTCACCACCCAATGGGCCCATTCAACCATCTGTAGCACAAATGTGGAATGCATGCAGTCTCCTTTGTATCTCCAGTGAGTTGCAAACCCAAACTCCGCCTGAGAATGCATTTCTTTTGTTCTAATTTGAACTTCAAGTGGGACCAATCCCTTCCCCATTACTACTGTGTGCAGAGATCGATACCTAGAGTATATAGGATAAACTTCTCTAAAACTGTTATACGTTTTTTGCATTTAACAAATAGGTGGGAGTGTCTAAAAGGGTAATAAAATGACTCTTTCATGCATAAAGAGTGTACTTCAGTTGCGACTTTCAAGATACGTTTCTTTTTATGCTTATACCATTTAAACTTTTGAACGGTTAGAGATAAACAAAACCCAAATCCAGTTATATAATACTAGTAGCAAAAACAGGTATTTTTTGTCGAATCGTGCCGCGTAGACCTATAGCACTTTTTGTCCAAATTTATTATTTAGTTCATAAATAATTAATATGTCAAATATGGTTACAAAGATCAACTTATTTAAAAAAAATGAACAAAATGATCAGGAGACTTTGTGCATCTGAAGTACATTTTTGGAC
Organism: Helianthus tuberosus; assembly: GCA_030545235.1. Taxonomy (NCBI): domain Eukaryota; kingdom Viridiplantae; phylum Streptophyta; class Magnoliopsida; order Asterales; family Asteraceae; genus Helianthus; species Helianthus tuberosus. The sequence goes on along the minus strand of CM060381.1, from coordinate 181,163,626 downwards.
GACTTCCAACCCGTTTTCTATTTTACCCGTTTGACCCGTTAAAATAAACACGTTTGACCCATTAAAATAAACACAACCAAAATCAATATGGGTGAAAACTGCTTCCTGTAATTTATCTAAATTTATAAATAAAGGGTCTGACAAATTCTTGTGCTTGTAAATTACCTTGTTATTCTCGATCATGGTAACAAACACGGGTCCATCAGATCCACAAGAAGGTTTGTAAAAATGCGGGCAATCTTCAGAATGAAAAGGGAATTTGCAGGGTGGTTTTATGGCATCTGTGTAGCCAATGGACGATTGATCTTTCATCATTGTCTCACACTGCCAGGTCACCACCCAACGGGCTCATTCAACAATTTGTAGCACAAATGTGGAATGCATGCAGTCTCCTTCTTTGTATCTCCAGTGAGCTGCAAACCTGTAACGCCCCAAAATTCGAATGCATATATTTGTCCTATGTTTCCACATGATATGACACGAAATAAAATAACTAGACTATTTAACCTAGTTAAAATACTTGGTAAAACAAGTAATGAATGAGTTTGATGGCAATTGTGATTGTGTGACAAACTAGAGGGACTAAACTTGAATAAGTGGAAAGATTTATTATTAAAACACAAAATTAAAACACAAACACATACATATCAGATGTATGTGTCGACTAGAGCTAGAGGAGAAAAAGGAAAACCCTTGTTGCCACAAAATCAATCAAATTGAAAGGGAATTGAAGCTTGATTGTATGCATGGATTAAGATTTATGACCAACTAAGTGTTCTTATCACCAAGTAAGTCGAATTTCATGTTTTGGTGATTTTGATGAAGTGGGTTATGTGTAATCCGTGAATGTTTAATGAAATTGAGAATGAATACTAGATACTATCAACATGTAAAGTTTGTATTATGCTTAAATTTGATTGTATTGATGAGTTGGGATAAAACCCACTTAGAATTTGTAGGAAGATGAAGTTTAGTGAAGATTTATGATGAATTGTTTAATTTTGATGTTAGAGTAGTGTTATAGAAAGTAGTTAGATGGATATTTGATATAAAACATATGATGCTTGGTTATGATAATGATTTGTGAAAGATTAAGTTAATTCATGGGTGAACTAGGAAGAATGTGCTCTAATTAGTTGTACAATGTGCACTAAATGGTGTACGCACACCAAGTGTATGATGAAATATCTAAATGAAGTTAAGATGTGAGATTGTATGAAATGGCTTGATATATATGAATGAGATGAGGTAATGATGTAATTAGTAGTATACTAACTTGAAGAATGTGCTTTAGATGGAACTTATACAAGAATTCGGGTTGAATGTATGTCTTGGTCAAGACTATGCATTAAGGACTTGTATGTTGTGTTTAATATCACTAGGTGATCATGTGATTGTAAGCATATTTGCATCGTGAGTAAGAAATGTATATAGTGTCACTGATATAGCATAAATGATGTTACGGATATATGTGGATAAGTTGGAAGTTCATATGATAAACCGTTGACTTCTGAAAGTCAACTACACATAGGAAGCATAAATTGACTTGTTGTAAAGGTAGGATATTAGAAAGTCGTATGGTACATGTTACATCAATACGCGTTATATGGAATGACATGGTGAATTATATGAGTTTGAAAGGATGTGAAAGCGGGTATATGCCTTACGTTTGTTATAATTGACTAATGAAAGTCAAATGCGAAATATGCAATTGATATGATCTTCAACCTGTAAACTTGTGTATGCTAATAAGAATGTGATTTCGATGACATGAAAGTATAGGAATCATGTCGAAATGGAATCAAACATGAAAGGCTAACGGGTCAAGAGGAGGAAAGGAAGCGGACACGAACACGGATGCATAAGGTAAGTGATTCCGATTTCACTTCTTAGCTTGTTTAAATAAGGTAGCATTCTAGATAATTAAGCATGATGTGAAGTCAAGTATGGATTTGGTTGAATGAAATCGATGATCTTCGTTAAGAAGATCGAACGGGTAAAATGAGGTCTTGTTGTGATAACGGAATGAAGTATAAGAAATGGCTACGGTATGATAACCGGGTAATGGAAAAAAATTTATGTAAGCATGCTAACCGAGAAACGGTGACGCGGGTTAATGGGCAAGAGGTTCGGTAGTAAATTATGAGTATATGAATAAACAATTTCATAGATGGAAATTGTACTAGTTAATGTTCAATTACGTAATAACGAATGAATTTAACGAATACCGGGTATCGGGTGCGTAAACCCCAAGTACGACACTCCGGATAATGTAAAAGTATTATGGTCATAATGTTCATGTAAGTTTTAGGTTAAAAGGAATGAGTTATTTGATAAAAACATGAACGGGTCGAATAAATCGTAAATGAATAATAAGCCGATAGCGCGTAAGTTAAGAATTTCCTTAATCCGGATATGGGATTTCAAGTTCACATGATAGAATGTCAAATTACGAGCATGTAGGAAGAAACGGGAGGTTAAACGGGTAAACGGTTCAAAAGTTATGCGCGTTTTAGTGCGTACGGACAACGAAACAAACCTGCAGAAAAAGGCAATATCTAGAGGGCGTCGCCGATGGGGTCTACAAACTTAGTTTTCTCCGACGCGCTATTTACCTGTCTACGCGATGTTTTAGCGACGCGACAAATCATGGGCCGTCGCCGACGCCCTCCCCATGTCCAAAAAGCTGAAAATTGTTATCTAAGTTGATTTATGGGTCGTGGGCTTTGGTAGGTTAACCGTGGACTACGGCGGGCCTCCCAAACATGATTTTGATTGTTCCTTTGATGATTATGGGTTATAAATCTAAGTCTAAGACCCACGTAATTAATGTATGGTTATGTAAGAGGTATGCGAGAACTTGTACGTATATATATGGTTAGGTACATCTGTAGATGTGTATATATATGTATGTATGTATGTATGTATGTATGTATGAAGGTGCGTCTGAGTGTATGTAAGTACGTGTAGATGTAGTAAGGTATGTACGTATGTAAAGGTGTATGTATGTGTGCATGAAGGGATGTAGGAAGGTATGTACATATGTAGATGTGTATGCATGTGTGTAAGAATTGTGCTCTTAATGGGAACTTGGGTGTGCATATCAACTTCTGAAAAGTACGATGGGAGCAAACCGTCTCTAGCCATTACCATCAGGATTCGTGGCTGAGGCAAAATTGAACCCATCAATGTCGAGCTGAGAGCAGTTACAGCTCCTACAGTTATAACATACCTGTGAAGTAATCAAAGATGTTAATCTTAATGGGAATATGACTTTAATAAACAACCACGATGTGCCAATGACACAATTAAATCAAAGAAAAACATAAGCATGTTGTTCGATGTTGCGAATCCAATTTCTTATGTCTACCAACACCAAGAAACAAAAAGAGCGAATAAGTGGCATTCTCGTAATATCAGAGTATCAATTGTCGTAATAAGCTAAATGCCAGTAATCAGGGTTGAGGGAAGAAAACCTTGTTGTTGAAAGATGCTTCATCTGTAACATCGTACACCAACAAAATACCCATAGCTCCTCTATAGTAAGCTGGAGTTTGGAAGGATAAAAGTGTTAATTACATGGCATTATGATAAGAAACAAAACTAATAGAATATTTGTAAACTTTATATATAAGTTCTTTCATATCTTAGATATAGGGATCCCACACAAGTGATAATGAACCTATAGAAACTAAAATCTAAGGTCTGTGAAATGGATTTTCAAGTTCATATACCCTATATTACAAAATAGCAAATTATCTATGCCCTAAACGTGAAATACAACACAACCACCCTTTAAACCCCCAATCATCCACCTACGAATCCAGTAAAGAAAACTTCAAAAAAAGACCTAACTCATAATCAAGTAAGAAACGTCTGAAACAACCAAAAGAATCCGACTATATGCAAAATCAAACAAAGAAACAAAGAACATAGCGTGCAAAATTCTGTAGAATGAAGAAATGGTTCATCAAATCTAACTTATCTCCGCTGCTGTCCACATAGCGTGCAAAATACGCAGAAAACCTGTTTCACTTGCCTCTCGTTTCACCGGACTGCAGAAGTTAGGGCTTAAATGCAGTAGATCTGAAGTTATCATCGTCTCTGGTGAATTCTCGATCTCCGTCACCGAAATACGAATAGAAAACCTTCTCTCAATTACTCCATTTCGATGAGGTTGATTGCAGTGAAATCAACATAGATACAGTGTGAGAGAAGATTGCAGTGAAATCAAAAAGTGAAATCAACGTATAAACAAATAAATACCTGATTATTGTACCCTAATCCTTCAAGCATGAAGGAGACGAATGAAGCAGCGAAGGAAACTTTGGTATCTAGGGTTTGTGAAAAAGTGAGATAAAAGAAAAAAAGGGGATGGTACTGTTGGGCGGGAAAATGGAATTGAGGATGCCCTAATCAAGTGACACGTGGCCCAAATAACTTTTATTTATTATATATAATAGATTGTCATTGGGCTTAGCCCATATTCTTGTGTTATTGGGCTTATGCAACACCTCATAAAAATCGTGTCCAATGATGTGTTGACACGTGTAATAAACCCTAATAAAGTCAAACATTGACTATGAGGGACTAATTTCGTCAAAATCGAAAACCTTGAATATAGAAGGGCTGAAAGTGTCAACATTTAAGTTCTTACCTCTGAGTGACCTTTTAACAAACCGAGAGCTTCATAATGATTGATCATATTCTCGGGAATGCCAAATATTGGCCATTCAAGGCTTTTATGCCAATAAGTGAAGTTACGCACAAGTTTGCGAGTTAGAGGGGATAAAAGCGTCAACATGTTTAATTATACCTCTGAATGACCTTTTAAATAACCCAAAGCATTAAGATATGCAATCATACGCTCGGGAATGCTTATTATGGTCCAAGGAAGGCTTTCATGTCGTTAAACGATATTACGCACACCTTTGTGCGTTAAAAGGACTAAAAACATCAACTAGCGAAACTACACCATAAAGTGACCTTTTAACGAACCCGGGGCTTCGTAATGTTCGATTATACTCTCAAGAATGAGTGATATAAATTTCACGAGGTTTCGATATCGTTATGTGTTGTTTACGCAAATTCCCAAGAATAAGGGTTAAAAGCGTCAACGAGACGAAACTAATTTTTTCAGTGATCGTTTAACGAAACCGGACCTAACGGTGTTTGGTTATACTCTCAAGATCGTCTATAAACTAACTAGAAGGGTTAAAAGTGCCTAAAATGAAAGATACATTGCATTAGAAGGTGCAGGGATTGAAAGTGACAAGTTTGAAACTTGTTTTGCTGGTATGTGGTGTGGTGGCATCGCGCCACAGCCCCCCCCCCCCCTTCGCCATGGCACGCGGCGACGGCTTCAAATTGACAGAATTCCTTGGCCAGGTGCAGGTCACCTTCTTCCTTGGCCTCCAAACAAGTCTAACTCGAATTCTATGGACATTTGATGGTTTTTAATACCACTTTGGACACTTGTGAAGATCTTAACACCTCCCTAACACCTGGCATGATCTAGGATCACTCCCTTCAAGTATAAATAGAGCTATTGGGTTGCCATAATCCTTGCTCATTCATAACTTTCACTCTCATCTCTCTAGCTTGAGTAATTGAAGCATTCTGGAGGTTCCTGATTCAAAAGGAAGCTCATCTTTAGTAGAAAAGATTGCTAGGACCCTTTGTAAGTGTCTTAGTCCTCTCCTTAGTTCAGTTTTTTATTTAAAAACCGAAAAGTCAAAGTTATCGTAAATTGACTTTGACTTTCGGTTTAAACTCAAATGGTCCAACCACTATTCGAAATGAATGTGTTATGTGACCATAATTAGGTAGGTGGTTAACCCTTAAAAGGGCACCTCCTAATTATTTCGTTTGCTTAGTCAATTGTCGGGTCAAACTAATAAGTTAAAAAGTCAAACCGATCAGAATTTGGAATAATAATCATAACTAACAATGCAGAGGTTATAAATTATATTTTATCACTCTAATAACTTGGTAATTATTATTAGAACATGTTTAAGCATGTTCAACCCGACAATTCTGAGTTTAGGGTCGGTTCGCAACCGAAAGTCGCAAAAGCTTGACTTTTGCTTTGACTTTCAGTTCTGACCCGATTAAGCTTAATTCTTCTATGTTTTAAGCTTCCATCAGGACCATATTATGTTGTAGTATAACCCTCTAAGGTTATATTACCTGTCATTAATATCCTGAATTATATGCTAGTTTCCGTTGTTATGCTTATAAATGCCCATTTTGCCCTTTTGATCTAAAAATAAGATTTTTGCATATATGAGCATACTAATAGGTTAAGTACTGATATATAAGCATGTCTAAATTAAATTGACATGATTCTCTGGTCTCAAAACAATGTTATGCATGATATCGTAAATTAGAACTTTTTATTAATTAAATTACGCTATTATGCATAATACATGTTTAAACATGGATTTTGACCCAAAACTCATTACTTACTGTTATGATATCAATTTTAGGAATTTTTGGAATGTTGGGTCAGACTTGATACTGACCATAACATAGAGTTCTTGTGTAAATTCCTTAATTGACGATAATACCCTTTTGACTAATAAAATGTGATTTACATGTGATTAGCATGCCAAGCCTTTTCCTACTGAATTGATATGAAAAATAAAATATTTTAAACATACAAGGCTATTCAAAATCTCAGAATCACATAAACATCTTAAATATCGTCAATAAACGACTTTTACGCTAATTAGGTGCATAGTATGGTTTAAAACCATAATTAGCACCCAAGACTTGTTACCTAATGAATTTATAAACAATTTTTAATACTTTTACAGTAGGTATGGGGCGTGAACTCAGACTTCCAATTATGTCCTTAAAATCATATGTGAAATGACCAAAATACCCTTTCGGGGCATAGTTTGGCCATAAATGGTAAACCACACATATGAATGATATCCTACTATTTTAACCTCATAAAATAAATATTTTTACTGAATGTTTTAGACCAGAATATCAGTTTACTTTAAAACCTCTTTTATAAATATTAAAATGACCAAAATGCCCCTACCGGACTTAATTTGGTTTTAAATACTTTTTGGGCATATATGTTAACATCCTACTGATGTATTAACATATTTTAAGCATAATAACATAAGAGACTTGTATATGGTTCATTTGGTTGCTTGTTATGCATTTACGCGTTCAGATAAGTTTACGTAACTAGTTTACGTAAGTTTGCTGAAACGGGTTTAACCTTATCATTTATACTTCAAAATCCAGAATGTATTTAGTTTACCCATATTATACAAGTCTTCGTACTTGTTGGGTCTAAATTACATTCTATTCCGGTCATCGCTTAATCTAGCGTATCGTACCGTTTTAGATACTTTAAGCTAGCCGGTCTAAGTCTACGACTTAAATAAGACCATTAGCATTCTGAATTGGTTATATATTACCATCACTCCAGACTAGAGCCACCCGGTAAAAGCTACCTGCATTTAGATAGATTGGATACGACTGAGTTATTTTTGCTGTGAATCAAGTATTAGCTCGGGTAAATACTTTTAACTTATTTTCCCTTATATGGGCTTGGGATATGGTATTATAATCATACCACTTGGTCGGGTATGAAATCATTTAATCGGATTGTGATTAATAAATTTACATAACCCGTTTTAATCTGTCTTGTTTGATAACATAAGCATTGGGGGTTAATACGACCGTGTCCTGGATATCCTCGGCTCATTTCATTTGAAAATGGCCACGACCTATGCACGGGGTGTAGGCATACACCTGACAGATGCAAATGCTAATATAACCCACATGTTGGGGATAACTCCTTTGTGGGTTCTATAAGTGGTGAGTCGGTTAATCATGACAGGCTTCTAAACCGGCCCCATATGTATGACAAACATGTAAAACTGTATACAAGATTATATTAAAGATTGTCCCAAGTTATAAATGGTTTGTACCTTGTGCACTTAAATCAACTTTCATAAACTCTTTTTAAAAGAGTCAGTTAATTGTATTTACCAGTGAAAACTGACGTATTTTCCAAAGACTAAGTAACAGGTACTACTCGTAATAGGCTGGGAGTTGCTCGGCGTCAAAATAGAGGATCTTGCAAATCCTTAAAGATGCCTTAAAGTCTGCTAAACTTCATTTTATACATTCTGTAATGATACACCTGTGGATTTGATATTACAAGCTCGTCTATAATAAATACTTTGATATTTTCAGACATTTGGGTTTGTAATAATATTTTATATTCCAAGACTTCCGCTGTGCTATTCTGTATATGTTTGACCATGACGATATCAATCTTACGTCACGATACTCCCCACCGGGCCCACCGGTGATATGTGGAAATATCGGGGTGTGACTGCTTAGCCCAAGTATTTATGTCATTGGGCCTAGCCCATGTATTTAAGTTATTGGGCCTAGCCCATATTCTTATTGTATTTGGGCCTAGCCCAAGTTCTTTATTATAAGTGGGCTTTTTCATAAGTGTTTATTGAAATGGGCCTTGCCCATGTATTTAGGAGATTGGGCCTAGCCTAACATTTATTATTTAAGCCCAATATTAGTTATATGAGCCTAATTTTATATTCTTGTATTTTTGGGTAAACTTTTACTAAGTATAGATTAATTAAATAAGCATACTAGTAACTTTTATAGTTATACTTAGTGTCGTTTACATTTTAAACTTTTCGATTTTAGTTGTCGTTAATATATACTAGTTAAGTGTCTAAAAAAAATTATTTTAGACTCGTCGTCGTAGTCGGTTAATATATATAACTTTTGTGTCGAAAGTTGTCCAAACATCGTAGTAACTCCTCGAGGTGCCGATACGTCCGTTTTGTCGATGAAATTTACATTATTATCTCGCCGATATATATTTAGTTATAAAAGGTGTCGTCCGATGTTTATCGTCCATTGTCCGAATCATATTTTATGGTCTAACATAAGAGAGCGTTTTAAGTGTACGCGAAGGGTCGCGATCGTCGTCATGCTTATGAATATTTGTGAAGTTTCTGGTTATGGTGTATGTGTATATTTTTCATAGGTATTGTATTTAGTATTTTGGTATGTATTTTCTAACACTAATAAATACACATAATATACAAACGTTATACACCAAGCAAAGTGTTTAAAGTATATATTTTTTACCAATAATTATATTAACATGTACTTATTATTTTTACCCATTTATATAGTAAAAATATATATGTGAGTTTATAAAAATACTTAGATGTTTAGGGCTTAACCCCTTTTTCATCAAAACTTCCTTAATGATGATTAAAGTTATTAATCACGCTTAACCTATTTAATCACCCCGTTAATCTCAATTAAATCGCGATTAGATTTTTAGAAAATTTCGCCATAGTTTTCCCTAAACTATGGCGTTTTCCCACGTTTTCAAAACGCGTTTAAACCAAATTTTCAATTTCCATTCATCATCAACTTACTAATTTCATCAAAATACACTTTTCAAGTAACTAATACTACAACTTTTCTTCAATATATCATGAGCTATCGTACATTAAATTTATAAAAATTTAAAGACTTTCATTATTAAAATTTAGGACTTTTTATGTGTAATTTTTATAACCATTTATTAAATCACTTGTTTTATTTAAAAAATCAAGCTTAGTATTTCTTAAACATCAGCTTTAATTCCATAATCTTTCAAGCAACAAACATATATTCAAAGCTCATGAGTGATGAAGATGATGATCCTTCTTGATTTAAACATCTAGTTGTTTAAATCATATTTTTAAGCATAATATAACATGATCATCACTAATATAAGTTACTATACTAAACAAACAACATGCTCATCATAAATATCATGACTAATCAACCTACTTTAACCAAATCAACATGATCATACAACTTATTCAACACTAATACACATAATGATCACATAATACTTCATATTTAGTAAGTTATTAAGATGTGATTAGGGGTATTAAGTTAGATTTTTCTTAATCTTCAAGATGATCAACAAGTACTTTTATAATCTATACACAATAATAAGCTTAAAAAATGGTAATTGAGGGCTTACAACTTTGCACAACCTTAGTATGAAGATTAAGAATAGGTTAAGCTCCAAATAAAGCCCTAATGATGCTCCATGCCTTAACTATGCTTAGATGATCTTGTAAAGGCTTGATTAAGGTGAAATTATGGTGATTTAGGAATGAAACTGGTGGATGTTAGGGTTGTTGTTTGAGCCGAGATTATAATCTTCCAAGTTCACGAAATCTTTCATGACCATACTTGTTTATCCACAAGTTTTCAAGTTTCAGGTTAATGGGGTGGGCCCCATGTTGACCGAAATAGGGGGTATAGGTTTTATATATTTTTTGAGTAAACTGCCATTTTGGTCCCTGTGGTTTAGTCAATTTTGCCACTTTAGTCCAAAACTCAAACTTTTTGCATCTGGGTCCCTGTGGTTTCAGTTTTATTGTCATTTTGGTCCAAAAATGAAATCAGGTCATATTTGTCTTATAAAATCCTGTTATTTTGTCATTTTCTGCAGGGGCAAAATGATCATTTCTTTTTTATAAATAAATACCATATTTTATAAGACAAATATGACCTGATTTGCCCCTGAGAAAAATGACAAAATTGCAGGATTTTATAAGACACGTATGACCTGATTTCATTTTTGGACTAAAATGGCAATAAAACTGAAACCACAGGGACCCAGATGCAAAAGGTTTGAGTTTTGGACTAAAGTGGCAAAAGTAACCAAACCTCAGGGACCAAAATGGCAGTTTACTCATATTTTTTTATAAAAGTTATATAATACAAGTGGTAAAGTTCATAAAATTTTAGGGGTTTAAAGGTTTAAGGAAGTTCTTGCACCGTTAGTGTTCCGGCAATATTTATGACGCCAAAATATGGCTTACTAGTTCACTAGAGTGTTAGTTTAGATGTTAGAGTGGTAAAAATACCACTAACTAGTTCGTTGGCGCAATTTCGGCAAAGTTGTGAACATTGCGACTTAGTACCGGAAACTTGTGTTTCGGATATCCAATTGATATCCCCAAGCTTATTTAGGTTGTAATATTTTATTTACACGTCGTACGGACATTGAAATGCTGGATTTTAGTGTCGCGGACATTTTATTTTGTTACAGTTTGGCGCGGAACGGACAAAGTGTGCTTATGTGCGTTTACCGGAAACTTAAGGCGTTTTAGTGTTTGGTGTCCCTAATTAGGGATTTTTATTTGTATTTCATCTGTAAAGTACGTTCATGTCGCAACCCCCGACCCCATCCCGGGAGCGGGAGCCGCGAGCACGAGCCGGTGGTATCAGTGTTTATTAATTTGGCAGCGAAAATGAGACATCAGCACCGTAGTTAGGAAATAAATTTCAGAGTTTCAAAGCACCAAACTTTTATATTAAACAAATGGGATAAAAACCCATATTTCATTTATAATATCTTTATACAGACAAACCCTAGTTGCTGAAAACATAATTTAGTCGTTTATTTAGGTAACTTTATAGCCACTTTCTTTATGCCTTCAGTGCTCCATTGCTGGCTTTTAATAGCTTTCACATCAAGGTACCTGAAACGCATTTTAAAATATTTTATCAGCAAGAAATACTGGCGAGTACATTCCATTTTATAAAACGGCACATTGTTATATTTTACAGCATCAAGAGTTTTTTACATTTGTTTATATCTACCAATTTCTCAACACAGTATTGCTACTAGGGCACCATTGTCCCCCGTGCATGTGGTCATGCTATTATTGGCTAACCCTTTGTCCAATAGTAACGAGTGTTAAGTAATGTATACAAAACCCCACATACCGATGATAACTATAGAATTACAAAAACTTAATCACTGTAAGTATAACTGATAAACATTTAGGGTATTGTAAAGCATTTGAAATAATGGCTCACAAACGGTGAGAAAAAGAGAACGACTCACATTGTAAACTTATGTTTCTCTACGGGCTTCCTGGAAATATTTTCTGTAAATTTTCTTGAGTGTCTATTAAAAACATACAACGCACGCGCGTTAGTATAATAACCTAAATCACTTTAGTCATACAACACGAGACAGAACCTCAACGTACTTAGTCAGGCAGAGCCTTGACATGCGTTGCTGGGTTCTAGATCAATCGGGTAGGGTAACGAATTGGTGATCGGGGGTTAAAATGCTTATAATGGGGCAGAGCTTCATGATTTAGGGGGTATTTCGGCTATAATTTTTGGATTATATTGAGAGAGAAAGAAAAAGAAGTTGAACGAGTTGGGAATGCAGACTAAGGCTCAATTTATACAAATTTCAGGAAACTGTCGCGCCCCGCGACAGACCCCACCCTTTCCTTTCGCCGCCCGCGAGGGCACCCTAGCTACAGCTAGGGTTGCTTTGTCAACCCCTAGGTCTGCCACGTGTCGGACACGTGGCGCAAAAAAGAGTGTCCGGCAATCAATAGGCCGTCGCGCCCCGTGATTGACCTCCACAAAACCTGTTGCGGCCCACGACATGTTTATTTTTATTGTTTTTTCATTTTTTCTAAAAATTAACGTTATACGGGTCTGGTTTTGCGATTAAGGAGCGATTTAGGGTGATTTCGAGGGTTGTTATATCCTCCCCACCTTGTTTTAAATCTCGTCCTCGAGATTCACTGGAATAAGTGTGGATATTTCCTTTGCATTTCAGATTCTAACTCCCATGTGTATTCTGATCCTCTCTTTGAATCCCACTTTACTTTGACCAGAACTAATCTCTTATGCTTGAGATTCTTGAACTTTCTATCTTCAATCTGAATGGGCTTCTCCATAAACTTAAGTTTTTCCTTTACCTCTATGTCTTGAAGAGGCATTGCCAAGGAATCATCTGCTAAGCATTTCTTGAGGTTACATATATGAAATACATCATGTATTCCTGCCATCTCTTCTGGTAACTGTAACTGATAAACTACTAGTCCTATTCTTTTGATAATTTCAAAAGGTCCAACATACCTTCCTATTATATGAAATACATCATGTATCATTCCTAGTCTCCCAGACTAAACCACCTAGTCTCCCAGACTAAACCACCTAGTTTCCCAGATTAAACCTCCCAGTCTCTCAGACGGAACTACCTAGTCTCACAGACTAAACCTCCCAGTCTCTCGGACTGAACCACCCAGTCTCTCAGACTGAACACAATCCCTTGAAATGTGTTTCGTGTCGTTTTGTTTGTAAAAATGTTTGTTTTCCTGGATCTGGGCGTTTTGTGTATGCAATGAAAACATGTTGTGAAAATATTTTCGTAACTGATAAGCTATTATATGAAATACATCATGTATCCTTCCTAGTCTCCCAGACTAAACCACCTAGTCTCCCAGACTAAACCACCTAGTTTCCCAGATTAAACCTCCCAGTCTCTTAGACTGAACTACCTAGTCTCCCAGACTAAACCTCCCAGTCTCTCGGATTGAACCACCCAGTCTCTCAGACTGAACACAATCCCTTGAAATGTGTTTTGTGTCGTTTTGTTTATAAAAATGTTTGTTTTCCTGGATCTGGACGTTTTGTATATGCAATGAAAACATGTTGTGAAAATATTTCCGTGAGAGCCCTAATGATTGTAGTCTAGACTCGAGAAAGAATCCTAGTTCGCTACAATCGAAGCTCTGATACCAAACTGTTACACCCTGACTTTGTCGGAAGCGTGATTATGTGTGACTATGTTTAATATCATTGCATTCAATCATAACAACAACTACATGATAAAAACCATAGATGGTCATCCATTAGATAAGTTTAAAAACATCACAAACATCATTGTTTGAAACGTAGACTTCAAATTCAAATTTTACAAACCATACGAATTGTTTAGAGTTCCCTAAGGACTCATCAAATGACTCTAAATAAAATAAGACTTTGGTAGATGTGTCTCGTCCAGGATAAGACACACTAACCAAATCCTAAGACAACGGATGACATCCTTTATTTTTAACACAACTTGAAACATCCAAATGCCCGCCAGATCCACTTTTAATTCCCTGAAATACATGTAGTTTGAAAACATCAGCAAAAGTTGAGCGAGTTCATGTGTTTGTTTGTGTATATGAATAAAGCCTTTGTAATCATTGTATGTATGTATGTTTTGTAAACCCCGGTATAAAAGCAAACACAGATCAATTAATAGTTTGCAAGGCCATTAACATGTGTGCAAGGGCGTAGGAAGCTCAAACCTAACAGATTTTGTACCGGACCTCCGGCTGTAAGACATAGTCACCTCATGGGCCAATCCCCAGTCCACATGGGTGTGGGCCCACTACACCCAAATAGATCTATCACTCATGCCCCTCGGTCCTAACACGAGGATTAATAGTCTTAGGAGTGCGCCTACCTATTCACATGATCTACTGTACTTTCCATAGCTAACCATACCAATTGTAATTGTTTATAATCATTTTGTAACATGTACTTCACCCCCGAAGTTATCAAACTGAAAACAGTTAAAAGAAAATGGGGAACATGAACTCACAGTCTTGCATCTTCGAATCACCGTAACTCACGCTTCTTCGGATAAACATGACTACCTACAACGTATTATGATCTATTAGACGAGCGGGTCGTGCCTTGACTTGGTATTAATTAGTGTCTTTGAGTCACGTTCTTTTGTATCTTCAATATTATTCCAAGTTATAATTATTTGTTAAAATACTAAATATTTTAACTTAAATTATATTTATTAAATTTTGGAATAATAGTTAAAACAATATATTTTAACTTAATACTTCCCAAGTATTTATACTTGTACATCCTTCCCAAGGATGGGTGCATTTGTATTCTTGTATTCTTATACTTATATATTTTTGCCGTGTATTTGGGTCGTATTACGGTGTATAACTATACGTATGAGAATACGTATTTTTATTGTATTCATTAAGTATTCTTATACTTAATTTCGTATTAATTTTTCTGGAATATTATCTTTAATAAAAGTTCACCAGTATATATATTTCCAAAATATATTTTAAGAAATATTATTTAAAATCTTCCCTTGGCAAAAATATTTGTATTTTCATATAATTCCAAAAATAATATATTTTCAAGTCTAACTTGGAAAATATATATATACTCATTTTTCTCCAGAAAATAATATATTGTATTTCATGTTTGTTTAAGAAAATATATATTTCTTTCAAAAATAATATATCTTCTATAAATTTCAAGAAAATACATACTTTTATTAACATAAAAATAATATATTTTCTTCTTGTCAAAAATATGACACAACTTTGTAATAATTGTAAAAATCATATTTTTGTTTTCTTGGTGTCCAAAATATTATTTACCAAAATATGCTTGTGAATATTATTATTCCCGGAATATTTTGTAAGTTATGTTCCTTGGTTTGGTTTCACCAATATTTTGTGTAAATGCGTATATTCATATTCTTGGAATTTTGGTAATATTTTGGATTGTAATTTTTGGTATTTTGATGAGTTATGTAAATCTTGTAATTTAAAATTGGTTTCTTGAGAAAACTATCTTTAAAATCATCCATGTTCAAGACCAATAACATGTATTCATCTTCATTTTACACAAAATCATCATTGTTTTCAAGTTCATGTTCTCATAATAGGATGATCATCTTGATTATTCACAATATCATCCTTTCACTTGCTAGATCATGTGTTTAATCACAATATAGCAAGTCTCATATGATGTTTAACATCATAAACATGTATGAACAACAATCATCAAGCATAATAACTCATATTCATCAAGATTCCTTCATATTTTAAGCTTATGTTCAAGTTTGCTTCTTGTGATTTTTAGTGTTCTTCATGATCAACATTATGTAACATCTTTTAACCACTAATATAAGATGTAAATTAGCAAGATCAAGGTTCTTACCACTAGCACAAGGCTAGGGATGATCAAGAGAAGTTATGATATGGATAAAAGCAAATGAAAGAGGTCCTTGATCTTCTACAAGCTCCTAGCTCCTTAGTATGCCTTCGAACACCCTTGTAAGTGTGTGGATTGAATGAAAATGAGGTGATGATGATGGTATGGTGGTGGTGGTGGTGGTGGTTCTCGGCCGAGACCAAGGGAGGAGGAGGGAGAGAGTTTGAGTCTTAGTGTGTTTGTGAGAATGAAGGAATGAAGGCACTAGTGGTTTATAACATAATCTTTCCAACATGTGAATGTCCAATGTGTATTATGTCTCCAAAGTATCAACAAGATCAAATAGTATATTGGAAACAAATCAAGGGTGGGCCACACCCTTGTGACCGTCGCCCGGGGGGGGGGGGTATAGGGTTGGGATGTAATGGTAAGTTAGGGAAACTAGTTAGATTTCAAGTGTATGTTTAGGTGTTTTAGTTAATATGATGTTATATAGTGGGTTATGATGTTCGAGGACCATAACTAGCTTGATATTGTTAAAACAATGCTTCTAGTGTAAATTTGGTGTTTCGGGTAATGTCTGGTTGTTCGGTTGGTTACTAGTTCGTTAAGGTGCTAAACTATGCAGTTTAGTGTGCTTTATGTACCCTTTTTTGACACTTTTGATCCCGACACTTAGGAAAGTATTCAGGACCATTTAATCATATTTTTGCATGATATTAGATTGTTTAAATGCTGATTTATGCTGAATTCGGTACTTTGGGTGAGTTTTAGGCACTTTCCGGCACTTAAACTATCACTAGAAAGGCAGTTTTATGATCCTTTGTTTCCTACACACTATACTAGTGCAATACTTGGTTCCTGGCTCATTCTGTGTTCTCAACACCTTGTCTGTCTATGTACTGAACTCCGTCAGCATTTTTATAACTTGTCTGATTACTGTGCTAACTGTGTTTCGTGCATCATTTGAGTTAAATAAGCTTTCATGCAATAATGGTATGTCATTTGCAATATGTGAAGCACATGTGTGTATATGGAAATAATCAGTAAGCAGTTAATTGTAATTCAGCACAGTCATTAAGCATTAATCAAGGTTTAATAATTCTACGGATACCTGGAATTTTGACAGTTGTCACATTCTCCCCCTGTTAAGAAAATTTCGTCCCGAAATTTTAAGCTTTACTACTAGTTGCAGGGGTGTTAGGGAATAAATGCGGGTATTTTGCTTTCATGCGGTCTTCACGCTCCCAAGTGAACTCTGGGCCGTGACGCGCGTTCCATCGAACCTTGACGAGTTTAACACTACTTCTCCGAGTTTTGTTAACTTTCCAATCAGTAACTTCAACGGGTTCTTCTGTAAAGTGGAGTGTGTCGTCAATGTGAACTTCGTCAGTGGGAATGACCACTGTTTCTTGGGTTGGACTCTTCTTCAGATAAGATACATGGAATGTATCATGAACACCATTAGGTTCGGCTGGTAGTTCCAACTTGTATGCTACAGGACCAATCCTTTCCAGGATTTTGAACGGTCCGATAAATCGTGGGTTTAACTTTCCACGCTTCCCAAAGTGTGCCACAACTTTCCAAGGTGAGACTTTCAATAGAACCATATCACCCACTTCAAATTCCAAGGGTTTCCTTCTTTGGTCCGCATAGCTCTTTTGTCGATCACGAGCCGCCTTGATGCACTCTCGGATCTGCATGATCTTATCTGTCGTTTCTTGGACCAATTCAGGACCAACCAGCTGTCTATCACCTGCATCTGCCCAGCATAACGGTGATCGACACTTGCGTCCATAGAGGGCTTCGAACGGTGCAGCTTGAATGCTTGTATGGTAGCTGTTGTTATAGGAGAACTCAACCAAAGGTAGGTGAGTGTCCCAACTGCCACCCAAGTCCATTACGCAAGCTCGTAACATATCTTCAAGCGTCTGAATCGTTCTCTCACTTTGACAGTTCGTCTGTGGATGAAATGCGGTGCTCCGATTCAACTGTGAACCAAATGCTTCTTGGAAAGATTGCCAAATCCTTGACACAAATCTCCCGTCTCTATCAGATATAATCGAGATAGGCACTCCATGACGTGCAACTATCTCCCTTAGGTACAGCTCAGCTAGCTTCCCTGTGTTATCCTTTTCCCTGATCGGCAAAAAGTGCGCAGATTTTGTCAAACGGTCTATGATTACCCAAATCGTATCATGACCTCTAGGAGTCTTGGGCAACTTCGTCATGAAATCCATTGAGATTTGTTCCCACTTCCACATGGGTATCTCAGGTTGCTGCAGAAGACCTGAAGGCTTTTGATACTCAGCCTTCACCTTGGCACAACTCAAGCACGTTCCAACATAGGTAGCCACATCGCCCTTCAGTCTTGGCCACCAATAATAGTCCTTCAAATCTTGGTACATCTTGTCCGATCCTGGGTGGATCGAGTACCTCGATTTATGAGCTTCATCAAAGATAACATCTCTAAGACTACCAAAAAGAGGAACCCAAATTCGTCCCATGAAACACAAAGTTCCTTCCTCATTGGGTACCACCTTTTTCTCCATCCCATGGAGATATTCAGCCTTTAAGTTCTCTCTCTTAAGTGCTTCCCTTTGTGCAGCACGAATGCGCAACGAGAGGTCTGTCTGAATGATCATCTCTAAAACCCTAACCCTTATGGGCTTAATCCTCTCTTTCCGACTTAAGGCGTCTGCCACCACATTCGCCTTTCCTGGATGATATTTGATTTCGCAATCATAATCATTTAACAACTCAATCCATCGTCGATGTCTCATATTAAGCTCTTTCTGGTCGAATATGTGCTGGAGGCTCTTGTGATCTGTAAAGATCTTGCATCGGGTGCCATACAAATAGTGCCGCCAAATCTTCAAAGCAAACACCACTGCGCCTAACTCCAAATCATGTGTGGTGTAGTTTTTCTCATGAACCTTCAACTGGCGCGAAGCATAAGCGATAACCTTCTGTCGCTGCATCAGCACACAGCCTAATCCCTGACGCGAGGCATCACAGTATACCACGAAGTCATCGGTGCCTTCGGGTAGGGATAAAATAGGTGCATCGCAAAGCATATACTTTAGTAACTGAAAGGCTTCCTCTTGTTTATCTCCCCATTCATACTTCTTGTCTTTTTTAGTAAGGGAGGTCAGTGGTTGAGCGATTTTAGAAAAATCCTCAATGAATCGGCGATAATACCCTGCTAAACCTAGAAACTGTCGAATCTCGGTCGGCGTCTTCGAAGTTTCCCAATTCTTAATCTCCTCGATCTTGGTGGGATCCACATGGATTCCATCTTCATTCACTATATGACCAAGGAATTGTACCTCACGCAACTAGAACTCGCACTTTGAGAACTTAGCATATAGTTTCTCCTTCTTGAGCAGCTCCAAAATGGCTCTAAGGTGTTGCTCGTGCTCTTCCTTCGTCCGCAAATAAATCAAAATATCATCAATAAATACAATCATGAATTTATCGAGATATGGCTTGCAAACTCGGTTCATTAAATCCATGAATACTGCTGGCGCGTTTGTCAAACCAAACGGCATCACTAGAAACTCGTAATGTCCATAACGAGTTCTGAAAGCAGTCTTTGGTATGCTCTATTCTTGAATCCGCAGCTGGTGATAACTTGATCGAAGATCGACCTTGGAGTAGTAGCTCGAACCTTGAAGTTGATCGAAGAGATCATCAATCCTTGGCAAAGTATACCGATTCTTGATGGTTAACTTGTTCAGCTCTCGGTAGTCAATGCACATACGGAAACTACCGTCCTTCTTGACAAACGGAACTGGAGCTCCCCAAGGTGAGAAGCTTGGTCTAATAAATCTCTTATCCAGTAGCTCTTGAAGCTGCGTCGACAACTCTTGCATCTCTGAAGGTGCAAGTCGATAAGGTGCCTTGGCTACAGGCGCGGCGCCTGGAACGAAGTCAATATGGAATTCGACTTGTCGTTGTGGCGACAATCCTGGAAAGTCTTCGGGGAAGACTTCAGGATATTCCCTTACCATAGGGATATCCTCCAGCTTCGGCTCTTCGGCTTCTTTATCAACAATGTGAGCCAAAAAGGCAACACATCCTTTCTGTAAAAACTTTCGGGCCTTTAAACTACTGATAATCCTCAGTGGCATATCATGCTTTTCTCCGTGAACTATAATCATCTCTCCATTCGGGGTCGGAATACGGATAATCTTCTCATGACATACGATCTCAGCTTGGTTACTCGACAACCAATCCATTCCAACTACCACATCAAAGCTTCCCAACTCAACTGGTAGAAGATTGAGCATAAACTCATGCTCTCCAAGCTCTATAACACAACCTCTAATCACTTCATTTGCCTCTACTAGCTTCCCATTAGCTAGTTCTATCGAATACGGAATATTTAGCCTACTGGCAACTAACCCAAGTATATTCCTAAACTCTAGAGATACGAAGCTATAGTCGGCACCAGTATCAAATAGCACAGATGCAAAATGTTGATTGATAGGGAACGTACCAATAACTACGTTCGGATCTTGACGAGCTTCCCTAGCTCCAATGTTGAAAACTCTTCCTTGAGCTTGGTTGTTCTTTGGGTAATCCCATTTAAAGTGTCCAACATCTCCACAACCAAAGCATCCTTGACCGTTCCCAGTACCACCCTGATGGTTGTTTTGGCTGCGTCTTTCTTGATTGTTGTTTCCTCCGCGGTTTCCGCTACCAGCTTGATTCCCAAAACCACCACGATTTCCATTACCTCCCTGGTTGTTGTTTCCACCTTGGTTTCTGTTCCCATAACCGTTTCCACCATGGTTTCTATTGCCATTACCATTCCCGTTTCCTCTTTGACCATTATTCCCACGACCGGCTCCATACCAGCATGTCTCCTTGGCATGGCCAACTTTTCCGCACGTTTCACACTTTCCAGCTCTGCATCGTCTAGGGTAATGAAATTGACACACATCACATTTGGGTAGGGTGCCCAACCCTTTTTCCTCTAGCCTCAGCACTTGCAGCACCAGTCCTGACCTCGGCTGGTGGGTTAGCATCCCTTCTCTTGTTAGCACTAATGTTGTTGTTTCCTTGGGTACCCTTCTTAAAATTCGAGAACTTCCGCATGTTCTCTCCAGACGACTCGACATGAGTCTCCTTCTTCTTGGTGTCAGAAATCGAGAACTTTTTCAATCTGATTGCTTCTTCGGTCAGTGCCACGCTCAAATCAATGGCCTCGGTGATCGTTGGAGGCTTGGAAGTAGTCACCATGCTCATAATTTGGGGTGCCAATCCCCAAATAAAACGTTCGATTCACTTGAATTCTGGTTCTACCATGTAGGGAACAACACGAGACAGGTCATGGAATCTCTGTACATACTCAGCAATCTTAGGACCATCCATCTTCAGATTCCAGAACTCGGTCTCCAACTTCTGAATCTCAGCTCTCGAGCAGTACTTCTTGCGCATCAGTTCTTTTATCTTATCCCAAGTCATACCATATGTTGCAGCCTCACCTAGAGTCTGAACCTGAAGGTTCCACCACGATAGAGCTCCATCAAGAAACAATCCAGAAATGTAAGTGACCTGGTGCTCTGGATCACACTTGCTCATTCGCAGCACCGAATCTGTTTTCTCATCCCATCTTACGAAAGCTACAGCACCTCCAGTGCCGTCAAAAGTTCAGAGGCTTGCAGTCAAGGAACTGCTTGTAAGTACAGCCTGTACAGGCAACATCATTCACAAAAAGCATTAGCAAACGCAAATGGAATGTCCAAACGTATCGTAATGTGTCTTAAGTGACTTAAACATTACCGTGAGGTGGGTTATTTCCTGAGGTACCTCCGCTGTGTTCAGAGCACAAGGCCTCATGTTGTGCGATTGCCTTTGAAATCCGTTCTTGCAGTTCTGCCTCTGTTGTGGGCAACTGAGTATTCCTTCGAGGAGGCATCTTCTATAAAGAAGATTGAACAGGTCAGGTCTTAATCATGTAATAATTAGTACGTATATAGTAGTATTTACCATAACAAGTAAGCATGTAACCATAACAATCATAGCATAATAAGTAAATTAACAACGTATTTAATGAGAACATTATGATTGAGCTTTCATTAATCATCGACCACCAATATTGTTACATGTTTTACAAAAGTATCATATCAAAAGGGATCACAGGGTCACACTACCCTTGTCCAAAATGTCTATCAGTCTATAACAGTCATACAATCAAGAAGTGGTCTCCAAAAGGCTTCACTAGCTCAGCTCAATAGCAGTGCTCTCATCAAAAGCAAGCTACCTACATAAAACCAAAAACCGGCTATGCTGATGGTGGTGGAGGAGGAGGTGGAGGAAAGAAAAGCAAGCTGCGCACATGCGCTGGCTCCTCCTCGAGATCATAAACATGGCGCAACAGATAACTGATCTGCTGCTCAACAGTGAGAAATCGAGTATCAAACTCAGGAAATGGAGTAAGCAGTGCAGGAGGATGTGAAAATGGGGACGGTGACGTACGAGGAACAAAAGCAGGCTGACACGGACATGGCAAAGGTCGCGGTATCATCTCAAGCTCTAAAATCCTGCGGCTCATGATCTCAAACTGGAGCTGCAATGATAGAAGTAACTCATCCCGTGTATAACCAGTAAAATGCAAGGGATGGTAGGGATCAGAAATCGGCATGGTGTACGGTGGGAACCATCTGAGTGGCTCATCAAGTGGTGAAGAAGTAAAATGAGCAGAAGGTGCAGACTGAGGTATGTGGGGAAAAGCTGCTGAAACATGAGGGTCATAGCTAGGCTGCTGGCTAGAAGTGCCCTCCCCTGGACGGGGTGCGGGTATATCCTGCAAGAAAACAATGGGCAGGTCGACACGGTGTACATCAGACTCCTGAAGTGCCCTCCCCAGTGGAGTCTCTGGGTGAAAAGGAGCAACATCAACGAGTGAAGGTGCAAGTGTAGGAATGAATGTCTCAATAACAGGAGGGTCAGCGGGTGCAGGAACTGGATCTGGTATGAGTGGTGCAATGTCAGGTATGCCAAATGGGATAGGGTCATGATCAGGCAAAGGCTCAAGAGTAGGTATCGGCTCAGGATCAGCGGGTGCATCAACAGGCTGATCAACAGGGACATAATCGGGCTCAAGTTCAGACTCAAAGTCATGTGGAGGAGACGGTGCAGCTGATATGGCTGTATCATCGTCAGTATCAGTGGCGTAACGTCGCAAACCAACTGCCTGTAAGGCGGAAGATGTCACAGACGCAAAGGAATCTGAGACAGAGTGTAAGCTAGAGTTAGAAGAAATCTCAATAACAGGAATCCCAAGAAGTGGAACATCAACAACGTCCTCATCGAGCTCTCCATCGCCATGAGCGTCATCGGGAGGACCATCAACAAACAGATCATAATCATCGTCAAATAGATCGTCGAATGGCCAATCCTCAGGAGGAATGACCACTAAGGGAACAGGAGCAAGGATCGGCGCCACAATGTGCTCACCATCGGGATGACCGATGATAATATGATCGTGGACAAGAATGAGAATAGCAAACAGATCATCATCTGGGATACCATCAACAAGCGGTAGATCATCGCCAAAATCGGGCAGCGCAAATGGCTGAAAATCGTCATCGTCGTCGGACATCATCTCCGGGTCGCTCTCTGTGTCGGAAGTAAAGATCTCTGGCACAGGGACAATCTCATCGTCAGAAACTACTGCCATGGGATCATGGTCATCGGACAATCCGCTATCAGATGATGACATGGTATCTGTAACATAACAATCACCACATATGCACATATATTAACCACTAACATTAAGCATGTAATCAATGACAATGTAATCATGTAATCATGCATCCTTCCTAGTCTCCCAGACGAAACCACCTAGTCTCCCAGACTAAACCACCTAGTTTCCCAGATTAAACCTCCCAGTCTCTCAGACTGAACTACCTAGTCTCCCAGACTAAACCTCCCAGTCTCTCGGACTGAACCGCCCAGTCTCTCAGACTGAACACAATCCCTTGAAATGTGTTTCGTGTCGTTTTGTTTGTAAAAATGTTTGTTTTCCTGGATCTGGTGTTTTGTGTATGCAATGAAAACATGTTGTGAAAATATTTTCGTGAGAGCCCTAATGATTGTAGTCTAGACTCGAGAAAGAATCCTAGTTCGCTACAATCAAAGCTCTGATACCAAACTGTCACACCCTGACTTTTGCGGAAGCGTGATTGTGTGTGACTTTGTTTAATATCATTGCATTCAATCATAACAACAACTACATGATAAAAACCATAGATGGTCATCCATTAGATAAGTTTAAAAACATCACAAACATCATTGTTTGAAACGTAGACTTCAAATTCAAATTTTACAAACCATACAAATTGTTTAGAGTTCCCTAAGGACTCATCAAATGACTCTAAATAAAATCATACTTTGGTAGATGTCTTTCGTCCAGGATAAGACACACTAACCAAATCCTAAGACAACAGATGACATCCTTTATTCTTAACGCAACTTGAAACATCCAAATGCCGGCAAGATCCACTTTTAATTCCCTGAAATACATGTTGTTTGAAAACATCAACAAAAGTTGAGCGAGTTCATGTGTTTGTTTGTGTATATGAATAAAGCCTTTGTAATCATTGTATGTATGTATGTTTTGTAAAACCCGGTATGAAAGCAAACAAGGAAACAGATCAATTAATGGTTTGCAAGGCCATTAACATGTGTGCAACGGCGTAGGAAGGCTCAAACCTAGCAGATTTTGTACCGGGCCTCCGGCTGTAAGACATAGTCACCTCATGGGCCAATCCCCGGTCCACATGGGTGTGGGCTCGCTACACCCAAATAAATCTATCACTCATGCCCCTCGGTCCTAACACGAGGATTAATGGTCTTAGGAGTGCGCCTACCCATTCACATGATCTACTGTACTTTCCATAGCTAACCATACCAATTGTAATTGTTTGTAATCATTTTGTAACATGTACTTCACCCCCGGAGTTATAAAACTGAAAACAGTTAAAAGAAAAGGGGGAACATGAACTCACAGTCTTGCGTCTTCGAATCACCGTAACTCACGCTTCTTCGGATAAACACGACTACCTACAACGTACTATGATCTATTAGACGAGCGGGTCGTGCCTTGACTTGGTATTAATTAGTGTCTTTGAGTCACGTTCTTTTGTATCTTCAATATTATTCCAAGTTATAATTATTTGTTAAAATACGAAATATTTTAACTTAAATTATATTTATTAAATTTTGGAATAATAGTTAAAACAATATATTTTAACTTAATACTTCCCAAGTATTTATACTTGTACATCCTTCCCAAGGATGGGTGCATTTGTATTCTTGTATTCTTATACTTGTATATTTTTGTCGTGTATTGGGGTCGTATTCCGGTGTATAACTATACGTATGAGAATACGTATTTTTATTTTATTCATTAAGTATTCTTATACTTAATTTCGTATTAATTTTTCCGGAATATTATCTTTAATAAAAGTTCACCAATATATATATTTCCAAAATATATTTTAAGAAATATTATTTAAAATCTTCCCTTGGCAAAAATATTTGTATTTTCATATAAGTTCCAAAAATAATATATATCCAAGTCTAACTTGGAAATATATATACACTCATTTTTCTCCAAAAAATAATATATTGTATTTCATGTTTGTTTAAGAAAATATATATTTCTTTCAAAAATAATATATCTTCTATAAATTTCAAGAAAATACATACTTTTATTAACCCAAAAATAATATATTTTCTTCTTGTAAAAAATATGACACAACTTTGTAATAATTGTAAAAATCATATTTTTGTTTCCTTGGTGTCCAAAATATTATTTACCAAAATATGCTTGTGAATATTATTATTCCCGGAATATTTTGTAAGTTATGTTCCTTGGTTTGGTTTCACCAATATTTTGTGTAAATGCGTATATTCATATTCTTGGAATTTTGGTAATATTTTGGATTGTAATTTTTGGTATTTTGATGAGTTATATTATTTCATGTCTTAAAATAATATAACTAATACACAAAATATACAAATAATCACACCCACGGTGTCATCTAAATATATATCTCCTAAATACATATTTAGTCACTTTTATTTATAAAAACGAACCTACAATAATTATAATTTTTGTAACAAAAATTATGGCAAAGTTTATGTGAGAAATGCATGGTTTAAAATGCACTTGTAAATATTTGTTTGGAAATGTTTTTCTAAGTGTTTAATTTTTTGAAAATTTTTGCCATAGTTTCCCCTAAAAATGGAGGTTTCCATGCTTTCAAGCATATCATTTTCTTTTGTAAAAATCAACACAATCAATCCACAATCAATAATAAACAACCTTACTTACCAACTTTGCCAAAAACAAGTATAATCTACTACTTCATGAACTTGAATATTTGTAAAAATTTGTAGTAACTTACTAGTGTTCTTAGTAAGCCTTGTTATCCCTTAAAGTGTGGTTATTTATTTATAAATCATATTCTTGAAGGATTTAGACTTTCACAACTTGTAGAATGATTTTTCTAAAAATCAATCTTTTGAGTTTTTCTTGTTAACAACATATTTTACACTTGATTTAACACTAAAACATGATTGGTTTCTTTAAAATCATAGTTATGTAAATCTTGTAATTTAAACTTGGTTTCTTGAGAAAACTATCTTTAAAATCATCCATGTTCAAGACCAATAACATGTATTCATCTTCATTTTACACAAAATCATCTTTGTTTTCAAGTTCATGTTCTCATAATAGGATGATCATCTTGATTATTCAGAAGATCATCCTTTCACTTGCTAGATCATGTGTTTAATCACAATCTAGCAAGTCTCATATGATGTTTAACATCATAAACATGTATGAACAACAATCATCAAGCATAACAACTCATATTCATCAAGATTCCTTCATATTTTAAGCTTATGTTCAAGTTTGCTTCTTGTGATTTTTAGTGTTCTTCATGATCAACATTATGTAACATCTTTTAACCACTAATATAAGATGTAAATTAGCAAGATCAAGGTTCTTACCACTAGCACAAGGCTAGGGATGATCAAGAGAAGTTATAAGATGGATAAAAGCAAATGAAAGAGGTCTTTGATCTTCTACAAGCTCCTAGCTCCTTAGTATTCCTTCTAACACCCTTGTAAGTGTGTGGATTGAATGGAAATGAGGTGATGATGATGGTATGGTGGTGGTGGTTCTCGGCCGAGACCAAGGGAGGAGGAGGGAGAGAGTTTGAGTGTTAGTGTGTTTGTGAGAATGAAGGAATGAAGGCACTAGTGGTTTATAACATAATCTTTCCAACATGTGAATGTCCAATGTGTATTATGTCTCTAAAGTATCAACAAGATCAAATAATATATTGGAAACAAATCAAGGGTGGGCCACACCCTTGTGACCGTCGCCCATGGGGGGGGTATAGGGTTGGGATGTAATGGTAAGTTAGGGAAACTAGTTAGATTTCAAGTGTATGTTTAGGTATTTTAGTTAATATGATGTTATATAGTGTGTTATGATGTTCGGGGACCATAACTAGCTTGGTAATGTTAAAACAATGCTTCTAGTGTAAATTTGGTGTTTCGGGTAATGTCCGGTTGTTCGGTTGGTTACTAGTTCGTTAAGGTGCTAAACTATGCAGTTTAGTGTGCTTTATGTACCCTTTTGTGACACTTTTGATTCCCGACACTTAGGAAAGTATTCAGGACCATTTAATCATATTTTTGCATGATATTAGATTGTTTAAATGCTGATTTTTGCTGAATTCAGCACTTTGGGTGAGTTTTAGGCACTTTCCGGCACTTAAACTATCACTAGAAAGGCAGTTTTATGATCATTTCTTTCCTACACACTATACTAGTGCAATACTTGGTTCCTGGCTCATTCTGTGTTCTCAACACCTTGTCTGTCTATGTACTGAACTCCGTCAGCGTTTTTCTAACTTGTCTGATTACTGTGCTAACTGTGTTTCGTGCATTATTTGAGTTAAATAAGCTTTCATGCAATAATGGTATGTCATTTGCAATATGTGAAGCACATGTGTGTATATGGCAATAATCAGTAAGCAGTTAATTGTAATTCAGCACAGTCATTAAGCATTAATCATGGTTTAATAATTGTACGGATACCTGGAATTTTGACAGTTGTCACAGATATGAATTTTGTTGATCTGGTCAGCTTGTCTCCCTTAATTGTGATCTGTTCACCAGTTGGCGTACGTACCTCTATAGACTTTTTGATTACATAAAATACTTGCATGATTGGCTACCAACCAATCCATTCCTAACACGACATCGAATCCGACCAGATCCATTGGTAAGAGATTAGCAGTAAAGTTATGACTTAAAATTTCTATCTTTCCTTCCTGAAGGATTTCGCTTATTTTGATAGAATTTCCATTGGTTGTCTCCACCAGACAGTCTTGGTGAAGTTTAGTTAATGGTTGATTGAGAAGTTTGCAGAAAGAAGTATTTATAAAACTTTGGTTTGCACTAGAGTCAGATAATACTTTAGCATAAACATCATTAACTAAAAACGTACCGCCAATCACATCTGGGATCATTTTAGCTTCTTCGGCTGTCAGAACGAATGTTCTGCCATTCTTCTTGGGTCCTTCTGTTGCCTTTTGATGTGTGTAAAATGCAACATATAAATTACATCAAATGAGGCACAAAACTAACCCTTTTTAAGTACTAATGTTGGAAAAAGAGTGTTTTTGTCTTCCTTTTGTATTTTCAGGATTAAATGAGCTCAAATTCACAAAAGAAGCAAAAAGACAGCTAAATCTAACATAAATACAAGGAAAGGAACATAAGTGGACTGCCCGACCCCTCAACGGCATCTTCCCAAGCAAAATAGAGAAGGCAGAAGACTGAACACGCCCCGTGCTCAGCCAGCACGGGGCCGTGCCCAAGAAGCAGCAGAAAAGACAAACCTATAGAAGCTTCTATTGCCCACCACGGGGCCGTGCCCAGTGAACACGGGGGCGTGGCGAAAGTACTGCAGGCGCATTAATTGTAATTGCGAATTACAATTAATGAGGAGAGAGAATGTCAGACAGGCACGGGGCCGTGCCCAGCGGACACGGGGCCCTGCCCAGCCCTCTGTTCAGCCTATAAATAGGAGTGCTTGGTTTCATTTCAACTCATCCCTTGGCACACCACCTCTCTCACACTTCATCCACCACCCACCACCACCATAACACCATCATCCACCACCATCATCCATTGTCCATCGTAGAGTGTGTGAGTCGTCTCGGGATCCAAGATTGATCGTAAGAGTTCTTGACAATCAAGGCCATGTTTGCCTAAGTCTCTTACATCACTTGGTGAAGACAAAGTGTCTAGTATAATACTTTTCATTTCTAATCTTTTGCACTTTTTATTTGGTTTTGTATTAATGACTTTAATAACTAGTTACTTATGTTGAAGGTGATCTTTCCTTATCGTTTGTCTGTGGTGTCTTGGCATTATTTTACTGTCTATATAAAATAAAGGATTTTCACCATTCATATCTCCACGGTCTATATGGAGGTATGTTGGCTACCTGGTCGGGGGTTAAGGGAACGGTTTGGTAAAGGTCTTGCCATTGTTCAGCGTTTAGAGGTCCTGCAATGGACCTGGGTCAAATTTAGTAGGACCTCCTTCAATGCTTCACGGTATTGGATGGCGGGGGTCCAAACTCTTTGATCCCCTCATAAGTTAACTACTATTAATACTATAACCCGGCTATTTAGGACTGTATCCCTGCTGACTCAGACTACTTAGCCGAGGGTAACGTCACCGCCAAAAGCGGGGCCTACCATAATATTGCATTAATAACTTAATTCATTATCTTCCAATAATCCACCCTTTTAGGATTGTATCCCTGCTGACTCAAACTACTGGGGTGAGGGTAACGTCACCTTCAAAAGAGGGGCCTACTACAATAACTAAGATAATCTCTTAATTATGTGCAAAAGTGCGGAAATAATCAAAGGTTATACTAGATACGAGTCGGAACCAAGTGATTCATCTTGTCTATCTGTTTTTACTTTTATTTTTATTTTCAGCATTTTAGTTAGTTTTTATTTTTTCATAGTTTAAAACATTTTTCTAACCTTTTTATTTTGATTAGACGTTGAGGATAAACCGGTACTAAAAGCTCTTGTGTCCTTGGACGACCTCGGTATCTTACCAACGCTATACTACGCTCACGATGGGTGCACTTGCCCATATGTGTGTTTAGTGTTAGTAAAATATCGTGTTTTATAAATTTAAAACTTGGCTAAAAATAAGTGTTAAAAAGGGCTTAAAATATACACCTAATATATATAACACTTCACACGCATCAAGTTTTTGGCGCCGTTGCCGGGGACACAAGGATTTTAAGAAAGTTAGGAATCAACGGCCTAATCATCTTTTATTTTTCTTTTTTATTTTTTTAGGATTTTCTTAGTTTTTAAGCTTCTGCAGAGCTCAGCACGGGCTGTGCCTGGTCAGACACGGGCCGTGCCCAGCATCATAACTGGCAGTTTTTATTTTCTGAGTTACAGAGAGCTGAACACGGGGCCGTGTCGGTGCAACACGGGGTCGTGTCCAACTCCCAGTAACTGGGATACAGAAAACCATTACTGTACCTCTGACCACGGGCCGTGTTCACTGAGCACGGGGCCGTGGTGAACATTCTGACCAGCGTTCTTTTCTGTTTTTGTTGCAGGACTTGGAACCCAGGCGCCACATTTGAACCTCCTACGTAGTGCATGAGCTCCAGTTCTAGTAGAGACATAAAAGAACCCCTAGAAGAACCCGAACGCTTTCTCAGAAAAAGACTTAAAGCTAAAAATCAAGAGAAAGTTTCGGGGGACCCACTTCCAATGGCGGACCAACGTACCCTCATGGATTACCTACGGCCCACCGTAGGCAATCTCGGCGCCGCTATCAATGCACCGAATGTCGAGGCCAACAACTTCGAACTTCGGCCGCATTTGAAACAAATGCTCCAAAACTCCGCAACCTTTCATGGGCTTGCGGACGAGGATCCCCATCTACATATTACTAACTTCTTAGAAATATGTGATACCTTTCGGATCAATGGAGCATCAAATGACGCCATCCGCCTTCGAATGTTTCCATTTTCACTCAAAGACCGAGCTAAGGCTTGGCTTAACACCCTCCCAGTTGGCTCGGTAAACACTTGGGATGAACTTGCCCAAAAGTTTCTATATAAGTATTTCCCTCCTGCTAAAACGGCTAAATTAATGACTGAAATTAATACATACTCACAAGAGGATGGGGAATCCTTATATGAAACTTGGGAAAGGTTCAAGGAGCTTCTAAGAAAGTGTCCTCATCACGGTCTAGCAGTGTGGCAACAAGTATCCACTTTCTACAATGGATTGTTGCCACACACAAGACAAACACTTGATTCAAGCTCCGGGGGACTTTTAGGTAATCGTCGCCCAAATGAAATATATAATCAAATTGAGGAAATTGCTCAAACCAATTTTCAATGGCACACACCCCGAGGTAATAAATCTATTGCCCCGGGCGCCCATAAGGTTGATGAAAGCACCTCTTTACAAGCCCAAATCGAGGCCCTCTCTTCGAAAATCAAAAAGCTAGAAATGACCAAAACGGCCTCGGTTATGGCTTGTGAAGGGTGTGGTGGGTCACATGAAAATTGGAGTTGTATGAAAGAATTAGATGAACAAACAGAAACGGTAAACTACATTGATAATAGACCTAGGCCGTCGGGTCCTCCAACGGGTACCTACAACCAAGGATGGCGTAACCACCCAAATCTTGGTTGGAGAGATCCCGGCAATAGTAGTAACCAACAAAACCAACGAACTAATTTTCAACAACCACAAAATTTCTCTCAACAACAAGGTGGAAGAGAAAGGCTTGAAGATACTGTATCTCACCTCATCTCTGACACTGAAAAGAAAAACTCGGATCGATTTCAACAATTGGAATCGAATTTTAGAAATCAACAAGCTAGCATTCAAAACGTTGAAAAACAATTAAATCAACTAGCTCAAAATTTCTCCGAGAGACCACAAGGCGCGTTACCTAGTAATACCGAAACCAACCCGAAGGCACAAGTACATCTCATCACATTAAGAAATCGAACCGTGGGTCCCGAGGATGCTCCATTGCCGCCAAATGAAAGAAGCCATTCTAGCCAGCCTGTGACTCCTCCTGCGCCAGAAAAGGCTTCTCTACCAATTCAAGAGCCCACCAAGACTCCTCCAATTCCGTACCCCGGTAGGTTAAATCGTCAGAAGACCGATGAGCAATTCGCTAAATTCAAAAATTTACTAAAACAATTGCATGTTAATATTCCTTTTATCGAGGTCCTAACCCAAATGCCTAAATACACAAAGTTTATGAGGGATTTCCTCACAAACAAAAGGAAAATTGAATCATTGCAATTAGTTAACTTAGGCGAAGAATGCTCCGCATTAGTGCTCAACAAACTTCCACAAAAGAAAATCGATCCCGGAAGCTTCACAATTCCTTGCTCGATTGGGGAATCTCCCGTTCGTAATGCATTAGCCGATCTTGGGGCTAGCATTAACCTCATGCCCACATCAATGTTCAAACGACTCGGCCTAGGAACAACAAGCCCTACAAAGATGAGCATACAACTCGCCGACAGATTCGTCAAATTTCCACAAGGTGTCGCTGAAAATTTGTTGGTAAAAGTTGACAACTTCGTTTTCCCAACCGACTTTGTCATCCTAGACATGGAAGAAGACACCGATGTCCCTCTCATCCTCGGGAGGCCATTTCTAGCCACCGCCCAAGCGGTGGTAGACATGAATGACGGAACGTTAACGTTGAAATTTGGGGATGAGGAGGTGAAGTTTGAATGTGGAAAAAGAATTGAGGACGAAGACCCGGTCAACTACATGCAAGTCATAGACTCAAGCTTGGATGATGCTCTCCGACGGTGTAATATGGGATGCAATACATCCCACTTGGGTGACATATGACCGGCTTTGTGTCTAGCCAAGGACCCTTATAAACGTGGCGCACCACGGAGGCATTCCGCGGAACTATCCTTAGTTTAATTTAGATTAATTTTTATGTTTTCTAGTTAGTTTTAATTTTCAGGAATAAAACACACTCATGGTGATAAGGGATGAAAAGGGGAACGAGAAAAATGACCTCATGCACAAGAACATGGCAACCCGACAATTCTCTCCATTCCAGAAGGTTCAACACGGGTCGTGCCCAACCAACACGGCCCCGTGCTGAACCAACTGCAGAAAAACGCCCAGTTCAGGTAACTGGACATGGGCCGTGTTCACCCAACACGCCCCCGTGTCCAGGCTTCTGTTTCTCTTAATTTAAATTTGTTACTGGCACTTAAACACGGGGCCGTGCCCGGACAACACGGGGCCGTGTTCAGCGCCCAGTAACACAAAATTTTTGCTTTTTAACACCATTTTACACATCTAATCAACCTAAAATTTTATTTTTGGGACACATTGAGGACAATGTGTAATTTAAGTGTGGGGGGGATGCTAAAACCTTGAAATTTTGCAAGTCCTAAATACAAGCCTTACACAAAACTCTATTGGAACCGCTAATCACCCCAAATTTTTTCAAAAATTTCATTTTTTTTTTACTTGTCTAGGTTTAATTCGGGAAATTCAAGTTTTCAAAAAGGCTTTATTTTTACGAATTTACAACCGATAGCGTAGTGATAAAAAGAACCAACATAAGAAAATTATGAAAAGGCATGACAAGCTTAGTTAAAATTTAATTATATATACTTGATCACATAAAAACCCATTCCCACAAAAGTGAGTTTTGAGCCTTTATTGAGCATACAAATTTACATCTTTAGACTAAATGCTCATTTTTCGTTTCTTGTGTGAATAGCCGCTTGGTTCTTACAACTCTAGAACTTGCCATGACGATACATTCCCGGTCCTTATCAACTTAAACCCGAGTAAGTAAATGATGGAGGCATTAGGACTAACTCTTTTTATTTCTACACCATTATTTTTCTTTTCCTTTTACCACCTACCCAAAAAAAAAAAAAAATCCCCCTAGTTAACCCCTTTGAGCCTAAACCTTTTCATTTCATCACCCAAAAAAAAAAAAAAAAAAAACCAAACCCTTTTACCCACCAAAACCTTTTTTTATTTTTAACCCTTTGTTTTAGTAACAAGTTCGGTTTTTCGTAGGATCATTCAAAAAAAAAAATGTGTTGATGATGAAGCAAAAAGAAAATAAACAAACAAGTTCATCAAAAATAACTTTGTTTGAATAAAAGCTTCATCAAAATAAAAAGTTACAAAAATAGAAAATCTTACGAAAACCGACACTTGTTACGCTTTTCGCCATTTTTCTACTAACCACTAACCACTATCCCAACCACCTACCTTTAACCCAAGCCTAACCCTTAACCCACAAAGTCCTCTTGATATTTACAAAGGTATAAAAGTTAAAAAGGAGGAGGATTGATTGCTTAGCAAGCTTATGGTAGGAATAAGTTTCATGCCGCTCTCGAGTGATTCACTAAAAATACACCTTCGGCCGAGTGTGAGTGATTTCTCCCGTGAGGTATGTGAACTTGTATATAAATGGAATTTTAAAAAGGCATGTTATGCCCAAATAAGTAATTTCTCCTATGAAACGTTCTAAATAAATCATTATGAATAGGATTGTAAATAGATAAAAATAAAACTTCTTAAAGAATCTTGGAAATCCCGACACTCTACGACAAGCCCAAAACCTTCTCTTCTACCTATTCCATTTGGGAGTGTAAGCCACATATTAAAGAGTTTTGCTTGAGGACAAGCAAAAGTTCAAGTGTGGGGGTATTTGATGTGTGTAAAATGCAACATATAAATTACATCAAATGAGGCACAAAACTAACCCTTTTTAAGTACTAATGTTGGAAAAAGAGTGTTTTTGTCTTCCTTTTGTATTTTCAGGATTAAATGAGCTCAAATTCACAAAAGAAGCAAAAAGACAACTAAATCTAACATAAATACAAGGAAAGGAACATAAGTGGACTGCCCGACCCCTCAACGGCATCTTCCCAAGCAAAATAGAGAAGGCAGAAGACTGAACACGCCCCGTGCTCAGCCAGCACGGGGCCGTGCCCAAGAAGCAGCAGAAAAGACAAACCTATAGAAGCTTCTATTGCCCACCACGGGGCCGTGCCCAGTGAACACGGGGGCGTGGCGAAAGTACTGCAGGCGCATTAATTGTAATTGCGAATTACAATTAATGAGGAGAGAGAATGTCAGACAGGCACGGGGCCGTGCCCAGCGGACACGGGGCCCTGCCCAGCCCTCTGTTCAGCCTATAAATAGGAGTGCTTGGTTTCATTTCAACTCATCCCTTGGCACACCACCTCTCTCACACTTCATCCACCACCCACCACCACCATAACACCATCATCCACCACCATCATCCATTGTCCATCGTAGAGTGTGTGAGTCGTCTCGGGATCCAAGATTGATCGTAAGAGTTCTTGACAATCAAGGCCATGTTTGCCTAAGTCTCTTACATCACTTGGTGAAGACAAAGTGTCTAGTATAATACTTTTCATTTCTAATCTTTTGCACTTTTTATTTGGTTTTGTATTAATGACTTTAATAACTAGTTACTTATGTTGAAGGTGATCTTTCCTTATCGTTTGTCCGTGGTGTCTTGGCATTATTTTACTGTCTATATAAAATAAAGGATTTTCACCATTCATATCTCCACGGTCTATATGGAGGTATGTTGGCTACCTGGTCGGGGGTTAAGGGAACGGTTTGGTAAAGGTCTTGCCATTATTCAGCGTTTAGAGGTCCTGCAATGGACCTGGGTCAAATTTAGTAGGACCTCCTTCAATGCTTCACGGTATTGGATGGCGGGGGTCCAAACTCTTTGATCCCCTCATAAGTTAACTACTATTAATACTATAACCCGGCTATTTAGGACTGTATTCCTGCTGACTCAGACTACTTAGCCGAGGGTAACGTCACCGCCAAAAGCGGGGCCTACCATAATATTGCATTAATAACTTAATTCATTATCTTCCAATAATCCACCCTTTTAGGATTGTATCCCTGCTGACTCAAACTACTGGGGTGAGGGTAACGTCACCTTCAAAAGAGGGGCCTACTACAATAACTAAGATAATCTCATAATTATGTGCAAAAGTGCGGAAATAATCAAAGGTTATACTAGATACGAGTCGGAACCAAGTGATTCATCTTGTCTATCTGTTTTTACTTTTATTTTTATTTTCAGCATTTTAGTTAGTTTTTATTTTTTCATAGTTTAAAACATTTTTCTAACCTTTTTATTTTGATTAGACGTTGAGGATAAACCGGTACTAAAAGCTCTTGTGTCCTTGGACGACCTCGGTATCTTACCAACGCTATACTACGCTCACGATGGGTGCACTTGCCCATATGTGTGTTTAGTGTTAGTAAAATATCGTGTTTTATAAATTTAAAACTTGGCTAAAAATAAGTGTTAAAAAGGGCTTAAAATATACACCTAATATATATAACACTTCACACGCATCACCTTTGTTTTGTTGGTTGCCGCTAGAGCTAGTTTCGGATAGTTCAGTTTGATATGACCAGCTTCTCCACAGTTGTAGCATACTCGGGCGTTAGCTTTCGTTCTACATTCTTCTTCCTTATGCCCAGGTTTCTTGCAGAAATTACAATATCTGGCACATTTTCCCGAATGCTTCTTCTTACATATCTTACAGAAAGGTGAAGAAGATGAACTTGTTCCTTTCCCACGTAGTTCCTGAGTAATCTTTTGAGCTAGATTCTTTTTCTGGTTTTCCTCTTGTGTGCGTACCAATTCATCTGTCAGAGTGTTAACAACTTCCACCACTTTTTTTATGGTTTGTGGTCTAGCTGCCTTGACTATATTTTTGATCTCACTGATTAATCCCCAGATGTAACGGGTGATTAATACTGGTTCTGGTAAGGCTAGTGTTGGTACTATCCTCGCATATTCAAAGAATGTGGTAGTATATTCCCTGCAATCTACCCCAATCATTCTATGATTTAGGAACTTATTAGCAATCTGTTCCTTTTCTTGAGGAGGACAGAACTTCCTTTCAACTATTTCTTTAAAGTTGATCCATTTCATATTGTAAACCATGTCACTTCCTATTGACTGGAGAATAGTGTTCCACCACTCTAATGCTGTTGGATCGATGTATGACCCTAATGAGTCAATCAGAAGAGTTTACAATCTATTTCAAAGGCGGAATCAGAGAAATAGACGTGTAACAGCTTGATTCCTCTTAATTATCTTCTTATTATTGATTCCAAAGATTTTACAGATCGTTTAACAAACTGGCAGCACCTCGGCTCTAAATCGGAAAAGTTACAAATGAACTAGCAACACACCTATATATAGTGAGTTAATTCCGCTTGAAAGTGGTATGGCCATTTCAAACGAAATCACAAAGTTTAATTTCGTTTGAAATGGTCAATCCCATTTCAAGCGAAATTACCCACTTAAACATAAAACCTAAATTCTAACCTGCTGTGTGCTAGTTAATCCTATCTAGACATAAGACTCTACAAAGACGAAGTTAACAGACATTTGTGCACCAACAGACTCCCCCTTGGATGTTGACGAAGTCTTCGGCGTCGAGTCTTCAGTCTTGATCTCTTTCCAGTTTATCTAACAATGTAAGCATCCTTCAAATCTCCTCTTCTTCTATCAACAACTAGCATGAATCACAAAATCTGAATCTTTAACAACCTTCAAACTCCCCTTGAATGTAGATTCAGGAACTGTATCTGACTTTTAAGTCTTCAAACTCCCCCTATCAATTAGCTGGGATTTTGCTTAGCTGTTTTCTCAATTACAAACCTGTTACCTACACAATCTCTACCTAAACATAAGATTTATGATTATAACAATTTCAATCCAAACTTACCATTTGACTTCATTTGTTGGTTTTATCAGAATTTAGAAATCCACTTAAGTATCCAGGTTCAAATTAATGACCCTAAGAACTTAATTTGTCTACCAAGTCCAACTTAATGACCTTGGTTGACCTGAGACAAATCACACTGACATTTTGTACAAACTAGTTCAATCAATTTTCTGAAATTTACAAGTCTCAATTTAATGAACTTGTTGTAACTTTTCAATTTCACAAGTTTAACATGATAAGCTCACAACTCATCTTCCAGCTCAGAAACTTCTTGCATCTGCTTCAAATTTCGAATCTGAAGATCAGCTTTCCACTTTGGTTTGTCGGAAAATAAAGCAGAAATGTAAAATCTTTTTGGATTTTTTTATAAAATTTCTAAACTAGAAATGAAATACAGAAATAAAATGCAGTAAATGTAAACTATTTACAAACATATTTTTGATGAGCGTGTTAGGGAATCATATTAGCTATTCGACAAGTCACAAGTACCGTTAAGCTTTAATTTCATACTCAGAATTAAACAATTCACTTAGATTGTCGATATACTGATCCACTTAAATTTTCACACAATTTTCAATCTGTCCAGGATACGAATTAGGTGAATTAAGAACTTAAACTCATTCATGTGTCCCACCTCTTGAATATACTCCCGTATCCAAATCCCAATACTCAGTCTTACAGGTGAATATATCACAGATGATATCTGTAAGGGGTTAAAATGCGAGGGCCGTGAGAGCTCAGGTCAGAACTTCCGTTCAGCAAAGAGATGACGGCTTCGACTTTTGGTGTGTCCCCTTTAGAGGATCTTTTCTTCAACAGCACATGATTAGCATTTTTCAATGTTTCATCATTTTTTTATGCTGAGGGAGATGCTATGTTTCAAGCAAGCGTAAAGTATTATACGGGGACTAGGCCATTGCTTCCGCAAAATTAGAAGTCCCGGGATAATACCCCAGATATCACTGAGTATAAAGACCTAGTATCTCAGAAAGAGGGATCTTTCAAACAAGATTTCAGGGGTTACCTATATATCCAAGTAGTGTTCCCCACGAAATAAGCAAGTAAAGATTTATGTTTATATCCCGAACAAACCTACTAAATGTGCAAAAACCTATCGGCACATCATCAGCGAGACTGTTTAAGACTTTTTAAACTTTACATATCTTTAGCATACTGTAACTGTCAAGCCAATGTACTATCATTTTCCCTTTTTACACAAGCTCTTTTATGATTTTCTATTGTTTTTGAATTTTGAAATATCTCATGTTTTTGGATTTTGAATTTTTTATTGTTTTTGTATTTTCTGGAAAATATTACCCTATACTCCCCCTAAATACCAAAACAAGTAAAAAAACGACAAACCATTGCAGATTGCTTCTCAACATCATCATCTACAGTGGTACCTTCATCAACGCCAAGAATCTCTTCCAACACCGATAAAAACTTCATACCGTTCAATTTTAACAAATATTGAAAACGAGTTTTGTCAAAAGCTTTGGTATGTAAATCAGCTTTTTGTTCGACAGTGTGGATTTTCTCAATTCGTATCAACTTCTTCTCGAAACAATCTCGGATGAAGTGATGACGAATTTCAATGTGTTTCGTTTTAGCGTGATGAACAGGATTTTTCGTAATGTTTATCGCTGCCTCATTATCAACAAAGATAGGGGTGTTAAGAAATTGTCGTAGTCGCGCATCTGTTGCTGGATCCACAAGATCTGAGAGCAGCAGCTGCTAGCTGATACATACTCAGCCTCACATGTGGATAAAGCCACAGAGGTCTGCTTCTTGCATTGCCAGGTGACCAATCGTAGTCCGAAAAACTGGCACCCCGCTATTGTTGATTTAGCGTTAACTTTGCAGCATCCGAAATCGGAATCGGAATACCCTTCGAGCGTGAAATTGCCTTCTCTTGGATACCACAACCCCAGTGATGGAGTTCCTTTCAGGTAGCGTAATATCCTTTTGACAATAACCATATGCGAAGCTCTCGGGTTAGATTGAAATCTTGCTGCAAGGCAGGTTGGATAAATAATATCGGGTCTTGAAGCTGTCAAATACATCAGCGATCCAATCATGGAACGATACAATGTTTCATCTACCTTCTCTCCGGTGAGATCAGGGTTTATCCCATGGTTCGTCGCTAATGGGGTGGAAGCTGGAGTAGATCCTGACATCCCAAATTTCTCTAAGATATCATGAACGTACTTCGTTTGATGTATGAATATTCCCTTAGGCAGTTGATCAACCTGTAATCCCAAAAAGAATTTCATCTCACCCATCGATGACATTTCAAATTTTTGCTTCATAACTCTTTCGAAATCTTTGCACAGATTTTCATTTGTTGACCCAAATATGATGTCGTCCACGTATATTTGAACTATCAGAAGATGTCCGTCGACTTCTTTGGTAAAGAGAGTGGCATCCACTTTTCCACGGATGAAGCTGTTGGCTAGCAGATGTTGAGACAATGTCTCGTACCAAGCTCTCGGGGCCTGGTGTAAACCATACAGCGCCTTATCCAGCAAATAAACCTTGTCTTTGTGGATTGGATCGGTGAAACCCGGTGGCTGTCCGAC
Source organism: Helianthus tuberosus (assembly GCA_030545235.1). Classification (NCBI taxonomy): domain Eukaryota; kingdom Viridiplantae; phylum Streptophyta; class Magnoliopsida; order Asterales; family Asteraceae; genus Helianthus; species Helianthus tuberosus. The sequence goes on along the minus strand of CM060381.1, from coordinate 181,123,273 downwards.
ATATACCTCCTCTTTTACCTTCCCATAGAGAAACGCCGATTTAACATCTAACTGATAAACTTTAAAATTTTTCCAAGATGCAAATGCTAGGAAGATTCTGATCGCTTCAAGTCTAGCAACCGGAGCATATACTTCAGTGAAATCTATCCCCTCCTGCTGACTGAAACCCTGGACTACGAGTCGAGCTTTGTTACGAATAATAACCCCTCGTTCATCTCTCTTACACTTGAACACCTACTTGGTGTTTATCTTCCTTTGACCATCTAGAAAATCTACCAATTTCCACACTCCTAACTTCTCAAACTGACTCAACTCTTCTTGCATAGCATTGACCCAAGAATCCTCAGTTAGCACCTCTTTGTAAGTTCGCGGTTCGATCTGCGAAATAAAACAACTAAGTGAAAACTCAGTTTGTAACGGAGCAACTGTAGAATAAAAACAAGTAAGGCCTTGGTCAATTTGTCGTCTAGTGCGAACGCCTGATTGTAATTCTCCAATAATCAACTCTTCTGGATGATACGAAAGAGTTCTCGGCATCACCTCGCCTGGAACATCTACCTCGCCTTCCAAATTTGTAACATTTTGATTTGCACCTTGTTCATTGACTGGAATTGTTTGACTTGATATCTGGATTTGCTCCCCCTCAGAATCTGAATCACCACGATCGAATATAGGTATATCATCAGATTCTTGATTATCATTAACTGCCGTCTGATTATCAAGAGCATGTTCTGAGGATTGTTGAATATCATCATATTCTCCAGCATTACTTGGACCAGCTTCATCATCGTTCGAAGCTTTTCGTTGACGACTATAAGTTTCTGCTGGGAATCTTTCCTGCGATTCTTCATATTCTCTCAGAATATCCAACTCGTCAAAGAAATCTGATTCTTCTTCTATGTCAAACGAATCCCATAGTTTATCGTAATTAAAACGCCATGAGTCGCCTGGATTCTGTGGTGGCATGGTATAACCTTGACACTCAACATTATGTGCTTCGATTATCCGCTTTAAGCTTGGAACAAAAACTCGTTTCAATGGACTTGAGTAACCCACGAAAATTCCTTCAATGCTCTTTGCACCAAACTTTCCAAAAGGTACTAGAACTGTACAGGGAGACCCAAACGGTTCTAAATACTTCAGGTTCGGTTTGCGGTTATTGATCAGCTCGAAACATGTCTTGTTGAATTTCTTCACTGTAAGAACCCGGTTTAGTGTATAGCAAGCGGCTGATACTGCTTCTGCCCAAAAGTTGACTGGTAGTTTGGAATCAGCAAGCATCGTCTTAGCCGTTTCAATTAGCGTCCTGTTCTTTCTTTCAACTACTCCATTCTGCTGCGGAGTGTAAGGAGCACTAAATTCTTGCAGTATACCTCTCTCATCGCAATATTCTTCCATCTTGTTGTTCTTGAACTCTGTACCGTTGTCACTCCTGATTCTTCTGATTCGAGTTTGGTACAAATTTTCAATTTTTCTGAACAACGGCATCAAACTTTCAAATGTCTCATCTTTTGATTTCAGAAATGATACCCATGAAAATCTTGAGTAATCATCTGTTACTACTAGACAGTAGAGATCCCCAGTTATGCTTTTGACGTTTACAGGACCAAACAAATCCATATGGAGTCTCTCTAGCGGTCTTGAGACTGAGTTGACTTTCTTTTGAGGATGTGATTTCTTCTTTTGCTTTCCTTTAATACAGCTAATGCACTCCCCCTCAAGATGAAAACATTTCACATGAACACCAGTAACTAAGTCGTTATGCACCAGGTGATTCATTTTCCTAATATGAATATGGCCCATCTTTCGATGCCATAACTGTGACTCTTTTTCCGTTGCTCTTGACATAAAGCAGTGAGCCTGACCCATGGTAGTAGTAGCTACGCTCATGTCCAACACGTACAGATCATTGACTCTGGGTGCTCTCATGATAACCCACTCTTCGGGAACAACAAATCCTGGTTTCAAGATCAAACATTCTTTGTCTGTAAAGTGCGTTGTATACATACGATCACAAATCTGAGAGATGCTCAGAAGATTGTTTTCAAGCTCAACGATGTAGTTTACTCTTTCAAACGTAACAATGCCATTCGATAGAGTTCCTTCACCAACTATTTGACCACCTTGATTACCTGCGAATCCCACGTAACCTCCATTAAATCCTCTAACATCATACAGTAGGGTCTTCTTCCCCGTCATGTGCCGAGAAGCTCCACTATCCATAATCCAACGTGAAATAGATCTAGGAAGCTCCTGCACATATCACAAACACTTAATGAGATTTTGAAGCCACCCAAGCCTCTTTTGACTCAGGTAACTTGACATTGATGTGAGTTTTAGCAGTGTAAAGTGGCGGAAAATTCTTGTCATTCATCTTTAAGCTCTCCTCAGATCCAATCTCAACCTCTTTGTATAAAAAGAAATCATTTTTTAGAGGTTGACAAGATGATTGATCTTTCTTTGATACATCCTTCTTTTCAGATGTTGTAGCCTCTTGTGGTACAAATTTCTCATAGTAATCCACAGATACAAACATCTTCTTAGTTGAAGATGATGTTTTTGTAGTCTCAGAAACCTGTGGTTTTGGAGAACTTGGTTTCTTTTCAACTGATTTTGGTTTCCATGCTTATTGAGACGAAGCAACCCGTTTGTAAAATTTGTCAATTTTAGTTTCCAACTTTTTAACAGGTTCAGTTTTGAATTTTATGTTCTCATTTTTCAAAATTTTCTCAACAACCATTTGAGCTTTGTCTTTTGCATCAGCTTTCTTCTTCTGACTCTCAACAACTTCAGACTTAGGCTTTAAGTTGGTACACTTTCGTGCAATATGTCCAACTTTGTTGCATTTAAAGCATGTACGAGTATCAACTACCCGAATTGTGCCTTCGGTCTGAGGCTGTGAGGCCTTTTCCTCAAAAAAACTCTTCATTTGATTTTTAAAAAATCTCAGATTCTTGCTCGGAATGAGAACTCGAGCTTTTCACAAATAACTTTTTCTCGACAAACTTCTTGTTTTGAAAGTTCTTCCTTTGAAAATTCTTACCACCCTGATATCCACCCGACCATTTGTTTTGATTGTTTTTAGAAAAACGTGGAGGTACTACAGGCTTTTTGTAGTAAGATTTATCTTTTTCAAAATTTAGTTGCCTCTTCGCATTTTTCAAACCTTCAATTTCAGACACATCAATCTCTACCAACTTGAATACATTTCTCAATTTTCCAACATTCACATTCTCCAAAGGAAAATCACGATCCGAATACAACTTATCTGATCCTGCCATCTTGTACATCACAAAATGTGTTTCTTCACTTAATTTGTTTTTGGATTTTGATTTTGGAATATATTTGTCCAAAAAGCATTCATCATCCTCAGTAGTGTCACTTTCAGATTTCAAAACACTTTCAACCACACTTTTAACAACTTCTGATTGAACACTTCCTTCATCGGATGATGAAGTGAATGTAACATCAATTGTGTCTGGAAGTTTAACTTCATTTTCCTCTTCATCATTAACCAACCCTGATTTTTTCTTTGAAAAATTGTTTAAGACTGGTGGTGGAACCTGATGATACCCCACCCCGGTTCCATCAGAGTATACATCTTCACCTGCTTTGTTCTTCCCAATTTGTTTAGGAACGATATGTTGAAGAACAAAACTTGCGGAGCTGTAACTGTTCAATTTTAACTGGATGCGTTCATTTTCAATTTTAGCTTCTTGAAATTGAAGCTTTAACTTAGCAATCTCATCCAGTTGCTGGTTGATTAGCTCTTCTTTAACCCTAAGAACACCTGACAATTGCACATTTTCTGTGTATGTCTTACCATTTCTTTCATCAGAATCTTTAACCGTTCGTTTTAGCTTCTCAAAATTTTCTGAAAGTTGATGATTTTCATGAATTAGCCTTTCGTTTTCTTTCCTAAATCTTTCTACTTCAATTTTATCATTTTTAATTTTCTCAGTTAATTCTTTTACTCGATCATTTGAAGCTTTTAACATTTTGTCACGGTTTAAGATCTGGTTTTCAACATCTCTGACTCTTCCTGTGAGATCTTCGATCTTTTTATTGCTTAGGTAAGCAAGTGTACTACAAACCTTGCAGTCTTTCATGCAATTTTTGCAGTCGCTCTTAGTTTTAGCTTTCTTACCTGACTCATTGATTGCATCATTCTGACTGACCTTGTTTTTAGACTCATTGCTAGAACCAGAAACTACCTCTAGCTCTTTCACAGCAAAAACTTTGTCAGCCATCTTCTTCAAATTTTCAGCAGTAAACTCTTGTGACGTGTCAATAATCCCGTCATCAATTTTCTTTGACTGCTGTTCTTTCTCTTTTTCTTTTTCTTTTTCATCAGCTTCTCCTCCTCCCCACCACTCTCTCTGTCTGGCTTCTTCCTCTTCAGCAATTTGTTTGGTGAGAGTTTCAACATTAAGAGACTTTGGATCAACAGCAATGTTTCCATTGGGATCATGGTAACATTCTCTATCAGCATCCCATCTTTTCGCCTGTTTTGCTTCTCTGTATATATAACCGGCTTTAATCATCCTGTCTTGGGCTTTCATCTTTCTGTTGATGTATTTCTCTTCTTCATTTCTGCTATCTCTGAAAGGAACAACTTTTGTTACAAACGCATAGCCCACTGCATCTTCTTCTGGTAACACTTGACTCCAATCATATCCCTCATCATCATGGATAACAGCAAGTGCTCTGGATTTTTCTTTGGGATTTTCTTCTATCTGCTTCATTCGGGGGGGTTCAGATTTGTTCTGATGATAGATTGCTCTTTTGTAGTAATCCTCTCTGAATGGATTGGCAGTATCATCAGCAGGTGTGTTTTGACATTCACGTTTAAAATGTCCCTTTTGTTTACATCTGAAACATGTGACCTTTGATTTATCAAACCCAAGCTTTGTGGAAGGTCCTCTAATAGAATGTCTGCCTGTAATCTCCATGAACCTTTGAGCTCGTCTAACTGCACTAGCCATACACCACCTTATATCTATCAACTCCATCTCTTCTGGGTCGATCTGGTCATAATCCTCCTTGGTGAGGTTAGTGTTTCCAATCTTGCCTGCAACAAGACTCTCGTATGATTCAAGCACAGATGCTAAAAACACCATTTGCTGCTTTGCGGATTCTTCACTGAAATTTTGTGCATTCTTCAGATCCACCGCAATATTACATTGGAACAAATTCTTTGAAGCTGATTGACTTGAAGTAGTCGACAATGAACCACTATGAAAACCACTGCTTGAACTTTCTTGGTTTGACGTGTTAGAACCTTCAGCTGAGAAAGCTGTCTTAGGAGACACATTCTTCGGGATCATGCTTCCTCGGTAATACAGCTCAACATTCTGCTGATATGAGGAATGATTGACTTTGTATGATTTCTTGATCTCCAGCTCATGACTTTCCAGTCTTTCAATTAACAGAACAACCGTCAGTTTCTCCGACTCGATTGTATTCTTCAGCATCAAAGCAAAGTATTGCCAGTCTTTATCATCCGGCAGTGAGTCAAACAGTTTGTCAACCAATTCTTCTCGAGAATAAATGATTCCATGTCGTGCCAGCTCCATCTTCAAATGCCCAAATCTTTCAATCATCTTAGATACAGATTCATTTTTTAAACATCCAAACAAATCAAATTCTTTTCTAAATAACTTCTTTTTGTTTTTAACTATCTCAGCACTACCCACACATTTCACTCTCAATTTCTCCCATAGATCTTTCGAATTTGTGTACTCAATCAAAGATATTATGTCGTCTCTCACAGACTGATGAAGCAAAGCAATGCACTTTTGTTCAGCAACATATCTATCTACCTCCTCAGTTTCTGTCAAATTTTCATAATCCGTTCTTCCCATAACAAAACCATTCTTCAACATCTTCCAACTTGGATATGCAAACGCTTTTAGCCATTCTTCAAACTTTTTAGCCCATCTATTGTAATCTTCAATCACCATCAGCTTGGGAGGTTTGTTGTACGTCCCATAAGCACTCTCCACACTCAAAGCATCAGAAAGAGTTTTCTTCGCACTCGGAGTATTTTCATTTGTGTTGTTTGATGTATCATCTCCACTGTTTCCCATGAAAGCAAAAACGTCACAGAACAGATTCATGAACTCATCCATCTTTACGTATCTAAAACAATCAACAAACACTTAGAAAAATTTTTGGTTTTAACAACAACAATTTCAAACGAAATCAGTTCGAGCGAAATCAGCTTTTCACACGAAATTACTCCTCTCACACGAAATAGCCTTTTCAAACGAAATCAGGATTTTTCAAACGAAATCACCAAATGGAATCTAATTTCATGCGGAATTAGATTTGATTCAAACGGAATCAAGACACTTTGGAACGGAATAGCTAATTCCGTGTGAAATTTCAAACGGAATCTGATTTCGTGTGAAACCAGCAGCACTTTCAAACGAAATTAACCACAATATGTAATTCCGTGTGAAATCACAAGTGCTATTTCGAGCGGAATTAGGATGACATCATCCTGTCGGCCACCAATTTGTCAAATTGACCCTGTTTTTTATCGAATTTTGGTCCAATTCTTTCAAGGATTAGTTAAAACTGTGTTTTACGTGATATATGTGAAATTCAGTCCATTTTGACCGTTAAATCTCATTTAATTTTGAAAAGAAGGAGTAGAAGTGATGAAAATAAGCTGAATTGGTATAAACACTTCGTCCTGAGCTCTGATACCACTTATTGGATTGATGTGTGACCCTAACGAGTCAATCAGAAGAGTTTACAATCTATTTCAAAGGCGGAATCAGAGAAATAGACGTGTAACAGCTTGATTCCTCTTAATTATCTTCTTATTATTGATTCCAAAGCTTTTACAGATCGTTTAACAAACTGGCAGCACCTCGGCTCTGAATCGAAAAAGTTACAAATGAACTTGCAACACACCTATATATAGTGAGTTAATTCCGCTTGAAAGTGGTATGGCTATTTCAAACGAAATCACAAAGTTTAATTTCGTTTGAAATGGTCAATCCCATTTCAAGCGAAATTACCCACTTAAACATAAAACCTAAATTCTAACCTGCTGTGTGCTAGTTAATTCTATCTAGACATAAGACTCTATAAAGATGAAGTTAATAGACATTTGTGCACCAACAAATGCTGCATTCTTAAAAAGATTAGAGGCATACATGATCTTATCTTCATCTGTACATTTACTTATTTTTAAGACTGCCTCTGTCTTTTCTATCCAGCGCAAGGCTGAAATGGCTCCTTCATTGCCTGAGAATTCTATTGGTTACAGGATAAGAATTCTTTATAAGAACAACCATAGGGGATGGTCCTTCTTCTTTTTGGAATCGGAGCTTGGATAAATAGTTCGTGATTTCCATTCACACTGTGACTTGGCTCGATGGGCGTACATTTACTGCCTATTATGGAATTATTATTTTCTACATTTTTATTAATAGTGTCGATAATATATGGCATGACATCTATGATTCCTTGAGCTACTATATGTTCGATAACACTTTTATCCACTTGGTTCCCGTTATTATTGTTATTCTGGATTTCCTGATTTACTTCGTTTGACATCTGAATTGTGAACATGATCAGGTATTAATATCACATAATAAATTAAACAAACAAATACTCAAGCATATTGAACCAAAATCGTCGAGCATTGCGACTTTTACTCTTTTATATATATGCATCTAGTACAAACACTGAAATATTGAAAGTTAGTAATTATGCATCGATATATATATATATATATATATATATATATATATATATATATATATATATATATATATATTATTTTATATCTATCTTATATATTTTAGTTGATTTTTTTTCTAAGTAACAAAATTTTCATATATATATATATATATATATAGTATATTAGGCATTGGCTTTCTAATATTGTATCTCTCTCTCGTCGTATTTCCAGACGATATTTTCCCCGACTTGGCGTATCCTATTTCCCTCTTCAATCAACTCTTCACCGTAGTGGCGAATTTCTTCTAGGTTTTCCTGATCCATAGGTGGTGCTGGGGCTGGTATGGGTTCAGGGTAAAATGGTTCAGGTTCTCTAGGTGGCATATAAGGATCATTTATCAGGTTTTGAAATGCCCAGTCATTGTTCCATCATTGTTCAAAGGGATTGGGTGCTAGTAACCTGGGTAATTCGTTTGGATCGAAGGCTGGGATTGGTAATTGATTTTCTTGGTTTTATTCTGGGTACATAGGCATGGGTGCTACTGGTTGCTTAGGGCATAAAGGTAGTAATTAAGGTTCTGGTGCTGCTACTTGGTTGAGGTCATGTTCTGTGACAACCCGAACTTTCGAGGTTAGTGACGTTTAACTTTGTGATTTAACCTCTCGTTAAATCTCGCAGACGTTTTAAATGCTCGGTGCCGTTATAAACCCGTTAAACTTAAACTTAACATATGATAACTCCGTTAATTAATATACGCTTATGTTTTGGGCCGCCTTAATCCCTAAGCTGCCTTGGGCCGATCGTGACTATTACTGGGCCACTTCAACCATTGGGCAAACTCAGCCCATCTTTTCCTTCTATTCATGTTTACGTAAACACAATTGATATAACATACAATTTATATTGCAAACCCTAGTATCACATCAAACAAGAAATGGCAGCTCTTCTCCATTCGATTGAGTCTTAGGCATCGTTTAACACTATTCATAAACGTGACACTATCATTTGAAGGTTAGTGAATTCGTCTTGATAAACTTTGAGTGATTGTTCTTATTTATGTATAAGCTTGTAGCAACCCGTATGATAACAAACTTGATTTATATGATTTTGGAATGCTTTTGATGTTGTGTGGTTTAATCTGTACCGTGTATTATACATTAAGAATTGAGGGTTGCATAAGGGATATGGATCGAGTCATGTATGAATGAAATATCAATTACACAAGTCTTATTGGACCGAACTCAAATATCAACTGTTGTCTTGATATTTATGGTTATCCCATGCAAATCTATTGGACCGAGCAATTCACCAAACACAAATTTCAATCCAAACTTGAACTTTATTGAGCCAAACAAAGATTTATCACATGTCCACTGACAATTCACATGCAATTTTAAATGGGCCATTTATTGATCAGTTATAATGGGCTGCCACTATTAAACTTCACATGCAATGTAATGATTGGAATTAGACATGTATGGCCGACAACTGTTGTATTCTATATATGCTTATATTGATTTGGAGCATGAAAAGTCGATGTAAATGGTAATTCTATGATAGATGTTTATAATAAATAGGATGATAATTGTTATGGCTTGAATCCGAAGGGTAATGATAAAATAGTTGGTTAAGGGAGGTAGTGAATTAATTGTGAAATTGGTTAAATGATACTCACATGATGTCCGATCTGCTTGATGTATATGTGTGTGTAAATCAACTGTTGAATGGTAATTGATAGAAAGGTGTTAGAAATTCAAAAAGGATAATGATTGAAATCATTACTAGGTTGCTTGAATTGATTGGGTTATAAGCCAACATGGAACTGTCAGAGTATGTTGGGATTGTGGCATAGGAATAAGCAATAGATTGATCGGATAAGGATGAGTATGAGTATGTGTGTTGATAATTATGTTAATTGAGTAACTGATTGATTGTAATCATTGGGTTACACAAGACATTGAGTGGATAAGTAAATGGGATGTGCTTGTCGCTGGGCCACAAACTAGAACAGGACTTTACACTTTAATCAAATCCCACAAGTTAACATGAATTGCATAATATAATGGACCTTACTTGTAACCGGGCTGCACAAATCTTGGAGGAACTTAGATTCATGTGGGCCCAAACTCTTGTGATTAATCGTACAGTAGCAAGGTGGGCCGAAGGCCATTGGGCCACCACTAGGGGTCACACACTTAACACATGGGCTTACACTGACTTGGGCTGCACACGGGCTGGCCTGCATCGCTATTAAGTCACCCACTTGAAACTAGATCGCACAATTGTTTGAAATGCACACTTGTCTAAGTTGTACAGTAATAATAAATGGACATGATATATGGGTAGTTGCGGGTTGAATGATGAATAATAGGGAACGGTTAGATGGATAGTGAAACATGAATTCGTGATGTGAACTTTGTATGAGACCCGAATACTTATTACGGGTTGTTGTGGATTGTTGTGTTACGTGATCTCTTGTTACAACTTGCATAATGATGTGTGTTTTATGTGTACGATACGTGTGGAATGTGAACGTGGAATGTATGATTTAAGTGCATATAAACTTATTGCTTTTGGTAACCACGGTAGGGTTTGGTTGACTGACGGGAACGGGTAACTAGTCTTACCGAGCAAACCTAAGGTGAGTTCACTGCTCTTTTTCCAAGCATGCATCCCGGGGAGGGATATCGGGTAACGTTCCGGGGAGGAATGTCAGGTTAATGGGATGTTTGTTATTACTTATTTCTATCATATAAGACCCCTTACATCTACCGATAGTTGTCGGGGAGGCAACGAGGTTATTAGTTGATAGCGCTATTAGGTTTGGCACCCTCACACCGTACCGGGGAGGACGGGCGTGAACTAATTACCTTAAAGCATGACCAATGTTTTGATAGAGACATTGGGGTTGGGCAAATACATCTTGTAGCCACTGCGGTAATCGAGTTAATAACAACATCAAATCAAATCGTTAAACTGTATTATACACATATCTGGTAACTAAACGCGTTAACAAAACTTTGAACTCACCAGCGTCGTCTGACACACTTGTCTGCATGCTTGCAGGTCGTTAGGGATTTTGGATTTGGGAACTTGCTGTCTGGAGTAGCTGGAGTGGTCATGGGTCGACTGGAGGGATTCACGTGATTGAATTCTTGATGCTATACATTGGTTTTAAAATAGTTTAACTTTGGTTTATTATTTGCTTTCGCTGAACATGTTGGTTTTCATTTAAACTTGTTGATGATATTTTCATTAATAATTGAGGATCTTATATATAAACTGGTATGGGTTCAGTGTAATTAGTGGCTCGTTGTTGGTACGTCACACGCCTAGCAGGGGCATTCCCTATGTTACACATGCTTGACCCGTTGCAATAATCAAGAATCTATCCGGAAACTGACTTAAGACCGGACTGTCATCTGATGGAAGACCATGGGGAGGATGATTCCTAACACGGTGTTACAGATCCAGTATGGCCACTACAATTTCCTGTTTAAGTTATTTAAGATATCCAACACACCAGCAGCCTCGGGGATCACAGGAGTAGCATGTGTCAACCTCGTCTCGCTAGATTCATCGACCGTGTTTATCTATGATGTTTAGAATCACTACCAGGAGAAAGGAACACCATGAACGGCACATGTATTTGGTCCTAGAACTCCTAGGGGAGGAGCAACTCCACGTGAAGTCTCCCTAAATGTAACTTCTGGAATCGAGAGGTACAATTTTTGGTCATGTAATCAACAAATTGGGAATACACGTGGATCTCGCTAAGATCCATTTCACTAGAACATGATCTGCACCGAAGAGTCCTTCGGGGATACAGTAATTCCTTAGTCACACTGGATACTATCGCAGATTCATCACAGGATGTTCGAGGATTTCGGGCTAACCTAGGCAGAGGTGTGTGTCGTGGGAGCTCTAACCTCTTAGCACAGCAGTTGAGATCGTGGAACAATCAGTGAACCAACACTACAATGCACTAAGCATTGTCTTCACCCGAGGGTGCGGGTGATTTAGTGGTATACCATGATGGTTCGAATCAGAGTCCCAGTTACACGCCGATGCAACACGAGATGGTGATGGCTTACATAGTGGAGTTACGAGAAGAATGGCATGAGTCACAACCTGCGGTGAAAGCCATGGTCTTTGGATTTAAGTTGGAGGCGTTACTTGGACGGTACCAAATGCACTACTTAGACCGATCACAAGGGTCTCCCATGTACCTTTGATTTGAGAGGGCTAATTATGTGATGGCATCGCTGGATGAAACCCTCGAACGAATACGACTATGGGACCTAAACGCGTATGAGCTTGTAACTCACCATCAACTCTAGCCCACCCGATCAGATTCACCCTATTTACATTGAAGCACTGAAGGAAGAGAATTTCCAAGTTGAGTCCATGGAGGGCATGGAGGAGCAACTTTTGGCAAGCCGGACGATATTCGCTACTTCATGGAACGAATATGGATCTCGTTATACGGCAACTGGAGGAATCTTGTGCTGAGCAAGCACACCGGCCTCGATGTTCCACTAGTCTGGGTTTGATAGGAGATATTAGGATCTTAAGCTTTGTATTGATGACCTAGCAGGAAGGCCCACATAGCACCGTATGAGAAGGATGTTTGACTTGTGCGAAAGTCAAGGTGGAATACCAGAAACTTACTGGTATGTGTCAGCAACCAGAAACACCCATAGGGAAATGAGAACAGACTACCGTGGATTTGTCACTGGTTTACTTAAAACTAAAAACAGAACCGATATCACCAGGGTGATCATTGATTGTCTCACATAACCAGCACACCTTCTTGCAATCAAGAAAACTGACGAGTCTTCACAGCTGTGAATGTTCCTCTAAGAGAGGCGTCTTTTAGGCACGAGGTGCCAATTCCTGTTACCTCTGATTTTGGTCTATCTTTGATTTATGACAGGCAACACACAACACCCTTGGCTCACGCCTAGACATGAGCATTGGACAGACGGGTGGGGTAAATGAACCATCCTGGCACTCAAAGGCATGCTGCGAGCATGTGTGTGATTGGCTTTAGTAAGAATTGGGAGTACACCTATCTTTGGTTGAGTTATACTGTAGCAGTTACCATCCTAGTATTCAGACAGCTCTGTTTGAGGCATTTCATGGGCGACAATGCCGATTCCCTTTTTGGGTTTAGGTGAGTGACAACCTAATCGAAGGTCCAGGACTTGGGCTCGAAACTCTTGGGGAAGATTGCTTGGATCGAAAATCGTCGGACGGCAATGAGTGACCGACAGGAAAGTCGATGAGCTTAAGGAACACTGGGAGTTCGCTGTAGGCGATCGTATCATGTTGAAAATCTCACCCTGAGAGGGTGTGGTACGCTTGGGAAGCGTGGCAAGCTTAACTTACGTTACGTTGGGTTATTCAGAATTTTGGAAAGAATCGGTCACATCGCCTACAAACTCGAGTTACCCGACGAATTGGGTAACGATCACGATGTCATTTATGTCTCAGACCTAAAGAAGCGTTTGTCCGATGAAACACTTGTGATACCTTTGCTAGAACTGAAGATTGATGACAAGTTGCAGTTTTTCGAAGAACCTATCGAGATCATGGACCGGGAGGTCAAGGTGCATAAACATAGTCAAATTCCGATCGTGAGGGTTCGTTGGAGCTCAAGACGTGGACCGGAGTTCACATGGGAGCGTGAGGATCAGATGAAGCTCTAGTATCCTCAACTTTTTCCTGATGACCAATCTAATCCTGGTACTACTGGTGAATTTCGGGACGAAATTCCTCTTCAAGTTGGGGATGATGTGGCACCTGAGGAAAACCTGCAGCAATCTTGATTTATCACTTCACTCCTTTGTGCTTACTTGTCAAATTTCGGGACGAAATTTCTTTCAAGTTAGGGATGATGTGACAACCCGAACTTTCGAGGTTAGTGACGTTTAACTTTGTGATTTAACCTCTCGTTATCTCTCACAGACGTGTTAAATGCTCGGTGCCGTTATAACCCCGTTAAACTTAAACTTAACATATGATAACTCAGCTAATTAATATACGCTTATGTTTTGGGCCACCTTAATCCCTAAACTGCCTTGGGCCGATCGTGACTATTACTGGGCCACTTCAACCATTGGGCAAACTCAGCCCATCTTTTCCTTCTATTCATGTTTACGTAAACACAATTGATATAACATACAATTTATATTGCAAACCCTAGTATCACATCAAACAAGAAACGGCAGCTCTTCTCCATTCGATTGAGTCTTAGGCATCGTTTAACATTATTCGTAAACGTGACACTATCATTTGAAGGTTAGTGAATTCGTCTTGATAAACTTTGAGTGATTGTTCTTATTTATGTATAAGCTTGTAGCAACCCGTATGCTAACAAACTTGATTTATATGATTTTGGAATGCTTTTGATGTTGTGTGATTTAATCTGTGCCGTGTATTATACGTTAAGAATTGAGGGTTGCATAAGGGATATGGATCGAGTCATGTATGAATGAAATATCAATTGCACAAGTCTTATTGGACCGAACTCAAATATCAACGGTTGTCTTGATATTTATGGTTATCCCATGCAATCTATTGGACCGAGCAATTCACCAAACACAAATTTCAATCCAAACTTGATCTTTATTGAGCCAAACAAAGATTTATCACATGTCCACTGACAATTCACATGCAATTTTAAATGGGCCATTTATTGATCAGTTATAATGGGCTGCCACTATTAAACTTCACATGCAATGTAATGATTGGAATTAGACATGTATGGCCGACAACTGTTGTATTCTATATATGCTTATATTGATTTGGAGCATGAAAAGTCGATGTAAATGGTAATTCTATGATAGATGTTTATAATAAATAGGATGATAATTGTTATGGCTTGAATCCGAAGGGTAATGATAAAATAGTTGGTTAAGGGAGGTAGTGAATTAATTGTGAAATTGGTTAAATGATACTCACATGATGTCCGATCTGCTTGATGTATATGTGTGTGTAAATCAATTGTTGAATGGTAATTGATAGAAAGGTGTTAGAAATTCAAAAGGGATAATGATTGAAATCATTACTAGGTTGCTTGAATTGATTGGGTTATAAGCCAACATGGAACTGTCAGAGTATGTTGGGATTGTGGCATAGGAATAAGCAATAGATTGATCGGATAAGGATGAGTATGAGTATGTATGTTGATAATTATGTTAATTGAGTAACTGGTTGATTGTAATCATTGGGTTACACAAGACATTGAGTGGACAAGTAAATGGGATGTGCTTGTCGCTGGGCCACAAACTAGAACAGGACTTTACACTTTAATCAAATCCCACAAGTTAACATGAATTGCATAATATAATGGACCTTACTTGTAACCGGGCTGCACAAATCTTGGAGGAACTTAGATTCATGTGGGCCCAAACTCTTGTGATTAATCGTACAGCAGCAAGGTGGGCCGAAGGCCATTGGGCCACCACTAGGGGTCACACACTTAACACATGGGCTTACACTGACTTGGGCTGCACACGGGCTGGCCTGCATCGCTATTAAGTCGCCCACTTGAAACTAGATCGCACAATTGTTTGAAATGCACACTTGTCTAAGTTGTACAGTAATAATAAATGGACATGATATATGGGTAGTTGCGGGTTGAATGATGAATAATAGGGAACGGTTAGATGGATAGTGAAATATGAATTCGTGATGTGAACTTTGTATGAGACCCGAATACTTATTACGGGTTGTTGTGGATTGTTGTGTTACGTGATCTCTTGTTACAACTTGCATAATGATGTGTGTTTTATGTGTACGATACGTGTGGAATGTGAACGTGGAATGTATGATTTAAGTGCATATAAACTTATTGCTTTTGGTAACCACGGTAGGGTTTGGTTGACTGACGGGAATGGGTAACTAGTCTTACCGAGCAAACCTAAGGTGAGTTCACTGCTCTTTTTCCAAGCATGCATCCCGGGGAGGGATATCGGGTAACATTCCGGGGAGGAATGTCAGGTTAATGGGATGTTTGTTATTACTCATTTCTATCATATAAGACCCCTTACATCTACCGATAGTTGCCGGGGAGGCAACGAGGTTATTAGTTGATAGCGCTATTAGGTTTGGCACCCTCACACCGTACCGGGGAGGACGGGCGTGAACTAATTACCTTAAAGCATGACCAATGTTTTGATAGAGACATTGGGGTTGGGCAAATACATCTTGCAGCCACTGCGGTAATCGAGTTAATAACAACATCAAATCAAATCGTTAAACTGTATTATACACATATCTGGTAACTAAACGCGTTAACAAAACTTTGAACTCACCAGCGTCGTCTGACACACTTGTCTGCATGCTTGCAGGTCGTTAGGGATCTTGGATTTGGGAACTTGCTGTCTGGAGTAGCTGGAGTGGTCATGGGTCGACTGGAGGGATTCACGTGATTGAATTCTTGATGCTATACATTGGTTTTAAAATAGTTTAACTTTGGTTTATTATTTGCTTCCGCTGAACATGTTGGTTTTCATTTAAACTTGTTGATGATATTTTCATTAATAATTGAGGATCTTATTTATAAACTGGTATGGGTTCAGTGTAATTAGTGGCTCGTTGTTGGTATGTCACACGCCTAGCAGGGGCATTCCCTTGGTGGTATTCTGGGGGTGTGACATGTTCTCTTTCTACAGTTCTAGACAGATTTAGGTTGGCTAGTCTCCTATCCAATTCCTCTTCCCATACAGGTCTAGCTACTAGATTTTGGGTATTTCTTTCAGCTCTACTTAGTACTGCTTGTTGTTGGATTTTCCTCATTCTTTTTTTTTTCATTTCCATTTTTGCTCTACTAAACCACCCTATTTTCTTAGGAGGAAATGCTTCCTCGGATTTGGCTCAAAAAACATTGGTTTCCTCGAAATCAGCTACGTATCCGGAGATTGGCTGGGATGTTCCTTCATCCATTGGAGAATGAGGTAGGTGACGATAAGCGTCGGAAGTACCCTGATCACTCATACTATAAAGAAATTATCAAAATAACATAAAATAATAATATACATATTTACACAAAATAACACAGAAGTTAGTTATATAAATTTCCTAACATAAATATAAGAATTTAGGTATTAAAAGAACACCTGAATGGCTTAAACCAGTGGCCTTGATACCACCTTCTGTCGCAACCCTCGACCCCATCCCGGGAGCGGGAGCCGTGAGCACGAGCCGGTGGTATCGGTGTTTATTAATTTGGCAGCGGAAATGAGACATCAGGACCGTAGGTAGGAAATAAATTTTAGAGTTTTAAAACATCAAACTTTTATATTAAACAAATGGGATAAAAACCCATATTTCATTTATAATATCTTTATAGGGATAAACCCTAGTTGCTGAAAACATAATTTAGTCGTTTATTTAGGTAACTTTATAGCCACTTTCTTTAAGCCTTCAGTGCTCCATAGCTGGCTTCTAATATCTTTCACATCAAGGTACCTGAAACGCGTTTTAAAATATTTTATCAGCAAGAAATACTGGCAAGTGCATTCCATTTTATAAAACGACACATTGTTATATTTTACAGCATCAAGAGTTTTTTTACATTTGTTCATATCTACCAATTTCTCATCACAGTATTGCTATTGGGGCACCATTGTCCCCTGTGCTTGTGGTCATGTTAATATTAGCTAACCCTTTGTACAATAGTAACGAGTGTCAGGTAATGTATACAAAACCCCACATACCGATGATAATTGTAGAATTACAAAAACTTAATCTCTGTAAGTATAACTGATAAACATTTAGGGTTTTGTAAAGCATTTGAAATAATGGCTCACAAACGGTGAGAAAAAGAGAACGACTCACATTGTAAACTTATGTTTTTCTACGGGCTTCCTTGAAATATTTTCTGTAAATTTTCTTGAGTGCCTATTAAAAACATACAACGCACGCGCGTTAGTATAATAACCCAAATCACTTTAGCCATACAACACGAGACAGAACCCCAACGTACTTAGTCAGGCAGAGCCTTGACATGTGTTGCTGAGTTCTAGATCAATCGGGTAGGGTAACGAATTAGTGATCGGGGGTTAAAATACTTACAACGGGGCAGAGCTTCGTGATTTAAGGGGTATTTTGGCTATAATTTTCAGATTATATTGAGAGAGAAAGAAAAAGAAGTTGAACAAGTTGGGAATGCTGACAGAGGCTCAATTTATACAAATTTCGAGAGCCTGTCGCGCCCCGTGACAGCCCCCACACTTTCCTTTCGCGACCCGCGAGGGCACCCTAGCTATGGCTAGGGTTGCCTTGGCAACCCCTAGGTTTGCCACGTGTCCGACACATGGCACAAAAGAGTGTCCGACAATCAATAGGCCGTTGCGCCCCGCGACCGACCTCCACAAAACCTGTCGCGGCCTGCGACATGTGTATTTTTCTTGATTTTTCATTTTTTTTCTAAAAATTAACGTTATACGGGTCCGGTTTTGCGATTATGGAGCGATTTAAGGTGATTTCGAGGGTTGTTATAGTTCATGCCATTCGTCGCTCGTTCAGACAGTTTCCGGAACTTACTGGCATGAATAGTGTGATCCAATGAATAGTGTTTTCAGCATTTTGCCAACATATTAGGACATAGTTTGCAGTTTTCTGGCGACGTGGCAATTGTATTAATATTGTTTAACATATTTAACCATGTCCTATGATTGCTAGACTTTACACGGCCTAATCATGCAATAATTAAATCGTAATGAACGCAATTAAATGTTAAATCAAGTGTTTAAGTTGTATGGAATTACCATTATTTTTGCCAGTTGTCACAGTATGTCTTTTGGAACAAACTTGTTATGGGGTTACGTTTGATTATGGATTTTCAGATTTTATGCGTCTCCCTGTCTTATGCTGACAACTCCTTCACCAATCTGTACTCATTATGAGAGAGTCCCCTTGCATATGCGTAACCCTCCAGATGTTGAGCAGGGTCGTGATTATGATTCGGGTTATGCACATCTATCAGGTAGGCGCGACGCGTTACGTCGAGAAACCCTATCTCCATGAAAGAGCAACCATAATTTTTGTTGTCGGTTCTCCAAAACATGGTCGTACTCTTATGCTCGCTGCTACGGTTCCATTAAAGCCATGTCCTCGTGGCCTTATCATCATGTTTCTTTTACCGCCTAGTAACAATGGCATAGTCGTTATCAAGTCCCTTTGTTTTTACCCAATTTTCCAACTCATCACGGGACAATAAACCCTAAAAGGACATAACATTTATAATAATATTTTAACAATATATATTTTAACAAAACTAGTATTTAGGACCCCGCGCTTTGCGACGGGAGTGTTAAACCGAACAAAAAGTAAACATAACAACATTGAACAACGCACACGCATTGCAAAGTGTTAACTCGCAAAAATAGACCAAAACGTTAAACACAGAAAAGAATAACTAAGTCGAACCACACAAAAAATAAAGTGAATAGTGAAAAGTCCTCACAAAGCTTTTTTTACAAATTAATATATAGGAAATTTTGACCGAAACGTAAAAATTATCGTAAAAAGGAAGAACTAAATCGAAACGATAAAAAACCAACATAAAAAAAAAACTAAAAAGGTAAACATAAAAAGTTTAAGGTCTAGACAATAAGCGAAGTGAAGGGGTCATCATGTAATTTTTAGGAGTATGATGTGTAAAATATGAAAGTTGAGGGGTCAAGATTAAAAAATAAATTGAATAGTAAAAACTCCTCACAAAGCTTTTTTTACCATAAAAAGTTTAAGGTCTAGACAATAAGCTTAATGAAAGTGAAGGGGTCATCATGTAATTTTTAGGAGTATGATGTGTAAAATATGAAAGTTGAGGGGTCAATATTAAAAAATAAATTGAATAGTAAAAACTCCTCACAAAGCTTTTTTTTACAAATTAATAGATAGGAAATAATAAATACTTTGTAGTATGATGTGTAAAATATGAAAGTTGAGGGGTCAAGTTTAAAAAATAAATTGAATAGCGAAAAGTCCTCACAAAGCTTGTTTTACAAATTAATATATAGGAAATATATAACAATTTAATTGATAAATTTTAAGAAAATATATAGCATTTATAATACATTTTAATAAAATATATAACATATATAATAATATTTTAACAAAATATATTACAATTTGATTTATATATTTCAACAAAATATATAACAATTTAATTTATATATTATAACAAAATATATAACATTCATACTTGCTTAATTTCGTACGAACTTGCGTGTACGCGGGTTGCTCGTCAACCAATGACTTTTGGGCGTAAGGAGGCTCAGACCACCCGTAATGGTAAACAAAAATAATGCCCCCACCATGGGGCATTATTCGTCACGTGTCATCCCAGTCAGCATGGGGCATTATTGCAAAAGTGGCGTAGTGGGGCATTATTCCAATAACGCCCCTTCCAATAATAAACAATTATTTATTTTATAGTGAAAAGAAAAAAAAAAGATGCTCAAGTTGTCAAAAGTCATAAAGTTGTCAGAAAGATGCTCAAAGGTGATTGGCTAGAGTCCACTTTTTTCAAATATGGGGCATTATTCAAAACTTCTTCAAGCGTTTTTAAAATCACGCCGGTCTCATTTTTTTTCAAAAAAAACGCCCGGAAACGCCGGGTGTAGTGGCGGGTTTTCCGGCGTTTTTTTTGAAATTTTTTTTAAAAAAAACGCCCCACTACGGGCAGACTCACCACCGTCTTTTTTGTTGCTATAGTTTTGTTGTCCGTACGAGGCCTCACACCCGTGTTCGTAACCCGGATACCCGTAATCGTTTTCATCGCTAGGCACATCAAACTAAAAAACATAAATGGGTAAAAGATGACGATAAATCTAACGTCTAATTCAAATAAGCAAATAAATGATCATCTCTTTCAGGTCTGGCAACAACGGTTCCTTGGGATAAGGACGAAAGCCGAACACGACCACCTTCGCATGATCATCATTTACTCATCCCTCGTAAGAATTAGGGATGGCAGATCCCTCCTAAAACAACAGTGTGGTAAGTGTTTCATAAACAAAACAACCAAAACAACTAAATAAATAGTATACCAGACTGCTTTCCGAAATAAACGTACTAGTGTTGCCTGACGATTTGCCAAAAACATAATTAAGGTCAAACCAAGACATAAAAATATCAAATATTTAAATTGTTTGAATCGAAAAAATGAAACGAGAAAGAATGATCATATTTCGTCGTTTAAAAGGAAGAACGAATGCCAAAGTCAATCATTCACCAGATCTCTATACGACTCGTGTAGCTTTATACGAGTCGTAGAGGGCTGATGTATTATCACTTCCATCACCTTTTTGTCACTGTTAAAAGACATCGTACTTAATACGAGTCGTATAGTTCTATACGACTTGTATAAGGTTCACATGTTACAGCTGTAGCAGGCTTTGTCTGACTTTCAAAATTATAACTACTCAATACCAGTCGTATAGAGACTAGAGCTATACTACTCCTATAAAGAGTGTCAATTTTAGAAGTTTGAGTGTCCCATCTTTTTTATAAATCAACAAACAAGTAGTAATCTATCTTTACAGCTTTTCAACTTAAAATAATAAAAAAGAGTTAATTACTGTTTTCGTCCCTGAGGTTTGTCAAAAATAACGGTTTCAGTCCATTAGTTTAAAAATTGTCATTTCAGTCCATTAGTTTCATTTTCGTAACCATTTCAGTCCACTAACTTAACTCCATCCATTTATTTTGTTAACTTTGAGTTAACTAACTAATTCAGGGACGGTTTGCGTCAGATTTAGAAACACAGGGACTTAAGTGTAAACTCTAAAACATTAAAACAAAAAAAATAGTAAATTCCAAAAAATCAAAAAAATTCCAAAAAACCAAACAAATTCCAAAAAATTCTAAAAAATAATAAAAATTCTAAAAAATCATAAAAATTCTAAAAAATTCTAAAAAATTCAAAAAATCCGTTTCGGCGCGAACTGTTTCGACCCGAACCGTTTCAAGCTGAACCGTCCGTACCGTTTCGACGCGAACCGTTTCGACCCGTACCGTTTCGAGCCGAACCGTTTCGAAGCCGAACCGTTTCGAGCCGAACCGTTTCGACCCGTACCGCTTCGAAGCCGTACCGTTTCAAGCCGTACCGTTTCGAACCGAACCCTTTCGAGCTGAACCGTTTCGAACCGAACCGTGCCGTATCGAACCGTACCGGTTCGGCTTCGAAACGGTTCGCGTCGAAACGGTTCGCGTCGAAACGGTTCGGGTCGAAACGGTTCGGGTCCAAAGGGTTCGGTTCGAAACGGTTCGCATCGAAACGGTACGGTTCGAAACGGTACAGCTCGAAACGGTTCGGTTCGAAACGGTTCAGCTCGAAACGGTTCGGTTCGATACGGCACGCTTCGGTTCGAAACGGTTCAGCTCGAAAGGGTTCGGTTCGAAACGGCACGGTTCGGTTCGAAACGGTACGGCTTGAAACGGTTCGGCTTCGAAACGGTACGGGTCGAAACGGTTCGGTTCGAAACGGTTCGGTTCGAAACGGTTCGGCTTCGAAACGGTACGGGTCGAAACGGTTCGGCTCGAAACGGTACTGGTCGAAACGGTTCGCGTCGAAACGGTTCAGCTCGAAACGGTTCGGGTCGAAACGGTTCGCGTCGAAACGGTTCAGCTCGAAACGGTTCGGGTTCGAAACAGTTCGCGCCGAAACGGATTTTTTGGATTTTTTAGAATTTTTTAGAATTTTTATGATTTTTTAGAATTTTTATTATTTTTTAGAATTTTTTGGAATTTGTTTGGTTTTTTGGAATTTTTTTGATTTTTTGGAATTTACTATTTTTTTTGTTTTAATGTA